>JAYXKI010000003.1:0-1200000 GCA_037892935.1 Phlebopus portentosus | reverse complement strand
TACGTACATATATTCTTCAAATACAGATATTAGGACAGCCATGAATTATTTCGTCAGATAACTTTACTTATGCCGGTACAATTTGGAACCACTTGGAGAATAACACGTCCGGGTCGTATTTCTTCTTGATCTGTTGGAGGCGTGGGTAATTGTCCCCAAATGTCCTCTTCGATCTTTCTGCGTTGAACTTCTCGTCTCCAACTACGAAATGTACATCATCAGGTGACAGGTAATATTCGTCCGGCAGACGAGAAGACTCACTGTAATTGCCATATGACCTCTTTGATCCTACTATACGACCTTCTGAGCTCGACACTGTATCTGTCACGGCATAAGTGGCTTCTTTTCCGCGCGCAGCAGCTTCCTGAGAATCATCATCCCACGCAGTGATAGTGAAAATGTTACTCTCAGCTCCGCGCAGGTTAAAAGCCATCGCGTTATCCGCAACACTGTTGACTTTCTGGAGCGGATAAAATTCAAATACTAGTGAGACTATTAAGTCTTTTGAGGAGACTTCGCACATGAGCTCATACGCCTTGAAAGAGCGAATAGAAGTCAGTGATTTCGACCTCAATAAGATTGTTGTCTACCTTTTTCGCGATCGAGGCGGAATACTGTTTCTGGACGACACCTTGGAAGTAATAGTTTCGTCCGTGAGGGACTTTATCGTTCTGTAGACCATTCATCTGTTCGTATGGCACCTCCCCAGTCGTATCAACGGGACCTACATGACGTCTTGAGCGAACAGAAGTAGTATAATATTGAAATTTGCGCACAAAGATCCAGGAATGCCTTGAATACTTTCCTCCCTTCTTCCACAGGACCGTTGTGAAAGGGAATTATATAAATGTGCGGCTGCGTTATAATTCCATTAAGATATGATGAAACTTGAAAGATACAAGAAAATCACATCGTAGTCCGTGGCCGGTCCCCTGGTAAGAGCCTGAAGTAGACAAGAACTCGGTTCCGGATTTGACTTTGACCATTCCTCCGTGATCTCAAGTAACTTATTGATGAGAGGTGGGGGATAGTAGAGAATCCCTGAATACACTGTCGGACGCTGTTCATGCAGTCGCAAGACGAACTCTGTGCAGATGCCGAAGTTGGATCCGCCACCTCGGATCCCCCAAAACAGGTCACTGTTCTCAGAATCGGAAGCAGTCACAATCGAGCCGTCTGCAAGCACCATTGTTGCCTTAAAAAGGAATAGAGGAGATTATTAGATTGACAGAGGAAAAGGAAACACTGCTTACTTGTATTAAATTATCCACGACTAATCCATGTGCGGCAGCTAGCCACCCAAATCCTCCACCTAGAGTGAGCCTTCATCAAGTTTGAATTGTCGAAATGGACAGTTCCATTCTGCAGTACTTACCCTCCCACTCCTGTCTGTATAAACGTAGAGTATCAGCTATCGGTTTAATAAATACGTGCATATACGGACATGATTGATCGTCCCACCGACCGTAGCGAGGCCATACTTAATCGCAGTTTCATCGACAGTCTTCCAAACTGCACCACCACCGACGTACGCAAGCCTTTTCCCGGGATCGACGCAGCATTCATTCACGTATCTCGACAGATCGACTACAATGCCTTCAGACGAAGATGCACCTGCAGGGTTGTGACCGCCACCACGAATGGCTAGAGGCAGTCCTGACTCTCGGGCATATTTAACAGCGAGCGACGCGTCGTTTGCATCCTTGACGAACACAACAATGTTCGCGCGTCGGACGGCATTCTTGGCCCAGCGCTGGATAGCCACTTCATAGTCAGGATGGTCGGGAGTAACAATATCACCCATGAATTGGTCTTTGAATGACTGCAAGCTTGGAGAAGAAAAGGTCACAGAGTTCTCTTTGAAGGTAGGATGAAGAATCATGATCGAATACTTTGAGAAGAAGAGACACAGGAAGCGAAGCCATCTTATACATTATGTTCAAGCTCATGCTTGTCTTCGAAATTCAGAATAAGATTGAAATGCACCCATAGTTTACTGCGTGTCATACTACGGAGTCATCGGCTGCTTACTTGTGGCCACTTGACATTATTCCGAGAGGGCGCTATTCAACTGCGGGAATCTGCTTGGGAGTTCGCATCCTATAGCATATCAAGGCCGGACGTTCCTTCGACCAGAGAGGCATCGCCAGTCAGCTCCATGGCACAAGGATAGAAAGAAAGAGTCGCAGTTTCAAAACAGGACCGGAGTAAGTGATGGATATAACAAAGAGTAGAAGTCAGAAGTCTCGGATGAAGTTGTGATCTGTTTGTATGGCTCCAAAAGGAAAGCGGGCGCAAATAGAGGCAAATAAATGCGCCCATATATAAAATGGGACATAAAATTTCTTTCCAAACACGGAGAAGAAAAAGGCGACATGCCGGTAACTTTTTTTTTAATACTGTTTCAGGCTGATACGAAGAAACTGTGTCGAAACAGGGATTCTGTACAGGCAGATCAAGGTGTAGTACGTTACGTTCGTTCATTACATGCATCATAATCGTATCAAGTAAGTGTAGCATCTCTGATCAATGGTTAGACTTCGGAATCAGAAGTTCAAGGTCAGCTCTGCAGCAAGAAAACAGAAAGGTAAGGAAAGACATGATGCTAGGTACAAGTACAGATGCCGATACAGCGACAACGTGGAGTGAGTCTGACAATATGTTATTTATTTAGACGTGCATCAAGAAAGCGTACGTTTCGTCAGGTCGATTACGCCGGTATAATTTGGAACCAGTTCGAGAATATCATGTCAGGGTCGTATCTCTTCTTGATTTGCTGAAGTCGTGGATAATTGTCTCCGAATACTTTCTGAGCTCGATCCGAGCTGAGCTTCTCGTCCCCAACTGAGAGGAGTTGCAGCAAATCTCGTTCAATTCATCGAAGGACAAATACACGATCAGACAGACTTACCGTAGTTTCCGTATGCCCTCAGGGACTTGGATGCATCGGGTCGTCCTTCTCCAGTAGCAACGATATCTGTAACCGCATGGGCGGCCTCCTTTCCACGAATGGCACCCTCTGGCGAATCCTCATCCCACGTGCTGATACACAAAACGTTATTATCCGGTCCGCGTAGGTTGAACGCGGTCGCGTTGTTCGACACGCTGTTGATCTTCTCGAGTGGGAAGAGCTCGAATATGAGCGAGACTCCGAGATCCTCTGAGGTTACTTCGCACATGCGGTCGAATATCTGGTTCGTGTGAGTGATTAATGATCAGAATATCGTCGGGAGTATATCACTGACCGCTTTTGCCACAGCAGGTGAATATTCATGTTGAAGGGCGCCACGCATGTAATAATTTCGTCCATGTGGGACGTTATCATTCTGAAGGCCGTTCTGCTGCTCATATGGTACTGCCTTCGTCAAATCTATGGGGCCTATGAAGTGATTACAAGTCAGCTCAGGAGACTACGAAGGGATAGGAAACTCTGTACCGATATCTAGAAATCGGCTGAATATTTTCCTCCCTTCTTCCTCTGTGCCGTTGTAGAAAGGAATAACAACGATGCAGGGCTTCGATATACTTTAGATATAAAGTTCTATCAACATTCCCTGAAAAGACATACCGTATACTCGGGAGGTGGTCCTCGTGTTATTGCTTGAAGCAGACAGGCATCCGGTCTAGGCTTGCCTTGCAACCACCCCGCGGTGACATTCAGAACCTGATCAACGAGTGGAGGGGGGTAGATAAGTATCCCAGAATACACGGTCGGACGTTGCTCGTGCAATCGGAAAACAAACTCGGTGCAGATACCAAAGTTGCATCCTCCACCTCGTATAGCCCAGAATAAGTCGCTATTTTCACTTTCAGAAGCAGTTACAATTGAACCATCTGCGATGACCATAGTTGCCTGAAAGTAAAAATTAATGTATTGTATTATTCTAGTGTTCCCGCTTCGCTTACCTGTACTAAGTTGTCTATGGCGAGGCCGTGGGCACCGGCGAGCCATCCAAAGCCACCACCTAATGTGAGGCTTTTGGAATGTCAATACTGTCCGCTACATAATAGCGATTAAACTTATTGATGGAACTTACCCTCCCACACCAGTCTTTGAAAAAATCAGTTAGAGACTAAGAAACAGTGCCACGCAAATACACTGACATGATTAACGGTACCTCCGACTGCTGCAAGGCCATACTTGATCGCGGTCTCGTCGACAGTCTTCCAGAGCGCGCCTCCACCGACATACGCAAGCTTCTCTTCGGGATCGACACGACACTCATTGATATATCTTGAGAGGTCTATGACGATCCCTTCGGATGAAGATGAACCTGCAGGGTTATGTCCTCCGCCACGAATAGCCAAGGGAAGTCCTGAGTCCCGCGCGTATTTTATAGCTAGCGACGCGTCGTGGGCGTCGTGAACAAATGCGACGATCTTTGCTCGTCGGATTGCATTCCTTGCCCAACGTTGGATAGCTTCGTCGTAGTCGGGATGATCAGGGGTGACGATATCGCCCTTGAAAGTAGCTTTGAACGAATCAAAGTTGGACATTGCAAAGAGCAGGGAGAGCTTCGAGCGAGGCGGATGGACGACCATGGCTGAAGGTAGTACTTGAAACTGGGACGGGGATGAGACGGGGAGGAGATAAAAGAGCGCCCGGGACTGAGACCAGGACAGCATACGCTATTTGAGCGTTTTGAGTCAAGGCTGAGTAGTATGTAGTATCATCACGGTTCACTCTTGCATCGTGCTATGTCTTCGAATGTCGCGTCAATTGCCTATTTACTTCGATTTTGACATCTGTCAAAGCAAGGCGTTCTGTTCGTGTTCTATAGAAATTTCCAGCGCCAATAATAATATTGAATAACAAAGGGAAAGGCCACATTAATATTAGTATTACCGCAAGCAGTACTAGTAGGAATGGAATGGGATGCCGCGGGACAATATTATTAATGACGATGGCCGCCGATTGGATCAGCGTACGCGACCGCGACTTTCCGTACGGGCGCCCTGCCCCTGCTTAGTTGTACACACAACGTGCCGTGCCCTAACTTCCCTGCCTCGTGCGCTCGCGCTGCCTCAACAGGGCCCCATTTTTTTCCTTCATTTTTAACTCCCACAACCTTCAGTTGCGTCGTCTGTCGTCGACCAGGTAAGATATTCATTTTTTACCAGTGCTATCTATAGAATTAATCCAGACTGAAAATTCCCCATTCGTCCATTTCCTATCTTAGCTCAGCTGTAGTAACTTTGCATTTCTTCTCTCTCTCTTCCTCACGACCATCGACAACAACGACTGCAGTCACCATCGTCTTCACTTTCTTGTAAATCAGCTATTCTGCACTTGTCGTTTCTCCACCAATCCAAATGGCAGACACTTACATACTTACTTTCGATTGGTGCGTTTCATTTTGCTTTAGTCTTTTCATTCATCTCCTCCATTTCCCTGACCGTGATCCGTCTATAGGCCTCACACGGATGCCCACTCTGTAATAGTAACAGGCACCTTCGATAATGTATGCATCTTCTCTCGCCTTGGATCTATTCCGGGGTGCATCTCACTCACAATCGTTTCGAAATCTAGTGGAGCTCCTCCGTGCACCTCCAGCGTTCAGAATCTGGCTTCACCGGCTCGGTGGCGGTCCCTTGGGATACCAAGATCCTATACAAGTTCATTGTCAATGGCAACTGGGTCACGCATGCAAATCAGCCTACGGAGACCGATGCGGCGGGATTCGTGAACAACGTATTCCACACACCGACGAAGCCTGCACCTGTACCTACTGATTCTGCTAAGAAGGAAGCTGCCGAGCCAGTGGCGACCGCGTCTGAGCGGCCCAAGACGGAAGTGGTTGAAGAGGATCAGCCGAAGAAGGTATGGACTTCCCTATCGGTTTGTGTTTTATAATGGAAGCTAAAGGATCGTCCAGATCGAGAATGTAGACGTCGCGCCTAGTGTGCCTGTTCCAATCCAGCCTGTCCCTGACGGCACCACTGACACTACGGTGATTAATATCTCAAATAATTGGTTTATTTCGAAATTAAGTCCGTTTCTACAGCCCGAGTCAAAGCCTGTTGCAGCCGAAACTGCAGTTTCAACTCATGAAGCAGCTCCTGCGCCAGAACCGACTCCCGCAGTTGCCTCTTCGACTATCGCTCCGGAGCCATCAACGCCACCGCAAAGGAAGTCCGATCTACCAGAGTCCTCTCCGGCTCCAGCACCAGTAACGCCTATCAAAACAAACGGCACTTCTGCTCCGGAGCACGTACGCACCTCGACGGGTACCTCAACTCCACCGTCTTCATTGGCGCCTTCCACGCCCAAGACATCGACGACGTTCCCCGCTATCGAAGGCGATGGTAGCCCTGGTAGCAGGATGAGCAGTCTTGGCCGCAAGACGCGCACGTCGTTGTTTGGCAAGCTCAAGGGCGTGTTCCGTAGTCCGAGCAAGGATAAAGGCAAGAAGGCCGATTCGCGCAGTGCGTCGCCTTCGTCGAGAAAGTGATTCGTTGCTTTTCAATCATTGATCCTGCGGAACTATGATTTTCCTTTCTTTCTTTCACCTGTTTGCTTACTCTTGTTGTGCGATCGTACCACCACATGTGTGTTTCATGTTTGCCTTGTTGTGGTTGTTTTCCTCCATTTGCGACACAGTAGTTCTCTCCCTACGTGGTTTTCCATTCTTCTTTTCTGTTGTCCCAGGATATCTTCACGACCCCGGTTATTGGGATACGAAGTATTTCATACCTCTCTCATGCTGTCATGATCATTTTCCCTATCAGATAGACTGTTGTTATTTCACTTTCTACTGCTTTTTTGATTCAGGAGCGGTCGATTCTATCTATGTTTTAGCTGTAAATTAATCATTTTTTTGGTCCTGCTATTTTCTTGTTTCCCTGCAGTAATCCATGCGTTTATTGGGTTCTGCGCAATACACCTGTCACTTTCCTCCAGGTACTTTCTATTGAGATCAAGACCGAGGTCAAATCCTACTGCTGCCTGCTTTATCCAAGGTTCTAAGTCACTGTCGCAATTTTATTTTGGAGCGACGTCAAGAACGATGCCTGGGCAGAGAAATCAGACTTATGATAGAGAATCAAGAAGATCGATTCGTACCCGCTGCTATCGTCTCACCCCCGCGACGGAGAAGGAACCGTCCCATGTCTTTATTCATTGAGAACGGCTCGAGCGGAATGGCCTGCGCACGAGCAGTGGGCCCCGACATGCTCGACGTGCGCAGTGTGATACGAACCTCTGCAGAGGCACCGCGAGTGAGCACTCTTGGATTGCGCTTCACTACCGCCCCTGTTCCGCGGTCCAGCGTCGCAATAATTGCTGCCACACTTGCAGGTACGTTGTATGAGTGATGGAACAACTCTACGGGAGCACCGATGGTAATAGGCAACTCGATGTCGAAAATGATGACGCGGGCCGTGAAAGAAGTCGTTAAGGGCACCAGGTCTGACGGAGGGCATAGGACTGAACCGATGCTTAGATGTATTGGGTCAATGTTGGTGAGGTACAACGTAGCGTTCGATCCGGCAGATGCCCATGGTTTGCTCTCTTCATCAACCTCGATAGCTGTGACAAGCAATCAAAAAAAAACCATTGTAATAAAACGAACCAGTTACTCTTACATTTCACGACGGCTGTCTCGTCTCCAGGAAGAATACGCAGTTGCTCTCCTACTTGAACAACACCGCTACATAGTCTTCCCGAGACACCCGTTCCACTGGAAGACATCCCTTTGAAAACATTTGAAATCGGGAAGCGCAGAGGTGCCGCGAACGCCCGAGTTGGAGGTTCAAGCTTATCTGTAGAATTATTTTCTGAGGTCAGCCAGGATTCTCTCGAACACAGTGCATGTATCAGTCTCACTCAGCAAATCAACGAGTGTTGGACCTTTGTACCAACTGTTCAGAGTATTCGACTCGTCTCCGTCTCGGCGAGCGAGATTCACACCACTCAGAGCGCCCACCGGAACGAAGCCTACCCTCGAGGCGTTGAATCCCGTTTGCGTGAGGAATGGTCTGAGCAGGTCACAAATCTCTTCATAACGGTCTCTATCCCAGTTAACCTAGGAACGGAGATAAGCATACGATAAGATACTCTGGTAAAGAAGACTTACTTGATCCAGTTTATTGACAGCCACAATGACCTGAGCCACGCCAAGACTACGAACAAGCACAAGGTGCTCTCGTGTTTGCCCTCCACGGTCAAATCCCGCCTCAAACTCCCCTGTTGCAGCATCGACGACAAGAAGGGCGCAGTCTGCTTGAGTAGCCCCTGAGATCATATTAGGTATAAAGTCCTTGTGCCCAGGAGCATCTAGAACCGTAATGCGTCTATTCGGTGTGTCTAGCATTTGTTGTGCAATATCCATGGTCACTCCCCTGGTATACTGATGAGTATGCTACGATGTCTTTTGAAAGAATATGCTTACCTCTCTCGCTCTTCAATAGTTCCATCCATCTCCCAAGCCCATGTAAAGCTCCCCTTGCCCATTTTATTGCTTTCACGCTCGTTCGCGAGCCTCTTTCGCTCGTCTAACAGCCCAAGTTCATAAAGTAACCTGCCCATCAAAGTGGACTTCCCTGCGTCCACATGTCCTACAAATATAAAGCTTAGAACGCACAAGTACAGCACGAAAAAAGTATCTACCAATGACGACAAGGCTGACAGCTTTCTTTGTATTTGCGTTCAATGACTTGCGAGCTTCTTCAAGAACCTTCTCACGGGCTATGGAAATCTTGGGCGGAGGTTCATTAACTGGCTCTTCGACATCATCTGAATCAAGATGCAGAGATGATATATCCATCGCTTGCTGGTCTAAGGGGATTTGTGCTGAGTTGGTTTTGATGGAGGTACGGTCTTCTTGCCCCCCGTTTGTTTTGTTGACGCTTTTGTGGAAGAAGGAACAGGCGAGGCTGTGCGAGACGTTGAGGCAGAGGACGCCCCAGACTTAAGGCTCTGTATTTGCTTATTTTTTGCCTTCTCAGCTTTGTCGCGTTCGCGGGCAGCTTTGGAAAAGTAGTCAGCATCAAGATTGTCCAAGAAAACCAAGACCAATGCAAATCGACAACAAGAAATATAACAAGAAATAAGTGAACCGCCAAAGTAAATAAGTTAAAGCAATGCAACGTCAAATAACTGTCATCGAATTGGTGGTACCGAAGAGTGATCAGGAGCACCCTTGTGCCGCGACCTGGCGTGCGTCGCAGTGTCTAAGGCTGTTCCCTTACGCGAGTTAAGCACAACATCGTCGGGACTCGGGACATCAAATGCAAATGCCGTCGACTTCAACACGGAAGGGTTCAGCAAGTGCATAGGAAGCAAAGCCTCCTTGCGCATTCTTTGTCGCAAGCGTTCCTCTGCCTTCCGCTCCGCTCTCTGTTCTGCTTTCTGTTTCGGCAAAAATTCGCTTTCTTCCACCTTTGGCTGTTTGATGTGATCGCGATCATTGACGAGGAGGGAAGCAAACGAGGATGGTTCCGCTCGTGATACGTTCCCATTATAAAGCAAATTCTGCGCGTGACTACGTGCTCGCTCGAGAGCCTCGCGCTGTGCGTCATCTGCAGTAGATGAAGCAGGCTTGTTTCCTGAGTTCTTCGCCTTAAGCGATAGCTTCGATTGTTTGCCTTCCAGAGGGTAAGATGGCGGCAGATCTGCACGAGACATAGCAACCATGTTATCTACGGACTGTGTATACGTTGTAATGGCGGTGGTCATGGAGGAATTGTTGTATGAGGGCTTCAAGTACTTTGTCTCGGCAAATGGAGGATCAAGGATCCGAGGTTTCTGCACCTTTCGACTAGTATGCTCCCGGTTGGCCGCCTTCGCTTGAGCCAACTGAGCCAACTTGGACATCGTTGGTTTCTCCGCGACTGACGTCGGCTTTTCAGTTACAATGGGCTCATTCTCAAGCGGTGCCGGTCCTTCGGTCGTCGTTACACCAGTCGCTAACTCGGATCGTCTTGCCCACGAAGTTGATTGAGCTTCGGAGGGTATTGACTTTAATGATGGTGCTTCAGAACGGGTGGGAGTCGAAGGCGCATGAGGCGGTAGGATTGGCAACGCAAAGGGCTCCCTGACTGCCCTCATCATCTTCAATTTCTCCCTCTGCTGGTCCAGGCTCGGCGTCACGACCCTATCATCCTTCTGATCTGGTGCAGTGATAGAAACCGATGTGTGAGAGGTGAGAGATCTAGGACGAAGCGCTGGAAAAGTCGCGACAGTGTCAAGAGTATCTGTCGTCGTGCAGGACATAGATGACTCGCTGGGCGCTGCCTTAGACTTTCGCGAGCTAGCCAAGGATGCAAGTTTTGATTTTTTTGGAGTGACGTCCTTCTCTGAGATCGGGTCTATGAACGAAGCGTGGGAGGCAGCAAGTCCAGTTTGGCTACGTTCGGACCGTGGAGTCTTGGGAAGGCTACGTTCGGTAAGCGCTTGGGGGCTTTGACGAAGGGCAGAGAGAGAGCTGATGGATGAGGATGTTTTGATCCCATGACCCCGGAGCGCATCGCCGGATGCTTGGTAAACTTTCTGCTGGGGCGGAGCTTGAACTGTAGAAACAGAGCGGCTAGGCGACGGGCTCGGAGTCCTTATCTCAAGATGGCGAATGGCCGAAAGCGATGGCGACGGATGAATGTCGTTCGGATCGATTGTTCGTTCATTTTCTATAATGAGAGTTGGAGATCAGTATCTATAATAAGAAAGAAAACACGATGTGAACTTGCCTATGACTTGACCGTAATCATCAGACGTAGCAGTGACCACCGAACGCGCTTCACCATCCACCAAAGATCTCTGTTTGAGTCCGAAAGTGCTCGCAGATGGGTGCAGAACTTGCCCATACGAGCTTGTCGTCGGAGTTGGGGTCGAAGGAGGGCGGCGAACAGCAAGAAGTTCATGACGGGAAGGCCATGCTCCACTCTGGTGACTTGCACGAGTCCTCTCTGTCCTCTCGGTTCTTTCAGAAATAGTCGAGAGTCGGCTAGGCACAGCAGGTTCTATCCGAAGACCAACGCATTAGCGAAGGAATCGCAGAAGAGTGTGGCGCAACGACAGTAAGAAGATGACAAGCACCTTCGCACACTCCAAACACGACGTGCCATGTTTCATGAGGTTATTCATGACAGAGGTTGCACGCCAGCCGCAGAGAAGAAGGAATCCGAGACAAAATATAACTCGAGGCTCACCTTTCCGTTCATTAGCTATTGCCATGCGTTCCATCTCGTCTACAAGCAAGTTAGGGAAAGAAGCACTAATTCTGCAGCAAGCAGCATACCTTCGATATACCTTAAGCTCTTCTCAACGTCGAAATCATTGTAAATTATGATTTCATTTAGCGACTCCTCAGGGATACCGCTAACAGACGGATATCCAATTGCTTCGACGACTTGCTCCCTGACTTCGTCAAGTTGATCTGATACATCATGGTTATCGGCACAGCGCATCGACGATGCAGCTGAAACGGCAACGCACCATATTGCTCTGGTGTCAATTGAAAGTCTAATTCCTCCTCGTCGTAATATGCATCGTCATCTAGTTCCTCTACAGCACTTTGAGTCAGTATGTGGTTGATGTATGCGTATTCGAATCGTACCCTGGATATTCATGTTTCTAACGGCACGATGGCGGGACATATTGCTATACGGTATGCTATAAACAGGCCCGGGAAGTTGGAAAGAACGTGTAAGAGAGTATATACAGTGGTTTGAGCGGACTAAAGAGTTCTCCCAGGCAGGAGAGGTGTTGCACGTGATTGACTCATTACGTTATCAAAGACAAAAAAAAAGTCTTCCTGTCTGTCATTATTGCTAAACGACTCACTACAAACCAGGAATACACGTCCAAAAATGTTCAATTTTGCTCGTACCATACGTGTCAACTGCGCAGCCCAGCGTGTATGTATACTTCTTGGAAGCAACGACGTGTTCTGACGGCAATGATCTAGCTTTTCTCAACCAGCGCACGTCGCTCGCACGACGTTGCGAAACTGACACTCATCGGTCGTCTCGGAAGGGAGCCTGAGACGAAATACACAGCATCCAATAAGGAGTATGTCACGTACGTATAGCTTCTGTCTGTTTTGTCATGTGTAATTTGGGCTGATGTGCTCATTCTTGTACAGGTATTCCGTTGCGACGACTAATTACCCCCCGCCGCCTCCCAATCCTGACGGCTGTAAGTAACTATGCTCGCGAAAGGCTTCGTCTTGGGAATGATGACACTAAAATTCATGGTAGCACGTCCATCTGCCAGGACAAGCTGGCACTATATCTATTGCTTCGCGCCGAACACTTTCGACTACCTTCGCACCCTGACCAAGGGTTGTCATGTCTACGTTGAGGCAAATTATGAGCTGCGCGAACCAGATGCATCTGCAGAACCAGGCTCTCCCCAAGGACAGCGTCAGATCTTCCTTCGTCACGGTGAGCATTCTTGATTGAGATATGTTACATTTCTCTGACGTCTCGTTTGAAGAAACCCTTCGGTTACTTGGTGGCCGTAGACAGCAACCAGAATCGGAAGGAGAAGCAGAGGTTGAGAATTAGAGGACCTCTTTCAGTGATTCTTTGACTGCGTTTGTTTAATTCTCTCGACTGTTTCTTTAGTGCGATTATGTTTTCAATCTAATCTTACGTTGTCGTTACCCGAAAAAAATGTAGGCTACACATAGCACAAGCTACCACTCATAATTTAAGAATATACACCGCAACTGCTAGTTCACTCTCCGTATTCTTCAAATGGAGATTCTGCGCGCATGCTGCGCGTTGGATAGGCTTCTGCCACTGCGTGATTCTGTACCCACTCCTGCAACGCGGAAAACGGGGGAAGAAAAGAAACTCCATAGTGAATACAAAGATAGTACAGATACTAGAGACGGGAGAAACTTGCTATCGTACCATGCTGCGGCGACCGTTTGACGGTCCCATTGTTGAAGGAGACTGAGTCTCGGTCAGATCAGCCTTGAAGTTGTATGTTTTCGTGAGATAATCTCGAATTGAAGTAACAACCAGCTGTTTGACCTGATAAGACGAGCAGTACGAAACATCAACAAAGTACTTACTCGGTGATCATCATAACTCGAACCTCCATACGCAGCGACGATAGCTATAGGGCAGACAAGACAATTCTGCAAACGTCGTTGAGAATATTATCCTCTCAAAGAATACTGAAGTGCATCACCTGAAGCCATATCGGAAATGCTGCTAGTAAGAAAAACGTCAATCCATTTTCATCCACCTGAGAATTATCAAGTCTACTTACCACCCCCATTTACTGAATAATCGCCCCTTATTCCAATATCCTTTGGCGTCTTTCCTACAAAGAACCGGGTCCCATCTGAGCTCTACTGGTACGGAAAAACAAGCCGAGGCGAACGCACCGATTGCACCGATTCCTTTTTCAACATAATAGCTCGAATGGCCAGTTCGTCTAACAACATTAATCATTCCATCGATAGCAGCCCACGCATCAAGGCTGACATCTCCAAGTGAGCTAGCCGCACCAAGCTCTCCGACAGTACATGAAAACAGATCGTGACCAGCAATAGTTTGAATTTTTATTACGAGCCCACGACCTTTTGCAACGTGCCGCGAGGACCCGCGAAAACGCTTTCGAATAGATAGACCGAGCGTCACAGCATCGTTGGAAGAGAAACTGGGAAATCGATACGTCTGCGGAGAACGAGAAATCTAAGCAATAATGTTAGCCGACGGAAAGTACCAGGACATGCCGTCTCTTCGGATAATGTCTGGGCTGCCATCTCAGCCTCGCTTGGAGAATTATGTTGAGAGTATAGTCCATTGAACATCTCGCTATGTACTTTTGGTAGAGAATAGCGCAAAGAGGACGACGAGCAAGGAGGAAGTGCGGACAGAATTGAGTGCCTTGCGGTTAACACGCGTTTGTACCAGGACAGGACGGAAGCCAAACAAGGGGGTGCTTGAAAGTCCGGGAAGCTTGAGCTTGAGCTTGAGCATGAGCTAGCTCATCGCCATTCGGAATCACTGCGACGCTTCCTCTCTTCCAAACAATGCGAATGCGAGGCAAAAGCTAGATGCCGTGCTAGTAGTTGAATTCAAGACCCTTCAGACTCATCGACGGAAGCAAACCCCTCGGTGCTCTCAATAAGGATAAGGAATCACCTGCTTCAACGCCGACACGCTGCCTTTTCTTATTCAAACTGCATCGTCGAAGCAGTCTTACTTGTGCTCCCAGGCCATGGAGTTCTTCAACGATGTTGGATCGGACCCTTATAAGCCCTCTCTTTTTGAGCTGGTAGCCCAGGAGCAATTGAGAGACCTGCTTCAACCCGCCATGAAATATGTCCTATCGGTGCGTTTGTCCGCGATGGCTTATTACATTTTATTCAAACTGATGAAAGCCAGGTGTTTGCTCAAAGATATCCTCGCTTTCTGCTGCGAATCGTGAATCGACATGAGGAATTTTACGCCTTGCTTATGTTCTTCGTTGAGAGGCATTATCTTCGCACCCATGGTTTGTCAACCAATCGCGTCTTCATTCGCTTACTGAGACCTACGACAGATGCTTCATTTGCTGAAAATTTTTATGGGCTTAAGCGAAGAAGGAAGCCATTGTTCGACACAAGTAGAGCTAAGGCAGCAGTGGGTGTCTCGGTAGGGGAGGGAAAATTGAGAAAAAAGGACATCCAGCGGTCTCTTTTCTTCCTGGTGAGTCTAAGTCATTTCAAGAATCACAGGGCACACTAAAGCATTCTTGAAGATCGCGGTACCTTACTTGCGCGCGAAAGCGCAGGACTGCTTTGAAGCTTTAGGTGGTGGCATTGATCCGTCTATATTCGATGAAGATCACAACCAAAGAGCACGTCTTCAACAAATCGATGATGCGAGTCACTTTGTTCTTCTTGCAATTTGTTTATACGGATGGCTAATTATTATACTTTACCACAGTCTTTGCGATCCCGCTTCAGGGAGTTGTACAAGGAAATATATCCAACTTTAAACGTTGCATTTGAAACGTCCTTGATGTGCTACAATATCGCATACCTATTTGATCGCACGCCGTTCTATCGACCCTGGTTATCGTGGATGGGTGTCGACCTACGGCGACTAGGTCCAGAAGATCTGGTTTGTGGTTCTTTAAATCTTCGCTCGTCTAATCTGAGCCATCGTTTTATCAGCGACCGATGGTCAAAACAATCTCAATGAATGGTCCAATCACTCCGAAGCCGATTCTGACCGTGCTGCGCCGCCTTCTTTTGCGAACTCCGCAGCTACTTCTGGATTCGCTCCGGGTGTTATTACCTAGCACGATATTCTTCATCAAGTTCCTGGAGTGGTGGTATTCGCCTTCTTCCCCAGCACGTAGTATCTCAACGACACCGTCTGGACCACGGATACCGCCTCCAAAGTTACTAAAGCCTCATCCTCAAGGAATCATTGTCGATTCAACGAAATACGGCGAATGCCCGATTTGTTCGGGTCCGATTGCGAACGCGACGGCACTTCCATCGGGGTATGTTTTCTGCTACCGATGTGTACATCAGCACGTAGAAGAACACGGACAATGTCCAGTGACGCTCATGTCTACACAAATTTGGCAGCTAAGGAAGATATTAGTGTAGTGTATGTGTTATCTTTTGCATTGCGTTACAAAGTAATTGTATACGATTACAAATAAAAGCACTAAACGTGACGTTGTTTCGGACACTGAAACTGCGACAAACAAACCGCACGTTCGTGCCAAAATGAAGCAACAAGTCCGAGTCCGAGTCGACGAGTGGTAGACTACTATCTCTAGGCACCCGATGTCGTTATTTTTCTCGACCTGCCTTGGTCAGTGACAACGTTCATTAATACACCGCCAGCAGTCCTCCGGGGACCATGAAGGTTCGCTCTTGCTTCTCATTGGCCCAGTCGCACTAACATCCACATATCACAGTTCGGGAAACAAATACTTGCTCAACAAATCCCAGGATGGTCTCAGTATTATCTCGACTACAAGGGCCTCAAGAAAATTGTCTCGTCTCTCGTTTCTAGTCGTTCTGGTACATACACCTTGAGTGTAGATGAACAACAGGAGGTTACAGCAGCGCAGACACCAGAACTTGCGGATGGCCAGGCTCTGGCCTTGCTATCGGCATCGGGCAAGGATGAGGATAGAGGCCCACACTTTCAGGCGCACAAGGCAGCGTTCTTCTTCAAACTCGAACGTGAGCTAGAAAAGGTGTCGCGCAATCATAGTTCCGAAATTCATTCTCTTACCGGCCATGATAGATTAACACCTTCTATCTTCAAAAAGAAGCAGAGCTCAAGCTAAGACTAGAGACCCTATTGTCAAAACGAATGGCTGCTGTTGCAAGGTTACTTCCCGCTGCTGGTGATTCAACTCCTAAAGACCATGTCGAATGGAAAGCTGTAGAAGAGGGATTCCGTGTTCTGGAACGTGATTTAACGAAACTTCAGGTAAATGTTCGTTTTCTTGGAGTTAGAAATGAAGGCCTCAAGAGTTTGTTATAGCAATTTGTAGAGATTAATGCGATTGGCTTTCGGAAGATCCTGAAGAAGTGGGACAAAAGGTCGAAATCGACCACGAAAGAGCTGTACCTTTCTCGTCAAGTCGACGTCCAGCCCGTGTTTAACCGAAAACTTATTGGCGAGCTGTCTGATGTGGTTGCCCAGTGCCTTCTGGATCTTACAGATCTGACAGTTGGCTTGAGTAATGATGGTTCCGTGGTTAATGACATGATATTAACTCATCAAATTGCGTTGGAACGCAGTTCGCACATGGCACCGTTCCATGATCTAGAGACAAGTCTCCAGAACGCGGTAAAGGCAGGCGACGAGCGTGCAATCCGGGATCTCATTCAGCAATCGGATACGCTATTGTCCCAGCCAGGAAGCAAAGCACATGTTAATCGCGTTCTCTGGAAGGTCATTATCGATGCGCCTCCAGCGCTTGCAGACTTTATTATATCTTGTTCACCCCTTGATTTCTACTTCATTGATGACATCAATGGTCGGACGTGTCTACACGAGGCCGCAATATCGGGAGAGGAACGTCTAGTTAACATGTGCATTAGCAAGGGAGTTGAGGTGGACCGCGCGGACATCTATGGTGATACCTCTCAAGCCCCTGACCGTCAATGTACTGATCTGTGAGATAGGAAGGACTGCGCTTCATTATGCAGCAATGAACGGACATGCGATCATTTGCTCCAGGCTTATAGCTATTGGCCTGACTCCGTCGTCGCTAGATCTTGACAATTACACGTCCTTAATGTACGCGGTGCTTAAAGGAAATACGGAATGCGTGGAGATTCTCATCACTGAGGGTCGAGCCGACCTAGGTCCGCCTTCAGTTGCAAATGATCTGGTCCCCCTATCCCTCGCTTGTCGTGTTGGTCATGTCGACGTTGTGCGGCTCCTATTACAGCATAATGCAAGAAACGCCCCGAATACAAATGGAGAATATCCGATTCACATTGCTGCTCAAGAAGGTCATGCTGAGCTCTGCCGGTTACTCCGAGATTATGAGGGATGGGATGTTCCGGATAAATATAATGAATGGACACCGCTCTTTCATGCCGCGAGACATGGCCATGAAAGTTGTGTTCGGGTCCTACTTGAACTTGGAAGTCGTGTGGATGTCGTTGATGAGACCGGAAGGCAAGCAGTATTTTATGCTGCATGGTATGGCCATCCGTCGTGTGTCAACCTACTTTTGGAGGCCAGCTCCGAAACGGCCACGGGAACATCAGTAGCAGGTTTCTCCCCTCCTACACTTCCGACGACAGAACAAAACAATTTAGCAGATACGGACCTGGATATGATTCCTTCTTTATCCCTTCCGCCTCCTATCATGCCTTATCGTGTCTATGGACACAACTTCCTTGACAATGCTTATTTGGTCCACATCGCCATTGGACACCCGTTCTCTCGCGCATCAACAAGGGACCCAGCTGTTCGCCTATCGCCACGAATCATGAAAGCCTCGACTGCGCAATATCCACATTCTTCCCCTCTTTTCAAGCTTGTGATGTCCTGTAGACCGGACATTAATACAGCGCCGTACAGCGTCTCTATCCCACTGCGAGATGAACGCGATTTTTTCGTCTTCCAGACTGCAGATCTCGATAACATGTCATTGGAATTCTCAATCTGTCCTAACTTCGGATCCAAAACTATAGGCCGAGCTATCATGCTCTCTTCTATGCTACTAAGCAAGCCGGGTACTGCCTTCGTCCTTCCAATACTAGATCACCATCTTCACATGATTGGAGAAGTAAGCTTTCCAATTTATTATGTACTTGGAGGAAGTTGACGGTTGTAATACTCGAGATGCGCTTTGAAGCTCGGATTATCACGCCGCTTAGGGGCATTACTCTCGAAGTTGGTGGCGCGGTTGAAACATATTGGAAATCCATTGCAACACCAGATGCAGCCCCGCCCCGGAAGTCGCAAAAGTCATCATCAAGGATGGCTCAGCCATTCAGGACTATCGGGTCCATCCATACATCTCCGTCAAATCAATCTGCCACTGCCATCGGCGGGTACACGCTGACATTATCTTCGCTACCCGGAGATTACATTCATCTCACAGTGCAGGTGACGCGTGATTTACATCCTGTGGTGTATAACAAATGGAGACTCCCGGTATCCGGCTTCGACCTGGGTGTGTCCGATGTAACGCTGGACCAATTGAAGTTGGTGGCATCCCGAGGTGGAAGCATCTTGAACTACAGAGCATCTTCAGCCTCGGAATGGCATAAAGCTTTATCCAGCTCTCTATTGCCATTGCAAGAAGTCTTAAAAGTGAGTTCAGTTTATTCCTGTAGGTCGGCCACGCGGTCGAAGCTGAATTACCGTCGAAGGAGCTTCCTACGTCTCTCGGCATATACCTCGACCTTGCCTTTTCTTCTTGTGCCTCGCGGGAGCGGCATGTGCTCGCCCACAGTCACATGCTTAGCTTGAACGACTTCGCCGATTCTGTACTCAGGGCCGTGTATAATTACTTACCATTCCAGCCGCGTCGGCGTATTGTCTTCGGCTCCTTCAACCCGGACATCTGTGCCGCTTTGAACTGGAAGCAGCCCAATTGTAAGAAAGCCTTTCTGACTTTCCCGGGAAGGTGCTGATTTCGATACTATTCCCAAGATCCTGTATTTTTAGCATCAGAATGCGGTGTACAACACGCATTCGGCTCGAGCCATTTTGGCCTTAATTCGGACGCTGTGGATGACCGCAGATTGTCTAGCATCAGTGCGGCAGTTGACTGGGCGAAAGCAAACAATCTCCTCGGTATCTTTTTAGATGCAGATCTCTTAGTGAGGAGTCTTTAGGATCTCAGCTCTTCTCGTGCTCAATTGTTCTCAATTGTTTCTGAAGACAAAAGTGCCCTCTCTCGTTCGAGGATTAAAAGACACAGGTCTTCTACTTGGCGTTTACGGAGAGCGTGAGCAAACAGCTTTGCTCAGCGATCCTGCGGAACCAGATGTCATTCCTGTCGACGCCTTTCATCATGAGGGCGTCGTATCCTTCCTTGATCACTCGTCGCGGGGTCTGTTATAAAAGGTTAAGCAATCGGTACGTTGCTCGTTTTTGATTTCAAGCGATAAGATACAAAGTGAATATGTTATTGTACACGGAAACAGTTGGGGTGTGTTCTTGATACAGACTGAAGCGATCTGCTGATATGTAGCAAAAGACCGAAATCTACTGTGGAATAATTACAAAGCAAGTTCGAAAGCCGAGGTGCGAAACGAACAGCAAGCCATGATGCAGTCTATTCCGAGCAGATTCGGACTGTGAAGTAGGAGGGAAATGGACAGTGAGAAATCTTCAATAGGTCCAGGCTTCAGCTCATCAAACAGTAGCACGATAAAGTGAAGCATAGTGAGAGTCTGCTCGGGACATGAGTTCTTCATGAGTCCCGAACTCGGTTATAGTCTGAGTATCGTTAGATCTGAGAGTGTGCTGGACCAAAGAAAAGTACATACCCCGTTTTCAAACATGGCAATTTTGTCTGCCCGCTTGGCAATCGACAACTGATGGGTGATAATAATGACTGTTTTGGTCCGTTTGCCTGTCACTGGATCGCGGCAGATTGACTCGATGGTCTCGAACACGTTATTCTGCGCGTGCGCATCTAGATGCGAGGTAGGCTCATCGAGAAGCAGGAGGTCAGCAGATTGTGCGCGCATGAATGCTCGAGAAATTGCTACACGCTGCCACTGAGATGAGAAAGCCCATAAGCTTATTAATGAAAGTTTAAGTGTAGAACGGGCCACTGAAAAGGCTAACCTCTCCGCCGGACAGACCTTGTCGTCCACTGTCTGAATTGCCACCCATGAACGGGTTTGGATTAATTGCGTTCATCCCTAGACCCACGCAGTCCAAATTTGTATCGAGGCCACGCGGCAATGAATTTATCAGCCGTCCAGCACCAGCGCGTGCGGCAGCCTCGCGGATAGGGTGGTCTCTGATGAAGTACTCAGCAACGGGAGAACTATAAATTGTATGATCTAGTAACCGCTACCTGAATTGGCTGCGCAGTTCGCCTATACCGACATTCTCGCGTACTGTCGTGTTAAGTTTCGAGAACACCTGAAACAGTGCTGTTACATGTCGGTGATAATCTGCGGGAGCAATGCGGCGAATATCGATATTGTTAATGAGTAGTTGAGCAGACGTATCGGGGGAAGGAGCGTCAAAATCAAATATACGAAGAAGTACATTTGAGAGAGTCGTTTTTCCTGATTAGCAACCTTGTGATGAGAATTGCTTATTTAATGATACAGACTATTCCCAAAGCTCACCAGAGCCATTATAACCAACTACAACAAGCGTCTCGCCTGCTTCAACTGTAAAGCTCACATCCTTTCGAAATTTTGTCTAGTCAGGATTGACCTCCCGATATTTTGATGACTGACCTTTAGGGTTGGCTTTGTACTGCCTGGATAGGTGTATGAGATATGCCTTTAAACATAAGAATTAGCCCGAAGCAAACTCAGAGACTTTGAAGCCCTTTGCGGGACCCTACGCCACTAGCGTTGGTATCATAGCCGAGGGAAGCCGAAGGAACAGTTTCGAAAAGAACAAAAACTTCAAGAGGAACAGTTATCAAAACCTACCTAGCTTCTATCTTCATTCCCTTGCCTGTGCTTTCGTATTTCACCGCTCTTCCTGGCTCAGGGTTTAACCTTGAAGAAACAAGGTGTTATATAGGATAAAGGGAAAATACAGTATTACTTACCGAGGCTCGATAGTCATTGCAGCGAAGAAAGCTCCCATATAGAATATAGATTGAAAGGCACGCTCGAACGAGCATATCAGAGACCGTACGTTGAATAGTAAGGAATGCACAGAGTTTCGATATAGTGCGAGTGAACCCAGAGACGTCGTCGAGGAGTATATAAAGAATGGCAGCTAAAGAAACCGTCAGACCCGCACATACGCAAGTCAACAACTGAGGCTGACATTTTGAAGCAATACGAGCATCTCTGACACATTTGCTTGAGTCAGGAGCCACCTAAGACCTGCACCGAGTGTGATTCCGGAATACAGGTCACCCTGCTGCACTTCCAGACCTAGGATGCGCTTCCGGGCTACAGACCAGGAATCAAGGATCCAGGGAGCCAACCCGAAAAGAGCGATTTCAGCCCGGAACGGTTCCGCATGCGCCATTGAACGCATTCGCTCGGCACGCTCCGCTTCACGAGCTTCTGCAGATGAATACAATGCATCTCCGGTGCTGCAATTTGTGTATGAAAATGGCAGACGAGGCAGGAATGACGCAATAAAAGAGAGCAGCGAAGGTAATAAGACGGCTCCAAGAAGTGGCAGATGTGTGACTGAGTGATTATCTGAAGGGCCTGCGAAAAAGCCCGTGAAGAATGCCGAGGATGACACTCTAGAAGCAGAGTATAAGATTATGAGCTGGCTCACAAGCTCTGCGACTGAGGACAGAGCTCGTACGAGATCAAGAGGTGAGAAGAGGCCGAAGCCAAATCCGAGGCCGGTGAATGATCGTACGAAAAGGTCGGACTCGTGCAGTACATCACGCACAGTCAGGTCGGAGAGCGTCGGTACATCCAACCGAAGGCGCTGTTCAAGCTGTCGTTGTTCCACATAGAAGCGCATGGAACTATGCACTATGTTCTCGTTATGATTGCTACGTGATAGCAGCACCAGAGCGGTGCATCAGTTTCGCAATATAAAGGCTAATAAAATGATTCCACATACGCAAACGTATCGAAAAGAGATTCCGCAAGCATGCGACAGCATTCTCTAAGGACAAGACGCACGAGGCGCCCAAGCCGCGCAGAAGCATAGTCTCCAGAAGTGACAACCACTTGAAGCTTTAGTTTATTTTGGTGTTAGTATGGTATTTATTATAGTAGCACATCGAAGAGAATGCTTTACCTCGTCTAAGATTAATGCCTGGGAGTATCCACGGAAAGCAGGCAGTACACCTCTCACAAGAGTAAGGAAAATAAGAACAGTAGTCCGAACTGGATTCAGACCCCAAAGAAGTAGCAGCATGTCAAGGAATGTTTGCTGAAGTATTGTAATTGCCAAGGAAATATTGAGCAAATTACATTTCCTGGGAGAGCCCGGTTGCAGATGATAATGATTGGCGTCCTTTCCTTCTTCACCTGTTACGGCTGTCTGTCTGGATGCGTTCCAGACCTCGAAAAGAGAGACGGCGGACTGCTGCGCATGAGAATCTGAAATGACATGTGGCTCGCCGAGGAATGGTTTTGAAAGAAGGTCTCCTGAAGGAGAGGACATTGAGTTGAAGGGAGTGGGAGGGAAGATGCGCATAACTGGGGGATAGAATGGAGAGTCTGAAGCGGAAGAGTATTTGAAGGCGAGAGAGGATGGGCCGCCATTTTGGAAGACTTTGTGCAAAGATAGTAGATGAGTGGACAGGACGAGAGGATACTTAGGGCTGGGTCGATAAAGCCTTTCTTTCGCGCGCACGTGACACAGCCACTCTCTCAGACCGCTTGTATCCGTACGCGTAGTACTGTGCCCTGGCTGACCGTAACAGAAACTCAGACCCCGCCGTCACACCCGTCTCTCACCGTGCACGGGCCAGCGCCAACAGGGATATCTATGTGCATGTAGAAAAAATTCCCGGTCCTTTCAGCCTTCCCCTTTTGAAACTTCTGAGCCGGCAATCTATTTCTCACGTTAACCTTTAGTACATGCCTTCTTTGGACGTTTGCCTTCCATTTCAGGCAGCTATCACAGATCACCCAAAATTTTATTCCTTCGCCTTTTCCGTCGCCCTGACGCCTACTACCACATTTTATTATAGTCAAGTCAAAGCAGAGTATGGAAAGCCACGACGCCGTCCTTAATTCGCTTGCAAAGCTGCGCATGCGCGCAGAGCTCCCTCGAGGTGGCAAGTATAGCGTGGCTCTCGATGACGACGAACAACCTGTCTCTCTCTCAAGCCAAGCCGAGCAGGATCACCACAGCGAGAACGAGCGGCATGAAGAGCTTGATCAGCACTCATCGTCAGCCGTTGCAGTTCAACAGGCCTCGCATTCCCAGCATGCTCAGCACGAGGGCTACGGTTTCCGACCCCTCTCAGGCTCATCTACTCCTCTTATGGTTAATGGAACCCAGTCTCCTCTTCCGGACCCCAATGGCCTTGGTTGGCCTGCAAAGTCTACTCTCTCGCGGCTCTACTCCACGCCAGCCCAGCGCATAGCCCGAGAACAGAAGCTATCCGATGCAGTTCGCACTCTTCTTGAATGTATAGGCGAAGATCCAGACAGAGATGGACTAAAACGGACTCCCGAGAGATATGCTCAGGCTCTCATGTGGATGACGCGCGGGTATGAAGAGCGATTGACGGGTATGAACTTCTCGTATTCTCGCCCGACCTGCAAATCTCATTTTTCTTCTTTGTCTTCCTTTCTCAGACGTGATTAATGATGCAATCTTTCCGGAAGACCATGATGAGATGGTTATTGTACGCGACATCGACATCTTCTCATTATGTGAGCACCACCTCGTGCCCTTCACGGGAAAAGTCAGTCGTCCTCCTTAATTTCGCATATCCGTTTCATCTTTCTCGCCGGTCAATGATTTCATTGCGAAATTATGTGGCCGTTACATGGACACTTGCATCTTTAACCCGTTACCTGGCCATGCTATTGTGTTTCCCACTCAGAACATTACATCCACCAAACTCCCGTGCTCGACGCTGCGGTTTCTGACACGCTCTTTAATTCAGGTCAGCATCGCCTATATCCCAAGAAAACTGGTTCTTGGACTGTCAAAACTTGCGCGTATCGCAGAAACCTTTAGCCGTCGGTTGCAAGTTCAGGAGCGGCTCACCAAACAAATTGCCATTGCCGTTGAAGAAGCCATCAAACCTCGTGGCGTGGCTGTCGTTATGGAGGCAACGTGCGTTCCATCTGTCTGTGGCCATTAGTCTCGCTGACGACTGGAACATAACAGACATTTGTGCATGACGATGAGGGGTGTGCAAAAGCCTGGTTCAGCCACGATCACGTCCTGCATGCTGGGATGTTTTAGGACACAACAAAAGACCCGAGAAGAATTTTTGACGCTCGTGAACTCAAAGACCCGTTAGATGCATTAGCATTTAGACGTTTGCTAACAACCCCAGCCAATTTTTTGCATATTCAACATAATCAACGTCAATTTATTCAAGGATCCAACTCCATCACGGACTCGATAGGCGTCCGACGATTTCAATGCCCCATTGTACATTCATCGATCACTTACGATTCAACTCGCCGAATTCCTGGCAAATTCTGACCTTTTGTTCTTCACTACCGATTTTCACACATTACAGATTCATCACATTTACTTAATGGATACTGGATAAGCGGAAGGCCAAAGTAGACTAAAGTTCTGTAATTCCGTATGCACTATATTTCTTAGTCACTGATGGCACACATGCGCCGTTGCTACATCCCGACAGAATATTAATACATATGTCAAAGGCACCAAGGTCAATGCGTGTTTTGGTGGACTTTAGTAACGTGCTCGCTTCTTCCGCATCGGGTTCCCAAATCTAACCTACCGAGGACTTGACTTGGTGCACAGGATTTGGGACCAAGCACCGAGGCGTGATGTTTCTTTAGGTTCTTAGCACGCACGTACGGGCATTTGATCGGAGATAAGCTAATGCTTAGATTCGAAATCAAGGAACATGAGATGGATTCTTTGCACATGTTCCCAGCGCGGCCGCTTGCCACGACGGCATTCCTCAGTACTACTACCACAGCCTATTAATAATGACTCGCGCTGAGCGCGAACCTCGGAGAGCTGTCATAATTCATGTATAGACTTGAATAGCAATGCGCTTCAGAGTTCTGACAATGCATGCATCTTGGCGTCATGCAACACTGTGGGGTGGTCGGCAGACTCGTTTCAGCATTTCTCCAATGCCCTCTTAACCCAATGAACATTATTCACTCGATCGCGCTGATGCCGTTCCTACGTTTGATTATTTCTGTCGACCGCCTGAGAGCTGAGAATCCGGAATGTGCTTGACGATTATAGCTTGTACGCATCGAAACCACTCACAGTTACTGTATCCCTGCACACACATTTAATAAACAATCCAAAAGAGCAAAGAAGAGAAGCATCTTCAAGCGGGTGCTTCTATCGAAATTCGAGTTCTGTGTCAACAAAAGTGATCTACAAGCGTTGTACGAAAACAAAAGACAGAAGGCGATTGGGAAACAATCCAGGTCTTCATTGCCTGACTGATCTTCTGTTTGAACCAGAGGTACCGTCCCCGCCGATTCTCGAACGATCAATCCGAATCCGTTTAGAGGAAGACTTCTGCTGGGATGGCGGAGTATTCATTGCTGACGCCGCAGCAACTTGCAAGCCCTCCCTATCGCGATCAGACAATGAACGTTTTAGCCTGTCGCCATGATCATCATCACCGGCTACGTTTCCCCTCGAAGAGTTTGCCGAAGGCGCATGGCTGATTCTGTCTCGCAAGCTTCCCAGGGAAGGGGAGGGAGCGGTTCCGTTCTGCGTCCCTCTTCCCGGGCCTTCTTTCCATTCCCTCTCTCCTCTTTGGTTCCTTTCTGAGCGATCTCGGTCGTCCCGTTCCTTTGTTTCGGACCTGTCTGACCTATCGTTACGAATGTCCCGGTCCGCTTGTAATCTTTCCCCTCGACCACCGCGATCTGCCCGGTCCCTTGTAGAGCGTTCCCGGTCCTCCTTCTCACGAGTTATGGCGGGCGAAGTATCACCATGTCCAGTCACTCGCGGAGATGGACCAGCCATCGCTCGTGGTGCTGATGGTGGGGGAACGGTGATCTTCATAGCCGGGATATTGGAAGGCACTTCATTCTCACGCGAGCGTTCATAGGGCTGCTCGAATAACATCTACAATCAGTGGATTAAGAGCTGGAATGAATAACGATGAATTACCTTTTCTGCCTTCTCTGTCCCAGCACCTTTCAAATGCAATTCATCTTCTTCCGCGTCCTTTTCCTTCCGCCGCCGATCGGACTCTCGGTTCGGTTCACGGCTGGCATCTTTCTCAGAATGCTTGCGTGAGCGGTCTTCTCGCTGGCGAGTTGACCTTTTGGCACTCCGTTCCGACTTACAAAGCAGTCAGATGGTAAGCTTCGATGAAAGATCCGACATAACTTACCTCGTCATCCGGAGTTCTTCTACGCTTTCCGAGGCTGACATCCCCTGGAGATGAATCCGCGTGTGTACGATGACGCTGACCATCAGGCCGTGCGGGCAAAGTATGACTCAAGGGTGCATCTGGTTCCTTGCTTTGGCCAGATGGTTTGCGTTCACGTTCGCGATCCTTATCGTCACGACGATGGCGATCGCGCTCAGTTCTGTCCCGCTCTCTATCACGTTCACGTTCACGGTGAGACTCGCGGTCGCCACGGTGACTCCTTTCCCTCTCGCGGTCGCGTGGTTTATCCCTATCACGATCGCGCGCTCTGTCACGATCCGTGTCCCGTTCACGATCCGTGTCACGCGTGCTACTTCCAGGAATTCGGTCGCGTCCTGAACGTTCAGAGCGACCATGAGCATCTCGATGAGCACCACTGCTGCGTTCTGCTCTAGAAGGCAGATCCGCGTTCACTGAGCGCTTCCCCTCCCCAGTATCCGAAGATCTTTCATGTCGTTGTCGATCGCGTTTACCCTCACCGCTTGCTCTGCTGTCTGCACTAGCATTTCTAGTACCAGGTCGGGTCGCGGGAGACGATGAACGACGTGCAGGAGGAACCTCAGCGGCTTCACGAGGACTACTTGGAATATTTTCAGAGCGACGTGAATTTCGGAGCTCCTGAGCGTGAGGTGCTTGACTAGGCTCAGCTGGAGGAGGCATTGGAGAACCAGGATCACGACTGGGAAGTCGCGGAGAGGACTGGGTCGAGTCTTTTACCCCGTTCTGAGCTACATTGGTCGCAGGCGATGATAAAGGTGTTGCGGGACGTGAAATTACATTCATTCCCTGCAAAACTTCTTTGCGGAGATCATTTGAAGAAGTGGACAGTGGGGTTTTGCCGGGACGTAGCGGAATTGATGGATGGAGGGGCTTGACTTCATCTTTGGGGCGACTAGTCCCAGTAGTCGGAGGAAGCTTGTTCTGGACTTGATCATGTCCGTTAAGCTGCCGATCCACCTGCATCGGGTCCTCATTCTTCGAAGCCTCGGCAGTTGCCACTTCGAGAGGTCTCGTATCTCTGTTCCTCTTTACGACCTCGGGCTTCGGGACACTAGCATTCGAGAACTGTTAGACTCTGCCACCAGAAGATATGTGATCTGATGACAAACCTCTCAAGAGCAAGTCTAGCCGCGGACGAAGGACGCTCGATCGCAGTTGAAGCTACTTTTTCTGGACCAGGCGGGAGGGACGGTTGAGAGGAACGCGGCCCTGTTGGAGGGTTGGCGGCTGGCGCCTCGCGCGGCTTTTCCATTTGATTAACAGAGTGTGAAGACGTAGCCCTTCCGGCGACAGACTGCAATAATCTTAGTTTTCTGATTAAAGATCTATTGTGTATGTGATCACTCACTTTCGAAGGCTGAGCCTCCTTCGGCATAGCCCATAGCTTCTCTCGTTTCTTTAGGCTCGATGAATAGCTGGACATGAAATATGATTGAGAATATCAAAGTCAGCGAGCTCAAAATAACGAACGCACGCTCTTGCAAGGATTTTGAGATCGCCTCTTTCTTCGGATTGGACGAGCTTCTGGATTTCGAGGTCAATTCTTGAACCTACAACCTCGTTGACTGCAGCAATCGGGAAGACTTCGATTATCTCTTTGAGCACCAGCACAGCATTGTAAACGTGCATGAAATCGCCCGCTTGAATGCAATCCGTGAAGCACTAGATCAAAACATTCAGGACGTTGAGGTGTGAACAATATAATACACTCACCTGGCCCAACTTCCGATGACATTTAGTGAGGAAAGACCTGAAGCCAGACCATTTTAAGAGATCGTCCAGGGAAGAAGGTCCGTCCTTTGACCACTGGGGCTGTAGGCCAGGAAGCGGAATGATCTTCGAATCTTCCTTCCGCGAGAGACTCGCTTCATAAGCCTTTTGATCCTTGTGCCACTCATAGAGATCTTGTAATATCACTCTCAGAAAAAGGCCTGTCAGAATGCCATATCATTAGTATTAATCAGTATGCACTATACAATGTATGACTGACCATAATTCCGTGCCTCATTTTCGCTGCACGTAAATATCACGACTTTCACATGATCGCCGAGCAACTGTGACGTGGTGAGTGGCAAGGACAGAAAAAAACCAAACCATTCGCCGCACCTTATCATAACACATGAGAGTATGAAAGCCGGGCGTCCCCCGCGCATGCAGTGTACGGATAAGTCGTGCGCAATAAACGGCGTCCATAGGCGAGAGGAGACAACGAGGTTGTATGCAATGTTCAATGAAAGACCGGATGAAAGTCCCGCCCTTCACGTTACCCGAGGCAACTACATTAGGGATTATTTGAGCATAAATCATTTCCTGATTGTAAGCTACTAACCGTGCGAGAACCAATATTTCTTCTCTCGTTCGAGACGTCCGCCCTCCCCCGTCGTATAACGAAAGACTGACTCTTGGACAGTTTTCTCTTTGCGCAACTCGGTTATCGCTGATATATACCGGTCGCGTTGAGCCCGGAAGCCAGTAGCAGAGGCTCTAGTCGATCTGTCCGTTGATCTCTCTGCCTGTCGCGCCTTGGTCGTTAGTGAATCACTTGCAGCGAGAAGAGACCTTTCCATCTCGCTATACTTGTCCTTCGGGTAGTATAGGTCATAGCTAGACATCTGCCAAAAGGAAAGATAGAAACCAGGGCTAATAAAGATCAGCGAGTCAGTCAAGTCGCATTCTTCCATAAGCAAGACTAACCCGATGACATCAACTGTATTCCCAGGTGATATTTGTTTGCAGTCTTCGAAAAGCGCTCGAAGTTCAGGCACCCACTGATCCTACAAATGCAACAGACTGAGTTCGACAATTCGGTTAATATCAGTATTACCTACCGCTGAAGAATCGCTGTCTTCGGACTTCACTTCCGCTGTCATCTCTGCCGAACCTGCGATACTTGCGCCAGCCTTGACGTCAGTCCCATCGATCTCCATTTTCTCGACCGCGGTAGCAGGATTGCTCCGCTCTGACTTAGCATGCGTAGCAGCAGAATCTATTCCTTCAACCGTTGCTGTTGAGTGAGCACTTGGTTCGCGTTTGGCCGCCAAAGCTGCTTTAAGCCTTTTTTCTTGAGCCGCGGCCCCTGCCTTGCACCATGTGCTAGCATGTACCTAAATCAAAATTAGCGGAAGATGCCAGCGATAAGGTCTCTTAAACGTACCGCTATAGCGTCATTAAGCATTGGGCGGTAGATTTGCATTGCAATGGCCGGGCTGACACCATAAACATTAACCAGCTCGGGCAATGGAGGGATAATCTTGCGATACTCGTCGAGTGGGACCACAATAGGAGTTGTGAGTAAGTCGAGATATTGATTGAGCACCCCATGAGTTGCATCAAACAGGTGAGCGATAGATTTAAGATGAGCATCCCTCGCCTTAAAGACGCAAGCCTGCCGCTGCTGTGCCACCTGAACAAGAAGTGGAAATGCAAGCTTCGTATCGATCAAGGTTTTTCCAAGTCGTTGTGGCCCCTTTGTCAGAGCTTCGGATGTGTCAAGTCCAGCACCTCGAAGCTCAGACGCAACAGCTTCAGTACGTAATGTTGGCCCACCGGCCATTGCCGTGATCTGAGCGTCTGACAAGCTCGGCAGCGGTTCAATACCAGCCATCCGGTAGATAAGTTTCTCTAAGACGACAATCTCTGATGTCTGACCATTGTAGAGCTGATGTACGATATATCGCAGCAGGGATGATGAGTCCGTACTATAACGGCGGAAGAGTGCCCCACTAAAAGTTGCGAGACCTAAGATCATCAGTCAGAATGCAGCCAGATGTCATCAAAAAGTAGTACTCACTTTGCAACCAATCAGCTGCATTTGCACCATCTTCTTTCAAACGATCCTTGTGTGGGTTGGCCAAAGCATCAATGATCAGAAAGACGAGAACGTCAAAGCCCATGTTAGTCGCAAAGCGTAATGCTTGGATGACGACGTCCGCCAAATTATCGTACGCTTGTATCTGGTTCACAGCATTCGTGAAGAAAATACATGGGTTTGCATGCGCCATCTTCGCTACAGTACCAGCGAGCGACTCGACTGTCTGCGACGAGAGGCGACGAAGAATCCCCTTGGCTTCGCGCTCTCGCAAGACTCGTTGAACATTGAGCTCCGGATGTGTCTTGTACGTTTCATCTCTCCACTCTCCATACAGACGCCACCGTACGGTGACATCGTAAAATCGAAGAATATTCCATACCTCGACAGTGCAAACAGCATTTCCAGGCATCATTGATAGCGCAGGTAGCAAATAGCGTCGAGCAGTGTGGAGCCAGAACTCTTGTGCGCGATTCTCTGGGTCCAAAATTGGTGAGGAACGTCTGCTTTCTTTATTCTCCGGTTCAGCAGTAATCTTCAGCAGGAAATTCAGTTATGAGCGATATACCTCAGTTACTAGTGACTTACGGATTGACTAAGGTGGGTCCTGCCGATACGTAGCAATTTCGTAAGAAAAAGAGGGTCACGACTGAGATGTACACCAGCTAATCGCATCAGCGGTTCTACGATATCGACAATATCCTCCGGTCCCTCGCAGACGGGTACCCATTCTGTCCACTGAGGGTAGAAAAAGACAAAATCTTGCGTGCTTGTACTCGGTGGGGGAGGAGCGCACAGTGTCAGCTGCGGTTTGCGTAAGGGATGGACGAGTACACCAGGAGATGCATATCTCGGACGGGGCTGGAGGAAGCCTTTGTTGCGCTCTTTACTGAAGAGCTTCTCGAAGAGCGGGTCGATGGATGCCTTAAGTACTCGCAAAAGCAAGTCGGCAAGCTCGTGATGTACGTCAACGAGCCATGGATAGCGGGTGATGAGAGCTACGGCCGGACGAAGCACACCCACAGATAGAAGTGCCACTGCTAGCATTGCCTTTTGGACAGGTGGCTCCTTCACTTCCGGAGTAGGTTTCGCTTCAACAGCGGGGGTTTTCACCCTTGATGAGTAACTCAAGGACGACGATTCAAGCGGGGCCGCCATAGCAAGCAAATTATTCGAGGAAGATTTGAAGCGAGACTGCACATCATCCATGTATTTCTTCTGAAGCTTCGGCATGTCCTCATCGGACGGGCTCAACTGTAGCATATCTCAGTCACTACTGAACGCAAGTTAAGAAGCTACGTACGTGTGGATAAAGGTCCTCTAACGAGATGAATCCTCCGCGTATGAGTAATGCTGCGACTAAGTATAGGCCTCTGGGACATGAGGCCTTTGTATCTGGCGACTACACCGAAGGAATAATATAGTAAGTATCGATCGTCGGAGACGATTAAGACGGGACGAACTTGGTAATGTCTGAATTTGAAGCCTAACACCTGCGCAAGGACCTTCGGTTTGGGATGTTCAGCAGGCTTAGCCGGAGTATCAGCTCCCTGAACCCCATTCTCAGCAAGATGGAGGATTTCGTCCAAAGTCTTTCCACGATATCGGTCAGCTTGACTATCGATACGAATATCTTCAGTCCAGTCCCTAAGGCGAGTATGTTCTCCGACCCAAGGCGAACAGGCCAGTAGAGAAAGGAAGAAGTGCCAGTGCGTCGCTATGTTCACGGAAAACACGTCGAGAATGATATCTAACGCTCGATTCGGGTCGAGGTCGAAATATCCGATCAAGCTCACCACGCGCTCCCATACCGAAGCGGCTCTGCTTTGTGCTGCCTCAAAACTCTCGACTGGTAGAGCAGAAGACAGGTCGTTTGGGGGACCAAGACTGCCAATGAGATCCGTAGTGAGTTTCGTATAGCCTTCGGATTGCTCGCGAAGCAGGTTGAATTTGTTTTGTTTGTAGCTGCAAGTTATTAGAGTCTGTCTTGCACCTTCATCGAAATGCCGACGTACAATAAACCCGTCCGTGCCCGGACTTCTTTCTTTTCGAACAGCACCTTATCCGCAATAAGGCCAGAAGACGTCAACAGTGCCGTATCCAAGCGCTCTCTGCACAAATAAGGATCTACAATGCCGGCTCTCTGAAAAACAAGGAAAGAAGAAAAAGCGGTATAAGAAATTACGTGGCTAGTCAGACGAGGATCAGACTCACAAGAAGTAACTTCAATAACTGGGAAAGCATATCCTTGTCACTTTCAGCAGTCTTCTGCATTTCCGAAGCCTTCGCAACTTCATCTGAGTTGCCTCTCTCCTTTCCGGCTTCAGACGAACGGCTTGCAACAACGCCCTTTGCGTCGGAAATGATTTCGTCCAGTTCGCCGTCAATTGCCCAGATATTGTCAACGAGCAATTCGCCAAACGAGACGAGATTTCGCGAGCGCTCAGTAGACGGGGAAGAAGAGGAGGGTAGCTCCGCGAAGACGCTATGAATGAATGCAACAAGATCCTCAGGAGCCAGACGAGGCTTGGACTCCGGAGACCAAATTCGCAACACGGCATGTAACAGACTCTGATACGCAGTTGCAAGCACATCAGAAGAGGCTGGATCATCGATTTGACAGTGATGAGACGTAAGAAATGAACGGCTTCAGTGAAAGGAAAAAAATTGAGTTTTGTTGGAAGAGTCGTCAGCATGCACGTCAAGCAACGGCGCCTAGTAGGAAAACAGCGCACCATTCAGCCTCTCCTCCACTTTGCCATTTGCCTAGACACGTCTTCACATGTGATAAGACATCCATGAGCAAGACCCAGAAAGAGAGCACTGTGAAGTGCGCCCCTTCAGAAAGTGACTTGGATGTCTAGAAAGGAACAAGTCGGTAACGAAGCCTTTGCGTTTGTGGTGGACTCTTGTTCTGGTTCTGGCGTCCTTACCTAACCTTACCGAACAAAACTACCTCTTTTGGAAAGCAAGTCACGTGCAGGTCGCGTCGCGTCTCCCCGACACGTGCCGTTGCTCGGGACTCAAAAACTGTGTTTGTTAGTTAGTGGAAGCCTAGAAGCTAGAAGCCAACCAGTTTGTTGAGGCATCTACTTCAATGCCGATCCCATCCTTTCTCCTGGATCAGAAGGAACGAGAAATGTAGGTATAAACTCAGTTCTAAAGAATACCCCTGGACTTACGTTGTGTAACCATCGTGCAGCCAGCAAGCTCTTGTCAACCTTCTTGCCCTCCCCTCGCTCACGCGTAGTGAAGTCGGCCATGAAGACTCATGCCCGATTTGCCTTTTGCCTCTAGACTCCGTTTGCGAGGAATATGAAGCTGCGGAAGGAAAGGAGGAAGGCCCGTCGGACATATCTTTAGACGGTGCCAGTCCGAGACAGGTATCGATGATGGGTGTGGTGAAGCTGGCAAGCTGCGGTCATATTTTCTGCAGAAAAGAGCGAGTACCTGGTCTCTTTTCCGTGAAATGGGCACTGATCTTGCTGCTTCCGATAGTCTTGCTGAATGGATCGAATCGCATGTATGCTCTTTCTGTATCAGAAGTTTACATATCGCTGACTATGTCCTTAATCTTCGTAGCATGGGAGTTGTCCTGCATGTCGGCGCATATTTTTCGAGTTCACCTCTATTGACGAAGCAGACTATGAGTCATCCGATGGAGGGGAGTACATCCCCGAGGAAGACGAAGATAACGATTGGTATACAGACGACGGAGACTTCGATGTCGTAACGTCAAGCGAAGTTGACTACGACATGGATGACGATACGCCGGAGGAAGAGGAAAGTGGAGACGAAGCTGGCTACTTTCCACTTGCACGAATGCCTAGCGACACTGACTTCGAAGCTGATGGCACCAACCCTCTTCGACCCTGGAGCTTGTACACCCCAAATGCTGATGACGACTTGCGCGTTTATTCTGCCGCGGAAGTTGAGAACGAAGCTCCCGAAGACGGCAACGTTGAAGCACCAGGCGAACTATCCTATGGCTCAGAGTCGCCTTCTTCCGAAGAGGCGTCCTTTAAGACGGAAGACTTCCCTGACGGTAAGGAACTATATTAAAAGTTCTCAAATTATGTGTCGTTGATCCGGATTCTACAGCTTACGATGTGGACATTGGCGCAGTTTCTGATAAACTCGGAACTGACGAGAGCAACGTCGAGTTATCCAAGGATGTCGAACGTACCAAGGCCAAATCATCCACGGCATCTGGCCACTGTCCTTCCGAGACGAGACATGACAATGTGCTATAAAATTATCATTTGGCAGGGTTATCGAAGGAAGTATCTAATTGCGCATCGTGCAAACTTTTACATTACCAAGCAATCTCCCTAACTTCTATTATTCCTATGTTCTAGCATTGTACACGACAAGCATCTGCATCTGTGCTCTTCAATACATGGTATCCGTTGTCTCCTATAGCAATTCCTAGTCTGTCTTTTGCGTGGTTTTCAAGATTTCTTCAACGATGGCACCTTCCTTTCCTTCTCTCCATACACCAATCCATTTTCCACTCCAACGTACGCCTCGCCCACCTCCCTTCACACCGAGTTGTGTCTTCAGGGCATCTCCCATTGTTTTCGTTCTTTCATCGTCCGATCCCAGGGCAAGCACAGTAGTCACGCTGGTGCTCCTCTTCTCGACCGGAGAGGATGTCAGTACCAGTGCATACTTTGCCTGGGCGGGCGAGCCTGTTATGAACGCTGAAGCTATAGACTGCAAGAATCCAAGGGCGCGAGCAGAATCATCCGTGCGATGGTAGTGCTTGACAAACGCAGGATCGCCACTATTATTCATCTCGCCTAGCAGTCCTTCTGCGACAATACGCGCAAGCTCAAACTCGAGTTCCTCAGCGCGCTTATCGACACGGCGTCGTTCTTCAATAACTTGTGACACTCGTGCTGGTACAGCTGGAGTCCCACATGACAGAATCCCAGCAACATCCGTAAGAAGCGCGTGAGATGTTGCAAGATGGGCATGCAAGCGTGGACCACATAGGAAAAATAAGCGAGATGTGTTCGTGTTTCCCCGTGCGAGAGATTCAGTTTGAGGAAGAATGAATAGCTGAAGGTTGTGCAGTGAAGGAAGGTGGGTTCCGCAGCACCTATCAAGTATCAATAAGCTTCCAGATAGTACCATTCAAAGAAACAACTTACGGATTCTTATCGACACCATCAATAATTACGGTTCGCTTGATGCCTCCAGTGTAGTCGCTTGGCAAGGCCTTACCAACAGTTCTCCCTCCTTCAAGAGTTGCGACGCCGGGATGGTTCTCAGGATCCAATGGCTCGACTTCCACACGCACTTTCCGACCTTCGTAAGCGAGCCTATGCGCTTTCGCTTGTATTTGCGCTATTTCTTCTAGTGTAATGGATCGTGTGAGCTCCACATAAGAAGGGGTAGGGTATGAAGTAAGTGCCCAAGAAAGCGTGGGTAAGTTTAATTCGGTCTCCAGGAGGGCTGATAACAGATGCTGCGACGTGTGCATGCACATCTTGTGTTACGAAGGTGGTCAGTCAAATGTAGCTCAGGTATAGTTCATTAGGAGACCTACATGGTCCAGTCTGCGCATATATCCATCTTCACCAAGCGCAGCGATGACATGTGAACCAACTTCTAGTCCGACAACCTGATCGTGCTTAGGTTTTACGAAATGGATGGCATGCCCACCGCGTCGCTTGACTTCAGTGACTTGGTATTCTTCTCCACTCGCCGATCTGATAAGCCCAATATCTGAAGGTTGTCCTCCTCCTTCTGGGAAGAGAACGGTATCATGCAAGATCACCTCGAAGAGCTTTTCTTGAGTTGCGGACGACTTTTTCTTTTTGTTACTCGTCTGGGTCTGCTCTATTTTATGAGCATTGCAGCTAACGACGGTAGTAGAAATCTCTCTAAGCAATGGGTCACCTAAGGCTCAAGGTGAGGTTTGCTCTTCATGTACATATTATACACACGGGAGTGCTGACGTTGGCAAGCTAGTAAACCCACCGGAACAGGAAGAGACTTGTCGTCCGGTATCCTCAGCCTATCCGATATTATTCTATGATAGTCTGGAGGCGTAACTGGGACAGCAGGAAGAATAAGAGCTGCAGCGGCCATAGCTCCAGGTAGGTTGGTGAAGAGTGAGTGAATGATAGGTTCAGTTCTGGTTCCGAGTCCTCAATGACTGAGATCGACGACGTGAGATTTGCGGCTTAAAAGGGAAAGTCTGGAATCGGCTATGGCCAGCTATGACGCGCGAATGATTTTGAGCTCATTAATAGAGATTAAGGAAACAGAGTCGGTCGTAGTTTAATAAGCAGCACTGCTAGTACTGTACTGTATTGTCCTGTCTCCCATCGTCGTCGCACCAAAGTTCCCCTCATAACGATTTTCACCCGTAGTACAAACGATGGTTCCAAAGATTCTGTTTGTTTTTACTTCCTGCAGTCAGACTCTTACTGGAAGCGCAACGGTATGTCTAGCCTACCCCTTACATCCCATCTGACATTCTGATCCGATTTCTGTCTGAAATCATTGGTGCTGCGGATTTGAAAGGGCTGGTATCTACCTGAGGCAGCCCATCCATACGAAGTCCTCTCTCATGACGCCGAGATTGACTTCGCTGCTCTTGCTGGTCCCAATCCTCCCGTGGATCCTGGTAGCGTGAAGAACTTCACGGATGACGAGAGTGTTAAATTTCTCCGAGATGATATTGTGAAAGAAAAGTTCGCCAATGCCAAAAAGCTCACGGATGTGAATCCGAATGATTACGATGCGATCTTCTACGTCGGTGGCCACGGGCCCGTCATCGATCTCGCCTCGGATCCGGTTAATATCAAGCTTGCAAGCGAATTCTATAAACAGAACAAGATTGTATCCGCGGTTTGCCACGGTCCTGCGTGCGTAGTCCGTTTTCAGACCCTATTGTACTTCATCTGACTTCGCATTGGTCTAGTGCACTCGTAGGAGTTAAAGGAAATGACGGGCAGTCCATCTTCTACGGCAAGGAAGCTACAGGATTTTCGAACGAGGAGGAAGAAAAGGTTGGCAAAGTAAAGGTAGGCAGATGACATGCATTATCTTTGTCCGAATTGACTCGGTCATTTGCAGGATGTTCCATTCTTGTTGGAAACACGTATTAAGGAGCTCGGCGGTAAATACGTCTGTGCGGATCCATGGACTGTGAGTAGCATGTCTAAGATTGCGCAGGCTTATCAGAGCTGATCACCAAACGACGTTGAATTTATCTAGGCGAAAGTTGTGGTGTCTGGTAACCTCCTGACTGGCCAAAACCCAGCATCGGCTGGTCCTTTGGGACATGCCATTAAGGAAAAGTTGTTAGGCTGAAGTGTGTGTTCTGAAGTGTGTGTTATGACTGTCGTGCAACAGCGCAAGGATTGTAAGGGTGTATAAGATGGACGAGTAAATAGTCGAGAATTATGATGATGATCATCGACCGTTGGACGCGTGTGCCGCAAAACTCCCATGATCAGTCACGCTCAGGCTGGCACTACTTAGCTTGCTCATCTACTCTCGACACACTCCTCATGCCATTATTGTAGCATCTCGCCTGCTTTCTGGTTTCGCTCTTCAACCGCTCCTCTGCATGCTTTATCGCTTCGATCCATTAGTCTCCTTTCTGGTTTTCACGTCGCACTTGGCCACGCGTTGTGTTGTGCATGCTCTCGCCAGTCGATCGTGACCCATGAACTCGCTTTCTTACCTTTCCAGACAATTCGATGTCCTCGCTTCGTCTTCAACTCCCTTAACTCCTCCTTCGACTCCCACAGGGGAGCTTGTTCCGGAAGGTGACTCAGATTATCCGCAGCTATCGTTGAAACGTACCCAATCGTGGGCATTTGGTCGTGCATTATCCTTGCCACAACAATTTACAACACGACGACACACACAGCAGCCTGTCCGTGTCCGTAAACGCTCGGGGTCTACGCCCAGCAGTTCAAGGTTTCAACTCTCACCGTCGCCGCACGCCTCCAGTCCATCTCTAGATGCAACCTTCGCCACTGAACCCAACGCCCTCGCACCTATTTCAACGCTGACGCAGCCCATGCCTTCGATATCTCCCGCTCAGTCTAAAGTTGTTCCATCTAGAGAACTCGGTTGGATTCGGAAGCTGTACTTTCTTCAGGTCATATTTCTTTTTGCAAATTGGCTCTACACCGTATGGAAAGGTCTGACACGTCCCGTACGGGACGAATCTCGGATTACAAAGGGGAAAGGCGCTGAGAAGGAGTACTTCCTTACAAGTCCAGAAACAAGCAGAGAAACTAAGGAAGTGGGGGCGGACGCCGTTCGTATACGTCAGGCGAGATCTAAAGCGAGCTCGGACAGGACTTCATATGTCCGCTTGCGAGCGTCGTCAATTATAAACATTGCGTTGCGACCTCAGACCAAACCTCCCACTCCGTCTCCGCTTAGCCAAACGAAACTATCTTCCCCTCGCCTTCCCGCTCTTCATCTCATTCCCCCTGACCCACCAGAAGAGGACGAACTTAACAGTCAAGGGGACAATCCGTCAATTCCTCTTGTGACTTCGCCGACTTCAGCGCTTTCGCCGGCACTTTCTCCAATTTGTAGCACCCCGCCAGGCAAACGAACAGCTCGTGTCTCTACTACTCGACCTTTGTCCCCTGCAAAGTCGACTCCGCTTCATACCCGAAAAACTCTAGTGCTGGATTTAGATGAGACGCTCATTCATTCTACTACTCGACCTCTACTTCCTTCGCGTAGTGGCGGATGGTTCAGCCTTGGGAGCCTTATCGGCTTTGGACGTAATAGAAAGGCAGGGCATATCGTTGAAGTGGTCATGGGCGGACGAAGTACACTTTATCACGTGTACAAACGACCCTTCGTTGATTACTTTTTGCGCAAAGTGAGCCGATTTTGTCGAATTCTCTGATTACTCTGCTTCATGATGCATTCGATTATCCATGGTAGGTCTCGGCATGGTATACGCTGGTGATATTCACCGCTTCGATGAAGGAATATGCGGATCCTGTGATAGACTGGCTAGATGCTGGACGGGGTATCATTTCACTTCGATTTTTCCGCGAGGTGAGTGACCACTCCAACAGGGTGACTCGGTGCTCAACGCTAGACCTTCACTAGCATTGTACACAATTACCCAACGGCTCATACTCGAAGGATCTCTCAATTTTGAATGAGGATCTTGCCCGTATCTGCTTAATAGACAATTCTCCTGCGAGCTACGATATTAATAAAGGTACTTACTTCTTCTCCTTAATAAATACTACGACAATTCTCATTTCTTAACGCGCTAGCAAACGGTATTCCGATTGAAGGTTGGACACATGACCCTAACGACGAAGCACTTCTGGACCTGTTACCCGTTCTCGATTCCCTACGTTTCACAAGCGATGTACGACATATACTTGGTCTTCGTGGGTTCTAGTTGGTCGTCCGTTCGCATGCGTCCTTCGGGATCTTTTCGAGCCACAATTATACCACGAACCATCCATTGTCTGCTCTGCTGGTGTACTATATTACCTGCTTCATAGCATACTCCTCCTCTGTTTGCCCTTTACTTATTTCTTGATCTAACCTGCAACGCATTTTTGCATGTCTGGACTGTCTCCTTTCCGTATAGCATTGCTAGTAGTCGCCCATGTCAATATTATTTGGCTTGTATTTGTAGAACATTAATAAGTGGCTGGTAACCAGTCTCGTTCGTCGTTCCGTTCTGCTGCAGAGTGAGGAATAGGCATCATTATAATAATCCTTGGTTCCTCCTATGCAGTAGATTACAGTTCACTAGGGCTCTCGTGTCATGACTACAAAGCACAGCAGATAAAAGGAATATGAAAGAAGTGTTGGAGAAATGGATTGACAAGAGAATAGGAGTGAAAGAAGAGGACCAAAAAGATAAGAGAGATCTACATAGCCAAAGCTGCTTGTAACTCCTTGAGTTGCGCATCCTCGTCGTCCTCCGCTATAGCTTGTTTCCGTACCGCTGAACACAAGGAAATTGTAAATATGAATTGTAGCTAAGGATATATTGTGAGGACTCACGTTCTTCTCTTGCACTTGGTAACGCTGTGGTTGGTGCACGATCTGCACCTGCCAGACGGTCGTTGAGCACTTCCTGCTCCAGCTCACCCAATTCCATCTTCAGCTCGTCCTGTGTAATAAATTATATGAGAAGACATGAGCTGAATCTAGCGATACTTAAACGTACGTCGTCCAAATCAATACCAGTGTTCAGTGGATTTGAGATTGCTTCTGAGATCTCATTTGCAATCTCCCGTTGCTCGTTGATAGCAGACATAGTAGCATCAACTCGTTCCGGTGTTCTATGATTGCAGATAGGAAGGCGTAGGGTAAGGATGGGTCAACAGATTGCGCAGTATCAGGAGATGCTTGCAGCACACGCACAAGTTGCCATGTATCGTCTTGAGCGCGTCAGCACCCTTCTTCATCGCGGCCATCGTTTCCTGGTTGAAGTTTGCAGAGTCCAGTGTGTTTATCTGCATTTCAAGTTGCAAACGTGTCCCTGCTAATCGATCGAGTTCTTGCTCGGTCGCCTTCTTCCGTCGTAATGCAGCAGTGGCGGCTTATTCAACGAAATTATATAGGGTAATGAACATAACGCGTCGGAGAGCATCGTGCATTGCGATTTGGTTGGAAGCATACCTGCTTTATTCGTGACTGCATTAGCCTTCGCCTTCTTGAGCTCCTCGTCCACCTTCTTCTGGAGATACTCTTCTTTCTTCTCCAGCATCTGGAGCTGCTGGCGCAGCGTTACAATAGCTTCGCGTGTGGACTGTTTAGGGTCCTTTCGCCCTCCAAAGTAGCTCATGAATCCGGACATCATCGTAGAGAAAAAGAGAAGTACGAATAAAGAAGGGCTGAGAATAGGACAGTATGTGGACAACTCTGGTCCTGCGTTGTCTGGCACTTCGATCAAGGTCAGTCATGAACCTGTGGCTTATGTACGCATAGTTGCCCTTCTGGGCGAATCGAATCGAATGTTCGATTAGGTAAGGACTTTAGCTTGGATTCGCATTCACTGGGGATCGGCAATGCCTATGATTTTCGTCTGCGTGAGATTTGCGTCGGAGATCGAAAGTTTTCTCAATATAGTAGGTCGCTTAGAAATGTTGTATAATACTTCACTCTCGACCACAATGTGCTATGGACTGCCTCCACAACACAAATCTATGCTTGTTTTTATAGCATTTCAGACTATATGAAGACTCTCTTGAAATAATATGAAAAAATAACTCTTGTGTACTCAAAACGGAGTGCATATAATGCACTTCGTGTCCGACCGTCTTGTCTAGCTCAGTGCTGCGCAAGTCAAATGTCTATGAACGTCGCTCTGTAAGCTGCAAATGTCATTAAGATTCTACAGATCTCGACCACATTCAGATTATCAAAAAGGAATCGTCTCTCTATTCTACTGGGGCAGAGGCCGTCTTGATGTGACAATGGAACGGTAGTGCTCGGAAATCGAATTGACCGTGCACAAGTTCTTCCGTACGAGGGCGCACAGGGCCACGATGATTTTGTCGTCCTTTTTCTTGATGGTTGATACTGCAGGTAAGCTCGTGTCCATTTTTTGAAGCTTCTTAAGCTGATCGGTCAATTGTTTGACGTTCAATTCCACCAGCTCCGTCGGAACGTATACAAGCGGCAGGCCTGCAAGCCGCCGCTCCTCCTCGTCTCTCTTCTCGTCCCTTTCGGTATCTTTCCGGATTCATTTCTCTGCTCTCTCATCCCTCTCTTCCTCGATCTCACGGGTACGCTTCTTTTCAAGTCCCAAGCGCTCAATTCGACGTGCTTCCCCCCTCACAAACATCTCATGCTCAGGTCCGGTGAGCATCGAATCTCTGAAATTTTCCGTTCCGTTTCTTTTGAATCTAAACAATGAATTGAAAAGTCGAAGGGATCCTGTGGGATTTCTTTGCTGGAATACCCGAAGGGACCCGAGGGCCCCTTCATTCACGTCATTCGTGGCTGGCATCCATGCCAGCTCACGCTCTTCCTCCGTGAGTGCCGCAATTACTCCATCCTCATTGAACTCCGCGCTAAACCGTTCCCAGGTATCTAGAGCCCCTGAGAGGAATGCTTTAAAAGCATCCTCTAAGTGGGGCATGTTCGGCCTGAGGGAGTGGATAGCGCTGACTGCGTCAGCACTTTTCCACTCCTTCATGCCTCCCAATGTGGCTTTCTGAGGGTCTGAGTCCAGGGCCAGGATGATATTCGGATCGTTTATGAGCATTCGCAGGTGAGTCTTGAGTCGTTCGTGTAACGTTCCCATTTGCAATGCATTAACCTTTTCTTTCTCCTTCCCTCGTACAGAAGCGATATAATGAAGCGAAATGGCCTCGTGGTACAACACCAGCACAGCAAGCTCGGTCATCGTCGCCCAGTCATTCAAACCCTTCAATAAATTCTCTTCAAGATTGGTCCAGGTACGCTTTTCTTTCAACGCGCGAACTCGGAGCAAAAAATTGATATACATTTGTCGATTCGGAAGAATGTGCACTGCCGCTTCAAGATATGATGAATATCGAGTGTTCGACGTGTCCGGGTACGTAAATTCCAGCTTCAATATACGGATCGCGTAGTTTCGAAAGGTATGTTGCTGCCCCTTCTTGTCGTCTTTATGATTCACATACATTCCCAACAGGATCAAAAACTTCACGGCCCCTCCCTGTGTCGACTCCTTCGCCTGCTTCACTACCATCCTCACAGGCCCATGCGCAATTGCAAAAGCACCAGATGAGTTCTGTAAGTGATGTTGCTGTTGCGCTTCTCCACGCTGGCTTCCTTCGATTTGGTGGCTTTGTAACATCGCTGCGCTTGCGGCTGCAGTAGCAGACGCATTAAACGGATCCATGTCTGTCTCGATCTCCTCACCATCAATTTCATCATCACATGGACCTAGGGCTTCAAGAACGGCAGCATTCTCCTTGTTGGGGAGAGAAATCGGTGAGACTCCCAACTCAATCCATTTCGCTCTCATTGCTGAATCACCGCCCTTCACAGCATTTAAATCCTTGTGCATGCCACATCCAGCCCAGACCCATAGACTCAAGAAATGTCGTTCGGATTCGGACAAATGCTCGATAGCTTCGGGAAAGAGCGATTCGCAAATTTTTGAGAATAATTCCACCTGGAGGGAAGCCCTCTCCTCATCGCCTAAAGCCTGCCAGGCAGCCTCTCCTCCCATTCGATTGATCAGCTCCGCTTGAGCTTCTCTGGTCAGTATTTCTTGTTCTTCTTCGGTTTTCGACTGTAAGTACTTCGCCCCAACACCTCGCATCGACAAATCTCGTTTCCATTCGCCGAGCATCCGATGCTTGGCTTTCTGGTCTTCTGCATGGTCCCCGTGGGTCCCTGTATATTTCATGGCTAAAGTCGGCTCATTGAGCACTGCGCCTAGGGTATTACAGGCTTGTCCAAGAGGACTCCTGTTGAAGACGTTGATGGCCTCTTGGAGGCCATCAATGAATGTATTTTTTTGAGTTTCTGCTGTGTGATTCCCCAGGTGCTCGACCTTTACAAACCGAATGTCGTATTGCATCGATTTTGTGGGCTCTGTATCGAATTCACTCGACTGCATCGTCTGCGATGCCACATTGATGTTTGTGGCATCAAAATTCTCGTGTTTGTTTGTTGTTCCATCACCTCCAGATGTGAAAGCTGCTTTCAAGTGAGTGACAACACCCTCCTGCTTGAAACAGACGCAAACCTCACAGTCGCATCGTTTCAAATCATAACCCAATTGCATCATTGACATTACTCCAGCCTCCGTGATAATCCTTCCAACAGTTCATGCAGAGACGACCTTCTTTCTTCTTTTTCGCCGATCCATCCCAAGAAAACTTGTGATAGTCTGGATGACAGCATCAAGTGCTGCACCAGTCGCTTTGCCTGGACATCCGAGCTGCCTGAGACGCAAGATGAGAGAACGAGTTGTAGACGTGTAGACACCCTTATCGGTGAGTCGTAGAAACTTCTCTATTCCATTCTTCGTACTCTGGAGGCCCTGTATACATTTGCGAGCATACGCAAGTCGTGATCGCCACCTGTGATTCTGCCGTTGACTATCCTCAAGAGACGATTGCAATCGAGCTGCAGTGTCAGACAAGCTCGACATTCTCTTTAGCAACATTAAGCAATGGTTATCAGCAGCAATAAAGTTATTCCAATGCTCCATTGCTCGGAAGCGACTGGCGTCGAACATGGACCGATACCAGTCACAGAGAGCATGAAGACGCGTTTCCTCATACTCCCTGCAGGCGAGTTGCACTTTCAACTGACTATTCTCTGAATTGAGAAGCTGATTATCGTTCCGCAGGGCTGATATGGATTTGCGTAACTGGTCGATGGTTTTGCGGCCATTGAAAAAGTCGCTCTGGTACTTTCGAAGTCGATTGTTGCTCCCCTGAAGTCGTTTTGACATGGCGGTGAGCATTTTCTTTGATGACAAAAGTTCTTCTTCCAAACCCAATGCTTTCTGCAGAAGCAATTGAATTCAGCAGTCGTTGACCCATGTATATTTGGTGGACATTACCTTGGTAAGCTGTTGCTCCTTCACCTTCAATTCTTCTATTGATTTGTTTATACTCCCTGTGTATGTCCGAGTCATGGGATGACTTGTAGAATCTTGCTGCACTCCTTGTGTTCCAAGGCCCCGAGAATTTGTCTTCTCCGCTAGGGGCAAGCGTTCGCGAGCTTTCGACAGACTTATCCTGCTTGCACGCTTTCCCTTCGATATCCCCACCATCCTAGCGAAGAAAAAATAGGTAAGTGATGCTAATTAGTGAAATTAATACTGCACTGACGCTGGTGAACAGACAGCACTTTTTTTTGTCTGTTTTGTACGTTTTTGCGTCCAGACGACTCTTGTTGCGAACGAAGTTCAACATTCGCTTCGATTCATCACGTTGTAGTGCCCTGGCCAGTCCTGTGCCAGGACACTCATACTATGGCTCTCCCCTACTTCAGATACCATATCCCTTCGCCGCCTACACCTCAGAGGACCAAGGCATACTCATACCACACTCTAGAGGCCATACGAGCACATATCTATGGATTCTAGCCTACACTTCCCCCTGCGGCACCCTCCAAGAGCCCAGACGAGTCCGCCGCTGGCTCCCTGGCACCCATACAGATCCGCCGAAGGCTCCTACCCAGCACCAGACACCATAGGAGATGTCCCCCAATCATTATAGGCCTTCGTTATTACGATTCCTCATACATACAGCCTCGAGGTGGATTTGGACACCCCTGCGGCGGCCCCCCAAGCCTCAGATTGGTCCGGCGGCCACTCAGGCGTCCTCAGGTGCCCTCGCCGAGGCCTCCTACAACTTACCAGGCAGTCCCCCAAGGCCTATGGATTTATCTAGTATCATCCCTGCTCATATGCCACTAAAGGCCGCAGTTTTATGAATCCGCCGCCGATCAAGCGGCGAGTTGCAGATCCGCCACTCTGGCGCCCTCCTTAGTTACCATGGATCGCCTACACTCTATATTGAGTGCGGCGGCGGCCTTGGGCGGCCCAGAGACCCTGACTGATGCGCCCTTTATCTCATATATGCGATATGAGCCTCCGAACATCGGCCCCGATGTTTCCCGACTTCCCCCCAAGCGGCGGGTGACCCTAGACCATATATGGCAGTCAGACATGTGGTACAGCGGCGTGCCAAGCCACTGACCGCCGCCGCCAAGCCAGACTCCACCGGCGCCCATTTTATTGCAGATACACGATATATCATACTATTGGATAGCCCCCTCACGTTGGCGCTGCCGTATGCCTCCTAGAAGCTCTGGCGGCGGCCCTTGGCGAGCCCAGTGACTCAGGAGATGCTGTCAGACAATAGGACTCATCGGCGAGAGCAGTAGGGTATATATAGAGTGTATATTCATCAGTAGACAAGGACTATATACATACATAGCAGAGAGCTTCCACAGCACCCAAGGGCCAGGGTTCGAGATTCCCTCACTCTGAGCTCCCCCTCATGTACTGAGCTCCCCCATTGACTATATACTACCCTTGACTCGTCGTTCTATTCTCCTTCGGCACCTCTGACATTTAGTGTGTGAGTTAGGACTGGGAACATACCCCCAAACATCCGCCGCACTACATCGTACCTGTCAGGCAGCCTCTATTCGACCTCGGCGGGCCTCCGGCGACACAGGCCTTCGATTGTATTCCCCCTCGGCGTCTTTTTCACCTACTCGCTGCACGTTACGCCTCATATTCGTCATATACAGTTCCTAGCTTCACCCTACTGAGATTGCGCTACTTCGGCGGACTCCTGTGACCTCCCCTTCGATCCGGCGGACCTACTAGAGCATTCCTTTCATACCTCGGCGTCACTAGGCCACACCCCCACGTCTCTGACAGTCTTTGGCACCTGCCAGGTGGTTAGTGGTTGGAGTCTGATAGCTTGAGGCTTCGTTTCTGGAGGTTTCTTCACACATTCAGCTCCCTTAGTAGGACGGACATCTGTAGTGCCTTCAGATAGAGAGACCACCCAAAATACCACATCTTGGAGCCCACCAGCGAGGGAGCTGTTTGTTTTTGAAGACCCTTCCCTCCCACCCTTATTTTCGCCGTTTTTCAACTTTTCAATACTCCGGCGGACTGCCAAGGCCTTCAGCGCCATGACACTCCCTCAATTCATCGATCCTGATGATCTCCCATTCGCCGGACCCTCTCCCACCATCTCAGGCTTCACTATGCCACTCCCCGGCGACAAATCTATCCCCAAAATCGACATTTCTGGCTCCCCAACCTCCATACCTAGGTTTTTCGACACTGTCTACCTCCTTGGATGAACCGCCGGCCTCTCAGACTGCCATATCATCGCCTGGGCTCGCTTCTATGCGCCGGCAAAAGAACAACCTCTCTGGAGGCACTGCGCCGAAGTGGCAGGCAATAACTATTCTGCCTTCCGAGACACCGCACTCAAGATGTACCCACATTCCCGACCGGTTTACACCCTCCAAGACCTCCGGCGCCTCATTTTATCGACTCAGGCACTCCCTGGCTTCACCCTAGAGTCCTACGGCGGATTTCTGCAAGACTTCCACAGAGTTTCTGGGTACTTACTGCGAAATGGCGAAATTTCGACGTTTGAAGAACAACGAATGTTTATGGAAGGAATCCCTGCCGCCTATCACAGGGAACTCAACTTCTCCCTTTGCCTGACTGACCCAGAACACGCCGCCGGCGTTCCCTGGCCGGTAGAAGCAGTGACAGACGAAATCCAGCGAATTATCAAGGTACAACAGGTTTTAGCATATACTGAGTTCCCAGCACCCCTAGTCGAGGCCTACTATGCCAGCACAAGTCCCCCGGCCATCAGTCACATCCAGAACACCCTCGGCGTCGACGCCCATGCCAAAAACAAGCCGCCGATGCCTGCAGCACCAGCAGCCAATGGTCTATACACCTCACCGGCAAATGTATGGCCTCCTCAGCCAAAACTGAGCCCCTCGCTGACGCCTACCAATGCCCTGATCACTTCGCCGGCCCCATGGCATGTCCAGCGGCCTACTCTAGCCTTGCCCTCGACATTTTCGCCGGTTGCACACCAGGCCCAGCCCATACACTTTCTGGACATGCAAAAGTGTTCTTCAGCACCCAATGCATTCGCCGCTGACTTTCCTGCTCCGCCGCTGCCACCCCCTGCCAAATGCAAAGCCTCGGCGGATGATTCTAGCCTACAGAACATCACTACCATCCCTCTGGCGTACCCCCAAGCCCTAGTGGCCTCATGTAATGTCCTAGACCAATGGCCCATACCTGGTGTCTCTCTCATTCCGGCGACTCACGAACGGTTCTATAGGCGGCCAGTTCCCAGCGCCCCTGCTCCCCATTTGGCCTCGGCAAACCTCAGGCAACCTTCTAAGCATCCCCCTAAAGGTTCCCAAGCCCCGCCGGCGGCTCAGGCCTGCAGCATTTGTGGTTTTACAATGCACCGAACAGCGAAATGCCCTACACGAAGCTTCCTACTCAATTCTGGCATTACTGTAGCTGACATGCGCGGCCGCCTCATGCAACCTGATGGCAGGCCTTTCACTGGCAATCACTCCAGAGGCCTCATTTTAGATCAGCTGAATCATTACTTTACTCGGAACGTGAACATGATACCTCTCAGACTGCAAATACCTATTCTACCGCTTCCAGATGACCTAGGCCTCGCTTCGGCGCCCCAGGAACTGCCTTCCAACCGCCGCCGCAAGCCTCCTAGACAATGGGGCGTCCCCCAGGACACTCCAGGCGCCGGCCACACGCCTCAGGCGAAGTTACAGGGCCAGACGCCGCCAAACAACACCTGCGGCACCTCTATGGTACTTGAACAGCTCCCAGACATGTCCCCCAGCCCGGCCACTGCTCCCCAAGTCAGGAAAGTACCCTCACCCTTCGGCACCATCCTCCCCAAGCCCACGGCGGCGATTCCAGATGACCCAGACGAGCCAATTAATCCGCCGATCCAACACAGCAAAGCGTACATGAAGGCCTACTCACGTCAAGCATCCCTCACCAATGCCGCAGACACGCCGCCGTCCTGGAAACCACCGGCCGGCTTCCCTAAGGTCCTAGACAAGCCCCTAGCACCAGCAGTCGTCCCCTTGCATGAGATCAACGTCCACCTGAATGATACATTACAGGTTAATGGTGTCCTCGACTCTGGAAGTTCATTTATTGGTATTCCCCGACGTATATGGCGACAAATAAAATCGCCGGCCTGCATTTCCAACCCCACACACATCCAGACAGCCTCGCCGAACCCCAGCCAGAGCTCCCACATCATCCCCTGTGTCAAAATTTCACTCCCCGGGTTCTCTATGCATGCGCCAGTCTACATACTCGAAAATGCGCCGTTTGACCTCCTCCTTGGCCGGCCCTTCTTTGCACACACTCATGCTGTCACTGCAGACCTTGACGAACACTTCCAGACCCTCTACATCACAGATCCAGTCACCGGCGAAGTATTCTGCCTGCCTACAAGCCCCAGAACGCCTCCACCGGTGCCCTAACAAAGGCCTAACTGATGTAGCACACTGCGGCGAACCCCCCCAGCACCGGTACTCGAATCAGGACACCCTTTAATCACTATCTCATGCCCAACACCATCCCTCACCTTCCCGCCTTAGCTCCCAGGCAACCTCATCGCTGGTACAGCCCCGGTGATCAAAGAAATGTACGCCTCGGCGACATTTTCAATGTCTACAAGCTCCCCCACCCCAGAATTCTCATGGCCGGCCCCTGTGGCGGCCAGAGACGCCTCCCTACACTACAATACCCCCCAGACGCCGCCGATGCCTGCGGCGCCTCCTCCGAGTGATGCCCACTCCTCCTACACACTTTCGGCGAAATGCCCCCCCCAAGCCCCCCTCAGTGCAATACAGCCAATCCCTGGCCACGCCGCCAGCCCAGCTATGCACAGACACCTCCCCTCAGGCGAAATGAAGCCTCCCCAGACGCCGCCGATGCCTGCAGCGCCTCCTCCAAGTGATGCCCACTCCTCCTACACATTTTCGGCGAAATGCCCCCCCAAGCCACCCTCAGTGCAGTACAGCCAACCCCTGGCCACGCCGCCAGCCCGGCCATGCACAAACACATCCCTTTAGGCTAAATGAAGCCCTCCCAGATGCCGCCGATGCCTGCGGCGCCTCATCCGAGTGACGCCCACTCCTTCTAGACATTCTCGGCGAAATGCCCCCCCAACCCCCCCTCAGTGCTATACAGCCAATTCCTGGCCTCGGCGCCACTCCGGCCACACACAGACATATCCCCTTAGGCCAAGAGACGCCTCCCCATGCATCTACGCCGCCGCCGAACACTGGCACACACTGGAACAAACACCTGCGGCGACACCAGCCCTCCGAAGCGGCCAATACTTGAGATTTCACAAATCCATCCACTGCCAACCCGCCCCCTTCATCCCATACCCTCCAAATTCACTCCTCTATCACCCCCTTCTATCGGCGACCAGCCACAGCACCATACAGCCCTTATTTCAACTTCGGCCCACTGTATACAGCCTTTTTTTTAATGATTTTGTTATATAGTAACCTGGAGATGTAGTGCCCTGGCCAGTCCTGTGCCAGGACACTCATACTATGGCTCTCCCCTACTTCAGATACCATATCCCTTCGCTGCCTACACCTCAGAGGACCAAGGCATACTCATACCACACTCTAGAGGCCATACGAGCACATATCTATGGATTCTAGCCTACACTTCCCCCTGCGGCACCCTCCAAGAGCCCAGACGAGTCCGCCGCTGGCTCCCTGGCACCCATACAGATCCGCCAAAGGCTCCTACCCAGCACCAGACACCATAGGAGATGTCCCCCAATCATTATAGGCCTTCGTTATTACGATTCCTCATACATACAGCCTCGAGGTGGATTTGGACACCCCTGCGGCGGCCCCTCAAGCCTCAGATTGGTCCGGCGGCCACTCAGGCGTCCTCAGGTGCCCTCGCCGAGGCCTCCTACAACTTACCAGGCAGTCCCCCAAGGCCTATGGATTTATCTAGTATCATCCCTGCTCATATGCCACTAAAGGCCGCAGTTTTATGAATCCGCCGCCGATCAAGCGGCGAGTTGCAGATCCGCCGCTCCGGCGCCCTCCTTAGTTACCATGGATCGCCTACACTCTATATTGAGTGCGGCGGCGGCCTTGGGCGGCCCAGAGACCCTGACTGATGCGCCCTTTATCTCATATATGTGATATGAGCCTCCGAACATCGGCCCCGATGTTTCCCGACTTCCCCCCAAGCGGCGGGTGACCCTAGACCATATATGGCAGTCAGACATGTGGTACAGCGGCGTGCCAAGCCACCGACTGCCGCCGCCAAGCCAGACTCCGCCGGCGCCCGTTCTATTGCAGATACACGATATATCATACTATTGGATAGCCCCCTCACGTTGGCGCTGCCGTATGCCTCCTAGAAGCTCCGGCGGCGGCCCTTGGCGAGCCCAGTGACTCAGGAGATGCTGTCAGACAATAGGACTCATCGGCGAGAGCAGTAGGGTATATATAGAGTGTATATTCATCAGTAGACAAGGACTATATACATACATAGCAGAGAGCTTCCACAGCACCCAAGGGCCAGGGTTCGAGATTCCCTCACTCTGAGCTCCCCCTCATGTACTGAGCTCCCCCATTGACTATATACTACCCTTGACTCGTCGTTCTATTCTCCTTCGGCGCCTCTGACATTTAGTGTGTGAGTTAGGACTGGGAACATACCCCCAAACATCCGCCGCACTACATCGTACCTGTCAGGCAGCCTCTATTCGACCTCGGCGGCCCTCCGGCGACACAGGCCTTCGATTGTATTCCCCCTCGGCGTCTTTTTCACCTACTCCCTGCATATTGCCCCTTATATTCATCGTATACGGTCCCTACCTTTTATTTATCCAGTTTACGCTACTGTGGCGGATTTGCACGAGCTCCCTCGTCCCCGGCGGCCCCCTATTCGACCTCGGCGGCCCTCCGGCGACCCAGGCCTCCTTTCCTATTCCCCTTCGGCGTCCTTTTCATCTGCTGGCCGCACGTTGCCCCTTATATTCACCGTATATGGTCCCTACCTTTTATTTATCCAGTTTACGCTACCGCGGCAGATTTGCACAAGCTCCCTCGTCCCCGGCGGCCCCCTATTCGACCTCGGCGGCCCTCCGGCGACCCAGGCCTCCTTTCCTATTCCCCTTCGGCGCCCTTTTCATCTGCTGGCCGCACATTGCCCCTTATATTCATCGTATACAGTCTCTACCTTTTATTTATCCAGTTTACGCTACCGCAGCGGATTTGCACAAGCTCCCTCGTCCCCGGCGGCCCCCTATTCGACCTCGGCGGGCCTCCGGCGACACAGGCCTTCCATTGTATTCCCCCTCGGCGTCTTTTTCACCTACTCGCCGCACGTTACGCCTCATATTCGTCATATACAGTTCCTAGCTTCACCCTACTGAGATTGCGCTACTTCGGCGGACTCCTGTGACCTCCCCTTCGATCCGGCGGACCTACTAGAGCATTCCTTTCATACCTCGGCGTCACTAGGCCACACCCCCACGTCTCTGACAGTCTTTGGCACCTGCCAGGTGGTTAGTGGTTGGAGTCTGATAGCTTGAGGCTTCATTTCTGGAGGTTTCTTCACACATTCAGCTCCCTTAGTAGGACGGACATCTGTAGTGCCTTCAGATAGAGAGACCACCCAAAATACCACAACGTGATGGTCAAATTCCTCTATTTGGAAAGACTTCTGTCTTCTCGCAAATTCCTTCATGGATTTTGAAGATAACATGCCGTCATTGCAACATGCCCAACTCTTCAATTTTTCTTTGTAGTACATCTTGTTTTTGATTGTAAAGCATAGCTTGCTGACTGTTTATGTAAAAATTGGCACCAATTTTTATATCTGACTGTAGTTCATTGTGAAATAGCATATATAAAATTGTTTTTTGCATTTTCCAAGAATCTACTCAGCAAGAATTCAAGTATTGCATCTAAAGAATATATAATTGAAGACTCTACATCCATTTCTGTGCCATCTGGAGCGGCATGACCAGTCGAAAGTTCATTGTAATACTATTTGAAACTCCGACGCTGCACGTACTGCCGGCCTGCGTGGGAATGCAGGTAAATCACACGACCATTGCCGACCACCACATTCACACACAAATGTAACAGAGATTATCTTTATTCATGAACTTAATGTAGGCCATCCGTTCTACGGATGCAACCATTAAGTGAATGGAAGAGAATTGTACAGTTTTGTTCCCAAATATCCACGGCCGATTGCACTGCAGTAAGGAAAGCAAATAACTAAAAAAGCAATGATAAAAGTGTGCGAAATCCCGTCGACACGACTAGAAAGCATGAGATGAAATGGTGAAGCGCTTGAAAGTATAACCCAAGAATGCCAGATCCTTGCTCGCGTTCCCAGCTTCAGCCGTAGCAGGCTCCTCCGGCACTTGAGGCAATTCATCAGTCGGGAAATACGAAGTATCCGTGATGGAGCGCAAATGTGGTACAAATGGGGCATCAATCTGCCTGATGGTCGGCCAGTCGACGCCGTAGAAGAACGGATGCACTTTGATTTGGTCAACATTCAGTCGCTCTTCCGGCGAGGTGATCAAACTGACAAGTCTTTCAGCTAGAATGTTGCAGGACACTTGGAAGAAACGTACCGTCGAATTAAATCTTCAGCTTCGCGGCTCAAATGGACGTCGTCCGGGAATGCCAAGAAATTTCTCCAGTTGACGATCTTCTTGTATGTTTCATGCGGAGTCTCCGAACAGAACGGCGGATAGCCGACCAGACACTCAAACATAATCGCTCCAAGAGACCACCAGTCGCATTCGTTGCCATAGCCATGCATCAGGAAAATTTCTGGAGCAATATAATCCGGAGTGCCAACGGTGGAATATGCCTAGAAAAACATTATCAATATCGATTCCTTGCCAGTATGCAACATGTTACGGACCAGTTTTCGCCTGTTCGCTTTCCACGTTGCGATCTGATCCTTACTTGACATGGTTAGGTGAATTGCATTGACTGTGACACTATTGCGAGCTGCGGTAGTTGGAGAATTGACTCCGTTGGCTTGATCTAGAAGCTTCTGATAGTACTTGGAATCATGCTCGCGATGGAAACCAGTGGATAGACCGAAATCAGAAAGCTTGATGTGTCCATCCTTGTCTATTAGGATGTTATCAGGCTTGATGTCTCTGTGCAAGGCGGATTTTCTTAGTGCTATGACATTGTAGCGAGAAGCCCTAAACATACCGGTGAATGAAGCCAAGTTTATGGACGGCTTCAATTGCAAGGACACATTCTGCTATGTAAAAGCGCGTGACATCCTCCGAAAAGGTATCATATTTGATGAGCATAGTCATCAGGTCGCCTCCGGGAAGAAATTCCATGATTAGATACAGATATGCAGCATCTTGGAAAGAGTAGAAGAGCTGCACAACCCACGGCGAGTTTGATTCCGCAAGCACATCTCGCTCAGCGCGGACATGGGCGAGCTATAGACACGTTACCAAGGACTGATTTCAACGTTGTTATGGACGAACTTACCTGATCTTTTTTCAACATCTCGTCTTTTTTCAATGTTTTCATAGCATAGATTTTGCCCGTATCCGTTTTTTGGACAAGACGGACCTGATACAAGTCTCTAAGTTCTCAGCCTTGGCTAGATAGGATAAGGATCATACCTCTCCAAAGGCACCCTTGCCGATGACCTTGACTGTTCGGAAATCGTCCAGACCAAGCTTAGTGCGGCGCAGTCTGAGAAACGTGGACTCTTTCTTTCCGAGTTGCTGAAGCTGCCGCTGTTTGCGCTCATCGGTCATTGTATTATCTGTTTGCAGCCTCCGTTCCAGTTCCACGCGTCTGCAGAACTGATCAGGTCAAAGTGTTTACTTCTGTCGGAAGAATGGGCATACCTCTGGTTTCGTTCAATTGCAGACTCGACGGCGACCTTGTAGAAGTGCTCCAGCTTGAGCTGTGCAGCTTTTGCCTTGGGGACGGCCTCCTCAGAAAATCCCGCTGTCGTACGGTCAAAATATACATAATCGGCGGATCTGGAGGAGTTGCTGCCGGAATTTTGAGCGCTGGAGGCCTGTTGTTGGGACATGTATGGAGGATTAGAGCGAAAACTTGGTTGATGATGTTGTCGTGGCTGGTTGGGATGTGACATTTTCGCTGAGGAGCGATAGGCGGAATATTTACGAGTGCCGCTAAACGTCGTAGTCGAAGCTAGTAAGTAACTAGATACAGCCTTACCTTTTACGTACTTCCCCGTCGATCCTCTACCTTTCTTTCGCCGCTCTTTCCTCCGCCCACCCAGAGCTCGAACGCGGAGCTTTCGATGCGGTTTCGCGTCGCATCAAGACCACCGGTCAAGCCACTCAAAGCGTGGTTCGACATTCCCACCGATGGCTCAGTCATCGATATTTTGGGTGTAAAATCCCAGCTTTGTTCTCGGTTGCCGCAGTTAGTTGAGGATGGAACCACTGTTGCTCCCACCGAAATCAGCTTATTCATAGACGATTTCGAACTCCTGGATGATTCAGGTCTGGACGTAATAAAGGAAAACGATCTTGTTCAGTAAGTCGCGATATTTTACATTATACTTGATCTCAATAAGTTGGTGGTGTTCCTTAGTATTTCGAGAAAAACCAGAAGACAATCACGTCTTCAAAAACGTAAACCCACGGATGACCAAGGTCAGTATGCTCCGTGCGCTAAGAGTCCTTCCGCTTTGAACATCTTTCATGCCAGAATCTACGGAATATTCTCATAAAAAGCGACGGCTTTCTAATTTGCCCAGGAATACTACGCAACGACTTCTGTTTCCGTTATCTAGTTCCGAAGGCGAAGTCACCGATACAGTACCCGCGGCACGTTTGCGCAAGAATATTTTGCAACAGCCTCTAGATGCTACGTCCAAGTCCAAAGATGGAGACACCCATGCAAGGTTGATGAAGCGGGACCGCAGGGCACCACATTCCTTACCCGTCCCTTCCAGTTCTGAGGACGAAGATACCGAATCAGATTCTACTAGCAGTACCGAAAGTTCATCCACTACATCGCCTTCGTCATCGGATTCATCATCTTCGTCAAGCTTCACAACTAAGGTGCGGCCCTTGGAATTGTCTCGGCCTCTCCAAGCGTTAGTCAAATATGCATCTATTGTTCTACTTCCGCATTGCTAATTTATCATAGTAGCACACAAAATAAGTCGGTTACAAACCATGTCCCTCCAGGTAAACCATCGACCCACAGTAGGAATGCTCGCCGCCGGATGAAACGCATGTATGAGAAGCAACAAAAAGAGCTGGAACAGGCAACAGCTCGAGCACTTCCTATGGATTCGGTAAATGCAGTACCACTGGGTATTAAGAGTAACGCTGTCCCTGAAAGTAAAACTGGCGATGAACAAGATATCCCGACTACGCCTCCTGTTGAACAGGGCCCCTATATCGACAGTATGATTACCTCTTTACGAAACAAAAATAAGAAGAAAGGCTTCAAGCAGTCCATGGTCGGCGTCGCCCCACAGAGAATGGTTTTCACGCACGATGCTGGAGCACCTCCCGAATCGGGCACAGCATATTACTCCGCTACGTCGAGCACTACATTTCCTGTTGCTCGTTTAGTTACACCGTCCGAAAAGCAAGCTAACGGGCTTTTACCTTCTAATATGTTCGTCACGTCCGTCGAGGTCGAATCGGAGGACTGGGATAAGAAGAAGAAAGTCAAGCAAAGAGACACGTACGGTGACGAGCTGGCGACAGATGAAGCTATGCCTGGTAATGATGATACGATACTCAACTACGGAGAACCAGAGTTGGACTGGGAATCGGTAGATCGAGATTGGGAGAAGATGCATATTGTTGCCGATCCGTCATCGTTGACTTCAGGAGTTACTGTCGGCTGGAAGGTACGTCTCCGGACTTTCAAAGTAGGGAAGCACGCTATAATTTCTTGTACAGGCTCTCGCCATTAATCCCACGACATTCACGCCGGAAACCCTCGCGCATGTTGCACGCGTGAAGGAAATCAAGCATGATTCTTCCTTGATCGTCGTTGAGCCTATTCAGAGGCCTGGATCAGACAACATAGCATTTGGTTCATTTACTCATGCCGAGGGCGAGAATGTTGAGCCTGATAGCAAATCGGTTGAAGATATGACATACACCTTTGAAGATGCTTTGACGGCTCAATGGAGACTGTTGAAAGTCTAAATTGGGGATGTCTGCATCTATGGAATTCTAGGACGTTACGCCGCGCATTTATGCTGCCTTTGATTCCCCTTCCGCATTTGTTCTTAGCGCTTGCAGAAGGTCTTGAAAGCGCTTACGCAGTCTCATCGTTACTTCGCTTTCGTCAGGAGAAGGAGGAGGCTGGTATATGCGAGAATCATGAGTGATGAAGTCGTACTCAGTAGACAGAAATGATTTAGTTACAAACTGATCCAGGATATACTGCGATACTATGATTAGTTAATATTCATGCGACGTACTTGTAAATCCTACTCACCTCCGCCTCCTCGATTGTCTTTCCCAAAGATCGTAAGATCATGAACGTACGCAACGATTGCTACTTACTTACAAGTATTATTGGACCTCTAAGTATCCATGCACCTGATCAGTACGAATGAAGAAAAAGTACCTAGCATTGGTCATACCTATTCATTGGAGACAGAAAACTCTGGTCAAAATGGCGGAAACGGGAAGAGTGGATAATCGGAACCAGAAGGGCGATCTAATCTTATCCTGCACGTGACTTTACGTCTCGCTGGCAGAGCAGAAGAAACACGCTTCCGCTTTAACTTAAACTTTAACGTGCTACGTCGAGCCTGATTTCTCTTAGAAATTCACCAACCTCTATCAGTCGAGGTAGAGCAGGGAGCGAGGGCTTGAATCATGGCGAACTATCAGTACGATGAGGGAGGCAGTATGGCTGCTTACTTCCTCTTGACATTTCTTTCCTTAATTCTCATACCCTTCACTTTCACTGCGTTCAAGTCCTCAAGTAAGTATTACTGCCGCGTTTAATACAATTTAATGTTGACTTGACTTCTCCCAGAAAAAGCTGAGACTACCAGCTGCGAATGCTCTGTGTGCGTCAAGCAGCACGAGCGTATAAAGCAGAGAAACAAGCGGTCTTTACTTAACCCAAAACTGGGTGCAAAGTAAGTGGCACTTGGGATCTCTAAACCTTCATAGCTCATTTGGCCATCAAAGGACATTATTCTTGCTTGGAGGATGGTCTGTTTTCGCCTTCCTGGTCTACAAAGTTTCCACAACCCGAAACGAGGGCAAACTATACGACCCGTTCGAGATCCTTGGGATTAAGATGGGAACCCCGGAGAAGGACATTAAGTCCCACTACAAGAAACTCTCTCGCCAATTCCATCCGGATAAAGTAAAGCTAGACGCGAATCAGACTATGGAGATGGTCGAGGCGTACTTCGTGGAGATCACGAAAGCGTACAAGAGTTTGACTGACGAGACGATCCGCAAGAATTGGGAGCTCTATGGCCATCCAGATGGTCGCCAGGAAGTCAGTATGGGTATCGCGATTCCGAAGTGGGTTGTAGAAGGTCAACATAGACTCTGGTTTTTGGCCGGGTATTGCGTTATTTTGGGCGGCCTTTTGCCGGTCGTCGTTGGAAAGTGGTGGTTTGGGAGCAGAATTAGAACGAAGGATGGCGTGCTTGCGAATTCAGCAGAGATTTTCTTCAAGAGCATCAAAGAAGATAGCTCTATCAACGATCTCCTTGGATGCTTCGGAAGAGCTCTTGCAAACGAGCATCCAGTCTCTATTCCTATTGGGGGTTTGGAAGAGAAGGTCCGAGCCCGTCTAGGCGGAAAATACAATGGGTCAGCTCCTGAGACATTATTGTATGCACATTTGCTGCGCATCCCAATTAAGGACGCTTCCTTGCAAAAAGGTACATTCGACGGGATTCTCTGAAAAAAAGATATCTCTAACTCATTCATTTTAGCCCAGGACGACATTCTCATCCGATCTCCTTCACTTCTTACTTCTCTTTTAAACATCGCAGCGTCCCATAACTGGTTGACGCCCACCCTCAATGCAATGCGTCTGCACGCATACATTACTCAAGCAGTCTCGCCCTTCTCGGAGTCTCAAGAAACGTCCGTGTTAACTCAATTTCCGAATATTGCCGAGGACGAGCTGAAGGAAATAGTCCAGCATCTTGACGAGCGGGACGTCAAGGCATTCATCGACCATCTTGAAAAGTCTCATGATGCACGAGCAAACGAAGTACGAAAGGCGGCGGATAGCTGGGGCAGGTTGGAACTCGTTGAAGCATCTTTCAAAGGTATGTTTAATTGAGTTTTCCTTTGATACCGTCTAACTGAGAATATCATCTGAAAGTCATTGGTGAACGTATTGTGACGCCCTTATCCATTGTACAACTCGTTATCAAAGCCAGAATATCTCCTCCTGGTGCGGCTGTGAAGATGGAGTCAAAAGAGTCTGACGTCGATAGTATCAAGCGCTCGATAAAGGAGAATGAAGAAAAGGATGAGGCATTCTTATCATCCAAACGCGACAGCGAGGACTTGACAAATGTATTAGTCATTGCGAGGAAAGCCCATACTCCTTTCTGGCCTGCGGTAAGTCTGTGAGCTGTGAGAGTCCTTCTTTGATGTAAAACCTGATGTGTCAAATACTTAGCCACGGCGACCGGCTTGGTGGGTATTGATCACGGAACCGAAACTCAATCGGCTTGTGATGCCTCCAATGCGGATCACGGATGTACCTTACTCGGACCCGACAAAGGAGCGAAACTTCCGGGCATACAAATTGCAATTCCAGGCGCCACCGAACGTTGCGATTTACAACTGGAAGATTCAGGTCATCAGCGATACATTCCTGGGTGAAGAGGTGATTCAAGATATTGTGGTAAGTAGTCCATTCGTCTGTGGTCGCGCTGGTTATCTGATTAACTCTTGTACAGCTGAAGGTCGATGACGTCTCACAGCTGACTGTGGACGAACGAGGCGTAGAAGATGAAATCTCCGATCCGGAAGAAGACTCACTCGCAGGACAGATGGCTCTCATGAAGGGCGCAAACGTGAGAAAATTACCGGTGCACGATGAGAGCGACGATGATGAAAGCGGGACAGACATCGAAGAAAGTAGCAGTGATGATGACAGTAGTAGCGACAGCGACTGAATTTCACGTTCTTTCTTGCAGCATTTTCTGGATCTGCCTGGATTTTCTTTCCATACATCTGTAATGATGCGCTGGCGCGTACCATTCATTATAATAAAGACAACGGTATGGTACATAATAGTGGTAATATCAGCATACTGGTATATGGAACTCCATTGATGGAGGATGAAGAGTCAGAAGATGGCGACCCTCCGGCGGGCGTGCTGCCAGTGTCCGAGGAATTAGAAGATCCGGAGCAATTGGCTAAGCCTGAGCTTATTAGCTGATTCCCAACTGTAACAAAATAATAGTCCCCTGAAAGAGGCGTCTCGGTAAGTTCTGCCGTCTAGACGAATTATAGTAGAAATGCAGTTTACCGTAAATAATTCCCGTGTCATTGTTTGGAGGGTCGGCTCTATTGTCCACTGTCCCATTGGAAAGAAGGCTTTGCCAATCGGGTTTCCAGAATGGCGTCGTAGTGTTTGAAACGAGCTACTCCGCCCCCGATTAGCCTATGATCATGCTAGACTTTAAAAAATCGCTCGCCTGGATAGCCGAATCTCGCCAGCGGTCAGCGCCCGAAGTATTTGTCGGCGATAGCGACTGCTCGACATTGGATAACAGAAGAAGTGCCGAAGCTGCTATCATCGCGGCTGAACTGTCTGCTGGCCGCGATCCATCATCGGGGGCATTGAAGTCCCTAAGTATACCATATAAAGGAGACGCCAGAAAGCCAACTAAAGACATACGAACAAAGGTACGATGCCCGAACTCGGCACGTTCTGTGTAAAGTATGTGGCCATCTGTCGCGAAGTTTCAAGGTACCGCTGTTCACCGGTGTTCTGATACACTGCACAGCCGGCGATTCAATATTGTCTTGCGAACGTGCAAGAAACTTGTTGTCTTACTCTGTGAGAAGCCATAAATTCCCCAGCTCTGTCCCCTCGACCATGTACTGAAGTTGCTTATCAAAGAGCTGTAGTGACAGATTCGATGTAATGTCTACATACCTGTCATCGGAATAACCTTGCGCGGTCCTTCGACTTATGACATCGCCTGTCGTTTCATTGTACTCCACAACATGAAACGAAGAGCCTAATGTGATCAAAAAGTTAGCCAAGATACTCACGAAGAGAGATATTGTACCCACCATCTTCTCGAATTTGGTTCTCAAGCGTCTTGTCAGCATGTGATATTGCTATCTGCCGCAAAGTATCGTTGCCAGTGAGATTGGCCGAGACGAAAAGTACATTCAAATTCATCATGTTGTCGATAACCACCTATATATGGTCGGAACGAGTCAAAATATCAGTATTTTTCATGAAGTTTTAACATGATTGGCGACAAAATAAAATGCGCACGGTGAAGTCGGAAGGGTCTGAAGTGTTCCAGCTTCGTGTACACCCGACAATCGGATCAAAGCGTGCAGCAAGATCATTAGCAAACGCGTTGACGGCGTCTTTCGCCGTTTGATTTGTAGGGTCTCTGAAAAACGATATTGTACGTCAGGTCAAGTCTAAGACAGACACGGACTCACATGAGCAGCTCCTGTACGAATGGAAAACTGAGAAATCCAACATCATGGCCTTGAGTGTTTTGCACCTCGAGAGGGACCTCAGCAGAGCTCCAACGACGCGCCTCAGATAACCAATCTGTCCACAGCAGCGTGCTGTCATTGCATAATCCTACACGCGTGTTCAGCGCATAGAGCATTGCAGGAAAGAAGCCTGAAGTCCAAGTATCGGGAATGAAGTCCACCCATTTTCCAGCAGCATCCGTGTATTCTGGATACAAAGCAGGAGAGGAATTATTAGAAGCGATCTGAGAGACCTTTTGCGCAACCAGAGAAGAAAATAGCTCAGGAGGAGGACTCGCGGCAGTGGCGTGGACTACACTTAAAGCTAGTACGACGGCGACAAGTAAAGTCTGCAGCATAGAAGTACCAATATTTATCTCTCCTGAGATGCTGGTCGGAAGAAGAGGCGAGTGAAAAGGCACGCATATTCAGCAATATTACCTAAGTATATATGTCTCGCACCACGAAACCTATATAAATTATAAACCGTGATGGTGGTCGGAGTCGGAGATTTATTTATGGATCATCACAGCCTCTCGCGATTACGTCACGACTTCAAAATCGGCTATAAGCATGTAACATTCATTCATAACGAACAACAAAATTCTGCCTACGCGAACATAAGGTGAAAATGCCCCGAATGCAAAAAAGCGAATACAAAGCGTTGGTCATGAAACAGGTGGTGCGAGAAATTAACTGATACAACTAATGCAAATACTAACTATAAAATGCGTAAAAATTCAAGAGATAAATACGTCAGGCATACAGCGTCGAATACTGGTTGCACAGCGTAGCATAATCAAAACAAGTAGAAGCATACAATACTTTCTCCAATCCACACAGGGACTTTTCACTTTCTTCCTAGTTAGTATTCATACAAAGCTGTCATCGGAAATGAATCGGAAAAGGCAATGATCTTCCTGCTCAATGCCTATCAAGGGTAATATCGCGATTGGTGATGAGAACTGGCAGTAGACCAGCGCTGACTGTCCACCGACTGGGTGGCAGACATTGGGCGGGTATAATTTTGCTGTGTCTGGTACTGTGCCATTTGCGGATACTGCGCTATTTGTGGGTACTGCGGGATATGCGAGACGGAACTTTGCGAGTAGACTGAGGCACGACTCGTTGCATAGTCTTGCACAGGCTTTGCCGATGAAGGGACAGCCTGATGGTGTTGGTGCTGCTCGTATTCGGGAAGAGATGATATTGATGGGCTGAAAGGGAATCAGTCCTAAATTGTATTTGAGATATAAGCACGTTGGGTACGCACGTATATCGCTTCACTTTAGGGGCGACCGGACGAGACTTCTGCGAAGACAGGTGCGGTGCGACTGCAGAACTGAAAGAAAAGCTCTGATAACCGGGCAGAAAATTGCGAAAGATGAATATTCACCTGTACAGAGATGTCGCATCACAGCTTGCATCCCGTGAATCCGCAAGAATCTGTCCATAGACAGAAGACCTCGTTCCTTCATAGGCGACATAAGGATCAAAACTCAAGCGAGGTGGTGCAGGACCCGGAGGCAGAACCTGTGGGTCTGCTGATCGAGGTCTTGGCATGACGGTTGGAACATCCAACCTAGAGTGCTGCGGAGCGTGGTGAAGCCGAGAATTTTCTTGCGAAGGTGCAGTATTATGTCGTAATTGAGCGCCAGATAATGAGTGTGAAGACGATGGAGGAGACGCAGTGGTGTAATCCTCGCCCATATATCGTAGTACGACCGTCCCGCCAGTTCGTCGCCGTCTTGCATCACTTGACGCGTATCGCTCATAAACAGGTCCGTCTAACGAGTTATCAATCTCTGCGAAGGGTGGCGGAGGGATTGACCGATCCTCATCAGAATCCTCAGGTAAAACGTGCGAACTTGTTCTACTATTATGTTCCCGCGCCCCTCTTGGCGCAGGTAATGGTCTTCCCGACGCGCTAGAGTTCGAAGCCGACGAACGCAAATGCGCTTCTTCGAACCAACTAGGACGCTCCTTGTCCTTAGTTGATAAGCTAGAGTCATCCTTTGAGCCGCGAGATTTCTTTCTGAACTTTAGAGGCCGAACAGCTGAGCGTTGGCCATCAATCTGACCTGACGCCGCTCGTTGTTCCGAGTTCCGAGACGCGTCGACCTGATGAGCCTCCTCCGAAGCCTCGTCGCGCTCTTCGGTCCAATCATCGCGTTCGCGTTCGCGTCGCTGTTGGGAAATGTTGAGGGAACGTTCCGCAGCAACAGCGAGCTTCTGATCCAAGTTAAGCTGAGCTATTTCGTACGACGGTGGTGGAGCCTCGATTGGACTTGGCGTGGAGGCCATTAAAGCCGCAGGACGAAGAAAGCCGTGGAGTAGAGAAGGAGCTGATGGGGACGAGACGGGCAAGTACTGAAGAGGAGGCGCCAGATGGATGATAAACCAGTCTTATTTGGGTCAATAGCTCGGTGATGACCTGGACACCGCATTCAGGCCCGTTTCGGGAAATTCAATTCACCTCAATCCGCTTATCCTTAGCTTGATTCCCTTCCCTCGCTTCGATTTTCTCATGCTCAGAATTCCGTCTGATCATCCGGTCTTCTTCTTAACACGCGTTTCAAAACAATCTTCGTTCACGAATACTTCCTGTCGTCATGTTACACAAACACGAGGTCTTTGGCGAAACTGCTCGTGGTCACTTCAACGAACTACACTGCTCTATGGTACACAAACATTGCTTCCTCCGCAAAATATACAAGATCAATGTAACAGTCATCAACGATGCGTGATGAAGCCAGCTTTTTCGAAGCTCAAGTGTTCTTGCGTATAGCCTAAACGATGGAAATATCTAATCATCCGAACTCGTCGGAACAACGCATCTTTCCGCTAATCAAATTCCTTCCAGTGTCGTGCCCTATAAGCTCAGGAGTCAGTCAGTGGCTTAAACCTCCAGTTCGCGCAGAGCTCACCAATCTGGGCAGTCGTAAATAGACATCAGTTCCTAAACACAATCAACCCAGTCACCAGTCAATTACGCGGAAAGAAGAGAATACGGAGATTCTGTACCCCAGCCATCGAGCGAGACAAGCTCTAGAGAACCGCCAAAGTACCTACACACAGTATAGCTCAAAATGCTATTAATGTGGATCAAAGAAGTGGAGCTCACGTCGCAAATATATTGCTCATAGGGAGCCCAATGCCTAGTCGAGTGTGGACACCTACGCCGGCCTTTCGTTCTGGAGTGTTCAAGCCACCATTATCTTCTTTCCAAGCCTCTATTTGTTCGTTGACCGTCGCACGCATTCCTTGAGGTCTCGAGCTCACGGACTTCAGTGCGGTTAGGCGTGAAGTATCGAGTCTCGTTCTATTTCTCGCATGCGAAAAGGATAATAGGTCGGATGGAGAAGAAATTTCGGGCTGCATGAGACCACCACCTATAAACAATGCCTCTTGGTCCTTAATCACGTTTGCCTAGAGGCAGGCTTACCCTGATCTGATATTCGTAGTTGAATTTCGTCCCGCCCAGTCGCGATTGTCGCATGAATGTCAGGAAGACGATTTGAGTCTGGGTGCTGGATGCTCGTCGCATACATGGCCTAGTCGCCAAGGTTAAATATCATACTTTAACAGAACTTGGGGATACTTACGTTTTTCAGCAGCTCAAAAATGATGTATCTTTTGTTCTGTCAGCAGTAAGTTAGCCAAATATACATTCGTCTGTACTCACTCAAGTTGATCACGAATATATGCAAACTTAGTCTCAACATGTCCATCAATCACCACACTTGGACAATCTAAATCCATTTCCATCGCACGCTCTGGATCAGCAAAGACGACATTTCGCGGCGAAGTCCGAAGTAGCTCGGCACATTTTTCAATGCTCCGTCTCGGGCTGAGTTCAGTGTTGATTATCCCAACATGAGGAGTAGGTGCTGTTCGATTAGGATCTGAGTCCTTGTTGCTATCCCGAAGGAAATCTTCGGTAAGCGCTATGTGATGTTCTGCGAGCACTCGACGCGAAATCCGCGAAACAAGCATGCGTGTTATGAAGCTATCAAGTTCCTCTGGCTCAAGGTGATGTGATGAGAGTGAGAGACCCAGGATTAAGGAAGGGATTATTGAAGCACTGAAAAATATGCCGATATGATTTGCTGAATAGAGAGCGATCGAAGATGGACGTACTGTTCGTCGAGAAGTGATCTGACGACTTTGCAAAACTTCAAGTTATCAGCCATGGTTTTAATGGGCGGAAACGCCCGGAACCTCTCGAAGCAGAATAGTCAGTCTTCTGGCACAACACTTGACGCGATGCCGCTCACTTGTCGAAAGCAGACCAGTACAACTACAGGACCAAGACTTTAGGTTGTTTCATCAGGACAATGAATCTGACAGTGGACTCACCTCGTAGACGCGTGCTACCTCCTCCTGAGTCACCACGATGTAGGGCAAAGCCTGCATGTCCCGTAGCCTATGTGCGATACGAATTGGTAGCTCAGACCTGACATAGTTGGCTGCCTTGAAAGATACACACATGGAATCAGTTTTATCCCGTCGCAATAAGTTAATCCACTACTCACCATGATCAAACGTTGTTCGGTCATGGATCGGCCGTAAAAATCTTCCTCAAAACGTGCGTTGAGCACACATCAGCTGAAAGAACCAGTCGAGAACCGTACCAGCTGTCGCAAAGTGAGCCGCTTCGTTTCCTTCGCCGCATAGAGCTCGAGTTGTCTGTTCTGGTAGAAATGCAGAGCTGAAGAGAGGGCCGTTGAATTGCAACGGGCGAGCGACCGCCGCGGCGCGCAACATGCAGAAGAAGCATGTTGCAAATTCAGAATGCTTCTGCGACAATTCGACACGGTCATTTGTAGTCGTAAGCTAGCCCGAACATCTGCAACACTTGCTAAGAATGGGATCATAGCAAGTATGAAAGGACTCGCTGGTGGTCATCAAGTTGAAGCTTAAAATCTAGATTGACTCAACGTTGCTCATTGATCGACGATTCGTCCAGTATAGACGAAAAAGGCAAATCAAAGAATTGGAGCCGGAAAATGATGATAGGCAGCCAAGGATTATTCCATTTGAATAACAGTACAAGATGAGAGGGATTCTATTCTACGGTATGTCCATGCCAAGCGGAAATTTCAACTACATCATGATGCGATAAGGTTGTCCACAGTTATTGTTGCAACTTGCTGAACCATTTCTTCAAACTGGTCTGACCAATGCAGTCGACTGCTGCCTTAACACCTCCCCATTCGACCGCGCAACGATATTTGATGAACTGTCTGCCTACGCTTGACGCGGAAGGCGCTGTTTGCACAAATATCTTCATTTGAATAAGTTCCTCAAAAGCCTGATATGCAGAGCAAGAATCAGTATTTTCATGTTCAGACATAAAACTAACTCTCCTTACCCCCATCAGTGTCCTTCTACTTATATTGACCATCCCTATACTTCCACCGCCGAGCATAACAGGCGCGGCGGACGAAGTTCGTACTTGAGTTGCGAACAGGTCGTAAAGCATTTCAAAGGTGAAAGAATCATGGCCAGCTGTGCGAGCATGCTGGGCAGCTATACATAAAGACAGACTTGGATAGTTTAAATCTGAGCCACCGAGCCACGTAAGTTTGCATAACGAGCCCAACAAAATCAAGAGACTTGTGCATACTGAACAAGGAGGATCCTTGAGCCTTTCCGGATCGCCATTCGAGACATTTCCATAAATTCTGTATGGTGAGATAAGGGGAGGAAGGTTCCAAGCGGAGGATCATGCTGGTCTATACAACGTTTAGTCGGGCAGATGACTGCTATTGTCAATAATAATGCATACCATCATCCTAAGGAGACGACGAATGTCTCTGCTGACGCCAAACATGTCTTTGAAAGTCTCCTTAATCGACTGATCTTGCAAAAATGCATCGACGCTATGCTCCCAGATACTTCGCCACTCCGAAGTTGCCGACGCGTACGGAGATATAGCATCCGCGTAAAGACACCTCCGAAGGAGAGCCATGGAATCTTCAAACTTATTCGGACTTGCAGTACGGAATGTCCTGTGGGAGAATCGACTTTTGACACGCTTTTCCAGGAAATTGACCACATCGATACGGGTCGTCAGGCCTACGACGGCGAGACCTCGGTGGGACGATGAACCAGAGCGACAGGATTGCACGGTGTCCAAAAGGCAGTAAAGGAGGGCTTGACGAGGCTGTTCTGTGAATATATTGAATGCATCGAGAAGAACGACAACGGGCCTCGGAAGAGTCGGCAAGGCAGCAATAAGGGACGGCAGGTGGGATGGTGGAGGCAAAGAACCAACAAAGGCGGTCGGATCGCCATCGTCAAAAGGATTATCATCGTCATCCATATCGATAGATTGAAACGTTTTACTGCCAGTTTGATCAACTATCTGTCTGGCAATTTCGCGAATCGCCAGACGATCAGTATGTTGCACGTAGCCGTTCAGACGGACAACTATCGGATTGTAGTCTTCCTTGTATCTTCTCAAAGCGGTCTCAAATATCTGCGGTGGTCACGTCCATTGGTAAAAAAAGATCCAGGCAGAGATAGAATACGAAGAATTTGCCGCACCTTGGACTTCCCACTCCCCGAAGGTCCTATGAGAAGACAGCTGTTCCCTTCACCACGCTCAATGCTCCCCCCCAGAAGATCTGTCAATTGCTCTAAAGTGAATGCATTTGCAGAGAGATCCGCGTTTTCGTCACGATCGTCCACTAGCGAGGGATCGTGGAAGACGTTCAGGACCGCTTGCTTTTGCCGCTCCAGACACTCATGAAAATGTTCCGGAAGTACTTTTGGAAGCTCACCCGAGAACTTCAGGGAGGGTGTTTTCTTCTGAATCCTGTGGTTTTGAAAGTTTGGGGAGTGAAGTACCTTGGTTTCTATCTGGTTTGTCTTCGGTGGATCAGAATTTAGAACAAGCTCTTCGAGCTCCCGATGCCCATGTTTACCCGAGCCTACTCTCGCCTTCGTGACGATCTCGACTGCATCGAGGATAAGGCAGCGTCGCGTGTTTCTGGGAGGAGTCGTGCCGAGACCTAGTTCTTCAAGCGTCGAATGTTCGAGGGCTTCTCCTTGTTTCAGAGTCCTAGAAATAACGTTTCTACGTCGAAAGTAGGTGCGCAAAGGCGTTGGGCTGCGTAGTTCGCGATTATTCTCAGGCTCCGAGTCGGGAGTGGTTTCACGATGTCGTTTACGCAGAGACACGAAGCGGCCACGGTCAACGTCGACTGTGGATTTAGTGGCTATTGTGGCCGATCGAGTCTGCCGCCTAGGCGTCGAAACTTCCTCGTCAACCTCTTCAATAGCTCGTTTTCGAGGCATTTGTGCGAGGGATAGTAAGGAGTGTTAACAACAATGGACTCGAGAACAAGCGTCGCTTCGACTTCACAATGACGCGACGCGTCACATTAGGTCACATGATGACGTGACGACTCGGCTTGCGTTTACGGGATCTCCTCTATCTATAACTATATAGACCAACTACGTTATTACCATCCATTATGGGATTCACTGGGTGATGTTGTATATCCTGGCTTTCAGGTTTACATCGTCTTACATTGCAATTATGTAGCTTGGTGCGATGGGCAAATGCGCCAACAACTGGCCTTGACCTCGTGAAACAGAACATCATCCGGAACCATGCAGGAGTCGGTGCGTAATTCTTTGTCTCCTTATTACAATAGAATCTAAATAGGGCCACAGAAAGGGCTAAATGGTATCTGACTATCCGGTCGTTTCGGACCACGTCTGGTCCCATGCATGGCTTTCAAGCTGATCGGTCCATGTGTGTAATCACGATGAACAACGTTTCCTTCGTGTCCCTGGAGGATCCAGCGGCGCCTCAGGTTTCTGATGTAGTGGCCCTTGCTCAAGCCACCGGAAACCAGCCTGAATCGGCAGGTTCACCCACTGGATCGACGCGCGGGAAACATGCACATCACATTGAACCTTCGCACTACAGAACCACATTCGTAACAGTTAGTCCTCCCGGAGCGCTAGAAACTCTGCTGGGTCAGCTGGGCACGCGATGGACATCCACGCGCCAACAAAGTGCAAACTTAAGGAGCCAAGCGATGAACGCCGGGAATCAGCTGACTATCGAAGGCAGCATATTCAGTATCGGAACTGACTGGCGGGTGCGAGTAGGAAATGTTCATCTCGCAGGCGGGGCGGTGAAGGGGATGTTGCTGGAGGTGAGCAAAACTGATATGACGTATATTGACTACTACTTTTCTCAGCATTTTCCTAGGCTGAATACCTGCCATTGCCAAAACTCCGATCTTCATTGCAAGATGGCACTTCGGAACTTCTTTCGAGTTTGCTCGTTTCTATCATCCCCAATGTGCCTAACGCCACACCGGTGGCCGTTAGTATCGACGATTCACTATGGGATGAGATGCAATGGAACTGCAATGAGCCGGAGCCAACCAAGGCATTACACGATACAGATCAAGTGGATCAGGAAGATGCTGATGTTTTTGCATTTGGCGATGAAGAAGACCCATCCGCAAAGCAGAAAGGTGACTGGATGGGCATCGATAGAGATCGTCGTTCTGCTTTCCTAATAATGGGGTCGCTCAAGTCCGAAGGAATATTGTAAAATCAAGCTGGGATTCTATTGGATGTCTTTTCAACCATCGATATTCCCATCAGGCACTTCTTCACTCTCTCCGCGCAAGAAATTTAGCCAGACCCACTCCATTCCTCTCGCTTCCATGTCATACCACCAGTTGAGAGCGATCGTGACAGCCTTTTGCTGTACATGATGCCACCAGCCGACAGGCAAATAAAGGGTATCACCGGCTTGAACAGTAATATGAAGGGGTCGTGCCTCCGGCGGAAGGTTTTGGGGTCAGTGGGATCTATTACGGACGACCAGCGTACCGGCGGTATCGATGGGGGTGAAGGCGTAAGAACAAGAGGGGAATCTGAAGATTGACGAGTATACTTCGCATGCGGATACATACGTTCTGGTTATAGCGGTTATTCCTTTGTAAGTCAATCATTCGTGGAATATCATACCTCTCAATAGCCATCCCTCAGTGGGCGGAAACAATGTGAATCGCTTCTCTCCCCGGACCACGGTGTAGATGTTTTCATACGGATCTGCAAATTTTGCGTCAGCACACTTCCACATAATTTTGATGAAGATTAGCCTACCACTATGGATGCTAGTGACACTCCTTTCATCTCCTATCCAAATATTCACTGCATCTGGAGATATGCCTAAACTAGCATTTAATTTCGTAACGTATGGAAAAGTCATGATGAAACATACCGAGTGCTTCTGTCGCCCAAGAAACGTCCTTAGGTACGTCAGTGCGTAGAGGATCAAATTCACAGTGTGATTCTGCATCTTGAAGTGCGTAGAGGTTGCCGTTCTGCGACTGCAAATAGTAGACTTCCGTCGGGGCAGATTCATTATGATCTTGATCGGCTGCTGATAGTCAGACTTAGAGAAGCTTCCGACCTATTTGGGACGAACGCGTCTTCCGCGAGAGAATCCTAAGCAATTCTCGCATACCAATACGCTCAACATGCGGTTCCACAAAGTATCGAAGACCATCACTATTAAGGACAATCGCGTCCGCATTGCTACAGAGATATCAGTTGCATTCATAAAGAACAAATTACGCAGGTCATCTCTAGCTCTCTTACCCATCAGGAGTGACAGCTACGGAGATTGGAATCTCTTCCATCTTCCCGATCAGGTATTCATCCGTCCAATTGTCGTGGGCCGAGGTTCTGAAACCTGTATTGAAAAACAGACTAAACATAAAGAGTGCAGACAGTATTATAAAACGAGCGTGCCAATACGTGCCTTTGATGATGACTGGCCTTCCTATTCGTACAGCGCGCAGAAAGTCAATTGCAGAAGGATTGTAAAGCGTTTCAATGTAGGATCCGTTCAGCTCTACGCTGTGTTAGGAACGAGATCACCTCTTCTGATCTTGATCATACGAGCACCTTGATATTCTACAGCGAGCATCCCGAGAATATCTTGCCGTAGATTTGCAGCCATCACTGCATAATCGTGTTACTGTAAATAGGGCCGTCACCCGTGTGCGTGCCCAGAAATCAAGATTACCTTTTACAATATACAACAACTTTAGTGTAAGATTACCATCACGTGGATTCGCGACGCGACGCGGTCGCCCTTGATTGTCTTCGCCGACTTTCTAACTCTACGTCCTAGCTTCCCTTCTGTACATAACTTATGAGGCCTCATGAGAAGGCAAACCAGATCCGTATGTATGGTAAAATGCTGATGTTGAACTCATTAACCGGTGTGTTTTTTCTATAGACCGCAGCCGTGGCTCAACCGAATCTTCTTCACTTGTGGACCACAAAGAGTCAATGTGAAGAGAACGAGCCGAAAAAGCTTGCAGCTAACGAATCGCTTGATGCTGTAACGATTGAAGGGGCACATCTGGGAGCAGGAGGCGTGTCATTAGCTGGCCGAACTGAGGCCACGGGGGCCGGACTACCTGAGTCTAAACTCTCACGAAACACTAAATCCGGAAGAACGAGGAAACAGGGCATATCTGATAGTATCCCATTTGCGGATTCTGGGTTAGCACACGAGGACGAAGGTATGAGCGCGCGTTTCGCGTAGATGTGCATGCGAGAGCCAGGTACTGATGTTCAATTTTCTTCGTCACGCGAACAGCAAATCTTGCTGAGGTTTCCTCAGGCTCTGAAAATGCTGCTGTTTTGACGGAAACAACCAATGAAGACTCCCGTGCCCCTCAGCCACCTAAGCAAAACCTGAGTGTTACAGCCGGACGGAAGGGTGATTTCTTAATAATCTTTGGATCGCTTTAATTTCGTTATACTGAAATTTTGACTCTTGTGGGATAAATTGCAGCAAAGCAACACCCCCTCAACGGAAGCTCTCAAGTGAAGCTGTATCCAATATTCGGAAACTGGACCAAGCACCACGTTGATGTCTCGACCGCGGAAACCGAGCCTTCTAACGACAAAAAAGAAGTGCGCGAACTTAGAGCGCAGAAGGCAGGGAGAACAGTCACCAAATCCGACAGGTCAAATTTTCTCAAGCGTACAGCCAGCGAATATGTCAATACCCCTGTATCTGTGCAGGACGGTATATTTGTCGGACCGTCCTCTCAGCCCCTGTCACGGTCCGTAGACATAATCGAATTAACAGGAGGCAATGAAGTGGCAGGACCATCCTTCCGTTCCATTGCCAAGGGAAGTCAGGAAGAGCCAATTGTCATTGATTCCTCACCGACTAGGGATTTGACGGAACACTCCAAGGATGGCACCCCTTCACCAAGAAAGCCGAGTCGACCTGTTTGCGGCGGCGCACCCAGTGGCTTTTTTGCTCCACGTATGGTAGGATCTTCCGTGACGTCAACCAAGCCCCGAAAAAGAGTCAGTGAAGGCGAGTTAGCGAATTGGCCTAGAAAAGATAGCCAACACGTCCGCGGAGCTCAACGTTTCTTTACGAGTCCGCCTTGTGATTTCTTGCAATTACGGAACGAACCACCTAGAGATGATCCATCAGCTTCTCCTATGGACTCAATCAGACGTTTACGCTGCGGTGAAACTTTCTATTCTAGCGATGAGCCGAGGTACCTTGTCGAGCCCGTTCGTTCTTTTCAAAATGACCATGCGGGACACCAGGATATTCGACATTCGAATGCATCTTGTCCTGCTATTTCCCGTTTTCTAAACTCCAATCACGACGCTTCGAACATTTGGAATGACAAATGGCGTCCACGATGTGCCGCTGAAGTGATTAGCAACAGCGAATCCGCATTTTTTCTGAGGGACTGGCTGGTTGCGTTGGAAATAAACCCTGAAGAACCCGTAACAGGAGAAGCTGTGAAAATCGCAACGGGGAGCCGCGACAAATTCTCACAAAGCGCCAAGAGACCTCAGGTCATTCGTACCGTTGACAAGCCACGGAAACGCAGGAAGAAGGTTGACTGGGACGAGGAAAGCCTCGGCGACTGGCTAACTAGCGATGAAGATGAAAGTCCTACCCTAGCACTCGGGGATGGGGAAGAGGCAGAAGAGGATTTGTCCGACAACCACAGCGATGAACGTGGGAGTCCATGGCGGCCCAGGCTGACTCGCCTTCCACGACAACGTCCGCCTCATGTTGACTGCTCGGATAAGGAGACCAACGAACTTGCATCTGCACCCACACCAACACATGATTTCTCAGACCGTCTCACAAATGCTATTCTATTAGTTGGTCCGACGGGTTCAGGGAAGACAGCCACAGTTTACGCGTGCGCTGAGGAGCTTGGGTGGGAAGTCTTCGAAGTTTATCCAGGTATCGGAAAGCGGAACGGCACCAGCTTAGTGAGCCTCGTCGGTGATGTAGGCAAGAATCACATTGTGAACCGTTCTTCTCGTGGTATGTCTGGTACCCGCGAGAAGCATGTTCCGGGCTCTGGCGCGCCGACGGAAATATCTCTGGGGTCCAAGCAGGGCAAGCAACAGGCGGCATCTAAAGCCTTCGCTTCTTTTTTTATTCAGGACCACAAGGATCTCTCGCGCGATGCTTCTTGTGGCGCCTCTCAATCCGACTACAACGTCGCTGATTCGCACAGGCACGAGCCTCCCGAGTCTCCAAGGAGTGCAAGTGTCCGCGCTTATCTAGATTCGGGTATTGCTCATGGACGTTTGCTTACGCCATTCGAGAATTTGGATTCGAGACGTATTGGTGCCCAACAATCAATCATCCTGCTCGAAGAGGTTGATATCCTGTTTGGCGAGGACGTCAATTTTTGGCCAACGGTCGTAGCTTTAATTAGAGAATCACGAAGGCCAATAATCATGACATGTAACAGTAAGCCCGCAAAGCGAACTGATATTCTTACTGAAAACGGAACTAACGATTAGCCGATTCCAGATTCAAGCCTTGTTCCTTCCGACACTCTACCATTACAGACAATACTCTCATTCGACCCTTGCCCTTCTGATCTTGCGATCACATATTTGCGGTGCATGGCGCTCGCGGAAGGTTATGCGGCCTCGGAGACACACGTAAAATCGCTGTATGGGCGCAATTTCCATCTTGACGTACTTGATATACACAGTGACTTAGTTCGGTCATCGGCTTGCCCTACATCGCCGCCGGATCTTCGGCAGGCAATAAATTCACTACAATTTCTTTGTCAAGCTAGCCAGGGATTCAACAATAACTCACTATCTAGCTCCAAGGTCCCAGATCGAAATCAATGCGATGATTCCGCTTTGAGTGACCTCTCCAATTGGAACTGGAATCAGCATCCGACGTCGGATTCTTCTTTCCCTTTTGTATCCACCGAGCAGGCGGAGATAGAAAGCGAGTCTACGCGTAGAATAAAGAATCTCTGGAGGATCTCCGATGCTCTATCCATGATCGATAGTTACCTTGCACGAAGTTCTTTGAGGGTTTTAGAGGTACGAGTTGGGTCTATAATTGTAATTCATTGCACGAACGACTTATTTATGCATCTATTTCAGACACACAGCTATGCAGCGGGATGCCTTTCGGACGTCGAACTTGGCTATCCAAGTCTCGAATGCGAGACTGACATTCTGCACCTTCAGGATGGCATAACGCAATACAATCATGATGAGGCCATTGCTCTGGAAGCATTCAGGTGCGCCGGGTGTACGGTAGGCAGCAGTGCGGCCAACGTCGGGCCCGGGACGATATTGGATATTCGGACCGAGGAGCGATGGAAGACCACGACAACGGAGCTGCTTCTGAAGAGGTCAGGATATTTCGCGCGCGTGTCCGGTGTCCTAGAGAAGATCGTCCCCTTAGCAAATCGGCAAAGTGTGGACTGCTTGGTCTTAGATTATGAAGCGTGGGTACGGCTGATTGATCGGATTGACATGGAGATGGAGGCGGCGGCTTTGCAAGAGAGCGAGAGTCGGAGTCGGAGCAGAGCGCGTGGAGGACGGAGCACGCGAAACAGCCAGCGCATGCAGTATCAACGGTACTTTGATCTTGAGGACGAGGCAAGGGCAGTTTGGCATGCGAATGCGTTGACGGAAAGCGGGGAAGGCGAAAGCTAATAAAGACTGTAGCCTAATTTTTGGAAAGTCTGTGACTATATTGCAGATGATGAGATGGCACGTGTTTTGGACAGGCACTGAATACAGATATACAGATATACAGATATACAGATATACATGTATAATAAGTGTAGTGTAGTCAAGGTGTGATCAATTTGAATTTAATATATCCCCAGCTCAGCTCAGCTCAGCTTCAGTCGCCGCGGCTCAAGGCCTTTCTCGCGCTCGCTCTTCCTCTCGAACACCAAGTCCTTCTAGTCCTCCACTCTCCACTCCTCCCGTCCGTCCCTACGGCTCGAGCAGACCGACGGCATTGTCGCCGACCGTCCTCCCCTTTCTATTCCGGCTACTCGATCGACAACTCAGAGTTTCGTTAACTCGTAGCCGGCGCCGAATTCATGGACCATCCAATGGCCGCTTCGGGCGAAATCTCCTCTCGCCGTCACTCTCCTGCCCCTCCTCTAGCACCACTCGAGTTCCTACAGTCCCAGCGCAGAGGCTCTCTCACCGACCCCTCGTTGCACGTCGCTCCGATAGCATCTGGCAACGTAAACCAATCTTCCTCCCAGTTCAGACAGCACGACATACTTTTGTCTCCCCATTCAAAACAACACAGCGAAACACGCTCCAGAAACACTCGTCCTCCTCCTCTTTCAGCTCGTCCTACCTCTCCATACATCTTTGGCGAGCCCTCAGCGCAATCCTCGTCTTCGTCCAATCTTTCAGGTCGTGGTCAATTAACTGACGACGCGAAAGAGCGTGGGAAGCAAGGTACGTCTGTAATCTGTCCCGAGAAGTCGGCATAATGCTCACTTTAGCACAGAAGAGAAACATAGAACAAGTAGCAGCCAACGTTGTGAGTCCTGTGCTCCAATTCTGATACATGGATTTCGTACCATTGTGGGCTTATGCGCTCTATCTTGCAGCACCCAATCACCCAAAAGACGATATGGATACCGATCCTAGTAGAAATCCTGCAGACAACAAAGGCCCCGACGATCAAAGACTGCCTGCAAATTTCGACTACAGCATGCGCCGACATTCCGTTCCATCAGGACCTCAACTGGGATTAGCTCATCAGCGTGGTGTTCCGTTGTCCCCTTCACAAGCTGGAGCGAAGCGAAAGATGTCTACTGATAGAGCTCAGTTACCTGTTGTAGGCGAGGAAATCGATCCTGAACTTGCCGGACCAGGACTCCATACTAGTACAGAGGTCGATCCTGATCAACCTGCGCCGAAAAGAAGGAACTCTGCATTTGAAACGCATAGAATGGCTCAAATGAGTTTGTACGATCGAAGAGACTCCTTGGATTCACGTATGAGTAGTGGTGGTACGCCTACATCCGCGTGGTGGTCGAACGATAGGCGAGACTCTTCCTCATCGATGTTCTCCGGCACATCTATGGGTAGTAGTGCTGGTTTCAATTCCCCGGCCTTCGCCGGCGAGATGCATGGCAGACAACAGACTGGTAGCATGTCTGCATTCGCATGGCCACCGAATTCAAGTGCAGGTTCTAACGACGCATCTGCACCTCAAGGCATGCAAGCAGCATCTCCTTTGGATCCCAACCTTAACAGACAGTTCGAAGCTCCCATCCCACCTCACACCGTTGTACCCTCCAACAACATGCCTGTCGACCGACGGATGTCTGCTCCAGACGCTATGACTCTTAACTCTTCGGTCCGAGCTGACCGCTCTTTGCGTTCTCGTTCCCGTCCCCCTTCCCGTTCCGCCATCACCGGCTCTCGCACGAACGAGGCCAGCCCCACGAGTCCCGACATGTCTCCCTCTAGCGCTAGGCCTGAAGAATCCCCAGTCTCTTCTGGCTCTGCCTCTCAGAATCATGCCCCGTCATCGGAAAAATCGGCTAACCACACACCATACTCCCGATCACCAGAACTGCGAATATCCCACAAGCTCGCAGAAAGAAAGCGGAGGAAGGAGATGCGAGATCTCTTTGACGAACTACGGGACCAACTACCAGCCGATCGTGGCATGAAAGCAAGTAAATGGGAAATATTAAGCAAGGGTTCGTTCATTATCATTCCGCCTGTCCTATCACTCTATAGTCTCGCTGACAATGCGCTTATTATAGCTATAGACTTCATACAGCAGTTGAAACAGAGTCAGGCCGACATGGCGCGAGAGATCGAAATGTTGCGACATGAAATGGAGACGGTGCGAGTTGGAGTCTCTTACGGCCATCACCCCGCAGCCCCGCACCAAGTCATGTATCCTCCACCCGGCCATTATGTGCCAACTGGTCCTCAACAGCCGCCTCCGCCTCCACCTCATACTGTCCCACCTCAACAGCCGTTATCGCGGCCGGGATCATCCCATAACGCCTTTGTCCCTGGAACAGGGCCGACTCCCGCGACAAATGGGAAGGCTCAGTCATAGGCATATGTAATGCAGCGGCGTTGACGTCGTTTCAATTCCCTCGCTATCTGCCTTGCTGGCCGTCATTCCACTGTAGTTTTTACGTGTTTATCTACTTTTTTCCTTCTTGCTTCTTTTCTCCCTCATTCTGGTCTTTTTTTCCTTCAGTCACTCAGGTTTGTCTCTGTATATTCCTCTCCCTTGGCCAGGGAACTGGTTTCTTTGCTCGGAAGATCGTTAACGTATTTAAGTAAGGCAATGGACCGTTTCTATAGCCCAAACAATCTCCATCGTCACTTTTTTTCAGCCGTGGAGTGTATAGACTGCTTCGCGAAACTACTCTCTACAAAAAGTCCGTCACACGTGTGGCATGTTACGAATTATCATGTAAAAAGCAAGAATTCCCGACTTCTGGGTGAGTCTTTGTGTGAAAGACGTTGCTCGCTGTAATTGGAGGGTTATTGTGGTATTTTCTCTTGCTTGGACTGACGCAAAGTTCCCCCGGACATAGAGCGCACTGAAGGCCGCGTGTGTTCGGGTGCCAGAGAGGAGAACGAATAGCCAACGCGAAGACGGTGTGGGATGTAGGTGCCTCGAGCCACAAAAGGTCTCTATAAGCCCCCGATCTTCATTTACATTTACCACAGGGTAGTCCCCCAAGTTCTGAATGAAATTCGCGTGAAGGTAGGATCACGGAAGGCCCCGTAAAATTAATCGAGAAGACTGATAGAGTCCGCTTCGTTTGAGTCCGCGTCTTAATACGGACATTGCTGAATAATCCGAAGGTAAGTTAATGTTGTTGTTGTTTTTTTTTTTTTTTTTTTTTTTTTTTTTTCAAACACGGCGAAGTTATCCTGCAGGATTGATGTACAAGCATCGAATCAGTGTACGGTCAATTTTTCGATTCCATTTCTGTCGTCTGCGCCTCAGACTGCTGCTCTGCTGCTTCCTTGTCGGCCCGCTCTTCTGCTTCTACGACCTCGACGTCGAGAGGGAAAGTTAAGATGGCGGCGATGCCAGTCAACTGATTCAGCTCTGCGGCACCCGATTTATTCGTCGTGAGTAGAAAGGTTTTGTCAGTTGGAGATGAAAAGCGTAAGGAAGGGGGGGGAAGCGGCACGTCCACTCTAACCAGTGTCGTGGTACTCACGTTGTCCTGACTCGTGCATACTCGAAAAAATCAAGACTTCCGCGCCTTTCTGCCGCACGGTTTCCACGAGTTTGACGTACTTCTTCCGCAACACGGGGTCGCTTGCACTATGCCGTGAAATTCGTGAATTCCCTGGGTTAGGGATTCCATTTGGACTGGTTAGGAAGACGTTCTCTCTCTCACCGAAATAGCTCGTCGGAGATAAGCAGTGTCCCAATTGCTCCTCGGTCTGCAGCAAACGACACATGGTCTGGTCCGTACCATGCCCGCATTTCGTCGGCCATCAGCATCTTATGAAATCTACACAAAACAATAATAAATCGATAAAATATCGGATTGATATTTGTAGGGCGTACTTATCGAGCATGATTCCCTCTCGCGCAAATTTCGTCTCCTTCAGCTGGCTAATGACCTAATAGTTTGACAGGTCATTTACAATAAGAATGGACGCGTCAAGCGGATCGGAACTATATTGGCTCGACTCGCCTCAGGGCTCTTCATCACTTCCATTAAACTATGAACATGCGGACTATTCACATGCACTCGTAAGACCTTCGACTTGGCTTGGAGCAGCGCCTTGTTGTTTGATTTGGTCGCTTGGTCGAATATATAGTCGTATACAGCATCCTTGACAAATCCAGGACTAGCGATCACAATTACACGCAAGGATGAATAGGGAATATGTCGAAGGAAGGACTGATAAAGAGTCTCGTAAAAGCGAGTGAGCCCTTTATCATGGAGCGTTGTTGATCCCGTTCGTTTTCGCGGGACAGGAACTTCAACACGCTGGCGAATCACAGTCATATGCTCGGAGAGAAGACAAACAGCCGCAGTTCCTGCAAGCGCATGTCAGTGTCACAGTTTATTGGTTAGCCAAGTTCATCACTCCTACCTTCTCCACAGACAATTGCTCCTACCTCTGCTCCTTTTCCTTCTTCACATGCTTCCTGTACCCTTGACAACGCAATACTATCCCACTCTGCCTTCACAATACGCACGTCTCTGTTAACTTCAAGGTCTAGTGTGTGGAAGGCTCCCATTTTGACGAAGGGATTCTCCTGTGTGACTTGCCCGGATATGGACAATGAAGCTCCTTGAGATGAAGGAGCACCTTCAGATCCTCCAGTGGCAGTGTTGTTTGAAGACGAGACCGCGGCAGAGAACTGCATTCTCTGCACGGACAAAGTAAGAGTTGTCTTGACACGATGTGAACTAGTGGAGCCTGTAGCCGTCTCTGTCTGGACACGTCTGACGAAAGGGGAGCACTCAGTATTCTTCGTCGAACAGAGCCAAAGGTGCGATGCCTCACCGTATTGCTGGTGCACGAACTTCGTCGCCCTACGATACACATGAGATCGGAGAAGCGTGACGAGACGAAGAGATCCTGACTTCTTGGATGAGATTATACAAATGCCACATATCCTCGTCTTCTTCTGGACGTAATGTAATGTAACCCTGGGTTAGTGAACTATCAGCCTAGATTAGGTGGGATACGGGATAATGACACACGGAACGGTCCTTCTCGATATGCCGGCCCACTTGCTTCATATCTGAATTTTCAACAGAGAGACAAGTTCTTTCAACTGTCTCAAAGTATTGGTGGAGTTCGGTACGAAGATGTGCAGGGATTGATGGTTACGTCATTCAGGGTATTGACTTCTGAAATAAACAATGCACAAACAGTCAGATCGGGAGTCAACCTCACGTTATTTCACCGCCACGCGGCTTCACTTGCATACAGTACAATTTCGCCGAACATATAGCTCCTTTTCCCATCTATACAACCAAACGGACTATCATTCGTACTGTTCACTCCCGATTATGGATGCAGCAACTGATTCGGACTCGTCTTTGCGGAATGAGAAGTCAGAAGACACAAACATAAGCGATGACGAGATCTTCTCAGAGCTGGAAAAGGAGATTGAGGACGATTTTGAGATGGCGGCGTTCAGGGAGCGGCGGTTAGAAGAATTAAAATGGGAGTAAGTGGGCAGTTCTCATCTTCACGGTTTCTCTTCTGACAACTTCTCATTAAACACTAGAATGAATGCCACGAAAACTATGCGAGAACAAGGACACGGCAGACTTGAAGAAGTCACAGATGAGAAAGAGACGATACGAATCAGCGCGTGAGTGGTCCCATAAAACCTGCTTTAGAAGTACCAATATAACGGCGAAAGGTCCGAGAAGCGTTGTGTTATTCACTTCTATCACCGCAACTTCAAGCGTTGCGAGATAATGAACAAGCACTTGGAAGTGAGCGATCCGCACCGTAAAGCTAATAGCCGCTTGATCGCTTTTACAGACGATCGCTACAAAACATTTCGAAACCCGGTTTCTGAGGGTGTTCGTGGAGAACGTACCTTGGCTGGTCGAACGATTGCAGATCAAGGTGCTCCCTTGCGTTGTCTGTTTTATTGACGGGGTGACAAAGGATCGGTAGGTCCCTTTGGTACTTAGTACCCTAAATCAATTTCTGATTGTATTGCCAGTCTGGTTGGCTTCGAAGAAGTTGGAAACTCAGATGCATTCGAGACAGCTTCATTGGAGCTGCGCCTTCAAATGTCAGGTAAATTTACTCGGTGATTTTCTCTGTTTAGAACGAAATAAAGACTAATGGCTATCCAGGTGTGATTGATAAACCGGATGTATCGTCAAAACCTTTGAAGACTATGTATAGCTCGTCGTCAAGTAAAATACGAGGGCGGACTGACGAGGATGATTCCGATTCAGACTAATGATTTTCCGATGGAATGATCGGCGATCGATCGTCTGGAGAGGTGGCTGAGCACAGTAGGTCGGGATCGAGAGCTGTCAGCCTCCTCCGACACAATGTATGTACGTAGCTAGCGCAGAAATAAATCCCTCCTGTCTCATGCTTCTTCGCCTTAGGCCCGCTTTCTGGTTTGTCGCTTACAGTCACCTCAACATCTCAGTGGAACGTTCATTCTCTACCGCAATGGGCAAACGTGCGCGTTCTGAAGAGCGTGGTGCCCCCGTTGATGGTCATAAAGCAAAAAAAGCTCACGTTGACGCAAAGCAGCTCTATAATAAAGTGGCCACCGCCGAAAATGCTGCTGCAGTAGATGAAAACCCGCCTCTATGGGCCCTGCTCGATGCTGTTAAGGGGCGGAAGAGCGATCCAAGGAAGGGCGAATCCGTCGTGTATTGGATGCGCATGGAAGACCTCAGAGGTTCATGTGCATTCATATCAATGTGTACGACCATGGCTAACTTCTTCAAGTTGCAGATAACAGGGCTTTGAGCCGTGCCTCAGAGCAAGCTCAGAAGGACGGTATTCCTCTCCTTGTTCTATTTGTTATCAGTCCGCAAGACTATGAAGCGCACGATCGGGGCCCGAGGCGAATCGGCTTTATGCTTCGAAATCTCAAGATGCTCAAGGTATGGCATGTTAAGCATATTCGGGATAGAGGTTTACTCATTCTTCCTGCATTCATATTCAGGCTTCTCTTGACGAACTGCATATACCTTTGCACATAGTCACAATAGAACCTCGCAGGTCTATTCCCGCAAAAGTCGTGAACATGCTAAAAGACTGGGGTGCTACCAGATTATTTGCAAATATTTCATATGAAGTCGATGAACTGCGGCGAGACATCAAGACGTGTGAGATCGGAAAAGAAGCGGGTGTTAAGTGCGACTTTGTGCAGGACAAATTGATAGTCAATCCTGGAGTCTTGACCACCAAAGAGGGGAAGGCCTACGCTGTATGTATTCGCTTCCGTTATATCTTTCGGATCTCATCATGCTTTTGCTAGGTATATTCACCGTGGCAGAAGCGATGGGTTGAGGTGCTCAATGACAATCTGAACTGGATCGAAGAAGCACCAATGCCGAAGCCTAACAGCGAGACAATCCGTTCACTCGGTCGATTTTCAAAGCTGTTCAAGTCGGAAGTTCCCGAATTCGTAAAGCGTTTTGAATGCGCAGATAAAGACAAAATGGCTAAATATTGGCCTGCTGGAACAGATGCAGCAATGCAGGTAACTATTATGGATTCTGTCCGGAATAGATGCTTATTTGTGAGAAAGATGTTGGACCGCTTTTTGCATACGAAGGCCCGGTCAAGTCAAATTGGGGAGGTCTCGCCTTTGTCAGATGGTGCAGAAGCTTCCGACAAGAATAGTCGAATTAAGGAGTATAGCTCTGCGCGGAACCTTGCCGACATGGATACAACTTCACGTTTGAGGTGAGCACGCGATACGAACTGTTTTTCATGTTACCTAAATTGCTACGCATTTTAGTCCGTACCTCGCTTCTGGCGTTATTTCAGCTCGAGCGTGCATCCGCGCAACCCTTGACTTACTTAAACGCAAGAGTGTGGAGGCTGGCAGGAATAATGGTATAGGCATGTGGGTACAGGAAATTGGTGGGTGCATCGCGATTCTTCCTTCAAGGGCCATTCTCAAACTCCGCAGCTTGGCGGGACTTTTATAACCACGTAATGGTGTCCTTTCCAAGAGGTTGGCAATCTTCGGCCCCATGTCTGTTTCCCCTGTTAACGTTGCACCCGACAGTCTCAATGGGAAGACCTTACCTGGAAAAATTTGCAAATGTCAAATGGGAGACCAATGAGGAGCATCTTCAGGCTTGGAAAGACGGCAAAACTGGAGTGCCAATTGTCGATGCGGTATGTCCCCAGCCTCATTGTCCCGGGCTATTCTGATCTGAATGCTTCTACGAAGGCCATGAGGCAACTGAATGAATTCGGTGAGAGCGATTATAAATTTTCGTCAACCACAAGAAAGCCAATCTTTCCCCCGGAACATAGGATGGATGCATAACCGGTCCCGGATGATTGTAGCTATGTATTTGACCAAAGACCTAATGCTTGATTGGAGACTTGGCGAAAAAGTAAGTTTAAGTTCTCCTTGTGCCAGACGGGAAGACTGTTCATAACGCTCCTTTAGTACTTCATGGAAAACCTGATCGATGGTGACTTGGCATCAAACAATGGCGGGTGGCAGTGGAGCGCTAGTACCGGCACGGATCCTCAGCCATATCTCCGCATCTTCAACCCAGTCTCGCAGAGCGAAAAAGTGCGCGTTGTCCATTGTTTGGCAATCTAACATATTGGGCTCAAGCATCACTCCTTAGGCGGATCCATCTGGAAACTATACTCGCCATTATGTTCCCGAGCTTAGCAAGCTCACGGGTAAAGGTGCGCCTTCCTTGTCCCGTCCGCTTTTGCCCAAATCCTTGAATTCTAACGGATCATGTCTTCGCGTGTGTACAGCTATCCACGAACCGTCTGCCGAAAGCGCATCGAAGCATGGATACCCTTTGCCCATTGTAAACCATAAGTTGGCAAGGGATAGGGCCCTCAGGCGCTATAAGAATCCGGGGGAAGAATAACCGGCTTGCTAGGCTTCCCAGGCGACTGGTTCCTTTCGTTCTCACAAACTTTCGAATTTATTGGTGTTGGCTTCTTAGATATTTTCTTTCGAGAAGGCCGCTTTCTTTCTTTCATATAACTCAAAAATAGCATATTGCTTACTACAGGTGGGTACAAAAAGTCTTCGGCCCCCCCCCCCCCATTTATGGAAGGTGATTTGCATGCCTTCTCGGGAAACAAACAACAGCGAAACGAGGAGATCCCTCACCTTTGCCAATATGAGCAAGTTGGCGAGTGCTATCCGACGCTTATAGTACCAGATAGAGCATGCAAATCCTCCTTCCTAAAGCAGGGGGGCCGAAGACTTAATGTACCCACCTGTACGATACGGAATATAATAAAATATTAAGTTCTTTTTCTATAGAGTCCGATGATCCGCCGAAATGCGCGGAGTCTGAAACTGAATCAATTACTTGACGCGACGCGTTTGTTTTGGAGCCAAACAAAGACACGCGAAATCCATGATGATGCCCCCTTATCCCTTTATTTCCCTTTAACAGCAAAATGCTCTACCAATCATTCTGGGCTCCATCTCGAGATACCAGGCAACCACCTATTCAATCAAAGGATTTAAGAAGCGCTGGCGCGCTTCGATTGGTATCAAGCAAGGTTGCAGAGAGAACCGACAATGACTGGACTAACTGGTCCGACCCTGCTCTACGGCTTATCGATGAAGAGTCGAATAGAATGGACGTCGATCCGCAGGTTTGGAATGCTTCAGCGTGGATCTGTGTGCAAGAGTCAACTTGCTAATGTTGTTATTGTCAGTAGCCGCCAGCCGGTATTAGCGGTCCAGGTGGTGGCACAGATTCGATCACGCAACTCAGCCTTGTCATTGATACCAACATTCTTCTTGGACACCTTGAAGTTCTACAACAGTTCGCAGAGGATGTGGAACGGGAGAGTGTGCCGGTTTCGATAGTAATCCCTGGTGTGGTTGTTGAAGAATTGGATTAGTGAGTTATAGCATCAATACGTGTGACTGGATTCTCCTAACTTCTGCGATTGTTACGGATAGTCAGAAAACTGACAAGAATAGGCAACTCTGCTGGTCTGCACGACTAGCTTCGACATGGATCCTTCAGAAAATCAGGGAGCGTAAAACTGTTCGAGGGCAGGCATACCACGAAACACTCCAACGCTCCGGCTCTTGGAAGAGACGAGATCCCGTGAGTCTGAATATCAATCGGAATAGAGCATTGACTCATACTGTGAGCAAGGGCTCATCGAATGATGATCTTATTGTCGACTGTTGTCTGTTCTTACGGGAGAAGAGACATCATAACGTTCTCGCGGTCAGTCAAGACAACAATTTATGCACAAATGCAGAGTCTCAAGGTCAGTAACCCTTCTTTCTTTCTCAGACGCGCATATCTATATTTCATAATAGGGATACCTACGCTAAACCCCAAGGCATATACTCGGTGGTCGAGCAAATCCCTGGCCCAAATCATTTTCGGACATGATTATCCACACCTCAATAGGTTCGCAGATTATAGAGAGACCTTCCGGCCAAAACGTGTTCGGGAAGCTCTTGATGATGAACTGGGTGAAGAGCCAGTGAAGAACACCACGCACGGCGACGACGGCATGGAGATTGATGACGATGGATTCATTCAATGCGAGCCTCCACCTCAGCATCTTCTGGACGACCTTCATGATCAAGTGTTGGCACATTTTGGAATACTTCTTTCGGAACTGCTGCGGCGTGTAGCCCCTCCAAGTCTGTTTACAGAAGCACGACCAAAGAGTGGTGCTGCGTCTTCCATACATGCATCGGCCATTACATCGAAGCCAGCGAAGGATTGGAAGCCGAATGAAATACTTTCGTATCTGTGCAATGCACGGCGTGTACCGGCGTCGGCGTCGGCTGCGGATGTGAAGGAGCTGATGAGGGGGTCGTCACGGATGATTGACTTTTTTTCACAAAAATATGACGCAAGGGGCCGGAGTGGACAGCATTGGGCCCGAGCCGACTGGCATGCGTGCCTGCAGAAGTTAGGAGTACTGGCTCGAGTATACGGAGACGAAGGGATAATGAACTCTCTGGCACAGCTCTCCCCACAAATGGACCTGGTATTTGCATCCCGAATGCGCCCAACGTGAAGAAAAATGAAGAAAAAAAAAGGGGGGTATTATGGATAATATAGAAATGAATTGAGAATAAGTTTGCGTACAGCCGAGGCGTGGGAAATCATTGTCGCGAACTCAAAGTTGCTGTGCCTCTTCACTCTCCACTCTCCTCTCCCCTGGGCGTATCTCTCCTTTGCACGCCCTCCTCCTCCATCTCCCTTCCTCATCGTAACCCACAATTCATCCTGGGCGACCTTCATGGCTTCTCGGCGTCGGTCGCTGCAGATATTCATATTTATTCTCGCTCTTTTTCTAATAGGCACTGTCATCGTTCTCTCTTCTGTCTCCATCTATCTCGCTATAGACAACGATGCATATCTCACTGAGGAAGAGGTCGGCCCTGTTGATGAAGATGCCTTTTGGAATGCCACTACAGCTGGAAAGGAGGAGCGCATCCCGCGTATCATCCATCAGACTTGGAAGTCAGAGACACTTCCTGATCGCTGGAAAGACATCTCCCAGCAATGCAGAGATATGATGCCTGACTAGTGAGTTTTTTTTCGCGTTTTCTGTGGCTTTATTCCTTTGTTGGCGAGCATGCAATTGTCCATTAATTTGCAACGCATCGGAATCCATTTTCCTCGCTTGCATTGTTCGCGCTCATCACAGCTTCATTATCGGTAACTCGCATAACGCGTAACACTTTGCTAATCATGTATTCATGCTAGTGAATATATGCTATGGACAGACGCAGCCTCTCGGGATTTTATCGCCCGAGAATATCCATGGTTCCTGGACACATTCGATGCCTATACATATCCTATCCAGCGAGCCGATGCCATTCGTTACTTCGTGCTCCACCACTACGGCGGCGTGTACCTCGACTTGGATGTGGGATGTCGCCGTCGCCTCGATAGGCTCCTCGTGTACCCCGTGGTCCTGCCAAAGACCGTTCCTGTCGGTGTCTCAAACGATCTCATGTTCGCTGAGAAAAACCATCCATTCATGGCTCAGACTATTCATAACTTGGTCACGTTCGACCATGATTGGGTACTCAACTACCCAACGGTCATGTTCTCCACTGGCCCCATGTTCCTCTCAGCACAATATGGTATCTGGACGTCATCTCATTTCCCGACGCCAGATGCTCCTAGTGGAGAAGTTCGCATTCTTCCAAAACCTTTATATGGCAAAAACGCAAAAATCGAGGACGTACCAAATTCGTTTTTCCTGCACTATTACGGAAGCAGTTGGCATGCTGATGATGCGGCTTTCATTGGCTTCTTGGGCAAATGGGGAAAGGGCCTGATGTGGATCGGATTTATATTTGTTATAGGTGGAACGCTGCATCTGTACTGGAGGCGTAGGAAAAGCAAGAGGTCAGAGGGCTATCAAATTTTATTGCCGAGGGCGCATCAACGCAACGGACGATGGACTGTTGACCTGGGATTGTTCACCCTTACCTCACGAGGCTGGTCAAGTACTACTCCGGTATCGTCTTGCCCGCCCACACCAAGCGCAGATGAAGATAGCATGCCTATGCTTCCCTTATCTTTCGCTGTAAGGCCGCCGTCACCTTCCGCATCAGAAGCTTCTATCGAACGAAGAACTGGGATTATTGGCGTGCTCACCCGATACCGGCTTTGGATAATGACGACAATTACTGGAGGATACGATCGTCCTCGAGGGCGAGTGGGCGGTGCTCCTACCCGGCGTGGTTGGCCAAATCGCGGGTACCTCTTCTTCCTCCCAGCCATCTTTACACCGAACACTGTACCGGTATCGGAGCAAGGATCTCGCCGGTCGAGTAATTCACGCTCCATGTCCGCTTCTGCATCACATATCAGACACGCGTCTCACGTTTCAGAGAAAAATGGGTATTTAGATGGTGATTTAGAGGATGCTGCAGTATACGGCGCGTCTTCAAGCTTGCAACCCAACGTCGATGGTTCTGTGCAGGTTTTTTCCCGGCCTCCCACGCCTGGCGGTTTGGGCGGCGCACCACCACCGTACCCAGTGGCGACGAGTGACGGTGGTGCCGCAGCTCTTCGCGCAAGAAGTGCAGATGAGACGTGGGATTCATGGGAGGCACATTAATGAGAAACAAAAAGATGGAGACACGAGGAAGTTGGGCTAGCATATTTTCTTTTTCATCCATTCATGTCTGTCCTAGCGGGGTAGCTCTCATAGTGTAGCGGGGCTGCACCCCAATTCACAACTCACAGGACTACCAGAGCCAACTCATTCGTCACATTCGCGAACATTGACAGTGAGGGACCTTTATTCGTTCCTTTTTTGTCACTATACCCCTCATTTCTTATTAGCTTCGCACTTCTTGCATAATCGCGCTTTCGCGTTGTTTAAGTAGAGGATAGTTATTTTCCCCGGCTTCGCTTTTGTTTTTATTTGCCAGTCTGGCCTTTCACATAGCGTACATCTCTTTGTCTAACCAGCCAACATATTCAGATGGGAAAAAATTGAATGACGATGTGCATTCTCAATTTTGCACTTGAATACCCTTTTTTACCTTTCGATTCGGCACGATTCAAACGTAAGAAAAAAAAAATTTCGGCGACGATTTGAATTCTTTCTGTCCGATACATCCATAGATCTGGTAGATATAGGGCGTACATACAGAATTGAATGAATGGCTGAGATGAGATGAATAAGTTAAAGTACAAAACAATCAAGAAGTCTCCAGTGAAATGGCACGTATGTATCCTCTAACTTTCAGGCTGAGTGAGGTTTGACAGCAATAGATTTCATCCTTGAAGAAAGGAGGAACATCGCAGCGCCAGCGATAGCGTAGGTTAACGACGGACCGACAGTCCAGTACGATGCACATGCTTGCCAAGAGCGAGACACACGTTAGAATGACAAGCGAAACAACAAGAAGGTACAAATAAAAATTTATAGACATACCAAGAAGAGGTCCGATCGCCCTTCCGAGTTGACCAGATGATCTGAATTGGCCAAGCGCCTTGCCCTTCGCTAACTTCGGGTGCGTCGTATGCGGCTTACCGGTATCCGAGTCGACGGCTTCGTCGCACTGCAGCGACGCGTATGCCGTGAGCGCGTTCACCACTGTCGCGCTTGTGAATGCCAGACATACCGCCGCGGCGCGTAGGAGAAGAATTGCAAGGGAAACACGGGAGGTTGCAAAGCGCGGGACTATGGCGAGGAGGACGAGTCCAAGAGCACAGCTTGAGACACCCCGACGTGCCATAACGCCCTCTCCTGTCTTCGACATGGATCGCCGCACATAGCCACCCTGGAGAAGAGCACTGATAATGCCAATGAATCCTATGAGCATACCATTTTGCGAGTTTGTCCAATCAAACACTTTGGTGAAAGTCAACACAGGCGTCTTCAGTTTCTTTAAAAGACTAAGTGCAAACGTACAATCAAAGGTGAGGAAAGTCAGGGTGAACTCGACACCGGAGAACAGCCCCAAGAAGAGGAAGTGGACCTGCTGGAGTCTCTTAAGCAGATCCATGCGTCTCTTGACATCCTCCTCGCGAGTCAGCTTCGCCTGGCCATTCCGAGCTGAACCATTACTATGGCCATTAGCTTCCTTTTCTTTCGCCTTCTTCTCCGGCGCATTCTTAATGACAGTGCCACGCGTCTCAGGTAAAGCGAGAGCCAAAAAGAGTGTTTCCAGACTAAGCAAGACGAGAGTTAGGAAAGCCGGAACTGTATAGATGTTCAGCTCGAAACCACCAGCGATCAATGCTGGCGGAACTGGTCGAGACGCGAAATATGCGCCGATGGGCGGACCGATGATAAAACAGATTGCGAAAGCGATGCCGACATGCGCCAGAGCCTTGCCACGGTTCGCAGGAGTAGTAATATCGGAAATTATGGCACTGGAGTTACGACGGAAGCAATTTAGTCCATCTCGGGGTAACACGATACTTTCCAAAACTCACATGGCTAATTGGACGTTTCCCTCACTCAATCCTCCGATGGCACGCGAGAGCATATAAGATGCAAATGAAGTTGATTGGATCCAGCTATTATGCACATGAGTTCACATCTTCGAGACAGTCATGGCCGCCACGTACACCAAAGCACTGAGGATATTACCCGCCATGGTGATCAGCAGAATCTTCTTCCTCCCATACTTGTCCGATAAGGAGCCTATGTGGGGTGACACGAGGAACTGCAGTGTACTGAGTAAAGTGCATAGAGGTACTTTATTAGCAGCTGCTGAAAGAGACTCGCAGAAATCCTATCCGAACGCACGAGAAGACAGATCCCATGAAACCACCAAGCAGCACCACATCCCATTTCTTCGAACCTTTTGCAGATTTAATAAACAAACTTCTAAACGCGGAAACAAATGCGAGGGTGCGGGAGAGGAAGCCATTAGGATCGGATGCTTCGCGCTACGGAATTCGCTCAGTGCTCTGTAGGTGCAATAAAGACAGCAGCCAATCTCACTTTGGTGTACCACTCGATTATACGAGGAAAAAGAGGTAGAGGGATTGTGAAAGCTACATAATGAGCGAGACGAGACGGTTAGTAAACGTGTTAGCGTGGCGCAATCACATACATCAAGTACATACCAAAGAGGTCAAGAACGAGAGAAAGGAAGACAATAGTCTCGATTTTCACCATGATAGAGATGAACGGCAACAAGAGCCAGCTCTTGCAAAACTCTGAGAAAGTAGTTAAATAGAAAGTCTGTGGGACAACGAACGGTGCACTCCGAGAACGCGACTACGTGTCCTAACCAGACCGCCAATCCCGGCCGCCGCGACTCAAACACTCGTTCTCAAGCCGCCCGTCATCCGCTTCCTAACTCACACAGTTGGGAAGCTATAACTATCTCACACCGGTTTATGGGTTGCCTATGCTTGCAAGATCATTTTATTATGCACGTGAACATCTATCGGACCCGCGATTCTCGTGGGACATCTACTGCTATGTTTCCATCTCGTCGGTCCCTTTCGTTCCCCTGTATGCTTGATCCTCCGACGCAAAAGTTAAGCTTGTCTGATAATGCGAGCTCGTTTCCGTCTTTGTGATCTCGCGCAATGCCATCGTCGCGTACGCCGCCGAGCTCAGCTGCAAGTTTATCTGCAAAGCCACAAACTTCCCGTTCTCATCTATCACAGGCGGCTCCATTCCCAGTAATTTGTCTTCATCCGATTGAGCGAGAGGTACGTCCGGATCTGTGTACCTCAATACAGACCAGGAGAGTTCTTTCGGTTTCAGGATGATTTTCCTGTACGTCCCCGTTAGGTTGTAATCCCTGGGAACGAAGAGCGTCAATTTCGGTCGCCATGGGAGACATGGTAGAAAATACAATGCACGCACTTGTGCTTACTGCTCAAATTATCCGGGTCGAGCCCGTCCATTCTCAAGAAGTCTCGGTACCGTTCTCCCAAAGCACCTCCGGGATAAGCGACATCCTTACCGGGCAAAGGCATTATAACATCGAATATCGTATACTTATCGACGTCTTCCTCCGTCAAGGTCTTTACGCGAGGCGCTACCCAAGGTCTCTTTGATCTTTTGGATAATTGTCCGACTGAGATTACAAATGTGAATGATCATTGATCGAAAAGGCTCTCCAACACGAACCTTCTTGTTCTTCATCGAAGAATTCATCGTCTTCAAGCTTGTCATTCGCCTTCAATCTACCACCCTCTTGCTCGTAAACAAGATCACCAACGACGGGCTTTTCAGCTCCATACAATCGTATACGTTCCGATACAATGGCGTTCCAAACGTACGATTGATACGCGTGCACATACATCAGTCGGAGGTTGCGAGGTATCTTCATCACAATAATCAGCTGAGCTTCACCACAATTAGAGTAAGGGACACCCTACCGTCGACAATGCACCCATGACGTTTCGTGTATCGCCCTTCATCTTTTTGAAGCTTTCAAGGATACAGCGTTCTGCGACTACACGGCGTGGAAGGAGCTCAAGAGCCTTGTCGAGATCTTTTTCGACTAGCCAAGCATTTCGTGCTGCAACGACCTCAGGGTGTTCTCCCGGCCTGTGCCTGAGAATGAGGGATGCAGCTTTGTGCCAGTCACATTTGAGAAACGCAAGACCAATCGAATGTGTCGGTATGGAAGATGTACCAAACCGTTGCATCCCTACAAGGTTTCTGTAAAATCATCCTGTGGCTCGACTACATAAAGAGGACACACCGTAATAGTTGATAAAACCCTTATGCTTGAGTGACTCCATCGCCTTATCTAGAACGTCAAGAGGTTCGACGCGCACGTTTCTGTTATACAGATTAATCAATTTCCTTCCAATATAAAATTCTGCTCATACCTCAACGTTATGACGAAAGCATTCCCCTTCAGCATTCCCAAATCCAATCCAGCTCGCCCGTATCTGAAATCTGCGACACGCACACCGCGTTCCCCGCGTTCCCTGACAGCTTCCTCCAAGGATCTACGGCTCGGGACACCATTCGCTAACTTCCATACGTCTTCAACGATTTTGTTACCACGTCGGAGCGCCATACGCTGAACAGTCACGCCACGCTTGTCTTTCGTGCCTGCAACAGAGAGGTCTTTGATATTGCAATGTAATGTACGCGCGAGATTGCTCAGAGCGTCTTGGTTGTCGCGATTCGTCTTTTGCATTGTGAAGTGTATGTAAGGCGGGTAGTTACCGCGCGCAGGTCTGTTGTCTCGATCTCCTGAAATCGGTTGTCAAAAACGCGGGTGAAACGAACAAGTTAAAACTCACCTCCAGCACCACGGCCTCCATCACGACCTTGACCGCGTCTCGCCCATCTGATTATAATGCGACCATCATTATCCGGGTTTTTTGTATCTGTTTCAGTTTCGAGCTTTCCACCAAACAGTTCGCGTATGACTTTGTGAAAAGCCGTCCGGGCGGGTTTAGACTCTATGGGCTAAGTCGGGTTACGACGAAAATAGAGCAGAGTGATTGTACCGAGGAGACGCACGTCAGATATTACTTTTCGAGGATCTGCCACTGTTCTGTCGCCTTTGCGACCTCCTCCGCCTCTTCCCCGTCCACCGCGATCTCTCCCCCTTTTCCCTCTTTGATTTTTTGAAGGAGCCTTGACCTCCGCTACAGCTTCCTCGTTTCCCTCTTTGTCATTAGAAGCATCATCATTGCCTGGGTCCAAGGAATTCTGTTGACGACCAGCCCAGCCACTGTCACTGACGAATGGAGGTTCTGGTCCTTCAAGATACATCTGTTTCAATTGAGAAATGAGCGACTCGGAGAGATAGGGACCGAGAGAGTTGTTGTAGGACTCTGGCCAAGGTTCAGAGTGCACATCTTCGGGCTTAGTCTCTACTTTTCCCTCCACACGTTCCTCGGATATGGAGGCTCCCCTTTCTTCGGTCTGTGCCGTGGGTACTTCGACAGCTTCACCATGCTGACCCAGTGGAGCAGTATCTTGATGTACAATTTCACCCGAGCTGCCTTCATCAAGTGCTGTTTGCTTCTTCGATTCGGAGCTGGGCTTCTCTAAGGACTGAATATGTATGACTTCTCCATTCAAGTTGACTTCATTAACGAGGAAGTCAGTAAATCTGCAACGTAGGTAAATTAGCTGAAAATACGGATACATGAGTCGAGTACTAACCTTTGCTTTATAATTGCGTGAATGGGAGGAAGGTCCTTTGAAATATATTCAGAAATGCCGACATCATATTCCAGCGTGTGTCCAGTAGACGACTCCTGAGCATGCGACGTAGGTGGTTTCCCAAGCAAAATTCTACTCGGCGGAAGTAGGGTCTCAGCCATAGACGAGTCAGGTAGTTCCGTCTCTTCATCTGGTGTTGCGGTAGCTACTGCCGCGACCTCTGTTACCGCGATAGCATCCAATTTCGGCTCAACGTCCATCGGCTCTGCTTCAAGTTGCTCTTGAGAAATCATGTCCGCGTCCGCCGAGCCATTCGCAGTTTCGGAAGTATCCAATTTTTGCCTTTTTTCCCGCGGCTTTTCGACGCCATCATTGTCCAATTCGCAATCCTTGATTATGGTGGACATATCGACAAGAAGAGTCGAACCCGACACCTGCTAAATTTGCTCCTAGTCTCAGGCGCGTCGATCCTAGCCCGATCTGCATCGAAAACTTTCCACGCCCCTTGCCAGTGACTCTATTCTTCTGCAATAAATTGGACAAGCGGCCATCCTGCTACTAATAATCGATGCGATAGACTTCATCGACCAATATTAACCCATGTCATCTGTACTGGGACTAACATACGGCGAACGTGCTGCGCGTCACTCCAACCCAGCCGCGAGATCCCTTCTCGTGACTATTGAACGAAAGAGATCAAATCTCTGTGTTAGCGTCGACGTTTCCAAGAAAGCAAACTTTCTCAGTCTCATTGACGCTGTCGGGCCGTATGCGTGTCTGATCAAGGTATATATCAATTATTCATGTCCAATTACCAGATATGATTGAATTGCTCTTTTACGTTCTGTTCATTTTGCTGCTGGATGTATGCACCCATGCTTCGTCTATCCTCCCATATGTTTCTCTACCTTACGAAGACGCACATCGATATAATCGAGGACTTCGACGACGATCTCATCAAGCAGTTAACAGAGCTAAGCGCAAAGCATGACTTCCTCATTTTCGAAGATCGGAAATTCGCCGACATTGGTGCGCAAACACGACCCTCCGACCAGACATGAAGCATTCTAACAACAAAATTACTTCCACCTCACTTTTGATAGGAAACACTGTCGCGTTGCAATATTCCGGAGGCGTGCATCGTATTGCATCGTGGGCACACATCACAAACGCACATCCTGTTCCGGGACCGTCAATTATATCGGGACTCTCATCCGTTGGCCTCCCGCTGGGTCGCGGTCTCCTGCTGCTTGCAGAGATGAGCACGAAGGGCTCCCTCGCTCGCGGAGAGTACACAGAAGAAGCCGTTCGTATGGCACGCGCGAATCGCGACTTCGTTTTCGGGTTCATCGCGCAGCGCCGCATGGAGGGTGTTGGTCTGGGAGCAGAGCAGAACGAAGTACTTGATCAGAATGAAGACTTCATGATCCTCACGCCTGGCGTAGGACTCGAATATACTGGTGATAATCTCGGGCAGCAATACAATACTCCAAGGAAGGTCGTGCTCGAGGCTGGGTGCGACGTCATCATTGTCGGTCGTGGCATCTACGGAAAGAGCAACACCGTCAACGTTGCAAGCGCTCAGACACTTGCCGAACGCTATCGCGACGAAGGCTGGAGAACTTACGAAGAGAGATTGAAACTTCATAGAAAGTAGACTTCATTCACCAAAACACATATTCTAGATTTCACGCCGGGTATTATAAAGAAAAGGAGATTTTATTGCAGTTATTTCAGTACAAATGATGCGAGCGTATACCAAAATGTACGATAATGTGTGTTCCGTCCAAGTGAATCTATGAAACAAGGAAGAGCGAAGAACGAAGCCATGATAAAAATAAAATAAAGCCAAAATGTGACCGTCCAAGATTGTTTCATGTCGCAATAGTACAGTTTAGAGTCAACAACTGGACCATCGGAAATGTCTGCGACTCCTAGCAGCGAAACACGATCTTCAGGCAGCGGAAAGAACAACCTTTTTCGAAGGCGGTGTCCCTGTCAGAGTTTCCAACCTTCCGATACCTTGAGAGTCACCCTCTGCTTTCCTCTTCACGCCGACGACAGTCAAAGCATCCGCGACAAGAGTCCGCTCGGGGGATAGGGGTCTTGGTGACTGAACTTTTGACTGCTCAAGTGACCGAATGGGAGTTGATGGAGTAGTCCGTTCAGGAGTACCAGAACGACTTCTTGTTGCTCCCATTCCAGATTCATCCGCGCGAAGTTTCGACACTAGAGTTGCTGAAGTTGCCATCTCGGCGTGACACGTTGCATGATATATCTAATGAGAAACATATTCAGTATTAAAATGGTCTTGACAACCGTTGACTGGAACGAACCTTGTCTTTGACCTTCACGGCATTTTGCCATACCCATTCCTCATCTTCTTCTCTGAACTCGCTCTTCAACGTCTCTTTGCAAACCGGACAACTGATATTTTTGGCTTCGTCGCCGGGAGGAACGACTACCACAGATGATCGCAACTCAGCATCGCGTTTACCAGAACCGTTAGGAGTAGAATCAGTATTGGTCCTGCTAGTCGTTAGAACCTCGCGTCCTTTGCCCCTCACGTCAGTCAGAGGCTCAGATATCCAATCCTAAAAAAATGATCAGCTACGAATAAACTAATAGAAAAAATACATACATTGATACTGATGAACCAGCTCCTACTGTGACCTCTACCAGCTACTTCCTTTGCACGACGATTCTGACGAAAATGCATATCAAGATGATCTTGGTATTGTTTCTTTCCAGCTGAGTCATCATGAAACCGGAATCCGCATTGCTTGCATTGGACAGGAAGATACTCATAAAGTAATGAGATATTCTGAGGGCGTTGTCTAACAGATGATGAGAAGAGTAATTACAAAAAAGAGAAGAACATATTACTCACCTTGTGATATCCGTGGTGGTCAAGCGTATGTTCATACCAAGTATCTTCCCAGCGTAGGATCTTTGAACCTCTAATCGATCATCCCTTGCTTTCTGCTCAGCCTTTGCTTTTACCTCATCCGGAGTATCAGGCGCCGGTGGCGGAGTATGTGTATTCATACCTGCCCCTACAGGGGTACTGTTTGCACTCACGAGACCCGCCTTCACAAGCGAATCAAAGAGACTTGATATTCCCGAGATATTAGCAGGGGCGGTGGGTATAGGCGCTGCTGAGCTACTAGGTGGCTGATTCACAGACACATTGCCAGGGTACAAACCAATAGGAACAGAAGAAGAATTAGTCGCATGAACATGCTGTGAAAGTGCAGGGACAGTCGGCGGTGCATTATAAACAGGAACAGGAAGCGATGGCGCGACAGGTATAGGAGGCGGTGGTGGAGGTACTGCAGCAGTTTCACGACCCATTGCCCGCAACTGAGAAAGAATCTGTTGTAACTCTTCTTGAGACACGCCATGTTCAACCATACGACGAAGCTGGGGGGAAATCGATTCAGTAAAGAATAATAATAAAAGTGTGTAGAGTACCTACCTGGCGTAGTACATTAACTTGATTCGTCGCGAGCGTGTCGTAAGGATTGACAAGGAGGGCTTGCTCCTTTAAAGCGAGCGTAACATCGAGCTCAGCCAACACCTGTGACTTAGTTATCGATACTTGAGCCGGTCGACGAGAAGACTGTTGAGAAGAAACATGCTTTAGCCTTCGTCTTGCGCGCGGAGCAAGACGGGTGTCACGTACGCTCTCGGCGACGACAGAAGAATCATTGCCCCATATTTGTCGCTCGAGAGATACTTGAGCTGCTACACCAAATAACTCCTTGCCAGAAGGGGCACCTGTCCGCCACGTGACGAGCATCTCTTCCATCTTGCTGCGTGTTTGCGGATCAACTTGACTGTATGCCTCGAGGAATAGCGGAACAATGAAAACAGAGAACTTTGCCGCATAAGGATCATATACATTCTTCGAGATCGCATCGAGAACGTAGAACGCAGGAAGCTTCATCCAAGCTGGTACCTAAAAGGAAAAAGCAAAACAAAACAAAACAAACTAGTCAGCAAATGAATATTCTTGCATGACTTGCGCGAAAAATTTGAAGTTCAAAATAAGTGTAAGAACCAGCCGCCAAATTCCACAGATGGCAGGTTGTGAGCAAGCAGGCTTTCCGATGACCCTTTTTTTTCCGATGGATATGCTATGCCTGGTCCAGAGACAAGACTTCAGAGCACATCTTTTCTCAACTTCAACGAAAAGCGCATCTACTAGATACAGGATACATGCATTTTTGATATTGTATGTACTGAAATACCAAAACCCGCATACGACCGAATTTTACAAATAAAGGAAAGGCCGGGGCATAGGGTAACGAAAATCAACAGCATTGGAGAAGACACTCACCCTACGAATATGAGCTTGTAAGCAGTCGGCGACGATGTCAGAATATCGGTTGTAGGATTGAGCCATCATGGACAAATTCTGTATGATAGGTCTCGAATTCACGGTGAGTTCTGACAGCCGCGCAGCGAAATCTCTCCGGAAAGAGCTGGGATCAGAAGGTTGCGCCGAGAATGGGGGATGAGCATACGGATACGCAGGCATTGCGTACTGCGTATGTTGAACGTAGTTGTGAGGTGGCGGCGGGGGATAGGAATGACCAATAGACTGAGGAGCGGCCTGCTGGTACATCGACATAATTGCTGACAGCGCACTTAGAGATAAACTCAACAATGCCAGCTAAAGACACTAAACCACACGACAAAACGTCGTTCGACAAGGAACCAAGGCGGCGAGCGAGAAGCTAACACTGATATGCACACCAAATAAACGGACGAAAGAGTCTCCGCAGAGACTGGGTCAACGATCACACTCGATGACGATGTTGGCTGGGTAGGTGGTGGTGGTTCACAACAGAGCAGTGAAGTGGCACTTGCGACAGTCATTCCCACCTTATGTAACCTGCCCCCATTTGAAACTCCGACGCCAAGTCAAACGCAAACTTAACAAGCACAGCAGCCATTTCTTCACAACTCAATAGCAAAGTCGAAGCAGTATCTAGACACCTTCTGTCTTGCAATAACTTCTCGATATTACTCCTGTTGCTTGTCCGAAATATGTATCTGTTTTGGAATACACTTTCGTGGAGGTTGAACAAACATCGGAAATCGGAACGGTCGGATGGCTTAAAGCAGTAACTAACTTCCACGGTCCTTCCTTCGGCAAGTCCCGCTCACCGCAACACTCCTGTAAATTGACCTGTGAGGGACGCAAACGACAACGCCAGACCGTCCCAAGACAGACAGTGAGTATCCTGTTCCACCTGAGAACTTCCAGACGTTTAGAGACCATATCTCTTGTCTGATCGTCCTCGCAAACCCGGTGATTTCAGGTTGTGTTTTGGTGGATTGACTCCTTCGTTCACAGATGAAGGACATCGTGCAGACTGAGGAACTCGACGTACCTGAAGGCGTCACTGTCGACATCAAATCGCGACTCATCACCGTCACCGGCCCACGCGGTACGCTCAAGAAAAACTTCCGCCATGTGCAGATGGACATTCAGCTCGTAAAGGGCAAGTCCGGCAAGGTCACTCTTGCTGTCTGGAGTGGTGGAAGGAAGCACAACGCCTGTCTTCGAACCATCCGATCCCTCATCAACAACATGGTCATCGGGGTAACAAAGGGTTTCCAGTACAAGATGCGTACCGTATACGCCCATTTCCCGATAAACTGTATCATTCAGGAGAATGGGTCTGCGCTGAAATCCGTAACTTCTTGGGGGAGAAGGTAGGATTCTGTAATTGTTTGCCCTAGAATGCAGGTTAAAATCACACGTGGCAGACCGTTCGCAACGTCAAAATGCTCGAGGGTGTGCAAGTTTACGAATCAAAAGCCCAGAAGGATGAGCTTATTCTCGAAGGGACTGACGTGCAAAACGTTTCGCAGTCTGGTATGTGTTAAGATGCCGAAGCGGTACGAGACTAACTCACTATTCCCAGCTGCATCGATCCAGGGAATCTGTCGAGTCCGCAACAAGGATATCCGAAAATTCCTTGACGGCATCTACGTCTCAGAACGGGGTACAATTGACCAGGAATGATGGGATCGCCATTACTTCTCTATCCTCTTGCTCTTAGGCATATATTATGGTGATTATACTTGTTCAGTATGCTATTTACGACAATGGCAAACAGAAGAGCCATAACAAACGCAACGCTGACAGAATCAAGGAATGAACGGTATTTTCATGCCCACATTCTTCCTATACTGCACGTACTCGTCTCCGAAGAACCGGATTAGCGAAGCTTCTTCCACTACTCGTTATCATCAGGATTGTGCTTCATGAGGCCTACTGTAATTGGACGTACCTCTTGTGCGTTGACGAAAGAAACGCCAGAGCAAGATGCTGTAGAGAATGAATGATATTGGATTCTGCAACACAAGCTGCGTGCCGAGAGCCCAGTAAAAGAAGCCTGCATACGACGGGTGTCGGAACCAGCTACAGGAAAGAGTTGATTGCATGAGAATATCTTCAAAGGCGCACACTTACGCGTAAATCCCGTCCTTAACAAGCCGATGTCGTTCAGCCTTCTTGAATGCAAGATGATGCGAGAAGTTGGTCGAAGCATGTATCATGGCAGTCGAGCGAAGACCTTGCCCTACTATTGTCATTACGACGCCTTGTAAATGTTGCCTTCAGTCTGGAGAAACGAGATATACAGCTGGTCAACATACCGACGACGGAAACGTATGAGAAGGCCTTCCAAGATGGCGCGAAGTACAAACTCAGTAAGTACTCTGTAAGGGCTGTGACATGAGCTACATGGTACATTGCACCGTTATCGAGTAGAAAAGCTAAATATTTTAATCTAGCTTAAAATTGCAATAAACATATTTGCAAGGCTTACAGTCAACGCTGCAGTTGTCCCTGTTCCACCCTGCCGTCACCACGAATTCGGCCCAATGGAATATACTCCATGCAGCAAGGAAGAATCCTAGCTGCGGCGTTGCCCACCACCAGCCTTCCAGGTTCACAAACCCTTCATGCGAGACGCCCGAAACAACGAGCTTAGAGAAGAATGTTGACAGCGACAGAAAGCAGATGCCGCCAAGAATGAAAGAGATCAAGGAAACGGCGCCTGGCGTGTTCGGTATTCTTCCATGAGGCTGAGATGGGCCGACAGGACGCATTTCGAGCGTGCTCTTCGATGAAGATAGTTCACTGAAGTTGTTTGACTTTAATCGCCCATTGCGTTGCTCAAGACGAGCATCAAAACCGGCAACGACGACATCGTGTCTGCGAGCTTCGCTCATTTTTCTCTAGGCAATATGCGACAGACAGAAAGCAGGATGAGGGAATAGGTCCAGTGAAGAATGTATTATAAAGAATTTAAAGTAGTTCCTGTGAAGGAATGTTCATGACGGGTTTGGAAGGAAACAATTACAAGTGAACGCGTCGATCACCAACATTTCTGACCTCCTGCTTTTCTTTGCCATTTTTCTTGTTCACTCCATGCTCTCACTCTGACCTTGAGAGCTTGGTTGAAGTATCTCAGGCTCGCGTTCTGATATGTCATGGCAGTCTAGTTCCTGTCGCAATTCTTTTTCTTTTCTCAAGTTCAATAAGAATTTGTCAATTTCACTTCGTTGTCCTACGTCGCTTCATTGGAGAAGCCTTGCATCTACACAAACTAAGAGCAATGACCATAATAATGACTCCAGAAGTATACGAAACCTCGCTGTCGTAGCACACATCGGTGGGTATTCCTCTTCTACTTCGCACAAACATCTGACTTCTTACTTTCACCAGATTCCGGCAAGACAACCTTGACCGAGTCTATCCTAGCCCGTTCGGGCTTCCTCTCAGCACCAGGCACAGTCGATACTGGTTCAACGACAACTGATTTTCTTCCTGCAGAGCGTGAGCGTGGAATTACAATCCAGTCCGCAAGTATACCCGTGCACTGGAAGGGATGGACATACAATCTCATCGACACGCCAGGGCATGCTGACTTTGGCATGGAAGTGGAAAGCGCGAGTCGCGTCGTCGATGGTGCTGTTCTACTAATAGATGCAGTTGAAGGCGTAGAAAGCCAAACACAAGGTGTCTGGAGACAGTTGGAGAGGTAGGTGAGGTCCGAAATTTTATAGTCTTTACATAACACTCATTGCCCGTGTTCAGGTATGGTGTGCCTTCACGCATTGCATTTCTCAACAAGATGGACCGCGTCGGTGCATCCTTTCGCGCATCTATGCGTTCGCTGCTCAACTACCGAATCCACCCCAAACCAATGGCCGTTACACTTCCCGTTGCTTCCTTTGATTCTCAGGCGTACAGTTCTGCAGAACCAGGCATCGAGGGAATTGTCGATCTCGTTCGATGGGAACTATGGAAATGGGACATGGAGACTCTAAAGACGAATGAAGAGCCTTCATTCACGCGTTCACCCCTTCCCACCCAGGTTGAGAAGCTGGACCAAAGCACCCTGTTTCCTTCAGGCCACCCTCTTGTCAAGGAGCTTGTCCCGGCACGAACAGCACTTCTCGAAAACCTTTCAATGTTCTCCGAGGAGCTAATGAACAGACTACTTGAGCTACCTGCAGATCCATCCGCGTACCTCTCCATTGAAGCGAAGAGTATCTTGCCAGCACTCCGTTCTGCAACGCTGCGCAACGAGGTTCTTCCCGTTTTATGCGGCTCTGCGATGAAGCATATAGGAACGGACCTTGTATTGGACTATGCTGGTCTTCTTCTAGCCAGTCCACTGGATGTTCCTGGAACTGTGGTACCTCAAGATGCTTCGGATGTGCGTGTATTGGCTTGGAAGGTTTCTTGGGACAAAAGAAGAGGGTGGATGACCTTCGTGAGGGTCTATTCTGGTAAGTGATTCATTGAGAAATTCAAAGATACACGGCTTCATTCTGTCGAAATTTGCACAAGGTAATCTGACGGGACATATGGTCTTGTACAACATGAATCGCAACCAAAAGGAGAGGATCAACAAGCTTTTACTCTTTTATGCATCAGAGCCTGAAGAAGTCAGCATCCTTTCCTTTGGCTCCGTTGGAGTTATCCTTGGCCTCAAGCATACCCGGACAGGCGATACCCTTGTATCGGCCGCTGGTCGGTCTGACATACTATCTTCGGATAGCAAACAGCAGGAGGAACCTGATGTCTTACCTGAAATAACGCCTCCACCAGCTGTCATGTCAGCAAGCATCATTCCCCAGTCGCATGCAGACCTAAAGCCCGTTCAAGACGCCTTATTGGCACTTGCTCGCACGGATCCTTCAGCACGCATTGAGATGGCTGACGGACAACTGCTGGTGCATGGACTGGGAGCACTTCATCTCGAGATCATCGAAGGACGTCTGCGTGACGAATGGGGCGTAGCTTTTGAGTCTGGTCGAAGACGAGTAACGTACCGAGAGGCGTTTCCTGATAGTGGAGAGCACCGGATCGACGAGGAATGGACTACAGAATTGCACGGCCGATCTATCAGCGTACGCATAGGTCTAGACGTTCGTGCCCTCTCCCCTGATGAACCAGGTGACCCTCAATGGGACGGGAACGTCGTCTTGACGAGGATGCTCCGTCCCCTTCGTGCGCCCTCGACCGACGGGAGCTTGAGCGCGGTAGACGCTCATAATCCTCTCAATCACCTCTCGCAAGGTCTAGCAAGCGCATTACTTTCCTCACCACATACAGGCCTCCCACTCTCGCGAACCCGTATCGTTCTTCGCCAGTTCTCTATGAAGCCTCATGATGCGTCAGTCACCGTCCTCGCAGGAGCTGCAAGTATGGCTTTGCGCCGTGGTCTACAGCGTGCAGGGATGGGATCTCTCATGGAGCCGTATATCCTGCTAAAGATCGTCGTAGGCGACGACCACCTCGGCCGAGTAGTCAAAGACATCACTGAACGAGGAGGCGAAGTCCTAGATCTCGGGGGCCACTCGACTGTGTCTAGCGATGCTGAGGAAGGTATGCCACACCCGGAAGAAGGCGTCTATATCCCGCCGGAATGGATGTCTCCTTCAGCTTTCTCTGCTTCAAAGGCCGGTCATGCGGGTGCGGCGATGAAACGTACGATCCACGCTGTTGCACCTCTGAGTCAAATGCTTGACTTCAATACTCGATTGCGTGCCCTTTCTGCTGGACAAGGGACGTTTGAGATGGCTAATGCGGGTTTCCGAGCGGTGAATGAAACCAGACGACTAGAAATCCTCAGAGAAATTGGACGAGCTTGAGGATATACGCAGTGTATAGACAGTTAGACAGCAAATACATTATTTACTCCTACTGAATAGCGCCGCGAATCTCATCTGCATCGCCGTACAGAGCACCACTATCCATATCATCATCATCTTCCGTTGCACCGATCCTATCTCCAGAGACTTTATTAAGTGCTTGACTGAAAGCCAGCATGCCAAAGTTATCATCGTCTTCGATCGGATCTTGGGAGTCATCTATAGTGTGCAATGCTGAGAATTCACTAGGGAAACGAACTGGTGCGGGAGTTGCACTGCGATCTCGTCCACGATCTCGTCCACTCAAGTCTGGAAGGAAGAGTGGAGTCTCTTCACGAGCTCCAGGAGCGATGCTGAAACGGGACGTGTCCATGCTCTCCGCCCTATCAAACGATGCTCTCGCATGTGGCGGAGCAACCGAGGCTGCGCGCGACATGTTCGGCTGGTCAGGCGCAGGTGTGGGACGCATCGGCAGAGCAGGCCAGGGCTCGACGACCACACATAGACAACGATCATGCATATTCAAACTTCGAAATGAAAGCTGCAGCTGCGGTTTAAGCTGCTTCTTTTCTTCGTCCTCGTCGATGCCGAAATTCGGCGGTAACGGTGGAGGACCCATTGGTAGATCCGTTTGTCCATCATCTACTTCTATACCCTCGTCCACTACGGCATCATGTAAATGCGCGTCGTCATCAATTACTTCTTGTTTCACGTCCACTTCTTCGTCTCGCACGTTCATACCGTCATTCAAGTCGAAACCGGCACCATCCTCGCCATCAGAAACTTCTCGATATGTTGTCCTTTGCTTCTTTCTTCGAGTCGACCTTCTCGGGACAATAGGTCCTGTTCCATCTGTCTCTGAGTCGTCTTCAAGGTCTGATAGAGGTGACTCCTCCGCCTCTTCTGACAAGTCCGTAAGTTCAATGACATCGTCAGCCCTCGCTTTTCCCTTTCCTTTCTTATTTGGTGGCTTCTTTTGAGCGGATGCCTTCCGGGTTCGTTTTGTTCCCTTCGCAGTTCGATTAGCCCGTCTACCGTTCATACTTCGGCTTCCGCTGCCTACTGTTTCCTCTTGACTTTCCGCAGCTGGAACGTTCGCGGATTGAGCCGCTCTATCGACCATAACGTAGTTTCTGGTCTATGCATCACAACACGTTTTATCTACTTAATCATCCTGTGGTCCCCTAGAGCCGTTTTGTACTCACTTTAAGCACGATGGAATGAGCTTCCGTCCTCCGCAGGAAGTACGCGAATTGATAGGAATCTAGAACATACATGCATAAGTCTTCGTGCATACATCTCTCGAAAGAAGGAACAAGTGCTCACCACCCCGATGGACCTCGACTGTCCCCTTCTTCGCATTAGCAGGACCTCCTGGTCCGTAATGCACGTATCGTTCAGCTTCGAGTTTGGGGCTTACCCTAACAACAACGAGATGATCAGCTATTGCCAATAGACCGGAGTTGTGATGACGCTGACAATGGGCGTAGGTCGGCTATTACGGATTGTAACGTCCTTTCGGACATCCAGTCGACATGTCTCTCGTCCAAGTATAGCTACTTGTCAGTTTCAGTTTCTCGTGAATATTGCTAGCTGAGCCCAAATTGTTTGACTCACGTATAGAGGAATAACATCGCTGGAAGATAATCTGAGATAGAAGAGATTGCGGGCGCGAAACCGCATCTCCTCGACTTCTGGGTTGAAGGCTGAGCCTGAGAACTGCCAGTGGAAGTTGTCCGAATCCGAAAGTGATCGACGTTGAGACCAAATAGCGCGTCAACAACGCGTCTCTCAAAGGTAACCTAACAGCAAGATCATCTCTATACAATTTCATTGGCACCGAAAAACGAAGCTAACCAATACACAAGTAAAATATACGGAGCGTATAACCTTCTTTATCAAATCATCAAAACATCACCTTACGGATCACCACTCGATCTTGCTCGAGTTCGCCTTTGCCTTGGGCGAAACGGGAATCTTTCCTTTGTACCCAAGTCCGTCCAACCACGGCCACAAAGCACTCCGGCGCTTCTCAAACTCCTCGATAGCATCTCCCTTCTGCAGCGTCAGACCGATATCGTCCAGACCGTTCAGCAAACAGTGTCGGCGGAACGCATCGATGCTGAACGGAACAGGCTGTTGACCGTTCGGTCTCCTAATCTCGTTCTTCTCCAGGTCAACTTCTAAATCCTCTCCGCTCGCTGCATCCTCAGCCAAAGACCGACATACATCCTTCGGCAGAGTAATGGCAAGCATGCCGTTTTGTAGGGTGTTGTTACGGAAGATGTCTGCGAAACTTGGGGCGATGATACACCGAATACCGAAATCGTTCAAGCTCCACGGGGCGTGTTCACGACTACTCCCGCATCCAAAGTTCTCGCCTGTACAAACAATAATTTTTGACTTGTCGAATGGCGGGCGGTTCAGGATGAAGTCGGTGTCTGCGCCAGTGTTGGGGTCCTTTCGGAGAGTGTAGAATAGTGCATTTCCGAGTCCAGTGCGCTTCAGCGTTTTTAGGAACTGTTTTGGGATGATCATGTCCGTATCAACGTTCTCGATGTCGATGCGCGCTGCGATACCTTTGAGAACGGTGAACTTGTTCCGCACTGACGGCGTTTCCGAAGGCGGAAGGTTCTCAGGGACGGGAGCAGTGGTCTTCTTCGCTTGAGGTTCTGGTGGAGGTAACACTGGATCCGTCCAGAACGTTGATGGACTCAGTTCCTTGATGACCGGTGCGCTTTGGTTCAGCTCGAAGCCGAGGAACTTGCGCACATCTGTCAGATATCCAGTGAGGGCGGCGGCAGCAGCCATGGCTGGACTGAGCAGATGTGTTCGTCCACCGGGTCCTTGCCGTCCTTCAAAGTTTCGGTTGCTGGTGCTCGCACACCTCTCCTGGGGCTTGAGCTGATCGGGATTCATACCGAGACACATCGAGCATCCAGCTTCACGCCAGTCGAATCCCGCTCGCTTGAAGATCACGTCCAACCCTTCCGCCTCCGCTTGCTCTTTTATCATACCCGAGCCTGGAACGATCATCGCATATACGTGCGAAGCAACCTTTACGTCTGGACCTGCAGCAAGAACGATCTTCGCCGCCGACCTCAGGTCTTCAATCCGTGAATTCGTACACGACCCGATGAACACCTTGTCGATCTTGATTTCCGTCAGAGGCGTATTCGGAGCCAGGCCCATGTACTGCAGCGAACGCTCGACCGATTTCGCCTCACTGGGTCCTCGATGTTCGCTGGGTCCGGAACCTTCCCGGTGATAGGTGCGACGTCCTGAGGCGATGTGCCCCACGTTACGGTCGGGATGATGTCCTGCGCGTTGATTCGCACCTCCTTGTCGAACAACGCTCCCTCATCCGTCTTCAATGTTCTCCAATATGCCAATGCACGGTCCCACATCTCTCCCTTTGGTGCAAGTGGTCGTCCTTTCAGATATTCAAATGTGATATCGTCAGGTGCGACCATTCCAGCGCGTGCACCAGCCTCGATGCTCATGTTGCATACGCTCATTCGCGCTTCCATGCTGAACCCACGGAAGACTGAGCCAGCGTATTCGATCACGCAGCCCGTTCCGCCAGCGGTGCCAATCACACCGATGATATGCAAGATCACGTCTTTGGAAGTGACGCCCTCATGAAGGTCGCCGTCCACCGAAATTCGCATGTTCTTGCCCTTCTTCTGAGGAAGAGTTTGAGTTGCAAGGACGTGTTCCACCTCGGAAGTACCAATACCGAACGCAAGCGCACCGAAAGCGCCATGAGCTGCAAACGAGTTAGTAGCGAACATCAAAATGCAAGAGGATACTGACTGGACGTATGGGAGTCACCGCATACACAAGTGATTCCGGGCAACGTGAAACCTTGTTCTGGCCCAATAATATGCACGATACCTAACATACACTTCAGCAAGTTGGTTATTTAGGAATGAACCTGACTATATGCACACCTTGACGGCGGTCTCTCATCCCGAAATACGTCAGACCAAACTCCTTCACGTTCTCCTCAAGTGCGACACATTGTGCTTTCGAGTCAGGCTCTGTAGTGTAATCTTCGATCTTGGTATATCCATTCCGCGGTGCAGTTCTGCAGGGTTCATATTAGACGAGCTCCCGTTGATATTCTTATGGTACCTACGGAAGGTTATGGTCGACTGTAGCAAGGGTACAGTCCGTTCTGCGAACTGAACGGCCCGCGGTACGACTGAGAGCAAGTCAGAAGGTGCATGCATGTAATGGAAGCGACCGATGACCGGAGCTCACAGTCCTTCAAACGCCTGGGGGCTGGTCACCTCATGGACGAGATGCCTGGCAGCGCGGAGAAAGTCAAGTCAGACCTATTGTACGTCCCCGCATAAGCACCACTTGAACGTACCTATCAATGTATAGGAGAGTAAGACCATCCTCTTGAACATGTCTGCCAAAATCCAACATAAGCACTTTCAATTGCATGTAGTATAATGTATACGCACACGACATGGTCATCCCAGACTTTATCATAAAGCGTACGCGGCTTCAAGACAGGCGCTGGCATGGTGAGCTATGCGAGTGTCTAAAGGAGAAGAGGAGAGAGAGATGATAGCAGAGCAGGAGATTGAGCAAATAAGTATTTATTCGAGGAGAAATGAATGTCGGTCGGTCTTCTTCGGGTTTAGCCAGCTCTTCGCCCACCTGACCCAATCCCGTCTCGTCAATTTCGATTCCCACCTTCTTCCCTATTTTTGCAATCTCGTCGGACTTGTTAGGTCTTCTTCTTCACAAATTCGTCCGGAGCCTTTTCATATCGTATGACTAAGATTAATGAAGATAAAGTTTGTAATGTAATCATATCAAGAAACCGATAAAACGTTCAATAGTATTCGTGCGACCTTATTCCCATATCAGGAACAACAACTGCACAGTTCATGCTTTCACGCTCCTAACTTGCTCAGCGCCAACGGGACATCGAGCAACGCGGTAGACATGGCCAAGTCAAAGAAGTCAGTCTCCACGCTCTTCACGCTTGAGTCCATCTATGCTAATAGATATCGGATTCTTTTTCCCTCCAGCCACACCAATCACAACCAGAGCAAAAAGGCCCACCGCAATGGTATCAAGAAGCCTAGGAAGACGAGGACGCGCTCGTTGAAAGGTGTAAGTGTAGCCGTCCTGCTTGCTATGTCGAGTTCTGACGTGTCTTGCGATGTAGGTTGACCCAAAGGTACGATCCTCAGACTGACTTGGGAGCTTGTCATGACCGAAGAGTATGGTTTCTCGGTTTAGTTCCGTCGTAATGCTCGTTTTGCTCTCGTCGGTTCGGTGCGTTAAAGCAGTCGGTTCACAACAAAGTCCCTTAATGACTGTTGATATTCGAATTCTAGCACAAGGCTCGAGCAGAGCAGCGTGCAGCGGCAGCAGCAGCATGATCCACGCAGTAGAGTGTGCAAGCACAAAAGCCCTTGCTTCCATCCATTCTCCCATGCACCGGTGTCCTCCATGCATTTTGTATGCTACTATACATGCGCAAAATAAATACGCATAAAAACTTGGAAACTTATCTGCCAGCTCCAACGTCGAAAAATTGTCATTAACCTTTATTCAATCTCCCCTTTGTCGCGCTATTCAGTTTAGCCCGAAGACGGACAGCCTGAAGTTATGAACAGGATTTAGCCGACTAACTAAAAGAAGGTCAGGTTGAAAAGAACATACGGCAGCTTCTTCAGGTGGTACGGCTCCTTTAGCCATATTATGCTTCCTGGGCTGGAAGACGTGTTTTTTCTGCGATCCGCTCCCTTGGCTGGGCTCGAGCAATGCTCTGCATTCTTCGTCGCTTGGAACGTACCCCTCAAGCAGCGCGAAGAATTTATGCCGAAGGACGGTTTTGATACGCTCTATTGCTTCTGTTGTATACCAGCCGTCCCGTTCCTAAGGTGGTTTCACATCATCAGCCAAAATACGTGCGGTCCAATCGAACAGTATGAAAACCATACGTTGCACTCATCTCTCACGCCTTCCTCATCCTCGATCAGTTCACTGAGCAAAGGATCGGTAATATCGCATAGCTGGAACGCTGCCGTCTCTTTTGTAATATGTCTACCATCGAAGATATGAGAGGGCGGTTCCTCGCTAGACGACGATGCCACGCTCTGGGCACTTGTCCAAGATGTAGGTGGCATTGAGCCTGGCCTTTCTGTACTCCGTTGATCCATGCGACGTGTAAGAACCGAGGGTCGTACGATAGGATGATTGATATTGCGGAAGTAAAGTCTCTGATAGCTTGAGTATATCGTTACTCCCAAATATCTAGCAAGAGAACCAAGAGAACGCACAAACGAGCAGATGAATCTACTCTTGGGTCGTACCCGAATCTCAGGTGTGTATCTCGCCAAGGACCGTCGACGAAAACGTAAGACACCATCGGAAGCAAGTACTTCGAACTACACAGAAGACTCGATCAGTTTGGAAGTCCAGTAGACGAGTGACAGCAGCAGCGTACTTCGTAATCTCGCGGGCGTCTTTAGCATCAAATTGGTTTAAAATTGCAACTCTCGTCCAACAGGGCCGTTCTTCAAATTTCTAGATGCATTCGTTCAGCAAGCTTGAAGACACTCGGTGAGCAAGCATTTACCTGTTTCAAAAGGTCCACTAGACGCTGCTCTTCATCTTTCACCGTCTTCGGAATTGCTTCTGGTGGTTCAGTCGGAACCTTTGAGGAGACAGGATGAATACCCTTGCAATAATCTGCGAGTTGTTATCTCGAACGTACCGTCTTGTCAGAGAAGGAGAGAGTGGCAGGTCCATAACCTTTCCACCTCGATTTGTTAATGAGACGCTTCTTTTCTTCACCGGTCTGGCTATCGATGTACGACGTAACAACAGACATAGGATTTGCTTTGTAGCTTTGCGAATAATCAGTATTGCTAGTCACAAGAAATATTCAGGGTGAACACGCACTTGTATATTTGCGGCAGTGTTTGACGGGTGAAGACTGGTGGTGGGATGAGTCGTAAATTGCTTTTGGATGGACCCGGTTGAGACGAGCCGTCAACCTCCATGTCGTCCGTTGGCAACTCATAGTCCTCTTTCTCAGGTGGTATCCTGTAGTTTCTTATATACTCGACTAATTGGGAAGAGCATATGCATGAGATCTTCGCAACCCCAGGAAGCATGAATTTACTTGCCATCCATGCGATCCATTGCAGACCTGAACTGAACCACAGGATCAGAAGGATCCGGGTTATATTGAAAGTCTGCCATACCTATGAAACAACTCAGAACCATATTCATAGCGAGTAGCATAACGACAGACGTACTTCTGAAGCGCATGGTCTTCGGAATCACACCAACAGCCTCCGCGACGAACTCGCCCTCGGGAATAGGTAGCTCCTCGCCATTCCTGCGCTTTCGTTTGCGCTTAGTGACTTTCAACAGGATGTTATTCGCATTGACGATAGCCCCGGGTACCGGATGAGCGAATGGATTCTCTGTCCGCCAGCTAAGTTCGAGCAATGAATGGCTCTTTGGCGCGTTACGCTTGAATACACGTTCAATGGCTGCTTGACCTCCGAGATGCTCAATGGCACGCTTCTCAGACCCGTCTTGTACAAATCCAGGAAATTCGACCGCATAGTACTGACTTGTGGGAAGCGGATGCTCTGTTGCAATTTTATTCTCTGTGCTAGATGAGGATGGACCAGCAGCGTACATGGTAAGAGCCAAGTTTAGTTACAAGTCCGTCTTTCTTGGACGATCTCTCTGACGGCGGCCCGTCGATCATCGTCATCTCTATTCCGAGCTCTCATGTTCTCGCGGCTGTCTGTACTCTATGAGGACTGACCTGATGTCTCGAAGAACCTCTTTTGAAACAGGCATCTCGTGGTTGGCTTTCTAAAATTCACTCCAATCTCGGTTGGCATATTTTATCAGGCAGGAAAAGCCACGGCCTCTAGATTTCTTTATACATTGTAGTTGGGAAACCATCAATTTACTATTGGCTCCTTCGCTCCCATGACTATGCAAAGAAACAACTGCTTTAAGAAACGATCCTATAAATTCGCTAAACGGGTCCCATGTCGCTCTGTGTACTGCCAGTATCGCACCTCCGACGAGCATACTGATCAGTCATGCCTGCACCCGTTCGAGGTCCGAGAACGTTGTATGACAAGATCTGGAACGAGCATGTCGTGTAAGAGAAATGCAGTATATGAGTTGTAGCGTACTGATTTTCCTTTTCATAGATGTGAGCAAGAGGACGGAGTAGCCATTCTCTACATTGATAGGTCAGTCCTCCTTGCTCCAGACCCAGAAATTCTGAAGGGCATGCTTGGTGATCAACATTGCTTTGCTGACAATATAGACACATACTGCACGAGCTAAGCAGCCAAAAAGCCTTCAGAGGACTGTGAGAGTGCTACTATCACACTGCGTTGTCGTGTATCTGCTAACGCATCAAGTGTAGACGAAATGCAGGTCGAAACATACGTCGGCGAGACCTGACTTTGGCTACAATGGATCATAACGTCCCGTAAGCACATGTGATCGCACCATTCAATAGAGAGTCGATAACACTTAGAAATGGCCCGAATATAGGACTCTTCCCAGGGCACATGTCTCCCGAATTGAAGAGTACATCGACGATCCGGACGCGAAAGCTCAATGCATCGAGATGGAGAATAACATGAAGGATTTTGGCATAACGTACTTCGGTCTAAAAGATCGCAGACAGGGTGAGCTTAAAGTACGCTTGTTCCTCACCCAGTCAGATTGTTGATTGAAGAGGAGAACAGGAATTGTCCATATCATTGGCCCAGAGCAAGGCTTCATTCTACCCGGTGTCGTCAGTGTATGCGGCGACTCGCACACTTCTAGTGAGTCCCCTTCTAGAGCTGCTTACAGAATCTAGCTGAGATTGCGGTACCGTAGCGCACGGAGCGTTTGGAGCATTGGCCTTTGGGATCGGGACGACAGAAGTTGAGCACGTCCTCGCTACGCAGACGATCCTCCAGCGAAAGAGCAAAAACATGCGGATTACAGTGGACGGAGAGCTGCACGAAGGTGTCACCTCCAAAGATGTGATCTTGCATATCATCGGCGTGATTGGCACCGCTGGCGGAACGGGCTGCGTGATCGAATACGCTGGCTCAGTCTTCCGTGGGTTCAGCATGGAAGCACGAATGAGCGTGTGTAACATGAGCATCGAGGCTGGTGCGCGAGCTGGAATGGTCGCTCCCGACGATATCACGTTTGAATATCTGAAAGGACGACCACTTGCACCGAAGGGAGAGATGTGGGACCGTGCATTGGCATATTGGCAAACACTGAAGACGGATGAGGGAGCGGTGTTCGACAAGGAGGTGCGAATCAACGCGCAGGACATCATCCCGACCGTAACGTGGGGCACATCGCCTCAGGACGTCGCACCTATCACCGGGAAGGTTCCCGACCCAGCGAACATCGAGGACCCAGTGAGGCGGAAATCGGTCGAGCGTTCGCTGCAGTACATGGGTCTGACACCAAACACGCCTCTGACGGAAGTAAAGATCGACAAGGTGTTCATCGGTTCGTGTACGAATTCACGGATTGAAGACCTGAGGTCGGCGGCGAAGATCGTTCTTGCTGCAGGTCCAGACGCAAAGGTTGCTCCGCACGTATATGCGATGATCGTTCCAGGCTCGGGTATGATAAAAGAGCAAGCGGAGGCGGAAGGGTTGGACGTGATCTTCAAGCGAGCGGGATTCGACTGGCGTGAAGCTGGATGCTCGATGTGTCTCGGCATGAATCCCGATCAGCTCAAGCCCCAGGAGAGGTGTGCGAGCACCAGTAACCGAAACTTTGAAGGACGACAAGGACCCGGTGGACGAACACATCTACTCAGTCCAGCCATGGCTGCTGCCGCCGCTCTCACTGGATATCTGACGGACGCGCGCAAGTTCCTCGGGGTCGAGCAAAACCAAAGCACACCGGCCATCAAGGAGCTAAGCGCATCCGCATTCTGGACAGGCCCAGAGCCAACTCTCCCAGAACTCGGTGCGGGAAGCGGTGCTCTTACCTCTAGTGTTCAACCAGAAACAGCAGTCCTTAGCGACCGCAAATTCACCACCTGGAAAGGAATAGCAGCGCGAACCGACATGCAGAACATAAACACAGACGTCATCATCTCAAAGCAATATCTCAAGATTTCCGAGTTCAGCCTTCTAGGCGACGCGCTTTTCGAGACGCTCCGCAAGGATCCCATAACAGGCACGCCTACGGATTTTATCCTCAATCACCCGCCATTCGATAAATCCAAGATCCTGATATGCACCGGAGAGAACTTCGGTTGTGGAAGTAGTCGCGAGAACGCGCCGTGGAGTTTCAAAGTCTTTGGTATACGTTGTATCATCGCGCCGAGCTTTGCAGACATCTTTCGTAGCAACACACTGCAGAATGGCATGTTGGCCATAGAGCTAGCAAAGGAAGTCTGTATAGGTCTCGCTGAAGACGCGGAGACCGGCGCAGAGCTCGAGATCGATTTGGAGAAAAACGAGATTCGGAGACCCAACGGCCAACCTCCTGTAACTTTCAGCATCGACCCTTTCAGGAGGCATTGCTTGCTGAACGGCCTCGACAATATTGAGATCACACTCCAGAAGGCAGATAAGATCGGAGAGTTCGAGGAGCGGCGCGAACTTCTGCAGCCATGGTTGTGCACTCTCGGCCGTAAAGGCGGAAAGATTGTAGCAAGTCAAGGAAGAGCAGATCCACTCGATTGGTAAATGGGACAGCTAGATACACGCACGTATGAATGTGATACGAACTGGTGTATATCGGAACGGAAATTGTCCTTGTATTTGATCTCATTGCGTTGAATAAAAATTACTTGAATGCGAGTATACAGTATATGAGAGCGATGCGAAAGCAATCAGTCCTTAGCTCGAAGGCTTCTTCATGCCAAATAACTCCATGGCATTCTGAAGAGTCATTTAGTTCCTCGCTTTTTCACGAGGGACAACAGGAAATACCCACCTCCGAATTGACGTCTACACCAGCCTTCTTCAATTCTTCTACAACGCGCTTCGCGCTTTCTCTAAACTTCGGGTTAGAAGCTAGCTTGAACATTTGTATCATCGATGGTGGTTCGCCTGGCACTAGTTGCACATCTGAAACGAGACCAGTGTACTGTGTCAGAACTTGTGTAAGGGGGAGAAAAAAAGTTGTTTCTTACCGGTCTCTTTGATGATATTAGCAAAGTCATGTAAAGCTTTCAGAGCATCCGGTTTGTCTGCTATTTGTCGTATTAAAGGTGAGGACTGCAACTGGGCAACTATGGAGTCTGGATCCTCAGCTGCTTCACGACGTGAAGTCTGAGAGAAACTGCGGTCGCGGTGGTAGCTGTACTGCTCGCGGTTTCTATGTCGGAAATGTACGAGAGGGTACCGTCGCTGTACGAGGAGACAGTTTGCGGCGAGTCTTAGCTGAGAAGGTAGGAGAGGCATGGGTGTGAGGTCGGTTCTTGCACGCGACCAATAGAGAGTGAGGTGTGGTTTTTTTGAGGAGACGCGAGATGCCGAGACGCGTCAACCCAAGGCTGTCGCGCGTCGCGTCGGCACCTTCACGTTTGCGTTCGTTCGCTGCAACAATGGACGACGATTACTACTCAATCGACGCGATCCTCGCTCAAAATCAAGTTTGTTTCTTTTCTGAGTTATTGAGAAATAATTCGATTGCTTATTATGGCTCCCAGAAAGTGCAGTGCACATTCAAGACGGACGTGCCAGATCTTGGCTACCTCGATGGAGGCTCAGACCGCGATGTAAGCATATCCAGGTTCTCATTAAGAATCTCTTAGCTGACTGTACTAGATCAAAGCTTTAAGCAAACTACAGCTCCCTTCTGGCTCACGCCTATGCTGCTCATGTCGTTCGTAACACACGCACAACACGTTAGTTTCTTCGACTTGACAAGTACTCAGGGATTTTGCAGACTGTACAGTCCCTCAAGCATTCAACCAACGCGTCCGGAACGCTCTCAATGCAGATCCAAAGAGCGTCAAATTGTCTGGGCTCGTGGGTAGCGGTGGACCGTGGTATGCATTTGGAAAGATGATCGCTGGAATGTAAGAAGTTTGCATGACCAGATACCATTCAACATCTAAGTATTACACAGGCTAGATGAAGAACAGGCTCAGGAGATCTCTGAGATACTCTCAAACGTACGCTTTCCATCTCTCTCTCACATTCTGCGTCAACCGGTCTAAATATCTCCTGCAGACATTCAAACAACGCCTTGTCGATATCATGGACCAGGCGCAACACTTCGGAGCACTCGGTGCCAACGCTGGCGGTGCTGTCCAGGGACAAGCGGGGGAGGAATTCAGAGAAGGGTTGGATGGTCTCGAGAGAGAACGTGAGTCCAGCGATTGTTTATGTACGTCGCTGACATTTTATTCCGCATTGTCGTAGTCTTTGCACTCGCGCAGGAGAGCGCCAAATTGACAAAGCAGTGGTACGAAAGCAGCGACAAGGCTAAGCGATGAGTTGCATATAGAAACCAAATTAGACTATTGTCATGTACACGTACTAGTTGTAGCCCTTATTGCGTTTTTCTTGTTTCTGCGTCAGACGTTGGTTCGCTGTGTCCGGTTTGCTGAGCCTGAGCACGTTCTAGCTCATTTACGAACCTGGTTCCTTCAGTCAGGCTGACTGAGAAGGTAAGTAACAGCTGGTTGGATGGGACGCACCATTTGACACTAGCCCACAAGCAGAGTTCGATGCCGATGAGGAAGATGATGTGTATGTTGCCCGAGAGCAGATAGAGCAGAGAGATGAATATGGCCAGCAACGTGGCGAATGCGGCATCGAGGATTCGAAGAAAAGTCGGGTGCAGAGAAGAGCCCGGTTTGAGGAGAGTTGAGAAGAAATTGTCCTGTGACGAGGACATTTTAGTATTAGCCTGACGGTGGATGTGGATGGTCGTGGTGTCGGTACAAAACGGAGTCAGTCCGTCCGTCCAGGTTGATCAGACACGACGCGACTTGAAATGGGCGTACTCCCATTCTCAACATACGTCCTCAGAAAATACTACCAGGCTACAGGCTGGAATGAAGACAACTTCTACAGCAACCTAACGCGCTCTTCCGATGGTCCGTCCCATTTCTTTCCATCTAAGCTTGAAACCGTTTTCACTTACATACGGAATCAAACTCGTTTAGCTCTCCTGGACTTTACCGTCCCCAGAGGCCTCCAATTCAGCATCTCAAAGGCTCCTAATGCGCTCTTCCGAACGTCATATTCTATAAACGCTCTGCCTTCGCTTAACGGTTCAATCGGATATATGTTTTCTACATGCGAGCTGGACCTGAAGAAATCGGGGGATGTGCGTTTCAAGGACATCGTGGAACGCTTTAAAGTGCATGGTATACCCAAGAGACCAGAGGACAAGGAAGAGGAATGGCTTGGTGGGGAACGTGTGGACTGCCGAGGTGTGTCCAACAGACACTTATTGTTGCCCCCGAGCTTGTGCTGAATCTACTGCTTAGACTACCTGCTTTCCGGCCTTTTTTACATCCCTTCTGGCCAGCTCGACGCGTTCTACACGACGCGATGGTCAGCAACAACTCAGTTCTCTGCAGCATGTATCCTAACACCATTAACCGGGGCGAGCGCGAGCAATCCGCCGCCGTTAAGTTCCGAGGACACGATGCTCATGAGCGTCCAGCATGACACCGGTCGTTGGGGGTCGGAGTACACCTGGCAAGCCGAGAGCGGCGGGAGCATACTCGGTTTACGCGTCCTTCGTAACTTTGGAAAACTTGCGAATGGAAATGGGAGTGACGTTGGCGTCGTATACCCGGCTGGCACTTCTGGAGGGGATGAGAATGCAACCAAGGAAGTGCCGGCGTCGTCAACTAGTGCTAATAGGACGACTCCGAAGCGGGTGGACGAGGAGGATGCTATGGAGGGTGGATTGAAGGGCCGGTTATCTGCAGGTGCTGAGTTCTATGTCAGTACCGAGAAAAGTGCTGGAGGTAATGCAATCCTTGTTTCAATACCGTCCAAGTCGTTACTGATAATACTCTCTCAATCAACTAACAGTATCTGCTGGAGTCCGTTTCACGACTCTCCCCAATTCAGCTCTCCAAACGAACTTGAGCTCATCCTCCAACTCAACATCTTCCTCCTCTCCCTCCTCAATATCCTCACCGAAATCCGGCACCCTCTGGCAGCCCCCAACCATCTGCACAGCGACCTTCTCGCCCATCACGGGACACTTCACAGCAGCATACGCGTCCAAAGTCTCGCGAGACGTTGCTCTGTGCTCGCGCTTTACATTCAACATCAATAGCTATGAGAGCGAGTGGACTATGGGTGGGGAGTGGTGGTTGAGGAGTAAGAAGCAACCACAGCAGCTCTCCTCTAGTCCTGACCTCTCGGATTTGGGTGGCGAAGCTCCCGCAACGTCGAAGACTATGACGGCGGAATTGTCCTCACCCTCTGAGCCTATACCCGCGCCCGATACTTTCACTCTGTCAGGGAGCACAGAGCCTCCATTAACCCAAGAAAGCGGACAGATTCAGGGTGTCGTCAAAGCTCGACTCTCCACTTCCTCGGTACGCTCAATCATTCCAACTGAATCCATTCTTCTTTCTAAATCATAATTCCTGACTCCCTTTTTCTGACATCACTTTTCTTTTCCCCTTTCCTCCCAGGAATTCGCGTTCATGTGGGAAGGCCGACTGAGCAACGCCCTCATCAGCTTCGGCGTCATCTCCAACCTCGTCAACCGCTCGAAACCAATCAATTCCATCGGGCTCGAATTTTCTTATTTCAGTTCCGAATAGTTTCGTACAACTATCTGCGTAACACAAGTAGGACTTCACTACATAATGACGTGTAATTTCATTTGCAACCGGCAATTGGCATCTAATCTACGCATGATGTATGTATGTATGTGTTTAATGTTTAAACAAGGGGATTGATTGGTTGTGTGTATTCGGAAGACAGTATCTAGTCAATAAGATGTTGGACTAACGCGCGGACGGCACATGCGAATGATAATTGATAGAACTCGTAGTACTATTGGTACAGAATGATCAGGACGAGAACAGGGAACACAGGCAGATGAAAAGAGAAAGAGGAGAGGGGTAAGGGTAAGCAATGAGGAAAACATCCTTTAGTAAAATATAGAATGACTTCGTAGTCATAATAAGTAAAATGGAAGAAGGAAGTCAAGTGTCAGGGCGGACAGATAGATGGTATACTAAATACTTATACAAATCTGATCAGTGGTGGAGATTCAAGACGAGGAAGAAAATAGAGCACATATATAGTGATGAGAGAGGCTCAGTACCAAGGACGAAGTATAATGGAAAAAACGTATATAATCAAGAAAGACTATATCATCAGTCTCAAAAAACGACGGTAAGAAACACCGTGTCCATATTTCATCGTAGGTCATGATTCACCGACTTTAGTCGCAGGCGGCGACTCACGGCGGGGCGGAGGGGACTCACGCAAGCTGCGCGAAATCATCGCCAGAGCGTCCATACGGATTACCGGCCTCGACACGTGTTGCGGGCGCGGGCGTCCGAAGGGACTGGGACTGTGACTCGACCTGGATCCGCTTCCACTCACAGAACCGGCATGCGGCATCGAGTGGTTGCGCGGCGTATGAGTCTTATACGGCGAACGCTCGCGCCGCGGACGGGGCGTGCTATCTCCTGAAAGTGGGCGTTGGGAACGGAATCGGGGACTGGGACTTCCGCTTGATTTCGTTTCTGTGTTGTCTGCAGTTGAGGGTATGGTTACGGTGCTAGCTGGAGGTGCTTCTGGAATGAAATTGTTTGAGGGTGTTGCTGGCTCGACTTCAACGGAAGGCCAGTCGTCGTCTGGTTGATTGGCATTATTGAGTGATATGGGCTCTTCGGACCAGTCGAACGAACTTGTGTTTGTAGCTGGAACTGTGCCCTCCCCAGGAGCCACAGAAGAAGCATCGTTCGGAGTCTCCTCTAGCAGGTTGGACGAGTCTCCGCTGACCTCCTCCTTTGCGTGTGGCTCAACAGTTGGAACAGCAGTTGCTACCTGCTCCGTAGGCTCCGGCGGATCTTGAGCGGCGGTGGCAACAGGAATGGGCTCTACAGGTGGGTTGAGGTCTTTCGGGAGAAGACGTTCGACCCTACTGGCCCTCCATGACCCCGAAGTCTTGCTTGACGGAGGTGGCTTCTTGGGAAGACTGAGTGGCTTGGGCGGCAGAGCGCCATGACGTGAGACGTTCGACCCAGACTTGGCTGAAGTTATCACCTGGTCCGAGGACGAAGGTACTAGCGCTGGCTTAGTCTCTTGAAGTAATGGAGGCTCAGGACGAACGGGAGAGCTGATGCGCTCCAGAAGACTCTTCTTAGGTGTTGTCGTCAACTGTACCTGCTTGTCGCCAGTACCGTTCACCTGGGAAGCCAACGATGCTCTTTTCTCCTTGTCTCTTCGGCCTCCTCGCCTGCGTTCACGAGTCCTTTTCACAGGCGGAGGAACCGATAATGACATCGACATCGAGGACTCCGTTGGACTTTCCGCAGAACTCTGGGCACCATCAACCGTTACAATCTGTCCAACAGATCCATCTTTCAGCTCCAACTTCTCTGGGACAGACGTACTGGAGGAATCTGGAAGTGTTTGAATGACAGGATCAGGTTTACTTGCAGCTTTCGCTGATGTCTCGCCTACATCGCTCGCCAGTTTTGAACTGATACCCCAATCATCCAGATCGGGCAGACTATCGTCATCCTCGCCAGCCCAGTCGATATGCGTTGTAGGAGAGTTCGGTCGGTTCACGTCCATCGCCATATTGCGTACGTGCTGTACCAGGTTCGTGATTTCCTTTCGGAGGTCATGTACATGTGCGTGAGGATTCGTGGCTTTCTCGGCGTTCGGCGACGGATCTCTCGATTCCTTTGAAGCGGGCACAAGAGGAGCCGAAGGGGAAGTTGGTAGAGCTTCCATGAGCGCTGTCGGGATCGGCTTAGGGATCGCGGCAGATGCTGAGCGTTTGTGAGTATTCCGCCTACGTCGCGTAGGCTTACTGGGTGAAAGAGGTGAGGTCGGATCTGACGACTGTGCAGCTTGTGCATCCACCGTCAGATTTGGGCGACTTGAAACTTTCGGAATTTCACGAGCTTTGAGAGGCAGGGCGCTATTCTTGACTACTGAATTTCCGCCAGATCCGGTTTTCTCGTTAGGTAAAGGCGGCGGTGTGGATTTCGGGATGTCTAACACGCCCCTCGCTGAAACGCTCCTGCTTCCAGCACCGCGTCCGCCCCCTTGCCTGCCTCGAGCCGCGCCGCCACCTCTACCACGGCCGCGCGTCATTCCGCGGAAAGCTGCGCCAGTGTCTTTTTCGGATCTCCATGAGCCGGTGGAGTCCTCGCCGCGACGCGTCCACGCAGTAGTTGAGTCAGATCTTTTCGGTGTTGCAGACATGTACGAGCTCTCGTTCCGTGTGGACGATGAAAGAATATTTAAGTAAGTTTTCAAGATGTACAACCAAGAAAGTCAGTTTAGACGGAGAGGATGAAGCAAGGTGCTGGGACTGTCGTGGCGAGAAAGAATGAACAAAGTTAAATAGAGATCTGGAGGACAAAGCGTGACTCACAAAGAGAAAACAAAAGTGATTATCGTTAAGATAGAGTAATGTGGCCCTGTACACGCCGCATAGACGTGGGCTGATGAGAAGAAGGAAGAGATGAAGGTGAAGAATGAAACTGAGTCTAAGGGAGAAAGACGAGTCCCGTTTAGGTTGGGCCGTCCTTCACTGCCCTAATTCAGCTCAGCAAATGGCAGCGCGTCTTCAACCAGTACTTCAAGTTGCTTTTGGGCCGTCACCACCGCTCAACCCGTAGTCATGTCGAAAGCATCGCAGCCAGAACTCAAAAAGGTCACGTCTCTTTGTCTGCTGTAGACTTTGCTTGGATACAATGCTCACGCTTATTATTTAGTTTATGGACAAGAAACTGTTTGTTAACCTCCAAGGCGGCCGGAAAGTCAGCGGCACCCTACGTGGCTTTGACATCTTTCTCAATCTTGTCCTTGACGATGCAATCGAGGAGACCACTCCAGCTCAAAAGACTCCTATTGGCAACGTTGTACGTCCAGCCTTGTCTTTCACAGCAGTCAAATAAATGAAAAATAACTGACGATATTGTGTTGTGTCAATCAACTTCCAGGTCATTCGCGGAAACAGCGTCACGTCGATGGAGACGTTAGAAGCGACAAGATGACGCACAGCTTGCTACTTTGGATAGGGAGAGTTTTGAACGATATGGTGACTTTCTGGAGCTGGAGCGGGGCCACGCATTAGGGCGCTACCTCATCTTGCGCACCAAATTTTTGGTCCATTCTTCCTGGCAATACCTTCACGTTATGCAGTCCCCACCCTGTCATCTGTTGATAGACTTGTACTTTGCAATACAAAAAGTGCTTTAGCGTAGACCCGCATCTGTCTTTCTTTCAAGCTCTAAAATGTGGTGCTTATGTAAGTCAAGGGAAGCCAACGCGAGCTGGACTGTTGTTGGACAAGCAGCTACGATTGCAATTGCATGTCATGTCCCGCTCAATACCAACAGACACTCTACCTCCAACCGCACGAAGTATCGCGCTTCTCCTCGCCTCTACTCCAACAATCCAAGATGCCCAGCCAGGCGTACTTCACCAGCTCTTAGAATTCTCGCACCGATATACCTCGCAAGTGCTCTCTGACGCGCTTGTGTACGCGGAGCATGCGGGGAGAGCGGGGAAGATCGAGATGGAGGATGTGGTGCTTGCGATCCAGGCGCGTGTGGGGTGGGAGCTTGGAGGGCGCGTGCCTAAGGAGGTGAGTTGCAGTTGAGTTGCAGACCTGAATAGGACTAGGACTGCTCTACTTGATGTGGATTCCTTTCACGATTGACTGACGATTTGATTGGATGGACAGTACATGCTCTCACTGGCCCAACAAACCAACGCGATCCCCCTACCAGCCGTCCCAGAGGTCTTCGGCGTGCGCACGCCCTCTGGACCACACGTGCTCACGCAAGTCGATTTCGACCTCGTACCCAACAAGCCACCGCCCACCGTGAAGCAGTACGACGAGGAAGTGGAAGAAGTGGAAGAAGATGAATCGGAAGAAGAGGAGGAGGAAGAGGAGGTCGACGTGAAGCCTCACATCCCACAATCGCAAGGATCCCTCAATTCTGGTGCTGTCTCACGCCCACCGGGTACACCATCGGACGCGGACATGGCTTCGCCGCCCGGCCCAATCATTCCAACTGCGCATCCTGGAGACGAAGGGAGTGATGTGGGGCAGGACGATGAAAACGGCCTGTTCGGTGATGATGATAGCGATGCGGACGAAGCTATGGAGAGCGTCGAAGTCCCAGACGTCACTAATCCCAATGTGAACGGGATTAAACGAAAATTGGTCGAAGAAGAAGACTACGACTAGCTCTTTTTCCCGTATTCATCTTCACAATTCCTTCTCTCCCTGTATATATATACATGTAATAGTAGTATCATTATAACATATAGAACCAGAGGTAGCATCGTGATATAGTGCCTAAAGTGCTAGAACTTGATCAAGCCAGAGGAAACAGCATACGAAATAAGAATAGATAGTAAGAGAACCAGGAGAGTGATGAAAACGACCTGCGGTACAGTCCACGCTGTCATAGAAAAGCAAGATTCGGCGCTCTGAAGCAGAATATTGAAAGAGATTAACGCACTTGTACCAGCCAAGCCATCAGGTATCGTAACCGCCCGTATCGAGTTATCGGCACTCCCAGAAACAAGAAGCTCAGAAGTGGGATTAAAACGTAGCACGGTCGGCGGGAAATCGTGTGCTTTTAGCACGGATAGAAGAGGCTAACAAGCTCTTTAGTCAACTATTAACTCCCAAGGGACCGCGCAGCCGCACGCGTACAGCATCCCTTCGCAATTCTTAGCGACAGTGAAACCCCATACACGCGCGGCTGCGCGGTCCCTCAGTAGTCAATCTTTCAGACTTACCGCCAGAGTTGTAGCGTCCAGAATTGCAATCGTATGGTCTGCCGATCCATATGCAAGAAATCGGCCGTTCGCACTACAAGATTTGATTCCAATTAGATGAGAGTTCGGATGTTAGAAGGAAATTTCTTACCTGACATCAAAGCAGGTGATCCCTTTCTCGCCGATCTTCCTTGACTTGACAACTTTCCAGGAATCTGTGTTCCAGCGACACACATAGCCCTGCTTCGGCTTTGTTTTTGATCCTCTTATACGCGGACCCGAGGTCGTATTTAATACTGTGAAGGCCACGCCGTTTGCTGCTGGATGATATCTATTGCAGTGGAAACATTGAATGCCGGGTCGCTCTGGCGAACAAGAATAAAAGGACTTACCGTGCAGCACGGAAGACAGTCGCGACGCCCTCCAGGCCAGGTAAAGCCGGTCTCTCAATGCTATTTAGCAGCTCTAACTCCTTTGAGGTCACTTTGTTATCCTCTTTCGCCTTTCGCTTCTGTTTTTGTTTACTCCTGGTCTTCGGCCCAGGTGGTGAGGTAGCAGGTGTGCTGGCGGCTGGTAAAGCATAGACCAGCAGCTTGTCCGTTGTGGCTACTAGCATCTAGTGACTTGTGAATTACGCAGCACTGTTTAGGAAGGAAGATATCTGACTGATGTAGAAGAAAACGACACGTCGTAAATCTCATGGTCTGTTTGTAGATATTTTGCTGCTGGTGTCAGAGAAGGATACGATAGGACAGCCAACTGGACGAGAATGAGATGAAAAAGTAAAAGAAGACAAAGGCCAATTTGCTCACATCCTTTGTCCCCGCAGCAGCCGCAAGGGTGCGTCCAGGCGAGAGAGCAGTAACTTTCTGTTCCGTCCGTCAGAGAATAGTTCTGTACAGAAAATAAGATATGACTACCTGACATTCTTCCATGTTATCTCTCGTAACTTTCAGTGTGCTGGCGACGCTGACGAGCTTGAGCCTATTGATAATGTTGAGCAATGGTGAGGTGAGTGAATTAGATTAGAAAAGCGCGTACTTGTCTTTCTCAACGCTGAACAACCTGCAATTTTGATTAATGCCTTTATCCAGTTCTTCAGTTGCACTGTTGATTCCGCAAACGATGCGCGACCCCTGACCAATAGGCATGAGTTTCCGTGGTGTATTGGACACAATGGAAGCACATACCTCTGCATCTGCCACCATGCTCATCGGCGCGTCCTCATCCTTCTCCAACTCCAGCTCAGATAGTAATTCCAGCGTCTCATCATTTGGAATGTTATACAATCTCTTTGTGGATAGCCAAGACACGTCAATTCTCTTTGTTTTCGTGTAGACGAAACCCAGTGAACGCACCAGCTTGTTCTTTATCCCACTCCGTCCAGAACCGCCACCGCCACCCAGGACGAGCTTGTTGTCAGCCACGAACGCGGCTGAGTAGACAGGAAAGGCTGGAAGACTGTGCTGCGTATGGTGCGTCCGCATTGTTTCCAATGAACTTGAAACGAGATGGAGAGGAGAGAAGGTGAAGCGAGATGACGAGATTCAATATCGGGTATCGAAGTCTGAAGTCAAGCGGGTTTGCAAGTGACAGGCTTTACGGAGATAACAGAGTAAGAACGTTGACGAGCGCAACAAAGACCACAGATAGATGCACGGAAGGTCAAGGCAACCTATAAATTTGCTATAGGCCACATGTAAAGTGCGAGGTGTTGCTTTGCTTGAAATATTCTGACTGACACGTTTGCTTGGTTTGGACAACTGGACGCGTCTCGGGACGGAATAATGATGTAAGCTCGGCTAGTCAGACCTTCTTTCATCAGTTGGTCTTCACCTGCAAAGCGTCACTGCTTTGCATAACATTCATTCTCTTACGCTACTCATGGGCGCATACTCATTCTGACCCCGAGTTGCTACATACTCTCCACGACTCGATCATGCCTATCATCCACGAAGACTGGACTCACTCTCTTCGTGATCTTATGCGAATAGCAGGCTCCGATGACGATGGAGAATCAGACAGCATAGCTTCCTTCATTGGAATTATCGTCGCAATTTCAGGAAACGTCCTCATCTCACTTGCTCTCAACTGCCAGAAACTCGCCCATAAAAGACTCGAACGCGAACGGCGCACAGGACACACTTTAGAAGATAACAGGAGAGGCCAAGGCCAAGGACAATCACGCGGATTCACAGGACGGAACAACGGATTTGATAATGATAGTAGAACGGAACCAACATATACCAGTTCAAGAAGAAACGTAGAAATGCAAGACGCGGACGCGGACGATGAAGACGATGATGAGCGGACGCGAGTGGGCGAATCATCGCAGCACCAAAGCCCAAATAGCGATGCCGAGAGCGACTATGAGGGCTCAATCCCATTCCCCAGTGCCTCATCCGGAAGGGAATCACCCTCACCTGCACCTCGAGGTCGCTCGTTTCGTGACGGAGCACACTCGCTTCTAGTCGAGACGCAACCGCTTTTACTTGTTTCGGACCGCACTGTTATTCTGAAAGGTTCTGTGCGTGGCGGATATGGGACCGCGATTGAGATTGGGAATAGAAGTCGTGGAAGCTCGTCTGAGGCGGACCGGGGCTCGTGGCGCGAGCGAAATGCACGGACGCGCAGCGCGCCGCACCTCTTGACGCGTTTGTTATCGTCTCGTGCAAAGAAAGTCAATGATATCGACATCGAGGCAACAGCCATCCCTGTAGACGCCCGAGTCAACGGTGAAGACGGTGGATACTCCACTCCTGCTCGACAACAGAGAATAAAATTCGCTGAGCCTAAAATACATGAGGAGAACGAGACTGATTACCTCAAATCCAAATTATGGTTCGTCAGAATTTATGAAAATACGGAATAAATGCTAATTTATGCATAGGTGGCTTGGACTGATTCTCATGGCCATAGGAGAAATGGGAAACTTCATTTCATATGGATTCGCTCCTGCTTCTGTGGTAGCACCACTCGGTACTGTGAGGCATCGAAACCTCGTTGCTGAAGACGGCATCTAATGATTATTTAGTTTGCTTTGATTGCAAACTGCTTTTTTGCACCACTCATGTTGAAGGAACGATTTCGTAAGGTGAGATGAGCCTCTTCTCCAATTTGATTTCAGTCGCAAACCTACAGATCGTGTCTTAGCGTGATCTACTGGGCATTTTGCTCGCCATACTCGGAGCGATCACGGTTGTTTTATCCGCCAGTTCTTCAGATAGACGATTGGACCCGGATGCCCTGATTCATGCAATTACGCAAAGACCTTTTATTGTTCTAGCGGCCGTATACGCGGGTGGCGCGGCTGTCCTTGTCAGCCTGAGCTCTCAACGCCTTGGCCGAGAACATGTTTGGGTAGATGTTGGTGCATGTGCGTTGTTCGGGGGATTTACGGTGCTCTCGACGAAAGCCTTCAGCTCTCTGCTTACAAGGGAGTGGGTAGCACTCTTCAAGGAGTGGATAACATATCCCGTGTTGGCAGTGCGTATATGCAGCAGATGATCTTTTTGCCTCGGCTAATCTTTACTATATTACAGGTACTCATTGGGACCGGGATTGGACAGATAAGGTACCTGAATCGGGCGTTAATGAAGTTCGACTCCAAGGTCGTCATTCCTGCACAGTTTGTACTTTTCAACATTTCTGCAATCGTTGGTTCCGCAGTTTTGTATGGGGATTTCCGAAGTGCAACGCTGCACCAGATGGTGACTTTCTTATATGGGTGTGGGGCCACGTTCGCAGGTGTGTTTATGCTGACGTGGAGTAGCAACGGTGCGGAGCACGGTAAAGGGAACGGGCGTGCAGAAGTGACCGATCAGGCTGAGAGGAGACGGGCGCAGTTGGTGATGCCGGAGACGATGTCGCCACCAAGACCTGCGCCGCTTCTGCGAGCCAAGACGAGCTCTATAACGCTTTCGCCTGCACAACAGGCATTGCTGATACGAACGCTTTCGGAGAGTGAAGAAACGGACGAGAGTACCAGATAGACATTATAATAATAATATACAAATTATATAATTGTGGGAATACGGTGACGTCGAATCGATGACGCGTTACAGTATGGGGCGTCACGCTGCAGGGGTGTGATTGTGAGTGGCGTCATAGGCAGGTTGCTGCCTGACCGAAGAAGAGAGTTCTTCCAGAATCTAGTACGTATACTCCAAGTTTGCGCCCCGGCACAGTCGATCTCGTCCAACTCGCCCTCCTTACTTATACTCCTCCATCCGGCAGCCCGACGTGTCCACCAGGCGCATACACCCTCTTCCCAACAATGCCTACCGGCGCTATAGTGATAGACGCTTTCAAGAGTTAGTACATCTCGTCCTGCCACTTGCCACTCGCCACTCGCTATCCTCTCGCTGACATATGTAATACCTCAGACCTCATCCGACATGGAAAGCAACATCACGAGCATCACAGGGCTCAAGACATCCAGACGCGTGAGAAAGCCGCGTCAGGCTCGCAAGCGACCCGCATTCACGAAAAAGATCAACGTGCCGCGTCCAAACAGGACCAGAATCTAATCGTTAACCAACAACAGCAGAGCACCGTTGTGAAGGAGCAACCAATGGTGTCTCCGAATTACCGGCGCGAAGCGGAGCTTATCGTGCAGGAAGAGAACAAGGAGAAGAGCAAGATGCCCACGTACAAGGGACTCGAGAAATTCAAGCTCTTGGAGAAGATGGGAGAGTACGTCTCAGCGCGTCATTGCTGTCTCCAGTGGCAGTTACTCATTTGTTCTCAAAGTGGCGCTTTCTCTAATGTGTACAAGGCCATGGACCTGACTACCGGCGACAGAGTAGCAGGTTTGTAACTTTACAAAATAGTCTTCCCTGTGCGATTTCGCTAATTGGGTTCGTCGACGCATATCCAGTCAAAGTCGTTCGCAAATTTGAACTGAATGCTTCTCAGGTTAGAATCCATTTTCAACCCGCCTCTTCCTACACTCCACACCTACTGACTCCATGCTCCCCCTTTGTCTCTTCCCTTACCTCATTGTAACTGCGGTGGTATGCTTTGATGTACTCAGGATGGGAACAAGCATCTCAACCCGCAGTTCAAAAAGCGTCCCCGTGTTACTGAGGTACTGTCCTTCTCCTTTATTTCGTTTCTATTCGGTTTCTTGGTGTTCGCTTTAATTTTTTACCTGAGATTTTGGTTGTGATTTGATTTGTTTGCGGTTGCTGACATTCGGTCCTGACAACAGCGCGCGAATATCTTGAAAGGTACTTTCGTTCATTTAATGTGAGAGGTCGGAAAACTGACAGTTTTAAAACTGATAGAGGTACAAATCATGCGCGGAACCAATCACCCAGGAATAGTGCAATTACTCGCCTTTTTCGAATCTGACGAGCATTATTTCTTGGTGTTGGAGCGTACGTCATGACGAATTGCTTTAGCGAATGCGGTGCTGATTCTTCCACTTTAGTCATGGATGGTGGCGAGCTGTTCCACCAAATCGTGAAGCTCACCTACTTTAGCGAGAATCTTTCAAGACACGTTATCCTCCAGGTAGCAAATGCTATTAGATATTTACACGAAGAACGAGGCGTTGTGCATCGGTCAGTTTTTTTTTCTTGGTTTGGGAAACCTAGCTCAGCCAATGCGACCCTTTTTCAGTGATATTAAACCTGAAAATCTGCTTTTCGAGCGCATTCCAATAATCCCATCAAAGAATCCAATACAACGGCCTTATGATGAGGAGAAGGAGGACGAAGGCGAATTCATTCTGGGAGTAGGTGGTGGCGGAATTGGGCGAGTAAAGATTGCCGATTTCGGGCTCAGTAAGGTCGTCTGGGATCAGCAAACGATGACGCCATGTGGAACCGTCGGTTACACCGCACCTGAGATCGTGAAAGATGAACGCTATTCTAAAAGTGTTGACATGTGGGCGCTTGGATGTGTTCTCTACACGCTACTTTGCGGTTTCCCCCCCTTCTATGATGAGAGCATAAATGTTCTTACGGAGAAGGTTGCAAGAGGGTACTATACCTTCTTGAGTCCTTGGTGGGACGACATCAGCGCCTCCTGTGAGTAACATCCAGCTCTGCGTGTTCACAAGCCAAACTTATGTTATTTTCCCCTCCTATCAGCCAAGGATCTGATCTCCCATCTCCTGTGCGTTGATCCAAGTCAGCGGTACACAATCGACCAGTTCCTTGCGCATCCATGGTGCAACGAGAAATCCGCTCCACCACCTCCGCCAACTCCACTGACCGCGCCGATCGCCATCGATTCGCCTCTATTACAATCCTTGCGAGGCGGTCGAGACGCCAGGTCACCGGGTTTGGCTACCCTCAAGGAGGCGTTTGACGTCACCTATGCGGTACATCGTGCACGAGAAGAAGAAGAGGCTAGACGAGCATATCGTGGCCCAGGTGGCGCGGGAGTGCGGGGCTACTTGCATGATCTCAATGAAGCTGATGAAGATGCAGAACAAGACCAAGTAAGTCAAGCAGACGCATCCAAGCGCCGCTCCCGGGGACGAGACAATTTGAACGATGGCCGAGCGGGCATGCGTGATGCTCCGCGAAACGGTCGTGATAACGCCACTAAGATATTCCAGCTTGACATCGATAATGCGACACTTCTCGGGCGACGGCATCGGAAAGGACGGGCGCTAGGAATTCACAGCCCGCTTGCCCAGCAGGCCCTCACAGGGAAATATGAAATTTATGAGGCTCCGGGTAGCCCTATGCAAGTCGGGTGAACGGACGTCCTAGTTCTTCCCTTACCTTTAGCTTGCCCTTCTATACCTCTGATACTCCGACATACATGCATTAGGATGTTTTCCCTGAGGACGCTATCATTACATCGGTCTATTTTCCGGCCGAGCATTTGCATTATAATCTGACAACGCAAGTGACAGATGTACTTTTTGATCCGCAGATTTTTTTTACTTCTCCTCCGCTCTCGTGTTGGTACTGTATATATTTATGGTTGTAGCGGTTATACTGTCATACCCGTTCACTACATGTACATTTGACTGCAGAATTCACTGTATTACGAAAGAGATAATGCATGCATATGTGTGTAGATGTGTGCTCCGTGTGACTACACTCAAAATGTAGATCATCTAATACACAATTTGTGTAGCAAACAAGAGTCTGACTACGGGGCGCTAGCACACTTGATGTTGTTGACCTACATAGTGCAAAAACGTAGATTGGTATAGCTGCATTACAATCATTTTTGTAGGTTTGTGTTAGATGGACTACACTACAGAGTCGGTGTATATGAATATGCTGAGCTCTAAGTTTGAATTTCTCTGACCATTGCTATTTCTATATCGAGATGAGAATTAATATTACTTACAGTAATATAAAAATTATATTGATTTAGATTTCGTATACAACAAACAATCTTGGCTAGCTACTGTCACAGGGGGCAAAACCCTATTTCCGAACCTGAAAAATTTGATCCGGAATTGAAATCCAGCCAATCAGAGGCGAGCTTTCCAATTCTGTTTCCTGTATAAGCGGCTCTTAAACGTAATTCTGCCCCCTGTGTGTCCTATCTGCCAACGCACTGACGACCCGTTCGCAGCCTAATACAGAAGGTCGCGTCAAGCTGATATATGCTGTTTGGTCCATCTCATTGAGAAAATAACATCCAAGTCCCGGGTTACATCACACACGTCCGCAGGATAGCTGGGTTCGAAGATCCTGACTAAAGCAAAGAAACCTTCAAATTTCTTCCCTGAGATAATTTAAAATGTTGCACGCGGAGAAATGCAAGCATATTTTCCTTGATGAAATTTCATATTTCTTTATATACATTTCCTGCCCAACTTTACTTGCCAAATCAGAATCTAAATCCCTTTTGTTGTTTCAAATTCCATTTGTCATCTAGTTATGAATTTTGAATTTATTCCAGGTCTAAACAACAGTTTATCCGCTGTGTAAGTAAGCTTGTGTTAGTGCTTCGAGATTTGCGTGATCTACATACTGTCCCTTACTTTCTTGGCTGCGGCTTAGTTCCGACTCGTTTCTTCGATCCGAACTCCGAGGCATGTTCATCGGAACGAAAGGAAACCATTTGATTCGAACAATAAAGACAGGTTGATCGAGAAACAAGAAATACAAATTCATATACAAATTCCGAGCGGTCAAGCGAAAAGGAACGAGGACGAAGCTCAAACCGGTTTGCCCAGACCGCGGCGGAGGGCGTTCAACAAATCCCATTGGGAGGTGTCGCCAGAGAGGTCCCAGACAGCCGTGCCGAGGATCTGCGAGGTCTGCGCGAGCTGGGCTTTGAGGCCGAGGGACTCGGTGTCGTCGTACGTCACGACCTGGTTGGAGTAAGGGGACGAGAGGAACGGCGTGCTGCTGCAGCTGTCCCAGAAGCGCGTGAACCCGCCCGCGGCGACGAAGGAGGTCTGGTTGGAGACGGCACCGGCGGAGGAGACGGTGCGGACGGGCGTGAGCGCGTGCTGCGAGACGATGGAGGCGAACTGGATCTGCCCGCTGTCGGTGGTCCCGTCCCCGCTTTGAAGTACGACTGAGCCTGGCGGACCTTGTGCTGCTGCTGCTGCTTTGGACCCGCCGGCGGTGGAGGTGACGTTGGACACGGTGGTGGATACGTTACCCACGATCGAGCCGACTGGGACTTGGATCGGAACTGGGACTGGGATTGGGGCAGGGACGGATGTGACGGGCAGGACGGACACTGCAGGCGGCGCGGCAGGCGCGGCAGTCGAACTCGCGTTCCCGGCGCTGTCCTGCCGACGAACGAGAGACCGCTTTCTGTGCTGGAGCTGCGTCGCATCAGAAGGGTTCAGGTACCCGTAGAAAGGAACGCCGAGCATCAGACGGTTCGCCGGGAACTTGGCGTTCGTCCAAGCGCTTATAGCTGCCCTTGCGTTATACTGCGGCTGCGACGAGTCGTGACAGCCATTGTCCAGAGGGGCGTTCGGACCTGGGTTACTCGAAGCTAAGCAATGAATCAATTAAGCGTGAGTATCGGTAAAAACATGTATTATTAGAGTGAGAAAATGAACGTACAGCCGAATACATCATAGTTCATGACGTTGACCCAGTCCAGGACGGCAGCGAAACCGGAGACATCGTTCATAGGATTCCCGTCTGGACCTGCAAATGGTACATCCTGAACTGCAGCAGTAATGCGCGCACCGCTCGGCAAACCCGAGCGCAGCAATTTGAGCATCGCGAGGAAGTTGGAGCTGTCCTGCGGAGTCACGCCGTTATCGCCTTCTCCCTGCTGGCCAGGATACTCCCAGTCAATGTCGATACCGTCAAGCTTGAACTGGTTGTAGACATTGACGATGTTGTTGACGAACGTCCTGCGGGAATCCGCACTTTGACACGCTGCGGAGAAGTACCTTCACGAATTGTAAGATTGTATTTCTCGAGAAATGAGTGAGGAATGAGAACGAACCTGCTGCCATCCCAACCACCGATACTGAGCTTAACTTTGGTTCCCTTCGCATGAGCGGCCGAAACAAGCCTGTTCAAAATATCCGGAGAAGAACCCGGGTCATCAAACCCGACGCTAAAGTCCTGGTTCAGCACACCGAATGCAAAGTCAATCCAGTCAAGCCGGCTCATGTCAATGTTTTCCGGCGGCAGACTCGAAGCAGCCCAGTCCGGGTAGTACGCGGAGAGCAGGGGTCCGTTCACGACAGGTGTATGCGCCGCGAACGCGGGGCCGGCGCCACCTGCGTAGGTAGACGCTGAATCGCTCGAGTCTGTCTGGGAAGGAGCCGAAGAAGCACCATCACTGTTGTCTGTGACGGTCGGAGAGGCCGCGGTGTTTGCTTCCGGATTCGAGAGTGAATCCATAGGCAGAAAGAGGACGCCTTGTTCTTCAGAGTCCTGATTGTGAACATCGCGGACTGCAGAAGGGACAGGTGGAGCAGGAATAGTCGTTGAAGCCGAGACCGATTGGACCTGGCTATCGCTGCTGGAGGCACCGCTAGCAGTGAAGGTCTCTGTGATAGTCTCGACTATAGTGCCGGAGAATACCTCGGTGCGAGTTTCCGTAACGACAAGATCTGCCGGCTGTCTCTTTTCCCACTGAGCTTCAGGATGATGATGTTTGTATTTTCCAATTCTAGGCGGTGCGGCCTGCGCAACTGCCAAAAGACTGATGAGAGCCAAAAGGGTGCGGAAAGAAGAAGTCATCGCAACCACTAGACCGGCTGTGATATGCTAGGAAGGAGAAAAAAAAAGGCTAGATAGGCAGAACAAAGTGATTTTTTTTTGTTTTGATAAGGACAGTCAGAATGCCGTCCTGCGGGATATGATGAAGAGAATGATGAGAGGCGACGATTGGCGGCGAGGTAGGCATATTTATTTTGATAGCGATGTCTCAGACTGAGAGGAGTGCCAGCCGATGGAAGGAAAGACAGAAGGGCAAGTTGTATGTTATTGTCAGTTGAAGACATATGTTCTGAATGAGACCGAGTGTCCGAGGCGAAAGAGAATGACGGGGAGCAACGCTGCTACATGGTGCACACGGAGCGAGCGACTTGAACATGTCCGAGTATAGTAACTTATCTGAAGTCGGAAGGAAGACATGAGAGTGCACGTCATCCCTGATTGGGTTTCGCAACAAATACACTTCGTGCCGAATTCCGAGAACTGTTTCAATCATTCAATCCGCGGATGAGCAGCTCCATAGAAACAGCAACAGCAACAGCAATATCAGACGCGCTCGGAGAATGACAAAATCTCCGACGTTCTTGTTATAGCACATAGCAAAGACATCACCAATGACGGGCGGTACAAGCGGAAGAGGCTCATGCGATGCCGTCTGAATCTGAGAATGGGCTGGCTTTGTGGTCCGGCGGTGCGGCTCTTTTCGCTTCCACGAGTCAACTATTAGACGCTGAATATCCGGTACACGTTCCGGGCATCTCTCGCGTCTAGATGTATCTTATCTGGATGGATTCGTGCCACTTGTCGACATGACACAGGCAACTATACAATCACTCATCTCACGGATGGTCAGATCTAACTGAGCTGGAATGTACGCTCTCAATGTTTTTCTGCGAGTTTTGCCGGATCTATTTTTTGAATGATCAGGGACGCGCTTGGATGCATTGCCGAAGAACCCGTTATCTATGAAGCAGATGACCTGACCTGACCTGACCTGTACTTCTTCTCTGCTTCGCCGTTCCTGCCTGAGACTTGCCCAAATAAAGACAGCCTCACCCAATGGTCATACCTGCACTCTAATCAAACGTGCTTCACTCACTCACTCACTCACGCCAATATAAAACAACTTGATGCCCTACCTCGCTCCGTCCATCCCGGTCTTCCCTTCCCTTCCTCTCCTACTATGGACTACTCAAGGTCCTATTCGCCTGTCCCTCCTCCTTGTCCTTCCCCACAGCTCATGCCTCAGCCCCTTCCAACCCCCCCAATGTACGCCCGTCGTCCGAGTTTGACCCCATCCTCTTCCTCTCGGGAGCGTATCCCCCCTCCGAAACTCAGGATGAAGCCTTCCGCTGCGGCAAGCACAGAGTCTCTCGTTTTCTCCCTAAAGGACGCGATAGTCGCTGGTAGCCCATCGCGTCGTCGTTTCTCAGAACATGCAAACTTTCGCGATCCGAGCTCGTCCCAAGACACTCTTGATCGCCGACCTCGGACAACTGAAGTTTACCGCCCTACCGTTCTTGGCCCGTCCCCAACCTCTCCTTCCTACAAGCGGAAGCATCGTCAATCGGATTCGAGCACCCAGGCATCCGATAATTCTTTCTCCCCTTCAAGTCCGCCTTCTCGCTCCTTAGCGAGGAAGCGCACTCGTTCTCCTTCAGGCGCTCCTCTCACTCCGCGTTCGGATACTCCTCCGCCAGTACCACCCTTGCCTCCTCTGCCTTCGAAACGGGAAGGACGTTCAACATCAATGTTCTCGAAGAAAACGCCTGCAATACGCATCCCGGAGCTCGGGTTAGGCCTGGACGAGAAATTGCGCTCGCCTCTCTCCCCTTTACTCTCTGGCGTGCAGTTCCGTAGACGCGAAAATCACTCCAAGGGTCCGGAACCAGAGGCATCGTCATTTTTGCACATATCTCCTTCAAAAAAACAGGCGAAACGGCAAGCAGAATTGGGGAGGTCGAGCCTTGGCGAGCGCGAGCCGCTATCCGCCAACATGGTCCGCTCGAGGCACTCTCTTCCGGATATGAAAACGGCAAAACGTAGGAGCAGCCCGTCGTTTACCAGTCGGATTCTCCGGCTCGGAACACAACATCTTGTACATTAATATCGAATATTTCGCTTATCTTCCAACTAAACCGAGATCCAAGACGGAGGCTTGAATGGCGGTTCGTCCGCGTGAATATTTTATTGCACTTCTCGAGGAGCTTTCGGATAATGGATGGCAACACAATATCGGCTCGTGTCTGCATCTGCGCGAAGGATGCGCTAGTATGAGACTGTACCTTCCCCAGGTCGGCAAGTACACGTTCAGAGGCCTGGAGGATTCTAGCGCGATGCGGTCGTCGGCAGAATAATCCCGCTTTCAACAAGCTTTTTACAGCGAACGTAAAGTCCGTCGCTTCCGAACGCTTGGCTCCGATGAACCCTTTTCCGCCCAACTCGTTCCATATGAGAAGGCACGCACATACGATATCGGTCTTTATTCCTGGCAGGAATGGCGCCACCGTGCCGTTTTCTTTTTCGATATTTCCTATCCTGTCGTTTCCCGTTCTTCCATCCTCCACACTCCGGTCTTCCCGCTCATCGAACAAATTGAAAGCCACCGACGATTGTACATTAAGATTTCCCCAAACTGTGTATTCCCCCTTTTTCGAATTTTCCTGTCTTTTCTCTTCTTTTCTTGGTTTAGCGCGTCGCGCAAACTTTGCAACATACTTCTTCGTACGATGATCGCACCTATATCTATGACTTTTACTTTGCAGTATACCCGATACCCTTCGACTTTCTCGTTTTGTCGACCTCTGTGTTTTTAGCCCATTCGTTTTCGTCCTCAAGTCAAACATACACGTTTTAGACTTTCCTTCCCCCCCCCCCCCCTTGCCCATTCGCTTCACTGTACTTTTGTGTGTAAAAATTACGCATCGTCCGCCTACTTTCTCGCTCCTTTCGTTTCCTTCCTCGAAATCCCTCGCTCTTTGAACTGAAAGAAAAGTCGTGTACTGATAGCTGGACTGTTGATAAAGGACCACGCAGACATATCCCCCTGTCATAATATTCCTTCCTGTTATGTTCTGTAATGTACTGTATTTACGTACGTACGTGCGGACTCCGTTATACACAAATTAATCTCCTTGTAAACACGACTGGGCTCCGTCTGAAGGCAGTTTTGAGAGGTTTAGTTTTGAGTTTGGTATCTGTGTCAACTTCGGAACCGGAGAAAACTTTGTTTTCAGAACGGGCAATTCGTTCGCGTGTCCGGCCGCCTAGCTTTTCTTTGTTGTTGTTTTTGGCTTTGTAATGATTGTGGCTCCCAATCAGCCTCCCTCCACTTTGGTTCCGTAATTCAACGGCTTCCGCTCCTCTCGAAATCTTAGATATAAGTATGATCACCGTGGCTTTATTTATCCAAGTACTTATCTTGTTTGGTTTTGCGATGATGTGGCTCAGCCACTCACGGGAACAACTTCAGCTTCTAGTCTGGTAGAAAGTGAGCAGGGTCTGGCTTGGTTTGGTTTGGTTCCGTAATTTCCGTCGCGTCCGCTCGAGATCTAGACTCTTTCAGGAGGGGATGAATGTCATGTCTTCTGCGAACATGACCCTTTTCGGGCGTCGTCAAGCAGGTTTCTTACACATTTGTTTGAAATTAGGGAGAAGATCATCATCGGGGTGGACTACAAAGGTTAGAGTCAATATTTAATGATGAGAATGATAATGATAATGAGTAAGACGATACGATACAATCGGTGAATGAGGGGGCTGAAAGTACATCAATATCAGATCAGACAACCCATGAGAAAACTCGAAAAAGCAAAGATATAAGTCTAATCTTGAACCTAAAATTGAAATGTGTCAATGCTCGTCGTTGTGTATATTATAGGCAAGTAGGAAAGAATCCCGCCTATGCAGTTCTGCTAAGTATCAGTATGCTGTGCAGAACCTCTCAATAGACAGACCGTATCAGGTGTGCTACTCAGCAAGTAGCACGGAGGGGGAGGGGGAGTGACGGCGGCGTAAAGATTGTTTGCATGGCAATATGTGGCTTTCGCCGTTGACTTCACTCACTCCTCAATTGATGATGATGAAGGGGCCAGACAAGTGAAACGCGAATGAACAGATCGAGATGTGAAAGAGAGAAAGTGAGCACGCGCTTGGAGAGTATCAAAACAAGTAAAGACGGAGTGGACAGAATGCGGGGATGCGAGGATGCGGAACATTGGGGGGGGGGGGGTACAAGTTTGAAAGGCGATATCGATGACGATGAATGTGGAAACATGAATGTTAGAATATCAAAACAGTCGTGAGAGGCCGTGGGTGCGGGGTGTGATGTACCTTGTGTATGAAAGCTGAAAGTTGAACAACCAACGGATAAATAGAAAGCTACAGCGGAAAAACAAAAAAAAATCAGAGACGCAAGCACAGACAGAATGATCTAAGATGATGTTTGACACGTCCGAGAGAGCGATGTATGAGACGGCGTAACGATACAATGATGTGATGCCAAAACGATGATCAGAAAATAATAAACATACCAGTACACACAGCTATAATCACAAAAGTGCAGAGCGAACACATCATTAGAAGCGACGAGAGATTGACGATACAGAAAATGCAGATAACCAAAAAAGCGGAAATGGCGACTTTGTGCTTGGAAGGGTCCAACGCAGTTGCACGCCTCTCCAGTCTTCAAAGTCCCATGCGTTCTCTAAGCGTTCGATCATCTTGTCCAGCGTTACCGCGTCCAGCTTTTCGGACACTACCACTTCCGCCCCCGCCAGGACCTCGGCCATTGCGACGTGAGCGATCATGAGGTGCTCTGTCCTTTCTTTCTCCCTTCCTCCTTGCTCCCTGTGTCGATCGGGTTCCCGATCGCGATCACGGTCGCGATGGTCACGCGGCCGTTCGCGCTCTCGCTGTCTGTCCCTCTCTTTGTCCTTCTCCCGAGGCCTGTCGCGCGAGCGGTCGCGGCCCTTCTTGACATCTTCATCACCTTCCATGCGCGCCTCTTTCATGGGTGATCTGCGATCATCACCACTTCGAGGCGAGCGATCGCGTCGCGAGGAACGGGCAGCAGCAGAAACGCCAAGCGGAGTCGAATTTGAATTCGAAAGTGGTAAATTCAGAGAGGAACGAGCGGGAGAAGCGCGAGGTTCGCTGAGCCTAGGCTTCTTATGTGCTCGAGGGCCGGTCGGTGGTGGTTTCACGTCCCCATTATGGCTAAGACTTGGTGACTCTGCTCGAATAGAGAGGCTCAGCGCTCGAGGTGGTGGAGAGCGAAACTCGTGTCGGTCCGAATCGATCATTGACTTGCGCTGCTGCTGGTGATTTAGGAACGCGGTGTACGATTTGTCTAGCTCTTCGCTAAAGGCACAGGACAGTTGTTAGTTATTCAATTCACAAGGGAAGCGGATAGACTCACGACAGAGATGAAACGGCCCCATGAGAATCTGGGTGGAAAGAAATGAAATGAGAACGCGAGATTCTTAACAACTTTATTATTTTGGTGGCGGGCACAAACCTTTTAGCGCCTGGTCGAGCCTATTAATTGTCTTTTTCAAGGAGCGCACTTCCTCCTTGAGCTGACCAGTTTCACTAGTGCGCAGTAGGCTATAGAGCTCATCATTCTCTTCTTGCAGGATACGCGTCCGCTGCGCAAGAGCTGCGGTCATGGTACTTGAAGTTGTACCTTGTGCATCACGCGGCGTTTGACTGGGGATGTAAGACTGTAGAATAGACAAAAGTGCAGGAGGTAGAGAAAATGGATCCGACCGCGAGGGAGCAGGCTGGACAGTGAGGTATTTCCGCAGTTGGTTGACTTCATCCTGCAATAGTGAGGTGAGCGACGCGACGCCCAACAGACCAGAGACGCGCGACGTACCGTAAGTTCAGCGACTTGAGAGTCGCGTTCCCTGAGGAGTGTCTCGAGCTCCAGCTCGCGCAGCGACGGCGGGTCCATGATATTGCGTGCAATACGCGGCGTGGATGATGAGGACCACCACACGTCGGTGTTGCGCTCAAGCTTTAAGCTTGCTTGGCTGTCACGGGCTGAGCGGCGTCTTCCCTTGCTCGTAATGTACCAAATACGTCAAAACACCGTAGTTGAAATTGTCAACGATCACTTTCAACTCTTTCCTCCTACCACCACCCCTACTACTATATTGATTTCACAAGGTAAGTTGCTGCTTCATTCTGTTTGCGGTGATGAGAGTTTATTTCGTATTCACACTGCATGATCACTCGTTTTACGGGTGAAATGAGTGGATTTTTTCTACAACGGTAGCTGAGCTATCCTTCTCCCTTTCTCATTTTGACCCATTCAAGTTCTCATGCTGATTACATCTTTTCTAGCCTTCAAGGTGCGCACCAGCATTGTAGTGTCTCGTTTTCAACTGAGTGTAGTAGTTATTCTTGTCACTCGTGTACATCGTAATGATACAAAATATACATTTTTGTAGATGATCATCTTACCTTAGTCCATGGACGAACCACCATTGGCATGGCATCCGCCTGCGATAAGTTTATCAAGTCCTCCGATCGCTGTCGCTCAGGGTAGACCACGAGAGAGTGAGGAATACCCAGAAAATTTCTTCCGATGTGCAAAATGGTCTGTCGGAAACTACTGCATAAAACAAGATGACGAACATGGCTTCTACAGGTGCCCGGATGGGGGTTGTGCTCTTGGTCAGTGCGAAGACACGACATTGCAGATGCTTGACGGTACACAAATTTCGTCCTGAAATAAGTTCTTTGGTTTGACTTGACGAATTCTGTCCTTGAACGCAGGTCCTCGGATAATGATGCCGCTTTTATCAGTGAACCATTCTGCTTCAGGAGTCTAATATCTAATATTGACGTGAAAGTACTGTGCAGACGTCGATTTGGTGTTCCGACAGCCCTCCCCTATCGTAGATTTTGCTTGGTACCCTGGCGCGACGGCCTCCAACCCTAGTTCATACTGTTTCCTAGCTTCGGTCCGAGAATGCCCAGTTAAACTCTTGGATGCTTCAAATGGCAGAGTGAGCATCATATTCTTTCTTACTTGTTAGCCTCAAGGTGACGTCGGGTCGCCTATAGCTCCGAGCATCGTATAAACTTGTAGACCATCGTGAGCGCCAGATTGCGCCTCATTGTCTTGCTTTTAATTGCATGGCAACGCAGTGCGTTCTTTCTAATTGAAATCAAAGATCAACGAAAGTACTCACGTTCTAGGGTTGCCAAAGTCTGTATTGTGGCTATGAAGATGCAATAGAGGTCTTCGACTTCCAACAGCCAGGAGAGGGCACGAAACTACCCACAACGCCGTCAAAGAAGAGCCGAGACGGGATGAAAGGTGTGTCCGTCAATGACAATGATAATGATTTTTCTTCAATATTGTCAGAAGCTGAAGAAGCGTTGATAATTTCATTTAATCTTCTTCCAATTACATGCAGGCATTGTGTCGTCCATTTCCTTCTGTTCGGACTACTCGGGATTATACGCAGCGTCGAGCCTCGCCTCTGCAATTGCGTTATTCTCAGAACAGACAGGCGCAGATCCTGTGGCATACCTTGATGGCATGGCGGCGCCCGTTACTCAGGTGAGTCTTCAAGTCTACAGTTCTTTGATGTCTGTAAATCAAATCTAACGTTTCCCGAATCTTTGTGCACAAACTCACACTTTATGGCTCAAACCATAATCCTACTCTTAATCGATGCAATGATGATGATGCCTCGGACCATCGGAATTATGCTTTTACGTCCTCTCTCCTATGCTTCAATGCATGTTTTTCGCTTAGGTAAAATTTGACCCTATGCGTCCGCATATCCTTTATGCGGCTCAGCGGCGTTCGAATGAGATATTGTGCTGGGACGTACGCGAGCCGCTTGAGGTGCTCCGGAGCTTTGCGCGCAAAAGCGCCGGAACGAACCAGAAATCACTGTTTGATATCGATCCCGCTGGACGATGGCTTGCTACGGGTGACCAGGTAATTCGGGCCGTTCTGGCGCTCCCTTCTTGTAGATGTTTTTCAATATTGACTGGTTGGGGTTTGGACAGGATGGTTATATCTCCATGTTTGATCTTCATACAGAAAATAGTGAACCGACGATCAAGTTCAAGGCTCACGACGGTAAGTTATGGATAAACACCAGGATAAAATAACAGCAAAATTTAATCTTCCCTTTCTTTCAGACTCGATTGGATCACTTGCTTTCAATCCGGTTGATGCAACACTTCTCTCAGTATCCGGCTCACGACATTTTGATGACTCGTCCGTTATTTCTCACTCTGGAGGCTCTGAGTCTTCTGATTCATCCGACTCGGAGTCAGAGTGGGACGAGGATGATGAAGGGGGCTATATGAGAAATTACATCCGACGGAGACGACAGCCTATACGGCCCCTTGTCGTCGACTCCTCTGTGAAGATCTGGAAGTTTAGTCCAGGAGAGGACGTTAGGCAAACCGATACAGGGACGCAAAATCAGACCATGAGTGAGAATAGTGGTACTGGGTAGTTGTATACCCGTTTTATACGATTTGCATTTTAATACATAAACTGTTACAGGATTCCTCTAGTGATACAGGAATATGACAGATCCTTCCTTCTATACTTCATCTGGTCCATCTCGTCTACGACTCGTGATAGTCTATCTTCCTAACAAATGCTCAAGAGACAAGATCAAAGAACAAGCCGCTCCACTTCAAGTGTCTCATGTTGAAGAACATGAGTACTAAGCGTCTTGTGGAATGAGTGTACCTCGTCCGCCGATAATACCCAGTTCTCGCTAGCGATGGGCTGCTGGCCTTTAGGTAGCTCAGGGACGCTTTCCGCAGGTCGTACGGGTTTCGTCTCTGGCGTGATAGGGAAGTCCGACTCGGAGCTCGAACTGGCGCTGTTGGTAGAACGTCCGCCGACGGACGAGAACGGAGTCGTCCAGTTGCTACTCGGCGCCGGAGAAGAAAAGGAATAGGTATCGGTGTTCGAGCAGGATGACACCGAGGTGTCGCTGTTGTTGTCGCCGGGATCCACATGGATGCTGTCGTCGAACAACTGTTGTTGATCAACCTCGTCCATATGGGTTATATTGCCATCGCCCTCTATATCAACATCCTGTAACGGCATATTAAGCATCCAATCACTCGCGACGAGGCGCGCAGTCTTATCCGCCTCAGCTAGCTCTGCGCGAGTCATGTAAAAGGTGTCGATCTTCAGGAACCGTCGGCGCAATTCCGACATGCAGATGTTATTTCCATGGGACTTGAAGATCCAAGATAAGAAATTATAAGCTGGCATTGAGAGGGGAAGCATCTGGCGGAGCCACCGACAATCGCGTGCGAAGCGGCGGAAACTTGGGTCAGTGAGCATCGCTGCCTTCCAGGGTGATCGCCCACAGACGAGGTTCACGAGCATGATCCCGAGAGCCCATATATCCGCCGCGGGACTTGAGTAAGCCTTGACCCTGGTGCTGTACGAGCCTGCTAAACATTCGGGAGTCATGTAGTAATAACTTCCACAGCCGAAGCTTTCTGACATGGGATTCTCTGTTGCTAATCCGAAGTCAGCCAAAAGAACGTTCGTAGGCTGTCCTTTACGCAGGTCCTGCGGAGACAATACACAAAGCACGTTCTCCGGTTTCAAGTCTCGATGGTAGATGCCTACGTTATGCAAAAGCATGATGATCTCGATAAGCTGGATAAAGACGCCTTTGATGAGGCGATCATTCCCCAGGAAAGTGCGGCTTTCTGTAATTGCACTGAACAGATCACCTTGCGGGCAATATTCCAGTATGACGAAAAACAGGTCGCCTTCCTGGAGAGTGCGATATATCCTGATGACGCCCCGTACATGACGAGCAGCGCGTTTGTGGATCTCGACCTCCCGTTGAAACTTCTGTTTCCTGCTTGCGAGGAGACATTTAACAGCAACGCGCGATGGATATGAAGAGCGGGGATGATGAAACAAGTTGACTGCGAGGTAGACGACGCTATATCCACCGTGTCCGATACGCTTTATGAGTTTGAAGCGGCCATTGTCGATCTTGCGGTTGAGGAGGCAGGGGATCTGGACGTTCTCGATTTGATCGAACTCGAACGTCTCTGCCATTTGTTATCCGATGTTGTCCGTGGATGGGAAGATTGAAGATGGGTTTGGTGGGTGACGTGGATCCAAGGGACATTCTTTGCTTGAAGGACCGGTTATATACAACTGAATCTAGAGCGGTGTCAGCCTGGATGGATGTAGTGCACGCATGCAGTTGTTCATGTTCATTTCCGACTGGATTAAAACAGATCTAGAGGCTGACTTTGATATAATTTGTATCTATTTGTACCCATCGACTAATTCGGTAATTTACTTACTTTTTTTGAACTCCGTGGACAAGAGCTAAAAGGAGGTGAGTATATGCGCTCTAATATCGCTATCTTGTTCCGATCCCTCCCATTCATCCTGTGCCAGTTCAATCGATGTTACTTATAAGACGGCGGCGAGAACTCGGGATTCCCTACAAAAACCGAGTCGACCCAGCCGTTTTGCATTCCCTCGGACGGGCCGAACGTTCCAGGTACGGTTCTCTACGACCTGCTGACTAGACTAGCGATAAATACATACATACTCTCACTTCTTCTTAACTACCCTCTCACCTCATTCCTTCATTATACTTAGCAATCGTAACAGCAATGAGCGAGAACAAGTCTTTCATCCTTCGTGGAATCAACGATGTCATTTATGAGGAACGACCGATTCCTGAAAGTGAGTGTGGGGTTTATCCGATTCATAGACACTGAATTGATTATATGCGATAAGTCGATGACGATGAGGTCCTCGTCGAAGTCAAGAAAACAGGTGCGGTACTCGCGGTCATATCTACTTAAAATGAAGTGCTTCTGACTGACTGACTGACTGACTGACTGACTGCTGCATGCACACACCCAGGCATCTGTGGTTCGGATGTGAGTTTCGTAATGCCCTCTTTGTAGATTGGTCTGTGAACATGGGCCCTCTGCAGGTCCACTATCTCGTCGCAGGCCGGATAGGCGACTTCATCGTCGAAAAGCCCATGGTGTGCACTCTCCCTTCTTTGCCCGAAGCAATCGATCGTGCTAAGACAATGGACGGTAATCTAGGTCCTTGGCCATGAATCCTCCGGTATCGTAGCCAAAGGTACGAGCTTCGACTTGTTGCTAGGTTAGGTCTGAGACTGAGAATTCCCCGAAGTCGGCCCGAAGGTCAAACACCTCAAGCCGGGCGACAAGGTCGCAATGGAGCCTGGAGCGACGTGCCGTACTTGCGAAGCGTGCAAGAGCGGCAAGTACAATGTATGCGCTTTGCTTCAGGATTTTCGTAAAATATTGTTGATGGATTTTCTGAATAATAGCTTTGCCCTGATGTCATCTTCGCTGCTACGCCTCCTTACGATGGTACACTTGGGAAGTACTACAAGATCCCTTCAGACCTGGCATACAAGCTGCCAGATAACCTCACGCTAGAGGATGGAGCCATGGTGCGCATCATGACGGTGTCAAAAACACTGAATATATGCTAATTCTATTCCGCGCAAGATGGAACCTCTGTCTGTTGCCGTGCATTCCGTCTCGACCCTCGCGAAATTGCGGGCGAACCAAAATGTGGCGATCTTCGGATGCGGGCCGGTTGGTCTGCTATGCATGGCGGTTGCGAAAGCCCTGGGTGCATCACGCATTATTGCTGTCGACATCGTTCCATCACGTGTCGAGTTCGCGGTGAAGTATGCCGCGACAGAAGGATTCGTCCCGCCTCCCTTCGAGCAAGGCGAGACGAAGATGGTATACTCACGTCGCGCTGCCGGGTTGCTTAAGGAGAAGTTGGGCGTCGAGGAGCGTGGACCGAAGAGCCTTGACCTCGTTATTGACGCTAGTGGTGCGGAAGTGTGCATTCAGATGGGTCTCTACCTCGCGAAGGTTGGAGGTACATTCCTCCAGGTGAGTATATCTCTGATTGACTTTGTTCGAGAGATGTTGCTAAAAATGACGGGATTGATAGGTTGGAATGGGCTCCGCAGACGTGCAAATCCCGATCGCGCTTCTTCTTGTGAAAGAACTCAACATGCTGGGTTCTTTCCGTTATGGCGTGAGTCGGTTTCAATCAGCTCTAGATTCTGACCCAGTTTGATCATGCTCAAACGATGATAGCCTGGAGACTATCAGTTGTCTATTGCGCTTGTGTCGTCTGGTAAGATTGACCTCAAGCCCCTTGTCACTCACAGGTATGTCTCATCACTCAAACTAAGTATGACTGATGCTAACGTATCGGATGAGATATGACTTCGATCACGCTGTGGAAGCGTTCGAGACGACGAAGCTTGGGAAGAGTCCTGACGGGAAGCCAGTGATCAAGTGTGTGATTTCTGGGATCGGGGTCTCTCCCGATGATCTGCTGTGAAGGCAATGTGCCTATGACTGTCTTTTTTCTTGGATATGCCAAAATATGTCCCAGCTGATGTAGAAAATAATTCACGAATGAATTTGGGAAAATATAATGTAGAATAAGCGAATTGTGTGGGCTCGGTCAGTCGGATACGGATCCAAAGTCGTCCGAGTCGTCCCCTGCTCGAATATAATATACTTGTTAGTATCCACATTTGCCTTCTTTCTTTCGTTCAGCCGTGCCGAAACCAAATTTTGCCTGCTGTGTCAGGACAAATGGATTCGCAGCTGACCATAGATCCACCACCATTTGGATTTAGAGCATTTCCATAGAGCACAGGAGATAGTGATAAAGGAAATGCCACCACTGACCAACGAGATACCTGAAGAAGCAAGCCATGTGCAATAGTAAGCTGTCATAGTCTTTATCACATATACAAACCAGCAGATAATCAACCATTGGATCTATCAGCCTACGGACACAAAGTAGAAGTGAGGCTCTGCAATCAGGAAGTCTAATATATATATTATACAAGAATGCTCAGAATATATGGTCTAAACATTACGAGTACTAGTGGCTCCTGGCCTACCACATTGCCAGAATAACATATTTTGCATAATTCCAGACGTGTAATTGCTATCATTTTCATTTTTCATGAGCCATCACCTAGGTAATCCCATATTGACCACCCCTTTGTCAAAATGCGATCCCACTCATCCTCTGCCAGTTCAACAGTCGTTCGGACGAACGGTAAGAACGAGTGAGGACGGAAAAACGGGCCGAACGCTCCCGGTACGGTTCTCTACGACCGCTAACCTTCCTCCCTTAGCACTAGATCGTAACAGCAATGAGCGAGAACAAATCCTTCGTGGCATCAGCGATGTCATTTACGACGATTCCTGAAAGTGCGTGTGGGGGTCTATCGGATCCGTTCACCGAACTGATTATATGCGATTAGTCGGTGACGATGAGGTCCTCGTTGAGGTCAAGAAAACAGGTGCGGCATTCGCGGTCATTTAAAATGAACTATTTCTGACCGACTCTCAGGCATGTGTGGTTCGGATGGGAGTGAGTCGTAATAATATTCTCTTCGCGGTGGATCGATCTATGAACGTGGACTCTCTGCAGGGCGACTTCGTCGTCGAAAAGCCAATGGTGTGCATTCACCCTTCTTTATCCGAAGTAACCGATCGTGCTAAGGCAATGGACGGTCGTTAAGGTCCTTGGCCATGAATCTCTTCCGGTATCGTAGCCAAAGGTACGACTTGGTAATTAGGTCCGGAAGCATACTGGGACTGAGAATTCCCCGAAGTCGGCCCGAAGGTCAAACACCTCAAGCCGGGCGACAAGGTCGCGATGGAGCCTGGATCGACGTGCTGTACTTAAATACAAGTACTTGCGAGGCGTGCAAGAGCGGCAGGTACGACGTGTGCGCTCTGTTTCAGGATTTCTTTTTTGAATAGCTTTGCCGTAAAGTCATTTTCGCTGCATCGCCACTTTACGATGGTACGCTTGGGAAGTACTACAAGATCCCTTCAGACCTGGCATACAAGTTGCCAGATAACCTCACGCTAGAAGAAGGTGCAATGGTTCGCATTTTGATGGAATCAAAATCACTGAGTATATGCTAATTATATTCTGCGCAAGATGGAACCTCTGTCTGTTGCCGTGCATTCCGTCTCGACCCTCGCGAAACTGCGGGCGAACCAAAATGTGGCGATCTTCGGATACGGACCAGTTGGTCTGCTTTGTATGGCGGTTGCGAAAGCGCTGGGTGCATCGCGCATCATCGCTGTCGATGTTCCATCGCGCGTCGAGTTCGCGGTGAAGTATGCCGCGACAGGAGGATTCGTCCCGCCTCCCTTCGAGCAAGGCGAGACGAAAATGGTATACTCGCGTCGTGCTGCTGGGTTGCTTAAGGAGAAGTTGGGTGTCGATGAGCGTGGACCGAAGAGTCTTGACCTCGTTATTGACGCCAGTGGTGCGGAAGTGTGTATCCAGATGGGTCTCTACCTCGTGAAGGTTGGAGGTACATTCCTCCAGGTGAGTATATCTCTGATTGACTTTGTTCGAGAGATGTGACGGGATTGATAGGTTGGAATGGGCTCCGCAGAGGTTTAAATCCCGATCACACTTCTTCTTGGGTTCTTTCCGTTAAGGCGTGAGTCGCTTTCGATCAGCTCTAGATTTTGGCTCGGTTTGATCATGCTCAAATGATCATAGCCTGTTCTCTATTGCGCTTGTATCGTCTGGCAAGATTGACCTCAAGCCCCTTGTCACTCACAGGTATGTCTCATCACTCAAGCTAAGTATAATTGATGCTAACGTGTCGGAGATATGACTTCGATCACGCTGTGGAAGCGTTCGAGACGACGAAGCTTGGGAAGAGTCCTAATGGGAAGCCAGTCTGAAGTGTTTTCATCTTTTTTTCTTGAATATGTCCCAGCTGATGTAGAAAGCATGAAACATGTAATATGATATAATGTAGAATAAGCGAATATGATTATGAGTGGGCTCGGTTAGTCGGATCCGAGCGAGAACAAGACGCGTGCGATCCAATCCCAGGGCGGCGCACATCCTCCGCTCGCTCGACAAAGTATCCACATTTCCCTCTTTCCATTTTCTTTCCTTCCTTCCTTCACGACTCTCATTCATGGCCACCGCAGGGCTCAGCGTCCTTGAGCACACATCAGATGCTGGGTCCGATGTCTCACATTCGCTCCAAGACGACGATGACAGTCAATCACATATACATCGTGAGCAAACTCGCGTTTATTAGCTATGCTAATAGTCATTATTGACCGCGCATACACTCAGTGCGCCCGAGGATACTGCGACACGAGACGAGCCAAATTCTATCCTATTACCAGTCTGCAGACGCGGGTCGCTCTGAGCCCGAATATAGATACCCCAGTCCCAATCCCGAACCAGTCTCACATTCTCAGTCTCAATCCGGCATAACAGACATACGCCACAGCCGAGATACAATAGGCTCTCGGACTCGGACTCGGAGCGCGTCCCCCTCGTCGTCTTATTCGGAGGACTCTGTTTCGGATTATGGCTCTCCTGAAGCGGGACGTGGGCTAGGAACGCGGGAGAACGTAGGTCGGGAGACGGGATGGAGTAGGAACAAAAGTCTGGCTGGTTTCAATGTTGAAGAGGATGGGGCAGGTGGAGAGTGCAACGCCGACTCCATGGACGTGCAATACGGTATTGCACTCGGTAGTCCCATCGGGGACGCGTGCCCTCTTAAGGCTAGTAGTGTTATGAGTACGACGGCGTGCACGGAGACGGGCTCGGGGATCGAGTCGGGGACGGTTCTGGAACGAGATGACTTTAGCACATCCGCGAACGGCAACTCGAGTGCAGACGATGGGACTGGTTATGGCATCAGCCGCATCATCGCCCAATTTCAGCATGGTCACCGGCACGGCGCAGCAACCCCAGCTCAAGAAGAGCAATTCAATCTCTCTTCCCCCGCGTTTCATCAGACTCAGCCACAAGCGCAAACCAGCGGCCCACTCGAGCCAAGAGAGGCTGAAGAGCAAAGGACTAGTATTACTATTACCTCGCAACTGGAGCGACCAGCATTGGAAGCATCAACAGTGGATTCAGTAACTGACCCCGCATTTGGGTTCGATGGGGCACCCGTCCCCCGACGCAAGGCGAGCTCGCGCGGAGCATCGGACAAACGACGCGTCGCTGTTGTTGAGATGGACTCTGGAACAGACGCTGAGCGAGATCACAAGGGTGAAGGAGAGGTGAGAGATGGCGGGACGCTAAGCGACGGATTCGGCCGAGTTGAAAGTCAAGGAGCACCGTACATGGCACAACAACAAGCACGCGCCGAGTTCTTAGTCCAGCCTCTCAGTCCTCCATTTCGTCCTATTCTTCTTCAGCCTTTTCTGCCTCATCTTCTCACCCACCTTCTGCGTTTGCCTCCGCAAACACGGGCTCAAGGTCAACGGCGGTGAGTGCCCTTCTCGCGCGTCGCGGCATCGTCGGCAATTTCGCGTTCGTTGCTCCGCCAGACGCGAGTCCGAGTGCGTACACGAATCTTGGTTATTTCACGCCTCCGCTCTCTGCGCCTGCGTCTGCGCATCCGACGCCACCATTACTAGCGCGGCATGAGGGCTCTGAGTCGGCGACGTCTTTGACTTCAAACACAACTGCTGCTTCTGGTAGACGTCAGCACCAGCGCTCTCAATCCGAGGCCGTCCTCACAACAAGCGCACACGGTTCTATAAGTCGATCTATCCCTAAACCGGACAGAGACTCAATCTCGAGCGATTCGACTAGCAGGGGGGAGAAACGAAGTAGGCCTGGTCATCGTTTGAGGAAGAGCTCTCGTGATATTGGTATTGTGGGCACCAGCACGGCTATCTCACCAACATCGGGTACGATGACGACCGAGGTTCATCTGCGCCGTGACGAGTCCAAAACGCGCACTGCCACTTCGTCGGATGCTAATGCTGTTCAGACGGCACAGCTGTCGCCCATATTTCAGACTCCATCTCGCTCCCAGACTTCGTTAATTTCTTCTGACGGTGCAACTGAGCCCAGTACAAGCGAGTATCCTGCGCAGTCCTCATCAACGTCTAAGGAGCCGAAGCAATATTCTCATCAGCATACATCCAGCAGTAGCGGCCAAGGCAACGGCCACGCAGTCATCAGTACGACGAACAGCACGGCACCCGCAGCCAACGCGATGAGAACAAGTCCGTAGCACCCGGCCCCGACTCCAGCTATATGTGGCCTGCATCCAACATTTCCTCTTCTTCTGCCAACCCCTATTACACCTCCAGCGGCTTGCCTTCACCGTCATACTCGTACTACTCAATGGCGACGACCGCATCATCTTCATCAATTTCATCACCGCCCACAGTGCTAACTATGCCTGCCCCAGCGCCCTCTCCTTACCTGTATTACCAGCCTGGCATCCATGCTACTGCCGGCCCATTACCTTCACCGCCTCGACAGATCATTCCTCCTAAACGCGATTCACCTCCCCCACCGCGTCCACCGCGATTACATGCCCCAAACTCCGGCTCATCCTCGCTTGCGAAGCGAAGGTCTGACACATCCATCACATCAAAGCAGGACCCAGCGTCCTCGCCGGCCGTGAGACAGCCTGAAGTCACAGCGCCGATAATGACCCCATCTACGTGCGTAAAGCTTTCTTCGTCTTTATCCGTTTGAATATCACCCGTGCCGTGTAATTTATCAATTTACGTCTCTTATTATGTATGACAGAACTTCGTCTACGCTCGTCAACTCGCAATCTGACGATTCTGTGAAGAGCAAAGGTCACACGAGAGAGGGCGCGTTCCCGATCGACTCGGTTATCGTATCAGATGCCACGCACGCTCTTACCCGGCTGTCTGTGAAACAAGATCAACAGGAACAGCAGAAACTGAAGCGTAAAAATACGATGGACGAGCTTGTCAGGGATGTGACAGCTGCCATTGACGAGGCAACTAGCCAGACGCAAAGGCCGAATTCTATTTCCCCACCGGTCGAGACTTCTTCAAGTACCAAAACCGACCCGTCCCCACCTACATCTAAAGAACAGAGTCTGAGGGAAAGAAGGTCAGGGATGGATCTTAGAAGAGAAGAGAGTCGGTCAACGTTCAAGGGCGGCGAACCCCGGTCTCCCGATAGCCCGACCTCCACGTATTCTGACGGTGACTATGATAAGGTTGCAGACATCACAGTAACGAAGCCGCTTCCCGACCCACTTGCATCGTCACCGCAGAGATTGCAGCGTTCCGACTCGCAAGAGTCGGGAAGCATTAGTAAACCACAGAAGATGCTGGACCTCGCACTCAAGAGATTTTCGGCACTTCCACGACCGCCGTCACGGCTTTCCGGAACCAAGCTCTCTCCGCGGAGTAGTATTTCGCATGATCGCGCTTCTCATGAACGCTCTGATAACGGAGCCAGTGCTGGGCATGGAAATGGTTTTGCACCCGAGCAGCAACGGACCCCACCCCGCACGAAGGTCGTTTATGTCACGAAGATCCGGTCAAGGTGGCCGGATGCAATGCAATTCGCCGATGTACTGGCGAAAAGAACTCCTCTTGAGCGCAGTCTAGGCTACGCTCGCAAGATCAACGAGCTTGCGAACCACGATCCAGGGCTTGGAGATTGGGTCGTCACAACAAAGCACAACCGTGAGTTCATTCCTCTCACTTTCCTTAAGCTCCGTTCCTCATTTTTTCTTCCCTTCTCATCCATCCTCAGTCACGGTTCCTGGGAAGGGTTCGTCAAAGCGGAAATCTGTCTCTCCGGTGGCAGTAAGAAGCCCCAGCGAGCTTTCCTTTACATTCCAGCCGCGGCATCCGTCGCGTGGATCGATAGGTTCCGAAATGACTTTCCCGAAGCGTGTCGACGCGTACATTGCGACGGATCTGCTTCCGCAGCGGTCCGAAGATGATACGCTTCCGCGAGGTCCACCTCCGCTTCCATATCCGACACTTGCTCAGGGTCCGCCGCCCGTCCACGCTCAACAGCAGCCTTCTACACGTCTAGGTGCGAGTGCGTCAACCCGTAGCAATGCACCTTCTCTCGGAAGCGGCAAATCGTCAAGCGGGGGTGGGTTCTTCGCTTCCATCGGGCGTAAGGCGAGTGTGAAGAAAGACCGCCCGACCTTGCCGGGATCGCAGCCCAACAAATTGCTGAGCAAACGTCAGCAAGCTCTACCAACGCCTGCTCCCCGACCCGTACAAATCAACGTGGCTCCCTCTTTACCTGGAGGTCCTCGAGCTCCACCGGGTCGCATACAACGTGCGCAAAGTGTCATCGCGCCAAAGGCACAGCCTGTGGAGAGCGATACCGAAACGTCGCGGCGGATGTTGATTAAGCGCAGTCCATCAGTTGCGCCCTCTTTCGCGCAGAACGGGTTGAGCCAGGTCGCAGAGTCCGCGTCCGACATTGATGTGAAGATTGCTAAACTAGCAGACCTTTTACCTCATGCGGATAAAAGTATACTTGCTGGCTATCTGCGGAGGGCCGGAGGTATGGACATGGTGGCCATTGGCCGATATCTAGACGATGAAAAGAATGGTGTTCTAATTCGAGAGTGATATTTGTGTATTCATTCTCTGTGTTGATGTCTTGGCTTTGTTTCCCTTATTACGATACTGATTCATGCACTTTACCGACGCTAACACTCCACACTCGCATGTATGTCGAACATGATTTTACATTTATTTGTACACTTTCTTTGATTATACGGTTTGTACTATAGACATAAAGGACCTGAAAAGTAGTCTCTTATGAAAAACGACCAGCGGTGATTGACCGTCTCAACTAATTATCGTGTGAAGCGAGATGAACTCAGCGGATGATGGCTGGTCTAAAGGCTTTGATTCTTCTGGTGTTCTGTTGCATCATAGGTGCTGAAGACTTCACATGAGCAGTCTTCCCTAGATAGCTATGCGCACTTCCTTGACGTACCAGATTGAGCGGACATCATTCTTCCGTGAAACTGCCCGGTATTGTTCGCCGGACGGGGCATGAACTGACGGTGCACCTGGTGTGATGTACTCAAGATATTCTCAACTTCATCGGCGCTTTGATCGGATGCACTCGGCGCGCGGAAAGTGGCTCCGTCGTGGCGGATCAAAGGTTGCCAGTCGTTTACTTGGTGCACCCCTATGCCTCCCATGCCGCTTCGGAGGGGCGTCCTTTGGATCTGCACGAGACGTTTCAGCCAAGACCCGACACATACAGATGCTCAAAATATATCAAACCCCGTTAGCTTCCATACCACCTACTACCGCATTGACGCCTCCTGGATTCGCAAACACATTTCTGCCTTTATTCATAGGTCGCTCCATGGCCATTTGATTTTCATTTGAAGCAGGACCAGGCATTGCAAAGCCGTCATTCGCCAATGAGTTAGGTGCGAGAAGTGCTTTCCTTTTGATCTTGTCATAATGGTTCTAGAAGATGATCTTCAGGACAAGCAGTCAAAGCGACTTCTCTAGAAGTCACAGACTTTGAGTTTTTGGTATTCTTTATCCCTCTCTCTTGCAGCGTCTTGCATTTCGCGAATTTTGCGCCTCTCAATCTCCAGCTCCCTTTCAAGACCTTGTAACTTGTTATTCAGTAGACTGAGCTCTCCGTTAGCTGAACACCAGTCAGAAAGGGAATGCAAAGGTCAGCATATAAGCAAGTAGCAGGAAATAACCTTCGCGAATGACATTGTCAAGCTGTTTCTGCAGCTGAGCATTGCGTTCGTTCATGTTTTTCAGGACTGCTTGCTGAAAAGAGCTGATACCGCTTGAGAAACCAGAACCATAAGATTGCACGAAACCTGCCATACTATTCTTGATGGGTTTGATATTGCCAGAATGAGAGAGCTCTTCCACAGATCTCAAGAACGAGAGACGGGCGGAGGCCAGACAATACCGACTTTAAGCGAGCCATAAGTCGGAGATATGTAGGCCCCTGCGTATATACTAACCGTCTTATAATCGTTGGATGGATGCAAAGACGAGACCTGGGTCTATTTCAGCGATGGCGACTTGCAGAGCGGAAACATACGTGCATACCACTACATCGTCGCTGGATGCAAGGGCACATATATGTTAGACTATATGAGAATAGATACACTCGACTCACGGCTCCGACAAGTGAGTTTCGCAAGCTAAATAAGCTGATTCAGCAAAAACGTCCGTGCCAACCCTATCGAGGAACCCTACCAGGACAAAGTTGAGCGGAAGTGAATAGCTCGTTGGCGCATTCCACTGAGCTGTAAAATCAGGCGCTGTTGGGTTTGGTAAGATGAAATGTACCGCAAAATATGTGAGAGCCTAGGGAGTAATTAGGATCTCGTGAATGGCTCGAACACTTTCTCCTCACAAGTTGTCTGAATGGAGAGAAGAGGTCTGGATCAAACCGTGTCGCTCACCGTCGCAACCATTTCAATGCTCACCACAACCGCTTTATCTATGAGAGTCTTCCTACAGGAGAGATTGTTGCACTTGATATCGAGATCCATGTTTAAGATATAAGTAATCGTCAAGTCGCGGAATGTGACCACACCAAAGCATTTCCAAGAATTTCTCACGGTTCTGGCCCACAAATCAAAATCAGCATTTCAATCGTAACTGACTGGACTGCTAGTGCAGGACCTACACTAGCACAAGTACTGGTACTACTCATCTGCAAGACAACTATACCAACGTACGAGCATACAGCAGAAGAGTCAAAGAAAGTGAGACTGCGGATCAAAGGTAAAGGAGAAGCGGGTAGGAAGGGGAGATCGGGGATTCGGGAAGAAGAGAAGGCTGTGGCGGAAGGGGAAGGTGAAGAAATGGCGAGGAGAGGGGGCTAGAGTCATGACAAGGAGGGTGGAGCCAGGTGGTGAGGGAGTCTGTGAGGGAGTCTGAGGATAAAGGGGACAGAACCTCAGCCGGGCTGCGATGGTAAATGATGGCCAGAATGAAAGGATATCGGGCGGGACGAGGATCGCTGGCATGGACGCGAGTGGAACGGAACGCCGAGATGGAAAAGACGAGAATAAAAGAGAAAAAGAGAAAAAAGAAAAAGAAGAAGGAAAGCTCATTCGTTTGCTTTGTCTTTTCTGAATTTTTTTCGACATTTAGCAAATTGTGTGCATCAGAGTCAGAAAAAAAGGGGAAAAAAATCATAGCACGGGGCAAACTGGACCTGAACCAATTAGTGATTCGTGAACATGAATGAAAGCAACTGAAACTCCGGTAGTGGAGCAGGAAATTCCAACTCAACGGCTAACCGCCGTTAGAGGAATACCGACAAAGTCCAGCTCTGCAACGGAGTGCGCGTGTCGAGTGCAAACACAGACCAGGATGAAAGGGCGTACGAGACAACTAAACATCGTAAAACCGAGGAATGAGAAGGAAAACGGAGCGAGACACAAAAATGTTATAATGACAATTGTGGGTCTCGGAATTTGACGCGAGTAAATATATGCGTGTAGTGAGAAGAGAAGGAGTGATGACTCCTCGGGCAGTGGCAATGCCACTCGCGAAGAATGTAAAGCAGTCGATCCAGTGAAGTCCGTATAGCAGTGTTGATAGGCGAAAATGCAAGATCGTAGAATGAGTAAATGTCGGACAGCAAAATTCAAGGGATATTATCGCGGACACCTTAAGATAGGAAGTGACCGAAGGAAAAATAAACTTGAACGAATCGGCGGATAGAGTAAGGGATTCGTTCGAGATTCACGTCTTTAGCCACATAGGCTGGAAATAACAGGCATTAACCGGACCGTGGAAAAATGTGGAGCGGCCGACGAGTCGAGAGCAGGAAATTGGAAGCGGACAACATGCATCGCTACTGCCGACCTGCGTCTGAGAGTAAGATCGAAAACGTTCTGCCACATGAGCGGGAGAACCGGAAGAATTTGAGGAAGTTCTAGAGTGGCCAGTAGGAGGACAAACCGCACGGTTATGCACAGGTAAGGACATTCCGAAGAAATCGTGATTGACCTGAGGGTTGCCTAAATCGAGCTGGTAAGGTAAAAGAGAACCTTGATTGCGCTCGAATTTGTTCTGCATATCCCGAGATGCCATATCGGAGTGGGAGTGTGCCAATGGCTCTCTAAGGGACTGAACGGGAGCTGCACGTTGGAAGTGGGGCCCTCGGTACCTTGCATAGCTCCAATGAGTACGAGAAACCCATTCGGAGGGTCCGTACGGAGACATGCTATCATCATTTGCCCTTACGGAAGAGCATTGCGACGCGTCTTTCTTCGTAGACGATCTTCGCTTTGGTATGTATTCCTCCCGGAGCGGACCATCCTCGTCGAGGTCAATTTCGAATGGGTCAAAACGTCCGATTTGACACGGTTCATCCGTTGAGTCAAAGTCGACGAGGAAAGTACCAAATACTGGCTGTTCGGGCGCCATAGCTGAAGCCCTAAGCACAGCACGATCCTGTAACTGGGCTAAATCGGTTATCATCTTGCGCGCAACAGCGTTGGAGTCTTTGAAAGAGGGGCGACAGATGGGTGTAGGGAAGCAACGGAGCTGTGCAAGCCACATTTCCCAAGCCTTGGGCGCAACGGATAAATCATGTCCTAAGGCCGCGAGGGCAGCAAGTTCGAGTCGATTTATGCTTTGAATAGGCACATCAGAGATGCCATGCCTAGACACAGACAAATTAGAATCGATAAAGGCAATACGCGATGTAGGAAATACACACCAAGTCTTATTTGAGAACGTGTGATCGTCGAGCCACTTATTGGCTAGCATGCAACCCAACAATGCGACCCTAAAGGGAGCCTGGGATTCGAGTTGATGTTGGCGTCTCGCCGTCGGATGGGACCGTTCATCTCCATAGAGTTCCTTCCTGAACTCGAGTTCGCATAATGTTAGATTGACCCCGACTGTCTGCTCGTCAAAGAGAACCGGAAGACGGGTAATATACCATAGGGCCAGGATAATAGCTGAGGGTTGCAAAAGCGTTGAGCACAGGACAGAATGTATGGACTTGGCAAGGGAGGACGATGGCTTGTCCCCATAAGTCCGGATTGCGCTAGATGAAATGTCTGATTAGAACCAAGCTGAACCACAATAAGCCTATCAACGTACCCTATGCCAACAAATCGCCGAGGTAGGCTGACACCATCTGTGCAAGCCTTCCAGATAAAATCCGCCATCCATTCAGACAGAGGTTCTGCCATTGCACGATACGCCTTGATATAAGAAGAATTCGAGACCGGCACCGGCGGCACCGGCTGGTGCTTGTGTGACAGAGCGACAACCGGAGGGAGGAACGGAGGACCATCGTGACCACCAGAGTCACATCCCTGAGACAGTTCTGTGGCGACAATGCGGTCAACGAAATCCGCAAAAGGTGTGGCGGAAGGCTGGGGCAAACCGTCACAATAATGCTCTGCATTGATAGAATCAGGATGCTGAGACGACTCCCACACAGGGATAGATTCCTGCGCGTATGAGGGAAAGCCGCTGTCATGACTAAGTCCCTGGGGATGTGACCTTGATGCCAAATCAGCCGCATCAACTTCGCATCGGATCCCAAAGCCATCCGCCACTCGTCTATCACTACAGTGCTGCAGACCCATGGCTGTCGAAGAAATGCCAGACGTTAGCACGGGTAAAGGATATGTTTCTGCGTGCGTGAGCTTACTGATCGCTACGTCCTCCGCAGCGGTCAGCCCGTAACTGAGATTCAGACCCTCCTGACCGAGTCCAGGTCTCTGGGGAAGACGTGAACTAACCCCAGAAGAATAAGGCACAAATGATGGCCAGTTTGAACGTGTTTCCTGGGAATGTGTGTAGTCGGGAAATACTGTTTGGACCGTAGGAGGCTGGCAAGCCGAATGGATTACGTAGTTGGATGCGTCGCGGAATATAGGTTCAGGAGTGACTGATGGAGCGGCGGTGTGTAAGATACTGTGCGATTTGACAGCTCGATGTGCTGAAAATCCTTCGTGTACGGGAACGGGTACTGGCATCTGAGAGGCCAAGGCAGGATGGAAAACTCGGCCAAGCGTCAGACAAGTCAGTGGCGGAAAGGAAGGACTTGAAAGACGTGGCTAAGGTATTTAGACCTCAAAGTGGCAAAATTACAAGGAAAAATCAGAGGTAAAAAAGCTTGCGAGAAAAGGAAGAGGGGAGTACGGGGAAAAAAAGAAGAAAAGGTGAAGAAGAATAGTCGTAAAAGAGGTCGTTAAAAGATGAAAGACGATGGAGACAATGGCAAACGCGCAACGAAGGCGTGCCTTTTGAGACTGCCTTTAAGGAAAGGGCAGATGTCTCTAGAGAGACTCTAGGAGGGAGAGGCCTAGGCGAGAAGAGCAGCCGACGTCACAATCGAGCACAGAGTGAGCGATCGCGACGACGACGTACGGCGATGTGGTCGATGTGAGAGTGGTCGAGGAGAAGGAAAAAATATCTAATTCACCACGCATTGAGGTCACGTGATCCGAGCAAACCGTGACCTTCGCAATTAGTTTGCGCAGTAGTTTGTGTATAACTGAGTCATGCACGTTGCAATGCTCACACACGCATCAAGTCAGAGAAAAAGGATTCAATATAAGATCATCTATCGTTACTGTATACACATCATTCTGGTCCCTCCACTTTTCAAAATATCGTTTTGCGGCTATATCCCTTCGGCTGTCTCACCGGTTGACATTCACCACAATGAACGGCACCTCTACGTCCTCCATTTCCTCATCCATTGCAATCACTTCCAGAATCAATTGCGTCTTCCACTCAGGGAGCGGCTTCTTGCTTATCATCTCAACTACTTCGCTAATCTTCTTCCGCAGTCTCTCGCCCGTCTGAGAAGACGTCAGATGTAATATCTCGTCGATGCGCGATAATCACTGACCTTCGCCTTGGGCAAGAAAGAACTCCATAACAGGCTGGTATCCTGGCTTATCATACTCAGTTCGAGGTTATGCTCCTTCTTAAAGGTGTCAATGAACTGTTGTAATGTTGGCTCCGTCTTGAATTCGAGACGATCCCATAGCGTCCATTCTGTGTCGTTGTACTTGCTCTTTTTCGCCGCGACGGGCTCAGAGAAGCCAAAGAACGGCAATGCTAAGTTTACGAAGCCGTTCTTGTAGTCTTCTAATTTATTCTTCCCGTCGATGATCTTGTAAAGTTCCAGGCAGACGAGCCCGGTGACCAATGACGTAGTTGTGGCGATAGCAGGGATAATCTTCCCGGCAATCTGCTTCGTTTGGTAACGCGATGCGGTCGGAATATTATAGTTCATCGCCCGGAGGTTAGAGGCGGCCGTTATGAAATCGATATGGTGGTTCGTGTCATCATCTTTCTCGAACTCCACTGGATTCAAGCGATAGCCAGCAAACGTTGAGGGTGGTGGAAGTTGCTTCAGGAGATCACTAACATCGCCGACTGTATGATATTGGTAAGATCGGTTCAATAGAGTTTAAGTGAGCACCTTACCAGCATTTGCATCTGGAGCAGCATCATTGTCATTGATTTGGACCTTGACACCACTTTTCGGAACGAACTTCGGCGAAGTAACAGAGCTTGCCACCTTCTCGAAGATAGCTTTGTCAGTTTCTCCTCGGAGACCATAGTTGTAAGCATGTAGGTTTGCAGCGGCGATTATGAATTCAAGATGGGTAGGCTGGGCGCTTGCGTAAGAATAACAACCCCAACACATAGAAACAAACTCACGTCTTCGGGATCGAACGTCAAGGGATCGGGGGCCCGTTTCGGGCCACTCCAGAAGGGCTGGCCAGATGAAGTCACAGCATCCTTCGGCAAGCTGAAAAGCAGTTGACGGATGTCGTTGTTGAACTTTTCTTCGAATTGCATGCGTGCCCACACAATGCACTCTTCGAATGACAATGGCCGATTTTTTACGAGATACGAAGTGATCTGTGCAATTTGCTCTCGTTGTTGCCCAGAATGCCTAAGGTCCTCCACGAAATTCGCTTCGCTGAGGTATGAGTTAACGGCCTTTGCAGGTGAAATGAACAGTGTCTCAAATAGTGTGCGACTCCACTAAGGAAGGGCATTAGTTAGAACGACGGGTCTGAAGTCAAGTAAGCTCACCTCAATCGTATGCTCAATTGCATTTGGAAAGTTCTTTACAGTACAGACCGGAGTTTGTTTCTCAGGAGGATCTTGTGAGGACGAGTATGATTCCGTCAGGTGAGGTATAACGACTTGAGTGTTCCCCTTCGTGCCAAGAGTACCGGATTCAAGAAGAGGCTTCTCGTAGAACACACAACGCCGATCCATGTATTGACCTTCGACGGCGAATAAGGTCAGTAGCAAATAAATTCAAGCATTGCGTGACGTACGAGCTTTGACATTGTCCAACGCATTCGTCACGCCGTCCACACCAGAAAAGAATTCTTTTGTATAGACATCTACCAAGAGGTTAGATAGTGTTGATCTCTCCAACAGAATCAGCCTTACTCTCGGTACTTTCTCCGACAGGTTCCTGCTTGCAAATGATATGGCCCTTCAAGTCAGGATTCATCTCGGCGACAGCAGCTGCCGCGATCTCCGACTTGAACTTCCCTAGATCCTTTGGACGGAACAGGAACTGTCTATTCAAGTTACTCTTCTCGATTGTGTCCAAGTCCGTAACGTAGATGATCCCTCTTGGTCCAGTCCCAAGGCCCATCATGCTCCAATTCTTGAGCATTTCACACCCGATGGCACCTGCTCCAACAAGGAATTGCCTGTGATTTGAGATCTCTTCCTGGAACGTCTTGCCAAACACAGCTATCTGTCCATCGTATCGACTACCAACAGGCTGGCAGTCTTGTTCGGTTGGTAGAGTAGCCGGAAGTGATTCTAGGGAATCGAAGTACATGTTCTGCACCATAGGATGAAACTTTGCGGATATGCTCTTCAAAACTTCTTGGGCCACGAATGATCCGATCGCAGAGTTGACAGGAGCAAGGTCTCCGGTCGCCTGGAATGCTAACTCGGATAGGACTTTTTCATCCAAATCGGAACCAAGCTTTTTCGCAATTGCAATAAGTGCAACCGCATCGTCCTGATTGCGAGGACGCGGGAAACGATTGTGCTGAGCACGGAACTCGGACAGAGCTTGGAAACCTGCGTGAAGTGTCGCTGGCCGATCAAATTTAGCGAAATCCGTCACGAAGAACTCGGGGGATTCAAGCGACTCCCGAAGTGATTTCTGAGGAGCGCGAACAAAATTTCAGTTTCACTCTCCACCATACGTACAAGTTCTGTAACTTACGAAGTTGACAATTTTGGGCACCTTAACCTGGGTAAATATGCCTTCGGATATATAGTCACCGAATTTTGACGTGTCCCCGATGCTGAAGGTGTAAGGACCCTTTACTGTAATCTTTATAGGTTCGCAACCATTCAGTTCTTCCATGCCTTTGACCTCTGAAAACGTGACGAAGTCTCCATCTTCGAGACCGTGACGAGTCTCCTCCAGGCATGTTGCTATCCCCTCTTTGTCCTGTTAAAAGCAGAAAGAGCCGATGTTGGTTACGCTGAGAGTACTAGGAAAGGGTATGTATCCACCTTGTCTATTGATGCGATCATGCCAGTCAAAGGTTGTTCGCCGGTAGGGTCTACGCAAGTAAACCTAGGTCCGAAATCGTTGAAGACAGACCTTCATAGAGTCAATGAATTCAAGCAAGTCTGATTGTTTCTTCCCAAAAGTGACCCACCCAAAGAGTCCACGAGTCTCCGCCGAAATAAAATATACGTCATTCTCGTGCGTCCAGTCATTGATTTCGAGTTGCTTGGTAAGTGAGACTCCGCACAACACAACAGCCTGCACAGATGTTGTAAATAGCAGATCAAGCTTCTGGTTAAAGACAAACCTGGAAACCTTTGATCAGCTCTACTGAGATTTCCTGACCAACCCTGCCTCCAAGATTTCGGACGGGCACGTATGCGTTCAACTCTGCTAAGCGCGGTACAGTTGCTTCAGCACGAGATTTTCCGACATCCCCCTCTCGTAAGAAGAACTACAGGAGCCGATGAGCATATATGCACGCTTCTGGGACGGGAAGACCTGATGATACCTGAGAGCTGAGGTCTTGAATTGTTACGGGCTCAGGATCATACAATGTGACAGACTTGACGCCAGCTAGAACGACGTCCTTCGCTGAAGTGCCGGTTACTTTGTTGAGGTTTGTTGCCACAATCTGAGTAAGGTGACGCACCGATCTCAGCGCCCAAGCCCTGAACCCCAACAATAAGGACATTAGAGGAAGCCATTTTCTTCATGGCTACGAAATGCCGTTAGCCGAAATTCGCCAAGCATGCATGTAGTGCTGACCTTCGTGCCCGAGCACGTATCTTGAACAGCTAGTAAGAAGCACTGCAAGAACGCACGCCACGAGGACTTACAATTGTCGTGAATACAGACCCTCATCGATCTGGGTTTCATCAACATCCATAGCGGCGGCAAGATTGGACATTTCTATTCGACGTGAGTTCAGAGTATGGATACCAGGAATAATGTCTATTTTTTATTGCAAGCAAGCAGCTCGTGAAGGTGAATGGTCGTGTAGTATAAGAAGGAATGTATCGCGCGTCTCCAATCACAATTAATTGGCAATTACGTTATATCACAATATAACATAACACTTTACATAGACGATCACGTGCACAGGTATTTACCCTTATGTATGCGACCAACCAGGCAAATATACACTTATTTCCGATAGAACTGGTGTACGTTCAGTCAGATAACGGAGCCTGAACTTCAAGATGACGCAAATACTCACATTTCTGCGGAAGTTGAACCATAAGGAGAGACATCCGCGGTCAAAACTGCTCCGGAAACCACTGTAATAAAGACCATTAGTAACGAATCACACTCGATCCTGTCTATTCCGCACCGCTTGTGTGAATATTCCCAGTCACGATTCACAATTCTAAACGCGATATCTTCGTATGGTGGACCCGCAGTGAAATATAACAGAACTGTTTCGTCATTTCCAGGCTCCCTGACTATTTTGTACGTTGGTGCCTTGGATTTATCAATAAGATCCGGATAGAATATATTGAACTAAGCCGAATTGTGAGAACCTCGTGGTTGAATACGGAAAAGCGACGGACCTTGTATCCTTGCACAACTTTCGGAGGTGGGTTGTCAGTGCTAAAGAAGATACCAGTCAATCATAATAGGTACGAAAGTGTCTGAACAACGTACTCATAATGTGTCTGGTTGTACTTGTTCCACTCGTAACCAGTATGAACACGATTGAAATATCTTGGTTTCCGAGGGCGATACTTGTCTTCCCAGTTGTACGTCGTGGGACTGATGGTTTCCTCGAGATTGAACAACTCCTCCTCTTCGTCAAGCTCCCTTTCCGCCTCTGCCCTGAACAGCGCCTCGGAATCCAGGTCTGCACCACTGGGCGCCTCCGTGCTCTGTACTTCCGGAGCATCTGTGACTTGCTTGGGAATAAATCGCGAAGCTGCAACATTGCGCCTTAACTCAAGCTAAAGGGATGGATGAGAAATCTCTCCTTGGCACCTTTGAGTATCACTTACTAACGCTTGCAAATCCTCCTTGCCTGAGACAATTCGTATTTGTCTATCATCATAAGGTAGTTTCTTGATGTCCAGCAAGGTTGGACTCATAGCGCGATCATAAGGCTCTGGGACTTCTTCTGGTTCAGCATTAGCATCTTCGGCTTGTTGAACGATGGCTTCCGCGCGCAAATCGCCTCCCCACGGCCTGGCGGTGTTCCTTGCAACTCCCGCGAGCAGTTCTTCTTGTGCCAAAAGTGCCTCGTCCCGTTGACGCTTTCGTAGTTGCTCTAGCCTATTACGGACGACGACTTCGTGGAGATCTTTCAGCTTCGCCTGAAAAAGTAGTAAGTAACTATGATCGTCAGCCAATAAACCGTCCGACTGACCTTGGCCTTCCAAACGAGCAAGTGCTTCAACAATCCTTCCCAATAATCGACGTCAATAGGTTCTCCGCTTCGGAGTTTAGCCTGTATCTGACGTTGGAGCTGTGATAATTGCTCTAGAGATTTTTCGTTGAAAATTGCAGTAACATCGCTTTGCACGACAGCTACGACATCGGTCCCTCTATCGCGACTTGTCTGAAGCCTTTCAAGCCAATCTTTTGTCACTACCATCATGTTCTTTAAACCTTGGTCAATTTGTTAGCACCATAAAGACTGAAAGCATATTCACCGTCCAGAAATCAACATTGACTTCGGAATCCTCTAGAGTAAGATAACGCTCAATATCATCGTGCAATTCTTGAGTCTGTTCAAGAGACAAGTTCTGAGAGGTGTGAGACCATACATCATTTAATAGAGTATCAAGAAACTTACTTCAAGAATGGCATATGGTTCGTCCAGGTCGATCTCCAAACCAGCTTCATCAATACCAAGGCCATCGTCTGTGTTATCAGAAGGGTTCACATATTTTAGATTAAGAACCAGAAAGTCCACGGCCTTCGCTCGTTTTTCTTTTAGTCGAATGCCAGCTCTGCGTTTCTCCTGTTCCAGTTGGAAATCGCCATCCTTCGCAAGCCACTCAGCCATTTGTGCCGACTCCGCAAGCCTCTGCATCCTGATTTCCTCCTCCTCCCTCAACTGCTGCTCCCTTTCTCTCTCCGCCCTTCTCCTGTTCAGTCTTTCCAATTCTTCTTTTGCCTCATGCCTTCTGATAGCATCACGCCGCTCGGCCTCAGCTTGGGACAGGCCCATCTTCTTTTCCTTCTCGGCTTTCTTGAGCCAACGGAATTGCTGGCCAAGGTTGACGTCATGAAATGGGTTGTCCGTTGCACTGTAAATGCTCAACTCAGCCACTTGCCGAGCTTCTTCCTCTTCTTTCAGACGCTTTTTCTCAGCCTTGCGGGCCCTCCGCCGCTCTGCTGAGTTTTCACGCTTTCGCCTAACACTTAGCAAACGTTCTAGGACAGAAGTCTAGGAACTCACTTTTTCTCCTTTCGACTGTCATAGCTGCCAAGACTGCGACTTCGAGCTCTCCGTAGGTCCCTTCCCAAACCGCGTTCCTCGTCATACTTTCCCCTGCTCCTGCTCCTTCCCCGCTTCTTATCATTCTCCTCATACCTGGTACTACGAGAAGGACGTGGAGATAATGAACGTGACGAAGAGCGGTGGCGATCCATGAGAGCCAAAAGCACAGACAGACGAAGGTTGTGAATGCCAAGTTGAAAGTCTGTTTCGAATCACGTGATACCCATTGCTTCACTGGCATGGATTATCCCTCCCGACCGCTTTTCGTTGTACTCTCGATGGCCTGGAGAATACGAATTGAGCGATCCACTACGCGGTACGCGCGAAGCATCTATGCTCTTCGCAATGGATTACGAACTCAGGCTCGTTATGGATACGACGAACGTGACGAACTGACTGATCCAGCACCCTCGTTCACCGTATCGGCAGGCTTGTCTACTCCTCGCCAAGTGAGCGATTCTTGCGAGGATTTTAAGTCCTAGAACTTCTTACCGACAAAACATAGCTTGTCCAGTATCTTGACGAGTACGTCGTCGGTCAGGAGAGTGCCAAAAAAGTTCTATCCGTGGCGTAAGCAACACTGTCCATGTTGTCTAAATTCTCTTACCTAGGATCATAACAACGGGAACAAGGGTCTTCAATCACTACAATCGAGTACGATCTCATCTGTCTCAGCTACATGCTACCGAGTCTCAAACCGCCTGGAGTGAACAAACGGCCGACGGTACGGTGGCACTTATTCTGACATTCGGCCAGATATAATATCGGTCATTGCAGCTGTTTCGTCTGCGCAAGTGCTACCTCACCCATACAGATCGTCAGCATCGAACTCTTTCACCTTACGACCGCGAGATTTTCCGCCTATATTTGAAAAGAGTAATGTTCTTGTAATGTGAGCGTTGATTCTTCTTGTTGTGGAATCCGCTAACGAGCTTGTTTACAGAGGACCTACAGGTTCAGGTACGGATCAACAATCCTCTCGCAAGTTATCTGGTTTTAACCAGCTGGCGATTAGGGAAGACTCTACTCGCAAGGACACTAGCGCGAGTTCTGGATGTTCCGTTTTCTCAAAGCGACGCAACCTCTTTCACTCAGGCAGGATGTACGGAAGTTTCCAAATGAAATTATATGCTCTCACTGAACCAGTGCAGATGTTGGAGAGGATGTTGACATGTGCATTCACCGTCTGGTCAGAAAGCTCACAGTCTGATTTGAGTACTTGCTCATACCGGCTGCTTAGCTTATTGCGTCAAGCTGGGACGAACGACGAGCTGGTGCCGGGATAGTGTATATTGACGAAATTGATAAGATTGCTCGCAGAGCTGGAGGAGTAGATGGTCAGCGCGACGTTGGAGGCGAAGGCGTTCAGCAGGCTTTATTAAAGGTGATGGAAGGCACAAGTGTGGCAGTACACGCGAAGGTAGTTGCGCACCCTTCGATTCCTTTCGCAGACTGAATGGTTGTCGATTCGCCTAGCCCTCTGGGTCTGGGTCTGACATGGGTCCAATGGGCGGAGACACCCGCTCGAGACCTGGCCAACGACCCCCTCCATCTCAGCGTCAGTTCTCGCGCTTATGTATGTTCTAGCTTTATTCTGATTTCGAATAGCACGAAGTGACTCGTATTCCGTCGATACCACAAACATCTTATTTATTCTGAGCGGAGCGTTTGTCGGATTGGATGCAATTGTGAAACGAAGGATCTCTAAAGGAGTAAGTTTGATCTGTCATACGAATATTTTAGCTTCGCCCTATTTATGTCAATGGGCACAGTCCATTGGATTCACCGCGAACCTTGCCTCATCGGACGATGAATCAGGCCCTTCTGTTCCATTCTTTACACCTAATCATAAAGCTGCAAATATTTTAGATATGGTAGAACCGACGGGTATGTTCGTTTCGCCTCTGGTCTATTTGCCTCTATTCTGATTCGTTATGGCAACATCTACCAGATCTAATAAAATACGGGTAGGACCATTCTCTTTTCCCTTCGATAAGCAATCAGATGAGTGATTTCTTTAGGTTCATCCCGGAGTTCATGGGGAGATTGCCGACGATCACGACTTTGGCTCCATTAACACCCTCAGATTTCCTTCGTATTCTGACGGACGTTCGCGGCTCACTGGTATCTCAATATGCGTCTTTGTTCGGTTATTCTGGCGTTGAGCTACGTTTTACAACACTTGCCTTGCAAGAAATCTGCCGTCAGGCAGCCGAACGAGGCGGCGGTGCCAGGGGCTTAAGAGGCATAATGGTAAGCAATCTGCTTACACTCTATTTATATAGGTGAATAATTTGGTACCGTCTGCTTCAGGAAAGTCTCCTTTTGGATGCAATGTATGAGGTTCCGTAAGTGTGCTTTCCATGTTTAAAGTGAAAGCTGTACTCACGAGACGTGATCTATTTAGGGGCTCGGTGAGGCGAATTTGAGAACTGATCTTTACTGAAAGTCGCTAATTCCCTTGCTTGTCTTGAAGAACATTCGCTATGTGTTGATTAACGGGGCAGTTGCTCGAAGGGAACAAAGTGCACTGTATTGGATGCGCGGAGGAGGCGCTGCTTTCTGGGCTGCTTGGGCTGAGGAAGAAGGCACTTTAGAAACGCAAAATGCGTAGTCAACATTCTCCTTTGAGCAGACGCTTTTCAGCATGTCCAATCTCCATTTTCAGCATGTAGTACCACTAGCACTTTAATTCCACACATTTACAAGAACTGTAATCCGACAATCCGTCCAATAAAAGAACGTTGACTGGTTGAGATAAGCGGTACAATAGTTTTCTAGTACAACTACGTAGGACACATCTGCTCCCCGCCTTCCTCGCTAATGGTTTACAGATCAGGCATCAGCCTTCGGTTCCTCCGAAGCGGGTGTCTCTTCCTTCTTTTCTTCGGGATTTTCTTTCGTCTCCTCCTCCTTCTTCTCAGCTGATTCTGCAGGAGGCTCAGCCTTTGATCCTTCGGCAGACTTCTCGGACTTAACCTCCTCGCTCGTAGCAGGCGCATCAGGAGCGGGTGTAACAGGAGCGGGTGCAACAGGAGCAGGTGCATCAGGAGGTGCAACAGGAGCAGGGGACCCAGAAAGAAGCGCCGTGTTGTTACGCTGCGCGTCCTCAAAAGCTTCTTTAAAGCTATTCGCATCTTTACGGACATATGAGCATCTGCAACACAAGGAAATTACGAAGTACACGACACACTTTCTGCGTTGGCGAACCGGATGGCTAGAGTTTCTGGTACAGGAGCACCGTCCGCATAGTCCGCAGGAACTTTCCAGACCCACGATCTGTCGGATCCAATATTCGGCTGAAGACGCATTTCGGAAATGACTGGGGCGCGAAATAAGAAACAAGATTCAACCGCGACAGAAAACTGAGGACGCACTCAAGTGGTTTGCGCAGACCTTTAGCGTCTTGTCTCGTCGCATAACGAGTCGGACTTTCTTTGTCTCTTTATGCTTCAGCAGCCGGACGTCCCCAGTTCCACGCTCTTTCCATGCACCTTCACCACTATCAAATCTGAAGAGCTTTGCGCGCCTGCATCAAGAAATGATCAACTTTTCACGTTCAAACCGAAAAAAAACTGAACATAATGGTGCCGCGACATACATCTTGAAGAGAGCATCTTCATCCTCCTCTAACGTTTTCGTCTCAACTTGCTCGGTGAGGTGGATGACCGGCTTGAAATCAACATTGGGCTCCTCCTCGGCCTGCACGAAAGCATATATGCATACACAAACAATAATTGCAGGTGATCAATGCCGCATACAAACGGCCTTAAAGAACAAAATCAACAACGCACCTTGTTGGAGTCGTTCGCGGGATCTAGAACTGAAGTCATGATTATTTGAGAACAAGCTCGCGAACAACAGACAAAAAGATTGGATGCGAGATAGTCGAGGATGAAGAGAAAGAGGACAGATGGGCCTGTGGTTTTTGAGATGATGATCCAATGCGCGCCCTAGCCCTACGTGATCGTCATTGCTTTTCTAAGTATCCTTTTCTCACAGAATCGACGCGGGTCACGGGAGTTTAAAAAGTTAGAATAACACAACACGTCGCACCGTACTACACTCAAATCTCAAATTCTTCTGACTTGAACCTTGGCTCGATCAGAGAACATGACACGGATATTTTCTGAGCTACTCATATTCGGCTCATTTGCAGCGTATCTACTATCATGGCATCTTGCTAATTCGCACATGATCGAAGTGCCAGCGTCTAAAAAGGAATGCTTCTTCGAGGATCTCCACAAGAATGATCAGGTTCGAGCTCAATCAGTATTTCACTCGGAGCGCCCGAAGCTTACGCGTTATATAGATGACCGTCACCTATCAAGTAGGTGGTGGAGGACATCTCGACATTGATTTCTGGGTTCGCCGACGCCCGATTCGATTATCTATATTATATAGCTGACTTGTCGAGCTTACAGCTAGCAGATCCGGACAACCTTGCTCTGGGAAAACATATAAAACAGTCAACGGGGTCAGTATCAGTCACTGCGGAGAAGGATGGGCGTTATGAATACTGCTTTTCAAACCAAATGAGTACATTGGCAGACAAGATAGTCAAGTACGTGGACGTGGCCACAATCTCCTGTCTATATCATTCTAACGTCCAGAACAGTTTCAATGTCCATGGAATTGTTTATGTCGGAGAAGATGGTAAGACTATGTCCAACTGTATTTTTGACATCCTTTCATTCTCGGAGTAGAAACGATTGCGCCTATCGAGCACGAAATCCGATCTTTGGCCATCGGGCTACAGTCCGTAAAAGACGAACAGGAGTATATTGTCGTTCGCGAGCGCAAGCATCGTGATACAGCCGAATCGACAAACTCCCGTGTGAAGTGGTGGTCAATACTTCAGACTGTCGTTCTTTTTTCGGTCGTTGGTTGGCAGGTATACTATCTCAAGGTGCGTTACTTCAGGCTCGACATGAGTGCGGGAAGTGCTCACAACACCACAGTCTTTCTTTGAGGTTAAGAGGATAATTTAAATCTCAGCCTCCGGGGTTTCATCTCATTTGTACAATCGTACACGCATGCTTTATCTAGACGAAATGATGATAGTTCATTCAGAGTCAATTTACACATCATTAACGGGAAAAGTGTCCGGGGATATGGGCGGCATATGCAAGAGGTACTACATAGTGTTACAGTGTGTGGCATTACCGGAATACCGATGCAAGTTGAACAATGAATAGATGATGGGGTATGCCATCCATCGCGAAACGAGGTAATTAAGAGGGACATACGCGATGCGTACATACGGGTATACTGAGGTATCCTAGCGCCAGCAAGGTCTCTTGTTGCTCAGCTCTTCGCTACCGTCTGGATCTGAGTATCGAATATTGACCGCCGGCCGGGATAACAGAGGTGTACGACCGGTTGATCCCGTCCTTCCGAGCATTGAAAGTCGTTTCGGGCGTTTCGCCGGTGTGTGAACAAGAGGCACGCGCCGAGGACCCGTCTTCATTGGCTCCGGCGCATTTTCTCCCTCTCGATCTGTATTTCCTGGTGGCGGTAGGAGGCTTGAACGGCGCCTAGTTTTCTCACTACGAAGTGGGCCAATGTTGGAACGGCGACGTCCATTCATTTGCGCGCTCCTCGTTGAGGAACACGGGACTTTCAGTGTTGTCTGAGGCGGCGTACTCCCATCTCGTTTTGAAATATCTAGCTCGGGCATACTGGAGCTACTCGCAATGTAGGTGTCTGGAGGTGTTGGCAAGTTTATCGAGCGATCTGAGAACGGATTGTTGTGATGTGTGGACTCTATTGTCTTTGACTCGTCATCTTCTGCTAGACTAGCAAGAGAGGCCGAGGCACTTCTCATTTTAAGGAAGGACGGATCAAGGCGGCTCGGACGGCGAGGTCCCGTTCTTGCTGGCGGCAAATCACGTTCTGGCGGTCCAGAAAAGCTAAAGCTGGAACTATCGTCTGTTTTTTCGTCTTCCCAGTCACATTCCGATGCCCGAGAACTTGGCCGGGCATCTACCAGCATGGGAGAGGGAACTCTTTCGTCCCTACTTCCGCCATCATCCAGGCTTCCTTGACCGACCTCATCTTTCCAATGAACACCTTTTTTCTTCTCTGTTGGCCTGATTGAGCTTCTTCTTGCATACAGGCTCCTTGACGCAAGACTGGACCGCAGCGACTTCCGGGGAGAACGGTATAGTCGATGAACGCTGTTTTCGGGAACGCCGAGGTGGACCGAAGAAACGCGACGGGAGGGTCTGACTTGCGCCCGTGACAGCAAACCGCTACTGGTGTTAGAAGAAATTTTGTTGAATGTATGTGCACTGAAATTTAGAAGTGATGACCCTTCGCTGGATAACGGAGCAATCGATCGGCCGAGAAGAGCTTCAAAAGTGGTATTATTATGGTCGGCCAATCGATGGAGTGACTCTGACACAGCTGTGGTTTTCTCTGCGAGCTTGTCCGGATCCCTATTCATCGTGTCGCGCAAGACCGTACTCCCGTCTTCAAGCAGCACCGTGCATCGTGTCAGGATGCCTACAAGGTTCGTCACCAATTCGGATTGGGAGGATAAGGCCGCCTGTAAAGCATCTCGTTGCGCTTCCGCTTTCAAGCGGTCAATGTGCGCCTTCTGATATTGAGCGTCGAGGCGAATCCTCTCGATATCCGCCTCGTCAAGTCTGTCCGAACGTCTCTCTGTCACTGCTCTTAGCATTGCTTCAAACATATTGCTGGCGTTTTGAGACCTCATGAACTGTGTCTGCAGATCGGATCCCGGTTGCAAATGCGAGTCTTCCGACGAGATAAGAGTCTCCAACATAGTCTGTTCGGAGACTAGATCAGGAGATGACAAGCCCGCCGACATTTGTGCCTTTAGCTTCGCAAGGCTCGAAGTATATGCCTGTATTTTGCACCTCGCGATGAACAGATTCGCCTCGGAATAAGCACCAGTGATAATGGCAGACTTGGTTTGATCAGCTTTCTTCCGAACGTCTTCCTTGGCACGGTCGACTTCGGCCTTTGCTTGTTCCTTTCTGCGGCGGACAATTTCCGCCTCAGCGTTGACCTTTCCAGCAAGTCTGGCTTTCAGCTCTGCAACCTCCAAGTTAAGCCTATTGATTGCCTCGACATATTGGCCGACATGGCGATCAACATTCACCACATTGCGCGTCACGACCTTCGTCTTGATCTTTGTCGCACGATCCGCATACAAAAGTGTGTTATGCGTATCGTCAAAATGATTAGACGTTGGAGCCACGCATACAATCATGACAGTCTTGCAATTTCCACCAAGCGAAATTTTGAGGAGACGCGTCAATTTACTGTTTCGATAAGGAATGTGACGAGTCGATCCTCCGCTCTCACACAACGCATTGATGCAGTTGCCGAGCGCAAGCAAAGATTTGTTTATGTTAGCGCCTAATACAGTGGTTAGTATCAGCCCTGCAAGATACTCCAACTCGTACCTTCAATCATTCGCTGCCCCATATTCGTCGTGGCTGCTGCACGCTCACTGCCGGCAAGGTCGATTATAGATAGTGTCGCCATAGTCCGTTGTTCTGTAGTGGACGCAGTTCTTGGTGAGGTCGCCACGTGAACTTGAAGAACCGCATGCGATCTGGAGGATGTCTCGTTCGCATGAGTTGGCGACTGGGTTCTGCGAGTATTTCCTAGCAGAACAATTTCCTTTATTTGCTCTGCGCTTGTCGGATGGAGCTCGACGAGTCCTACAACCTTGACTGATTTGTCCTCTCGAATCTGGAGTCCGCCCCGCGGAGCAGGCGTTCCCGCCTCAGCTAGTAGATCCCGAATTTCTTCATTGTAAATTTCGAGGAAAGTGACGTAGATGTCAATGTTATAGTCGCTGCGCTTTTCTTCAATCTTTTGAAAGAGGTCCGCCATGGTCAGGTAGATTATGCCCGGGTCCGAATCCGTACCACTAATAGTGTATGTTTTACCACAACCGGTTGCCTGTACTAATGCATTAACCACAAAGAGTGTCAGTGTGATGTAAATTGACGCACCCCATAGGCAAACACCGTGGCATTATACCCGTCAAGTAGACCATCCAGCAACGGCTTGGTTGTAGCTTCATACACATCAATTTGTCTGGATTCGAAGTCAAACACGCGGTCGAACATGAAACGTTTATCTTTATATCGTTTCGTCCCTGGTGGAAGGAAGCCTCGTTCTGCAAATGCTTTTGCTTTGTCCTTCTCTTCTGGATCGAACAAGAGTATACGGTCATCGACGATCTTGACAACCTCCCTCAGACATGACGATGATAAAGTAGAGCGTCCAGGAGTAGACAGTGCTCCATCTGTTCGCATGCCCGTGTCGAATATGGGTTCAGGCAATCGAGCCAACTCCCATGCATTAGGTGGTCGCACACGAACTGGACACAAAGTAGCTATATAAGAGTACGGAGATCTACAGCAATAGCAAACCAACCTGCAACCGTAATGGAACCAGCATTGACCATCTTGATTGGCCAAAGTGAATACCTATCTGGCGAATGTATGGATAATAAAGAAGATTGTGTGGCAAGTTAAACGCCAGTCGCGACGAGTCGACTCGACTCGACGTGAAGGCGAACATGTCACGTGATGGCGTCCTCTAAAATTACCTCCTCAAATCGAAATTGAATCCGTCCCCTGTTTCGACATACTGGCCACCGAATTTCTTAAGTACCAGAAGAAATCGAATTCTTGATGACGAGTGCTGAGTTACGCATTAATTCGCCTGCGGATTTCCATGTCCACCTCAGGCAAGACGAGATGTGCGCTTTCGTTACACCCCTTGTCCGCGCTGGAGGCTTTCGGCTAGCATATGTCATGGTCTCTACTCTTCAATCGTCTTCTCCGATAAAGCTCTAATGTGTCTCAAATAGCCTAATCTTAAGCCACCTATCACTACTACAGAGATGGCCTTGATATACAAAAGCGAATTGCAGCGCATAGATCCACGCGTGGAATATCTGATGACACTTTATCTCTCACCTGAATTAACTCCCGACGAAATTCGGAAGGCTGCGAGCGCTGGCGTAGTCGGTTCGTGTAACCTTGAGGTCTGCACGAATATAAGATTCATAAACTTGTTGGTAAAGGTGTCAAATCCTACCCGAGAGGTGTTACAACCAATTCTGATGGAGGAATAGAATCCTACGAGGCGTACTATCCCGTCTTCGAGGCAATGCAGGAAGTTGGCATGGTCCTGAACCTACACGGAGAGGTGCCTTCCGATCACTCATCAGTCAGTCTGTTTAGTCGTTTATTCACTGCTTGTCGGTTCTGAATACGCTAGGTTAGAACATCTGCGTTCTGAACGCAGAAGTCAACTTCTTGCCTCATCTCCGAAGTTTGCATCAACAATTCCCGAAGCTGAGAATCGTGCTCGAGCATGCAACCACACGTGCTGCCGTTGACCTTGTTAAGTCTCTTGGTCCCACTGTCGGCTGTTCAGTCACAGCACATCATCTTGCGCTTACCGTCGATGACTGGGCCGGTCAGAGCTTTCACTTTTGCAAGCCCGTCGCGAAATATCCAGACGATCGTGAAGCTTTGCGAGAAATCATCCGCGAAGGTTTGTGGTGCTTGGCTGCCGTTCGCGGTAATCTAACAATGTATAATATCACGTACTCACAGGTCATCCGCGATTCTTCCTGGGCTCAGATTCAGCACCTCACCCGCTGGAAGCTAAGAGCACAAGCACCTCCTTGAGCGGATGTGCAGCTGGAGTGTTTACCTCACCCATCCTGCTTCCGCTGACTGCACATCTTCTTGAGTCGTTCGGTGCGCTGGATAAGCTTGAAGCTTTCGTCAGCACCAATGGAAGAGCGTTTTACAGATTACCAATCGAAACCGGAGAAAGCGTTACGCTGCGTAAGATAGTGGGCAGAGAAGTGGAAAAGCAGTTCTCATTAGGTAAACAGACCGTTGCCCCTTTCATGGCTGGCAAGAAACTTTCCTGGGAGATCATCACTTAATTTCATTGTATGGGACAGACGCCTGCTGTGATGCAGCATACATCAAAGTAGATAATCATCAATGCAGGTAGTTTGTTACTCGATGGTGCCGTAAAGCCGCTGTGCCGGGCGTCAGGACTAGTACTCCAATCATCTTCGCGCTTGCTCTCCACGTCGACGAACTTCTTGCCTTCTGTGAAATCACCGTACCTCGTTTTATACAGCTCCCGAATCAAAGAAACTCTCTTTCTGACACCAGCGTCTCTCTACATGACGATGCGAGCCAGCTACCTCGTGTCGATAACCTTGGAGTATCCTTAAGTTTATCAGCATTCGACATTGCAAGCAGCCCAGAGTGGTCAATCGCCATAAGACTATCTCCTCCCTGTGACTTGGCAAAATAGAGACGGGGTGGATGGCAAGGAAGAAGAAATATCGAACACAGGTAGAAAGCATACACGAAGAAGAGGAACCTCACGACACCAGTTTGTCGCAGCCTTATTACAATTACAGATCTCTAAACCAAGTGACTGACTTCAGGCTGGGGTGGTACCAACTGGGGTACTTCTGGCTGGGATCAAGGCGATCAAGGTGGATGGGGTCAGAATGGGCGCGATCAAGATCAAAATATCAATGCCTGGCAGAATGCACCCGTCCGTGATAGCGACGTTCAGCCCGGAGACTCAATTTCAAACGCCTCCTACGACGATACTGTTATCGACCGGGAAGCTCCCGCAGGTCCCGCACCGACGCCGCCCTCCAAAGACATACCAATGCTCGCAGGTGCCAATAGCTGGGGCTGGGCGGGTGCCGTCGATGAACCAGCCGTAAAGTCAGCCATGAAGGGACAAAATCGGAACACTATGGTTTATGGATCTCCTACAGCCTTGGGTATGCAAGGCATGCTCAGCGCTATTGCCGAGCAGCGTCAAGCTCAACATATGGAACTGACTGAACAAATTCGCCAGACGCATCAACGTGCTGAGGACTTAGTCTATGGTACCCACCAGAAAGGAGGACGTGGGAAAGGCAGACATGGACAAGAGAGCACGAACTTGGGAGGCGGATGGGGTCAGACATCTGAAATCGGTACATCGCAGCATTCTAATCGTCCGGCTGGTGAGACGAACTGGGGTGGCGGATGGGGCGGTGCATGGGGTAACGATCAGGCGGGTAAAGGCAATAACTGGGCAGGGACAGCCGAGGGAATTAACACAACAGCCAAATCCAAGAAGAAACGGTCCAAAAACAGAGACCAACAATCCAATATGCATGCCAATCCGGGGAAAAGGACGATGGCTTGGGAAGTTCGTGGGGCGCTGAAGGAGGCTGGGATGGCTTGCCGGCATCAACGTCCGTTGCTCCGGGAGGTTTTGGTGCTACCTCGGGAACAGACGCAGAAGCTAATGGCTGGGGAACAAATAAAGGCGACGCTCATGCAGCTCCTTTGACTCAGTCTCAAAGCTGGGGTGCTTGGACGGAAACCCATGCCGACCACGGTGATGAGAAGGGGAAAGAATCTAAGGTGACTACCGCAGCGCCTAGCTCTGTTGGTCAACAATCTTATCCTCGAAATCACAGTCAGGGATCTCTGGCTTCTTTTCACGTATATTCGGTAGAAGGGACAAAAAGAAGAAGGGAAAAGACAAGGGAAAGGGAAAGGGAAAGGAAAGGGAAAGGAGAAGGAGAGAGGGAAGGTAGAGATAGTATGGGCCGAGGACACGAAAGTCGAGGAGACAGAGAAAGGAAAGTGGAACGGGAAGGAGAAACCTAACAAGAGTGCTGAGCAGGGAAAGAAGGGCAAAATTTTGAAGAAGCAGAAATTCGCGGAGCCAGAAGCAATGACCTGGGCGAATCCGGAGGACGATGAGAATGAGGATGAAGATGACGACGAGGAAGGCGAAGCTGTTTGGGGCAATGGCCGGAGAGAAACAGAGGGTTGGAATGACGCAGGCAAAGGCTGGGGCGACGCACAGGCTGCACCAAGACGGACATCGAGAACATCCGAAGGTTGGAGTAATTCATCTCACGGGAAAATATCGAAAGCGTACGCTATGGCCACTGATGGCTATGGCTGGGGAACAGGACAGGCTCAAAAGGACGCGCATGTTGCTGAACACCGGATAGTAGCATCGCATGGAGATGCTTTCGTATCGGCAAGGGCTGCATTGTTCTCGAAGGAGCGGTTGGCTCGAGATAGGATATTCTGGGCTTTCGATCCAAGTACGACTTCTTCCTTCTCCTTTTCCTTGATTAATGTCTGAACGTCGAATTAGATCAAGATCCCCGAGTCGCTTCTGTGCTGACCTGGATACAGCACATGCAGACCTCCTTGGCCACATACGGAGTTTGTGCTAGACTTGCTAGAAGGAATTCGATTACTAACTGTTCGACTGGTCATCTAGTTCAGCAAATTCCTAGAGTCCAAGGAGCGGGGTGCATTGTTCACGAATGTGGAATACAGATCCCCATCGGGACCTCATGAACCAGCATTTGACTGGCTTACCTTCGACCAGATCCAACCTACCATGGACAAAATATTGCAGGAGTCGGTGGCATGCTACGATCCAGCCTCACAAATCATAGTCTTCGTCTTTCTTTTGTCAGAGTCCAAGAGAAGCATGGCGATATGGCGGCGCAAGTTACCCTTACCGGACAACATTCACCATACGTACGGAATACACCTAACGAAGCTCGTCGCTGGTCTTGACAAGAAGTATCCGATACATGTTGACGAGTTGAGTGTAATCTTTTTGAGTCTTGAAACCTATCTTCATTGTTATTGGTTTCTTTTCTCCTCTCAGGATGCCTACTACATTTACACCAAGTAACCTTAATCGTACCGGATCAAACAAGAAAAAATGGCTCTATTGGGGAAGAACATGACATCCGTCTACGCATCCACCCGCTAATTCTGTTCAGTATCCATTCTCTATCCGCTTGCTTATTCTCAACTTGTACATCATGTTTGATTCAGCATATCTGTAGCCAAGTGTCCTCACCATTGTCTCTGATCTTCTTACCGTGTATTTCTTCCTTATCTGTTATTTCGTGACGCTTTGATTGCTGTTAGTGTGCGTGTATCCTTGACTTTAGCGACATTGTACTTCGCCATGTACAATAGCTGTATTTGACATGAACGAACTACAATATCTTGACAGCGAAAAGCGAAAAGCGAAAGCTGGTATATTCTACCATCAGCGAGTGTGATTTTAAATCGAATAGCTGATTCTACAATGGGATGCGTCCATACTTTCGCAATACTCGTGATTCGACATCCGCACCGGCCCATTTGTACAGGCCATCCGCAAGTGCAAGATTATCGCGCTCTGCTTTGAACAATTTTGAGAAATCCTGTGGTTGACCTGGCATTGCGCTGGATAATTGTGCGTTGGCGTATGGATTCATAAGTGGATCGGCTTGGACTGCAGCTGAATGAATGAATATATGAGAAAAGCTGTTCCCGGAAGAAAAAAAAAAAGAAAAAGAGACGACAAGTGGAAATGAAGTGCTCGACAACATTGACAGAGAAAGGCGCACCATTGTCATTGCCAAGAATAAGTCGGTATAGTCCGTTCAAACCGAAGAAGTTGAGGAAATACCACGAAAGCGAAGACACCCAGCGAACATCCATGTCCGGTGTTTCTATTCCTCGTTGAAGCATAGATTTGAAACCCAGAGTTAACGGAAACGGAAGCTTGACTATTCAGTATGAGAATTTTACACGTCAGCGTCTTTCGACCGCAGCCAGAACAAAGTGAACTTGGACGCACTGAGCACAAAACCTTGGAAGAAGAAGTTGATCCAGCCCATGAGTATCATTTGTGGAACCATCATCACTGCCTGTGTTTTCAAACCACCCATCATTCCTTCCATAACATTCGGATCGAGCGGATTCGGTGCTGTGGCATCTTTCCCATCCTTAGAAGAGGGTGGGCCGTCCTTTAGGTAGGTCCCGGCTTCGAATGCCTGGTTAAGGTAGCTCGAGATCGAATTGTAGTATGAAGGAGGGACTGGAGATGAGGCCACGCTTTCTCGTAGGATTTGGGAACGAAGCAGGGCACGCCTTCAGAAAGAGCATCAGAAGGACAGCAGACTGCAAAAAAGGCACCGTACTGTTCACGAGTCGCAACCCTGGAGAGCTTTTTGGGAGCAGACTGAAGCAGGAGAGCAACATTATGCCGCAATATTCCTACTAATATCTAATAGCTGTATTAGAATTGAATGAACGACGAGATGCAAAACGCGTTGTCATACCATTACAAGTGTGATGGGAAAGAGGACCCAGTCACGGATCTGGGGATCAAGATATAATGAGACCCTGCACAAAAGTCCATGATCGTTAGCTATGCATTTGAACCGGCGTTGCCTGGACTACTCACTCCATGCTGACGACCTGAAGGAAGGAGACCAACGTTTAGTGGAAAAGAAATGAAGTTCAGTACACGATCGACGTAGATCGACGCGTCAAAGAACATTGAACCGAAGTTTACCTCGACTCATCTTAGTCTTTGCCTTGACTTCCAACGTTCAAAGCTCTAAAGGAATGGCAGACTTCGAGCAGAATCTCAAAAGACTTGCTGGACTTACTGGACCTAATTCTTACGACGATCGTCGCGCAGTTGATCTATGGGCAAACTTGAGTACAAGGTGCTTCCGAGTCCCTTCCAGATGCGCCGTTTCTAAATCAGTTTCGACTTGAACGTCACGGATAACAGTACCAGTCCATCCGGAGGCAGTATGTACCCATCGTAATGGAAAGACATTTTGACAGACCCACAACTTAGGCAAAGAATCTATCATTGAAATTGAAGACCTGGATCAGGAGCTGCCTCCACCTTCCGTCTTGGATAGATATTCTCTTCCAGCTACTCTTGCAGTAGATGGTCCCGCTTATTCACATTCGGATCCCCTCGATGAGCTTTTGTCGTACGTATGCTTCTTCGGCAATTTTATATGCATGAACTCACCACTTCCTTTATTTTTTTGAAACATTGATTGGAAAGAAAATCGAATATGACTGCCATGCTCCCATCTCTGCATGCAATATTGTCTTCTGGAAAGACCGATGAGGCGGCATCCATTGAACTGGCAGAGCTACTTGGCTTTGAAGAAATTGAGTTGGTCTCCGAATTAATGACTCAGAGGCAAACCGCTGCGTCTAAGGTGTGTAGCACTGCTCATTACCAGTCCAGTGTAGCTTATTCATGTCATTATGAATAGCTAGAGAAGATGTTGTTACATAAGAGCACTACTTCAATACCGGTCTCCCGAGGAAGTCCATTTTCCCCGCCAACACCGAAGACAAAAATGAAAGGAAAGAAGGCCCAGGGCTCTAGACGTTTGTCTCTATTATATATCAGTCTCGTATGCTACTTACAATGCCGTTATTGTAGCAGACACTCCGGTCATAGATCTTGATCCTGCAGCAGCTCAGCGTCGTATCGAAGAAATGCTTCGAGCAAATGCTGCGCGTCCCCTCTTTACTGGAACTGCTGTATGTATCCGGAACTGAACACAATACAGTCCAGCTAATTTCTAGCTTCAGTACCAGGTAGTGCAAGAAGTACTACCTCACGTATATTCGTCTTCGTCTATGCATCAAAACAACATTCTGTCCGACGCAGGAAAGAAGTACCTCCTTCCTATAGATACCGAAAGGCACATGTATGAGGTGTGTCCTATCCTTGCAGTTTCGTGCTCACGCTGAAGGACGTATGTAACAGGACTACGAAGAGGTAATAGTACCGCCAGCCCGTCCGATTCCACCTGGAGCTTCCGAACGCTTGATCCTTGTATCTGAGCTTGATGAGCTCTGCAAGGGGTCTTTCCCTGTAAATGTTAAAACTTATCGCCTATGTGAAGGTTGACGAATGGATGACCACAGGGCTACGCTTCATTAAATAGAATTCAATCAATTGTCTATCCTACAGCTTACGGTACAAACGAAAATATGCTCATCTGTGCACCAACCGGAGCCGTATGTACTAGCTTGTATGAAGACTTGATTTCTATTGACGCGGTGCCGCAGGGTAAAACTGACGTAGCCATGCTCTCTATACTGCATGTCCTGAACGACTTTAGGCAGTCCATGGGCATGAAAGCATCACTTGCGGCTCAAATTCAAAGGGACAGGTTCAAAATTATTTACGTGTACGTCTCGTCGTAGCTCGTGCTACACAGTGTGCTGATTCATTCAGTGCGCCGATGAAAGCCCTTGCATCGGAGATCGTACGCAAGCTTGGGAAACGTCTAAAATGGCTTTCCATAAAGGTCAGAGAACTGACCGGTAGGAGATCCCCCATACCCATGGTTTCTCTTGAGAAATGATTATCCGATTGCATCCAGGTGATATGCAGATGACCAAGGCGGAAATCGCTGAAACGCAAATCATCGTAACGACGCCAGAGAAGTGGGACGTTGTCACAAGAAAACCTACAGGAGAAGGGGAGCTCGCGACTGTATGAAGCTTATGTTGCGTTTTCTGGTAGCAGCGGGTTCATCTTTACCCACAGAAAGTGAAGCTTCTGATTATCGATGAGGTCCATCTGTTGAACGATGAACGTGGCTCCGTAATTGAAACCATTGTTGCACGTACACTACGCCAGGTGAGTATAATAAATGGAAATTCTATGCCAAAGTCTATATCGATTTTCAGGTAGAATCGACGCAATCAATGATCCGCATCATTGGGCTCAGTGCGACATTACCCAATTATGTCGATGTCGCCGATTTTCTGCGTGTCTCCCGACAAACAGGGCTTTTCTACTTCGACACCTCTTTCCGTCCAATTCCTCTTGAACAGCATTTTCTCGGTTTGCGAGGAAAGCCTGGAACCGCTCAAGCGCGGAAAATCTTGGATTCTGTCGCATACGAGAAGGTATCCAAGTTGGTGGAAGCTGGCCATCAAGTCATGGTGTTTGTACACGCACGAAAGGAAACAGTCAAATGTGCATTTTCCCTCAGGGAAATGGCAAACATAGAGGGTACAATTGACAACTTCAGTTGTCAAGGTAATGAAAGATGGGACTTTTTTCGAAGGGAAGTCGGGACTTCCAGAAACAAGGAGATGCGCGAACTTTTTGATTACGGGTTTGGAATTCACCATGCAGGTATGCTTCGTTCGGACAGGAACTTGATGGAAAGGCTATTTGAAGCAAGAGCGATCAAGGTACGCCATATGTGCCTCTGACTTGATGGCAATATATGAACGACATATAGGTACTTTGTTGTACTGCGACGCTTGCTTGGGGAGTCAATCTACCCGCACACGCTGGTAATTTCGGTAAAATTCTGTTCTCACAATCCCTGCTGAGCGGATATTGTCTAGTTATCATCAAAGGCACAGAAGTGTACGATTCAGCGCAGGGCAAGTTCGTGGATCTGTCCATACTTGACGTACTGCAGATTTTTGGAAGGGCTGGTCGTCCCGGTATGGAGACTAGTGGGGAAGGATTCATCTGTACACATATCGATAAACTTGATCATTTTTTGGATGCTGTTACTGCTCAGGTACCGCTGTCTTCTACACTCAGTCAGGTTTTTCGCTAACAAGCTCTATACGAAAGCATCCAATCGAGTCAAAGTGAGCCGGAGTACGCGACCTTCGTTTTAAAATATTGCTAACCACTCTTTTGCAGGTTCGTTGAGGGCATGTCGAACTCTCTTAATGCAGAAATCGCACTGGGGACAGTATCGAATGTTACTGAAGCTGTTCAATGGATCGGGTACACGTATCTGTTTGTCCGATTGCGCAAGAATCCCCGTTACCACGGCAAGTCCTGCGTACCCTGAACGATCTTTGTAGCTATTCTGATAATACTGTAAATCCAGGTATCACGTACGAGGAAGTCATTGCGGATCCCCAGCTTGGACGAAAGCGCCGCGACCTGGTCCAGAGTAAAGCCACCCAATTAGCTGAGGCTCGCATGATTGTGTACGACAAGGAGCATGATACATTTTCCAGCACTGATCTAGGTCGGATTGCTGCGAAGTATTATATTCGAGCTCAGACGATCGTCATTTTCAACGAGTCGTTCCGGCCGAAAATGAGTGAAGCTGACGTCCTGCATATGCTATGCAAAAGCACTGAGGTAAGCTGAAGGTCATTTTTACCCCATCATGGTTTCACGTTTGTCCCTTTGTCCTATAGTTTGAACAGATTCAACTCCGAGAGAATGAAGTCAAGGAGCTCGAAAGCTTCTTATCGGATGAAAACATTGTTCCATGTCAAGTCAAAGTAAAAATCCCACCAGTTAATAATTATCACCTATCACTTACTTACATTTTGCAGGATGGAGTGTCTTCTACGCAAGGGAAAGTCAACATACTCCTGCAAGCGTACATTTCAAGGACATATCCAGAGGACTTCGCCCTTGTCTCAGATATGGCATACGTCGCTCAAAATGCCGGGCGTATCATCCGTGCCCTGTTGGAAATTGCAATTAGCAGGAAATGGGCAAACGTAAGCGCGGTCCTCATGTCTTTAAGCAAGGCCGTGGAAAAGCGTCTTTGGCCATTTGAACATCCTTTGTTCAGCTGGGCGACACGCTGAAAAGGGATACTTTAGCAAATCTGCAACGGTGGGCGGATGATTACTCGGTCGGCGAGCTAGCGCAGATGTCTGCTCGAGAGCTTGGAGAGCTGATCCATATGAATGAGACCCACGGAGCAGCACTCCTCCGGGTGGCCAAAGAGTTTCCGGTACTGGAAATATCGTATGAGCTGCGCCCGTTGACGTCGGATCTTCTACGCCTAGCTTTGCATGCGAGACGTGGGTTCGTATGGGGCTCAAAGCGTCCGGACGCTATAGAACCTTTCTGGATTTGGGTTGAAGACGTGGATGGCGATATCTTGCAACTCACCCATGTCGTGTATCGGCAGTCGACAGAACGAATCGACGTGGATTTTGTCATTCAGGTTTCTGAAGCAAGAATTGACACAGGCTTAACGATAAGATACGTTTCAGACAGATGGATGGGCGCTGAGGGCGAGGTGTCCGTCAATCTCAGCGACTTGGTGAAGCCACAAGCTTTTGAATCGTTCACGCTATTCCTTCCCTTACCCTTCGTGAACCTCGACTCGCTTGGAAACGATGCTCTGCAGTCAGCATTCAGCACAAGACTACAGACTTTCAACGCAATCCAGACACATAGTTTCTGGAGTATGCTAAGCATTCGACAAAATGCGTTGCTGTGCACGCCTACTGGCTCAGGAAAGTCCACCCTTGCACAAATGCTCGTAGCGTAAGTTTTTCTTCAAGCTCTGGTGCGGACTTTCCCTTCTTGCTAATAGTGCTTCAGGAAAACTTTGCAGAAAGCCAAAGCAGGTGTTTGGACGCTGATTATTGTGCCAAAACGAGGGATCGCGAATGATGCTGCATCTCAAATGAGCCGAGTACTCGATCAGCTAGGCATTCCAGTTGAAGTGATCAGAAACGGGTCAACGCTCTCACTTCAGAACCGGAAAAAAGTCGTCTGTATAATGACGCCTCGAGTCCTGTTGGACGCTATGGATCACCCGACGTGGCCAACGATCATCGACTCCCTTAATCTCGTCATCTGCGAAAACCTCGAGCTTCTCGACGCCGAATACGAATTGGCAGTTTCAATATTACTCCACGCAACCCAGACCCGAGCAGTTCGCTTCGTGGGACTTTCAGCGTCCTTGACCGACCCCTCCGGGCTCGCCAGCTGGCTGCGCGTATCACCCCAATGCATGACGTGCTTCCGACCCAGCGACCGAGAGCAAGATCTACGAACGTCGATCCAGGCGTTCACCTTACCGCATTCCGCCGTGCTCTTCAAGGCAATGGTGAAGCCGGCGCACGCTGCGATCTGCTCCGCCGCCGGCGAGTTCTCTATCGTCTTCGTCCCCTCAAGGAGCCACTGCAAGCCCATCGCGAACGATCTCATCACGCAATGCGCCGTCGACCTGAAAATGCAAGGGTACCTCCCCGCGTCGATGTCGTCCGAGGATCTTGAGTTCTACGTAGCGCGTCTGCAAGACCATTCGCTTGCGGACTTCATCACGCGAGGTATCGGAATCTTCCACGACGGTATCAGCCGTTCAGACCGAGCACTCATGCTCGAGCTTTGCGCGGAGGGCATCGTACGCGTCCTCATCGTCCCCCGCGAGGCGCTGTGGTCCGTACCGATGCGGGCTGGTGTCGTCGTCGTCATGGGCACGCAATTCGTGCGTGTAGAAGGTACAAGCGGAGCAGGGAGGGACGCCGCGGGTCAGCAAAACCGACAAATCGCAGACTATCCACTTGCAGAAGTTGTACATATGCAGGGACGTGCGGCACGCCACGCGCATACAGGGCATTTCCATCTACTCTGCCAAGCAGAAGGGAGGGAAACTCTGACCCGATTTCTTGATGAGGGCCTCCCGCTCGAATCGACACTACACGAGGCTCCAGCTCTCGCCGAGTGGCTGCGTAGGAAGTGGAATAGCAGGACCATCTCTCAAGCTGACAAACAGCAAACGATGGACATATTGTCGTGGACGTACCTTGCGCGGCGCGCAGAAAGCAATCCGATGTATTATGATGCAGCTCCGAGCGACCTCAATTCGTCGCTATCAAGACTGGTAGACCACTTACACGGGGAGAGCTCATGAAATTGTAATATTATTCATAGACACAAAGTGCAGACGTTTACAAGTAGAACTATTCTAGCAATCTATACAACATTGACAAGCTCTTTTTACAGTAAGAATTTCTTGAGGCCTTGGAGACGCTCTACAGCCTGCTTCAGCGTATCCAGGTCCTTACAGAATGAAAAGCGTGCAAAACGCTCCCCGATTTCTGTATGCTCCTCGCAATAAAACTACAAGGTCAGTGAGCAAATGGTAATTTAAAGATATGGTTCTAGACCTACCTCGCTAACCGGTATAGAAGAAACCCCGAGTTCCATGGCAATAAACCAGCACGCCCTGTAAACAAATTCAACATGATTATCAATCGGAAATGAATGTCTTTCATACCTGAAGTCCCTGCCTCTGCCCTGAACACTCTTCGGGAATGGAAAGTCTTCCGGCCAATGTAGACTAGATATGTCCTTTACAAGTAATCAGTGATGCGAATCAAGTTTTTGGAGCAATCAATGTACCAGAAGAACGAAGTAGCTTCCCTGAGGAAGGGTGTATTTCAAGCCAAGCCGGTCAAAACCTTCAACCAGGACATTACGACGCTCCTCGTATTCCTTGTTTTGCTTTTCAAAGAAATGACGCTCTTCTGCTTGTTCGAGACCTGCAGCTGCGGCTTCTTGAAGAGGGGAGTTAGAGCAGAAGACAATACGCGTGCATGCTGCGAGTGTCGGCGCAATGATATGCTCTGGTCCGATGAGATAGCCTACACGCCACCCCGTCGCAGCAAATGCCTCTGTCAGGGTTCAAAGAATGATAAATATAGTAGAACAAAGCTCAGCAACAGACCGTACTTACTGCCGCAAGAATACACGGAAACAGTACGCTCCCACATGCCAGGAAGCGTAGCTATAGGGATATGTTCTTTGCCATCAAAGACAAGGCAATCATACTGAAAGGCCGGCGTGATAAGAAAAGTATAGACAACAGAGATAATTGAACGTACGACTTCATCAGACATCACCAGAAGATTGAACTCTTTGGCAATATCCGCAATCTTCTCAAGCTCCTCCCTCGTAAAGACTTTGCCCACGGGATTGTGAGGCGTATTGACAATAATCATTTTTGTTCTCGGAGTGCATGCTCGCCTGAACAGATAAAACAGTTGTGTAAGTTTGACAGACGTAGAGTATCCTGAGAATATATGCACCGTAATTCCTCAAAGTCAATTGTCCAATCATTGCTCGTAGTGTTGAGCATGTCTGCAGGAGGAGGGTGAAGAGGCACATAGACTGGCTTTCCTCCATTAAAGACGACGGACGGGAGATACTGATCGAAATACGGCTCAAACATAATTACTTCATCTCCGGAGTCTAAAAATGCCGTGAACACAGAATATTGTCCTATATTCGGGACAATTATTCAGCTAAGATGGATGCACAATCAGAACGGACGGGGACGAACCCTCGTTTGCACCGCTAGTAACCTGAATCTCCGTCTCTACGTCGAGGTCTCTGCCCAATATCTTGTCGTAGCGCTTTTTGATAGCTTGTCGGAGCCTTATGCGCCCCTTGGGGTGCGAGTAATGATTTCCAACAGTGGTGTTCAGAGCTTCATCGGCAGCGTCTTTTACCCACTGCGGTGGCGGGAAGTTCATGTACCCTTGTCCTAAGTTGATGCAATCTGCGGGCAAATTGGCTGCGCTGAGTGGCACAGGGTCTTCAGTTGACATCCTACCACTGTATGCGCCCTACAAGACATACTTGAAGATGGACCAGACATCCTGAGCGAGAGCCCGACCCTCCTTCAACCGTGAAGCCAACTGGAAGTTCGGGGTGGTAGGTTTGACCCCGTTGATGTGTGCAGAGCCGTTTGCGGTCATGGTCCTAGAGACTGTTCTGAAAGATCTGAAGAAGAGCCTGCTCAGCTTGACGGACGTGGTGGTGGTTATAAGCAAAAACTATTTTGATTTTCTGTGATGGCCGCTGGAGTGACAATGATAAAGATTGATGAGATGAAGTGGGAGAGCGACGGGGACGGACGATGTCACCACCGTCGGTCATTTTGGCGTGTCTATTCCGAAATTGATTGGCTGAATTATAATAATCTGCTCAATATTTTCTCGTGGATCCTTCCATACAAGGCAATCTGCAGTATACGTTCTTGCTTGCGGCCGTCATAATCTAATCTTCTCAAGCAGAGCAGGATCAAACACGCGACCGACCAAATCCGACGCACTTTTGTTTGGTCGTGATTGGCATGGAATCTACGTGAGTCCGACTTGACCTTGGACTTACTTGTCGATCAAGAGAATGGCTCCAACTTCGTCCGCACGCTCGCTATCATCGCACCTACAATAGTGTCCGTCCGAGAGACTCTATCTGACGGAGATAGGCTTGGACTCGAGCTCGACGGAGGCGCGAACGAATACGAATGCCAGCTGGCGGCCGCATCTCCACAGATCACCACCGTAGACAAGATTTTCTAGGCGTGGTTAAGCATCAAGCGCTTCGATCTTCAAGTTGCTGACGTGGAAACTTTTGTCTTATCTACTGTACATACCAGTTACTGTAAGTGGATGGAACGCTCTGGACTGTGGCGCGTCTTGCAGCTTGTGCTTGTGCTCGTTGTCAACATGTTGCGATGGTTCATATGCGAGCCGTCGGCCCTGTCCCTGTCTTATCTCTCTTCTTGTGCTCGTCGTTTTGTCATGATTCAGTAAGTTTCACCAGGTGGAGCCATGCATGGCTCGAGCGCAAGTCGGAACTGTCCTTATATGAAATCCGGTTAGAAACAGTGACGGCCTTTGCAGCTGCGCATCGTCTCGCTTTGGGTGCGTTCTTCATATTTACTTCGGAAAAATAACTGCTAAGTAATGTTGTTTTATGTACATGAAAAGGGTGCTATTTATAGACTCCTCATTTGCCTCCGCTCCGTTTTGCTTTGCTATGTCGAAACTATGACCAAGAAAATTCGCGAAAGTCTTATGATGACATACCACAGTCTCCTTCACACCTTGGCTCTTGTCTTCACGCTGGCATTCTACATCGATTACATAATCCGATATGTCGTGCTTCTTGTTTTAGTGCACGCTCCTTAGGATGCTTCTTTATGCGTAGCTCACAGCATGCTTCGTAGCTTGTCCAACATGATCTGCTGTGACTAGACAACAGTAGTAGCTTATTGAGTGACTGAATTGCGTCAGAGCCCGACTCTCATCCGGTTGGCCACCGAAGCATCCCCGACAAGACCATCTGGGCTATACTCGGCTCGAACTTGACATTCATTCCTCCGCTATCTCGTCCTTTTTGCTCTCCCATCCGGCGGTCCAACCTCTTTGTCACGTCATTCCGCGCTTGTATACCCCATATCTCTTGCAGTGTTTTACCGAGTTCTTCTCCATTTTGCCCCACATGGTCTCTCAAGGATGACTTTCCATCCCCATGCTGCACTCAATTCTTGGTCCTATCTATATCTATTTTCATCAGGCGGAACCGGTGCATCTCAATCCTTCCGCGTTGTACGTTGACGGACGTACGCTGTCGACATAACCGGTACCGGACCTCCCACAGTCAATTTGCCATGATGCGCGATAGCGCCCTGTCCCGCAAGGATTTAAAGCCTGAACGTCATCTCGTGGTTCCTTGCACTAGTACACTTATCCCCACTTCTGAATCCCAACAGTCTCTTGCATGATGTCGGATTTTACTCGTCTTCGTGTCTTCTCTCGTTCCTCTCCTTCACCCGCCCAGTTGTCTGAGAAGGCTAGACTTCAAGAAAGATACGTTAACGAACTATGGTATCTGCTGACGGCTGTCGTCGGGCTATTGACCATCGTCCACTGGTCGACGCGCCTTTATTCTTTTCTCCGCAAACCGCAACGAGGACAAGACAGCTCCAATGCGACAAACATCGAGAAGACGTCCCCTGAGGCATCAATGCCAGGGCAGACCGGAACGGCGTCGATTCGTCGACTTCCTCAAGCTTTTTCCAGCGTCTTCAGAATTGTAGCATTCCGGACTACGGTACCAATTGGGCCTTCCTCAGTCATATCTGTGACCGAGCTCGTATTCATTACGGGTTATGTCATCGCTTTATTGGTCTGGTTGTGGATTAACAGTGCGTTACTCAATTAATCGAAGACACTTCAAAGTTTTAAGCATATGCTTATGCTTACAGCGCACGACATGGAGACGTTCTATTTTCAGGACCGTGCTGCGCATCTGGCATCTTGCCAGGTCCCCCTTATCGTCGCTCTTGCTGGCAAGAATAATATTATATCATGTAAGAAACGAATTGCCGGTGACCCCTTTACATCACGTCACGTACTTATCTTGCTTGATTTGTAGTCCTAACTGGTGTCAGCCATGAAAGGCTCAACGTGCTGCATAGAGCGAGTGCTCGTGCTTGTCTCGTGTTATTATGGATTCATGCACTCGTCCGAGGACTTTCAGGGTATGTCTTCTCTTGGCTTATGGCACTCTACTTCTTCATTGACATACGGCTGCCTAGTCTGCCTGAGAAGTTTGACCTCAGCCATGGATGGATGAGGTGGGGTGTTGCTGGTCTCGTAGCTTTCTCCTTGGCTACTGTTTTGTCCATTCGTCCGATCCGTATCAAATTCTTTGAGTTCTTCCTCATCTCTCATATCGTTCTTATCTTGTAAGCGATGCGAAGGTGCTACACGTGAATGTTTAGCTGAAGGCATTTATAGTATCTTCATCCTCGGCGGCCTTATACATGCCGGATCACGGGAGTTAGTCATTCATCAACTTCACACCTCTATAGTTTACTGATGACTATCTTCATTAGGTTCGGTGACTATTTCTGGCCTGCCTTCCTGGTATGGGGTCTAGACCGCCTCCTCCGATTGGGCAGACTTATCTGGAACAACCGGATCTGGGCCCGAAGCTCTTCAGACGCCCATCACGCCTCCGTCGAGCTTCTAACGTCGGACACCGTCAAGCTAACGCTCTGCCGAAGAATGAACTGGACCGCCGGTCAACACGCATACGTCATACTTCCTTCCGTCAGCAAACTGCCGACCGAGGCACATCCTTTCACTATCGCCAGTATTCCGCATTCCATCAGCATTAACGGATCAGACGAATCCCCCGAGAAGGAGGTCGTTTTCCTCATTCGTGCGCAAAGCGGATTTACGGAACGACTACTCGATCATGCTTCAAGAAAGGGATTGTCGAATTCCGTACCTGCGTATATTGACGGGCCATACGGAAATCCTCCGGATCTGCGAAGCTTCTCGACGTGCGTCCTGATTGGTGGAGGCTCTGGAATTTCGTACACTCTTCCTCTGCTTCTTGACATTGTTCAGTGAGTGCCTTGTTTCACTCCGTATCTACAAGTACCTCATGATGCCTATAGCAACGCCCGCGAGGGGACATCCTCATGCCGGCGTGTATCGTTCGTCTGGATCGTGCGCCACGAAGGTAGGCATGTCAGTTCTTGAAAGCGACAAATTTCTCATTGAATGTAGATCATATGAACTGGGTTTCGAAGCCATTGACAGACGCATTACTGGCCGCGCCTAGCGACTTAATCATCGAGCCTTGCGTCTTCTTCACCCGCCCAAAGACAAAGTCTTCCGACACACTGGTAACGGACTCGACATCTCCTTACGCTCTCGTGTCTTCCGAGACGGTCACGACAATGAAAGAACTCGCGCGTAACGCCATCAAGACGGCGAACGGCCGCCCCAATGTCGAGACGCTCATACAAGATGCTGTTTCTCTGTCTTCTGGTCCTGTCTCCGTTGATGGTGCGATCTTATTTTCTCCTCATCTCAACCTTGTCCACTTACACGCTGGACTTCTTTAGTGGCTGGTCCATCTTCACTCGCATCGGCAGTCCGAGCAGCGACCTCGTTTGAGAATGCGAACCCGATCAACATCTTGAAAGGTCGTCCGACTGTCACGCTGCACATGGAGACCTTCGGAATGGTCAAAGCTTGAGATCCGGTCTGTTATATATTCCTACGCCTGCAATCAATATCCTTTTTCTTTCGATTCTTTACAAAGATGTATTCATTGCTAGATAATAGACGCAGGTTTCCCAGTGTATATGATGATGCAGTTGTGGGTCGATCAGGACAATGATTTACGTTCATGTCGATCCTTTCGGCCCACCTAAATCAGAACTATTCATTCGTTTTGATCGGAATACTGCTAATTCAATGAAGATCGTGGCTCTGACTATACGTACACCCAATGAGTATGCTAAAGAACGGAAAAAAAAAAAATCTATGTCGAGTAAGTCGTAAGTAAAAGAAAATCGTAACTAAATCCTCGCAAAATCCAATCCCTTTTTTAAAGACAAATTTTTTTTTCATCAATCTATCGATTCAAATCGCTCCTTAAGCGGATCTTCTCTCCACAGTAATAAATCCAAACAGGGAAGGTATACCGATGACGATTGCGAGGCCCGCGAGGAGGGAGTAGCCGGGCCCAGCGTGGAGGGCGTCGAACATCTGCTGGCCGAACAGCGGGAACGCAAAGCCCATGACGGAGCGGATGACGGTGGCGGCCGCCATGGCGGACGCGGCGTAGCGGAAGGAGTCGACGAGGTAGAGCTGGATGGGGAGGAACGTGCCCATCATGGCGAACCCGAAGATCCCGGCCCCGATGATTGGCATGATCCAGTGCACTTTGGCTTGTGCTGACCAGCCGTACCAGCTACATATGGAAGAAGAAAAGAAATTCCCGAAAATCGCTCGTTTGAGAATGACTGGTTGGATAGAGAGGGGGAGAGACGACTTACAAAAGCCCGATTGGGACGAAGCAGCTAGCTATGATCAGTGGCGGGATGCGCATTTCGGGCTTTGATACGCCCCCGCTCTTTGCGACGAGCTGTGTCGGTGTCAGCAGCGTCATGGCGGACAGACAGAAAAGCGCGTGCGTACCCTTTGATAAATTCCATCTGCCACGTAAGCCCCGTATGCTGTCGAGAGACAAAACCCGACCCCCGGTCCCAAATAAGCCTTCAGATACATTAAATCTCTGGCATTGCATAAGCTTGGAGAAGAGTAGGACTTACAAGTCCAGCGAGGCCGGTACTAAATCCATAGTTTTCCGGGAAGAGCTGGGGGAACGTCGCAAACATGAGGTAATAATATCCGTAAGTCCTGAGAAGTCAAGTCAACGCCTTCACCTCATGTACTCATGAATCGTGAACTTACAAGCCCATGTACAGACTCAGAATAAAACAGATGAAGCTCCCGAACAGTAACGCAAAGGGCCTCGTCATATTCACCCACATGACATGCGCAAAATCTTTATGTTGATCAAGCAGTACATCATGTTCAAGCGTCTTTTCGCCGGACTGCTTGATCTGCCGCTGAGCGCGTTTGATCTGGATAAAAGGAGCATATGTCTCTTGCAGAAATATGATGCCGAAACAACCTCCGATACCAGAAGCTATGGCGATGACGATGAAGATCCATTTGAAGCCGATCGTCTCGGCGATGAAGCCTCCTGCTACTGGTCCGACTGAAGGTCCCTAGTAAAGGCCCTAATGTGAAAACAGCCATTGCCGTAGCTGCGGAAAGAAAAGGAGAAATTTTCAGTCGGAACACTCGATCATTTCTTGTATGCTACTTACCGCGATCTCGTTCCGAAAATAGATCACCGATGACTCCAGCGCCAATAGCTTGATTACTCCCGATTTAGCTGACAGTCCAGTACGGGGGAAGTGAGATTGACGCTCTTTCTCACCTATCGGCGCACTACCACCAAGACCGGCCAGAAACCTGAAACCGATCAGCGAGCCAATATCAGGGGCGAAAGCGCAGGCAATATTGAAGATGAGAAAGGCAATATTTGATATATGCAAGACCTGCAGGACATTAATCAATTTTTCAAGGCTTTAACGCGTTCCTAGGAATGGTACGCACCCGTCTTCGCCCTACAACTTCACTGAGTGGGCTCAAGAACAAGGGGCCAATCGCATAAGCAAGAAGGAAAATCGTTAAGGTCATGTTCAACTTTAACAAAGAACGAGGAGTTAGTACTAGTCGTCGAGCTGTAATCCAATCGATCTAACAATCGTAGGACTTGAAATATCATAATGGTCTTGAATCTGATGCAGTGAAGCAGTTAGTTCATTTCCATTATCCAGCGTCAAAATGAACGTGCACGCACGCGGGGCAATGCCGGAGCCATCATGCTACTCGACACGGGGCTCACAAATGTGTAAAATGATACCTGGAATTTGTAAATGAATAAAAGATGGAGAGATTGCCAAATTAAGAAGGTACGCTTACAACGCCAGCCATGCGCCATTTTCTCCAGAACGTCCTGCATGAATTGTCATTAATTGAAATTCATTGAGAATGTGCAGTGCAAGTGCAAGGCAGGTCGGGGTCATACTCACCAATTTCTGGGATTGTCAGGATCATGTTGCCAATCATGATCGAGTCTCTCCAGAGCCTCGATCCTTTTGTCTTCAGGGATGGCCGACTCACCCTCACCCTCGCGGAAGTCAAGTTCTTCGTCCTTGGTGACCTTGTTGGCTTCTAAATCGCGTTCTACAATCGTTGAACGCGACGAGGCAACACCCGTGTCGACTGGCTGGAGGTCCTTGTCCGACATTTTGCTCATCGTCAAAGGAAGAGAAGGCGAAGCAGGCAAGAGAAGGGCATATATGTTCACCAGCAGAACTCCACGCTTTATAAGTACGTAGTTCTGTTAGCTTCTCTTCTCTCTTACCAGTGTGGCATGAGGTCAGACCGCTGCCGAGCCACACGGGGCTTTGTTCCGAATATAATTTCTCTCACAACCCTCTCTCAGCACCTTGCCTGTTTCATCGGATTGACTTGCGTCCTTAATTGAGCGCTTCTCCGGCAACACATGCTTATTCCTCGCGCTCAATTGCAGTAGAGGCCGAGCTGAAGCAGGTGTTAATAATTTCTAGCAGTAACAACATGACTGAATGATATACAAATCTACCGAGTAAAATTACTAAATAGAGCCAACGGAATACAAATCGGAGAGAACGGACTGTGGACAAGCCGAAGGCGCCGCAACATGGTCCGGCCTGAAAACGTACTTGATGAAATAAATCCGTTGCTTCTTTCCTTCTAGATCACACTGTAACGACCAGTGCTTGCTGATGGATTACGATATTCGGATTGCAGAGCAGCCGCGGATGCTTCCACAAGTAAGCGCTTAATCTCCCTAACTGCCTGCTCAACCTATTTTGGTAACAATGGCATCAAATTCATCTGAACGATGTAAGAAGCAGAATAACTTACCCTCCACTCTTCATTGGACTCTACAAGCAAATGTAGTTTTGGTGGGCCTTCAGGCGGCGGTTCCTTGCCGGACTCGTAGTAGATACCTGAGAAATTTCAGTAATTTGTACGATCACATAAGGGCAAGACACACCTTTATTCGTTACCGAAGCTCCGGTCTGGTCGATGAGCTGTCATATTGATGTGTAAGTCACGTTTCTGTGAAGGCGCAACAAGTTGACTCTCACCTGAACCATCGTCTCCTTATTAGTGACTCGCCATCTCGCTTTTTGCGGGTAATCATTGATCGGAATGATAGCATGGAAGTCCGTCGCATCTGGGTCTTTGACAGAACCACCCTTTGCCTCAAACGCGCTCTGACTCTGAGCAACGAGCCGCGCCACGCGAAGCTGCGCATTCAACTTCGCAACAACGCTCTGAGCTTGTTTGTACGCCGCGGTATCCTTCCCAGCTCTCGCAGCAGCTTCTTCAGCCAAACGCAAAGAATTTTGCATTTTCTCTTCTTCCTTCTGTTGTGCCAGCCGCCGAGCAGCCGCGGCCGCACCTGCGATGCCAAGTTGACCCTTCGATGAATCTGGAGCCGGTCCTCGCTTGATCTCCACCTTGAAGTTCCCAAAGCTCATGTCATCCTTTGACTCGGCTTTGGTGGCACCAGGACCGCTGGGCGCGGCATCCTCATCTATTTTCTCTTCCGCTTTCTCATCTCCTTCGCCGTAAGCTTTACGCTCGGCCTTTTCTTTGGCGTCGCGCTCCTTATCTAATCTATCCAGCCCTTTGCCACCGAAGCCTGTGAACACCTTCTTAGCATTCCCAGACTTCACCTTCTCAAGGAACCCTACAATGAATCAAGTAATAAGTAGAACGAATTAATATAAGTAAAAAAGAAAACATACCATTCGCTAGCTCTTCAAGTTCTTTCGGCACGGTCGCATCGCTTGCTTTCAGAGCTCTGAAGATGTCGACAGAATACCTCTCCTGCTCTGGAGTAATGAAAGTGACGCAAGTGCCCTTATTTCCAGCTCGACCGGTCCTTCCTGCGCGGTGTACGTAGTCTTCCATGTGATTAGGCACATCAAAGTTTATTACGAGTTTCAGTTGCTTGACATCAAGACCACGGGCGGCGACAGAGGTCGCAATCACAATAGGCACAATACCCGCCTTGAAGTCAGCAATCGTCGAATCACGGTCAACTTGGTCTTTTCCACCGTGCAAACTCATGCAGAGATAACCTTTCCGTAGAAGTTCACGCAGAAGGTTGTCTGCGGCTTCTTGACGGTCCACGAAAATAAGAGTCCGACATTCAGGATCTTCATTATACATTTGACCGAGGATTTCCAGGAGGCGGTGGAATTTCGTATCCTCAGCACGAACCTCGACAATCTGTTCGATTTCTGCAGCGACCACCGATCGCCCGCCAACTGTAATCTCAAGCGGCTTCTTGAGTATCTTCCGAGCGAGTGAATCCATTTGTTTGGGGAAGGTGGCAGAAAACAGGACTGTCTGTCGGTCAGGTCGGATGTTATTTACGATCTTCATGACTTGCGGCTCGAAGCCCATATCAAACATTCGATCCGCCTCGTCAAGAACAAGGTATGTAACCCGTTTCAAGTTTGTGACTCGTCCGGAATTTGCGGTGAGGAGATCAATCATGCGTCCAGGAGTGCAGACTATGATCTCTGCACCCTTCTTCATCTCTGCGATCTGATCCTTAATCGGGGAACCACCATACGCACAGACAGCCTAGATAGAGTTAAAAGCATCTGCATGTCAAGAAGACGCGAGAATATCACGCACCCGAAGATTCAGAACCTTCAAGAAGGGCTTACAATCACGATGAATTTGAACTGCCAGTTCGCGAGTCGGGGTCATCACAATGGCTATCGGTCCCTCCATCGGCTCCAAAAGACGCTGGTCCTTAATGTGGCGGAAAAGAGGTAAAAGGAAGGCGACAGTTTTCCCTGATCCCGTCTTTGCGACGCCAATGACGTCGCGCCCAGACATGATCGCAGGAATAGCTTGCGCTTGAATAGGCGTCGGTGCAGTAAACCCAAGCTTCTTTATGACATCTAAGCTAAAGGCATAATTTAACGATTTACACAAACTAGAACAAACAAAAGAACGTACCAGCTTGCAGGTAGACCGCAGTGACTCCATTTTGTGATGGGTCGGGGGCAATCAATACCACGAATCTTAATACCGTCCAGTTCTAAGCGCAGAAGATCCGCTTCCTCGTCTGACATTTCCGCAACTTCAGGAGGAGGGTGGTAGAATTCTTTGCGAAAAGGCTCGTATACGATGCGCGAATGATCGACTGTCGCAAGATCCTTCTTCTTAGCCTTCTTAGCTGCGAGAGCGAGGATGTCCTCAGGATTGAGGTCAGTGGCGTCAAGTTCGTCGGCAACCACTTCAGCGTCTTCTTCGTCGCCTCTTTCTTCATCAAGGCGATCTTCGAGACGCCGTCGATAGTTCGGATCTTCCATCATCTTTTTTATGTCCATTTCATCCACCTTCTTGACCTCCTCCTTGACTTCTGACATGAAGGCGTCTAATGGGTCAACCTCTTCCTCATCCACGTCCATGCTGTTCTTAACTTGAGCTTTCTTTTCCTGGTCAAGCCGATTCGCTTCCTCATCATCATCGTCGGCCTCGAGGTTTTCGCCTACGCTTTCATCGTTCGGCATGCTCATGTCGATAGCAGGCATGTCCTCAAGTTTCTCGAGTTTCCGTGTGGTTTCGGTGGAATCGTCCATCATAGCGGCCTTCGCATTGGCTCCTTTGGTAAGCTCCGGCTTTATGGGTAGCACCTTTAAGCCCAATCCACCAAAGGCAGCTCTGTTGAGCTGGGCTGCAGGTTTCGACTGGGTCGTTGAAGTCACAGCGGGTTCTGGCATTGTTAAATCAAGTGATATGAAACCTAGCATTTAAATGTAAGGAAAATGAAGTATACTCACGAGGAACAGATTTTCCGGCGAGTGCCATAGCCTTCGCCTTCGCCTCGTCCAGTGCTTTCTTCGCCTCCCGCTCCTTTTTCCAAGCCTCCAAACGCTCGCGTTTCGCTCTCATCTTTTCGTCTTCCACGGGCGGAGTTCCGGCTGCGGGAGTGACTGGCTTTGATTCTTTTGATTGGCGAGGTGGTGAGGGTTGCCTATCACGCTCGCGCTCGCGCTCCCGTTCTCTTCGATCCCGAGAACGAGAACGAGGCCTTCGGTCGTCCCGTCGAGAATCTCGACGGTCGCGTTCATCTCGGTAAAGGTCTCTTCGTTTGTCGTCTCTATATCTGTCGTCCCGATGTTTGTCCCTCTCGCGTTCCCTAATCCTGTCTCGATCCCGGTCGCGATCGCGTTCACGGTCTCTGTCGTCGTAACGGGATTTATCACTAGGTCTTACATTCCGCCGAGTTGGAGAAGGAGACCGAGGTGAAGAACGATAGGATGATCTTACCCTCTTGTTCGCTGTGTCCGGCGAGTATGATCTGTCTCTACGTGCCATCGCGCTGTTCTCGGTGTTGAGTGACAATGAGTATAGACGAAGAGTTAACGTAAGTAAGGTGGGTGAAGTTAAGGTCATGGGAAAGCGTTACGTAAGATCACCGCATATACACGCGTCTGAGCTGTGTTAACGGTGCATTGTACTTTCTTCCGTTCGTTTCTACCATGGCAAACACACTCGAGTCGTCTGCACTACTGTCTTCTCTTCCCAAATATCTTCCTAGGTCAAAATTGCTGAATCATCCCCAGGATGCTATAGCGGCGCTAACTCATACCGTCTTCTCGATATTGGGATTTCGACTTATTGGTGTTGATGAATCCTCTTCTGTCTCTTTCCCGGACAATATCCTACCTGATAACTGGAATGCGCACGGTCCAGGAAACTATACACTTCGGTACCGTCACGAACAGAGTAGTCTTGAGTTCATTATAAAGGTCACGAAGCTCGGCTCACGCACACTCGTCAACGGGATTGCTAGCGAGGCAAGCTTTGGGGCTTCATAATTTACTGTATCAGCTACATTTAACACTTGATCCTTATAGACCGATAAGACTGCTTCATTGGATATTTCGACAAACGACTATGTCTCGCCGAGCTTTTTCCCTTACACCGTGGAAGAACAAGGCTCTACGCCTCTTGTCCAGGGCTTCATTTCTTCGAACAGAATCACAGACTTTGTGAATCAACTCAAACTCGCCATCATACAAAAACTCGTCCCGGGCTTACGGAAAGAGGGTTATATGGAAATCGCGGGCGATAGCTCTACTGATACAGCATCTGACACACAGCGACAAAGTCGATCCCAAACTGGTGCGCGCGCCCAGCCGGGACCTTCACATCCGGTCATACCTCCCGAAGTGCCGCGCCGTCCTTCGGGCCTTGAGTCGCACATTCCTCCAGAGAATCCGCTTCAGATTGGGAGGAGCGACCTCGATCCTCTTCCTTTGCAAAATCAACCAAATCCGTTCGCGCCACCTCCACTTTTCCCTACTAATCGGGGCGATGGCATGTATGTTGGGCCTGATCATCCGATTTTTGGCGGTGCATTTGGTCCTCGAAGGGATCCGGGTAACCCTCTGGGCGGAGGACCGTGGGGAGGAGACGGATATTTGCCTCCCATGGGTGCACCTCCTGGCGCGAGGTTCGATCCCGTTTTTCCGGGTCCACTTGGTCCTGGTCGTAATAGACCAAGGGGATCAGGCGGACGCGGTCCTCGAGGACAGCGCAGTGGTGATCCAGACAATGATGAGTTTATGCCTCCTGGTATGGTAAGTTAAACTTGACATTCACATTGATCGCTCTGAGATACTCCGCTGAAACTTCCGACTCGACTCTAGGGCGACATGTTTTCTTGAGTGAGAAGAATTTTTCAATCATGCGCATTATCTGTACTCGCGAATGTTTGTATTATTACAGTGAATGTACTCGTCACGGGAGTTGATTCGTGTATTGTTGTAAACGAAAATGTATTATCTCAATTGCGAAAACATGAAATTAGGACCCTACATTACATAGTTAGATATAGATCATAAATCACGCTCAATGCCGAACGTCTATTTACGAGCCACAACGACCTGAAGTCAGCTCTGCCACCTTCCCATCACAATGTCGTTCCATAAACTCAGAACCAATAATTCTGGCATGCCTGGTATGCGCCCGTTTCCGAAAGAGAAGACGGTGCAAATCGAAACCATGAACGCACCCGAGTTGCGTGATCTATACCGCCGAAATGAGGACCTTCTCCGGACATTGTGAGCCGTCCAGCCCCTTCTGTTAACTTCTGAAATCTTACTTTGTTTCAAGGACAGCATCGTCCTCCCAGTTTGTTGCTAGAATCGAAGCAAATCAAGCTAAGATCCGTGAACGACTATCCGAACTCGATGCTATGGATAGTATCCAACGCGGAATGAGGCAAGCGACTATTGGAGAGGATACTCCTATGGCAGTTGACTCGGAACCGGAAAGCAAAGTAAAAAGTGCCGTCAAGGTAAAGAAAGAGGCTATTGCTGAATGGGTACGCCTTTTCCCGTTCATTTGTTCAGGTAATTAATGCAACGGTTTACTTTTAGGAGAAAAAGAGTAAGGCATATAAGCCAAATGCACGACATCGAGCGGCTACTTTGAGCCTTCAGGAGGCGATTGCTATTGAAGAAAAACAGAATGCGATCGAACGAGAACGACGCGAACGAGCAGAAGCCCGTCGAGAGAAGCACAGCATGCCGACACAGACAACTCCTTCGGGTAGAACTCTTACGAGAGAAGAATACCAGGCGAAAGTCTGGGAATTCATGACCTACAAGCCGACTGACTCAGATATGGAGGGCGAGGACGAGGATGAGGAAGATGAAGATGAAGATCCAGCATCGTGGTTCCACGACGAGGAGGACGACGGCATCAAGGGCCAGAACATCGTCTATCCTGATGCCGAAGACCTCGCGGATGTCATCCGCATAGATGAAAGCAAGCTGCATTATAGCACGTTCTATGAACCGCGCGATGAAGATTTTTAGCTGTTGTATCGCTGTTCTTGCTTTGTTCATTGTATATTGATGTGCAGTAATAATCTGTGTCCATAAATTCACAAAGTGCTGCATTACAACGTCAATTAGGATATTGCACGATGCATCGATTAAGCCAACCTAAGCTATGCTTGGTTTGGGTAACATATCGTAAAGTTCATAAGTCTCATGAAAAAGGACTAAAATGGATTTGGTGGGAGAATCATTGTAGACTAGAATAGTCTAGTTGTCCCGCGCGTGGACCGGGCACGATCTTCCTCTTTGCAGCCAGGCTGAAAGACAAGCTAGAACGCCCGTATTTAGCTATCTTAGGTCTGACAATAGAATTTGAATCGACATACTGCTGTGGAAACTGCATAAACAGCTGAGTCGAGCAACCATTGAACCTTATAATATGACTTGAGTGCTGAATATTTTGAGGTATTGTAAGCACGTTACCTTTGACAAATTCTTCCAAGCAGATGACACCTGAAAAAAAGTTGAATAATTCGATTTCAATTGGGTAAATAGCGACTCACATTCAGTGCCGACCAATAAACTCTCTCCAGGTAGCCGATAAACAAGATACCGTGCTGGCTGCTGAATAGTGCCTACGCCGCCCTCAAGGCAATTCTTTACATGCAACTCCTGCTCTGATGCGGATCCGAACTCCGATAGACCTCGACCGCAGACAGGACAGCTTCAAGTATGTCAAACTCAGTACTGTCAAGACGACTGGAGGAATGACTCACTCCGCAAGGTCGCTGAGCTGCGAGCTCGAATCGGATCTTCTCAGGTTAGTAGGAATGGCAAGTCTATCTTCGTCAATTACTATGCGCTGGATAGCACTACTTGATGAGCCTTGGAACCGCGCCGGGACGCTCGAACTTGCATTGGTCTCTTCGAAGCACAGCTGGCAGACTCGCTGCGGCGTGTTGTACGAGATACTGCCTTCTGGAAGTGCTGGATCATGCACGATATCAGCCGGGTCAAGAGTGACCCGGTAAGACGAACATCTATCACAAAAGATTTTCCCGCAACGTCGACAGTGCTACTAATGATCAGAGTAAACCAAATGTGAATGATGTAACATCCTTACATGCTGTAATGTACATGCATTAGCTCCTCAAATAGTCGCCATAGAAAACCGTAGATTACTTACCTTCCGGAACAAAAATGTAAACCGTCTCTTGCATTCATGACACTCTGTCACAGCATCGTCTCGTTCCCATTGGGCATGTAATGTGTGAGGAGTTGGAGTACTTGTTCGAGGCAGCACCACCTTTTGCGGTGCTTCATGGGTCGGAACTCTAAATTCCGGTGCTTGAGCAAGATGCGGTGTCAAGTCGGTGGATGTTCTCGTTATCGTCGGTCTATTAAAATAGTCCGTAGTTTGGGAATGTCGAGATCCAGACGAGGATGGCCTGTGTAATGTCGAGGTTGTCGGTGATGAACCAGGGTAATGGAAGCTTTCGTCGTCCGACTCATCGCCATCAATTGCTTCGTCATTCGCTAAATGGGATTCAATAATCTGAGACCATCGTCGGAACATAATGCTGACCGTCATTAGATAGAGATATTCCAGCCGCTCCAGCCGCCAGTCTCCTGCGTTCCAGCTCGCGGCTATAAGCGTTGAGCAATACTTCTGCCTGCGTTCGACGTTCATGATCCTCATCACCTAGCAAATAGTTCAAATGATAATAAACAACAAACTAACTGCTAGCCTTACCTAGCATACCCATACGAAGTTCCATTACAGCTCTTTCTAGCTTAGCGATCGCTCGTCTAACTTCAACCGCCGGAACAGAAGTGATGGTAGGGTCCGCAGTGGATGGCGTGCCCGCCAAGTATCGCGAACGGGCTACATAATCTTGGCTCATAGACAGGAAGGAAGCAGGCATAGCTCCCAATTCATGTCCGTCGACTCCGTATGTCTCCTCCTGTTGGTCATCAACATAAGGTACGAGCTTGCCGTCGTTCGTCAGCTGGTACATTAAACCATCCGGACCGAGATACGGAAGAGGAGGGATATCAAGGCGGCGTCGCATAACTCGGACCCAGCGACGACGTCTGACCCACGACTGAGAGGCTGGTACGCGAGTCGAAGGGCCGGCCCTACTTGACGAGGCACCGAGCCCAGTCGTCATTATGCCCGAACCAGAAAGCAAGCGCTCAAGAGGTGGTGGAGGCTCCGCGCTCCACTGATCCTCAGCAGCATCAAAAGTATGTGCATATTGCCAACCTTCATTTACATCCACTCGTGGATGAGTAAGATCCAGAGTCCAATCGGAGCTATAAATTGAATTAGTTGAGAAATACGACACCGTACTGTATACTTACAGCCAGAAGTGACTCCTTTCTGCTCCTTCTCGAGACGGTCCGTCTTGCGCAGACGGTTTCGGCAGAGTAAATGGATCCTCTATGAAAGGTAACTGCACATCACTCCTCCAAGCAGGTATATCAATTTTGCTTGTTTCTTCATCGGGTCTTGGAAGTCGCAATTCAAACGGTGCTCTGCGTCCCTTCCTTCCAAGGCCAGTCACAGAAAACTTCGGCTTTCCGCCGTTAACAGCAAGCGTTTTAAGACGCACATCAAGATGTTGATTCTCATATAGCAAAATGGGAACCGTGGTGTGCACAGCCAAGGAATCATACCGTACTGTAGTATTCCGCCACTTTTCAGCCTCCACGCGCTGAAGGACCTGAATAAATAATGAGTGATAATAACACCTAGACCTAGACAAGCCGAAAGACGAACCTCGCAGATCCAAACCTCGAATACGGCGGCCGCTACATCGTACGCTGTCTCGCCCCAGTCATTTCGAACTAAAGGGTCAGCAGACTGTTTTGATAGAAGGTATAACACAACAGGAAGATGGCCTTTAGAGGCGGCGTTCACTATGCATCGGATGTGATAAATCACTCCAATCTATATGCACCAAATTGAAGCTTGCTTACTTAGGGGAGTCCAGCCGCCCTTACTACGTGCGTCGACACCTCGGACTCCATCAACTTCGCTCGCTGCACCAGCTGCTTCGCATAACCACCTCACAATGTCCAAATATCCCTAGAAATTAGAGTCAGACATGCTTATATTGACATGAGGCCGAGTGTCTACCTTCGATGCGGCATTGTGCAGAGCCGTCCATCCATCACCATCTCGGGTTTTGACGTCAGCACCAGCACTGATTAGGTACATCATAACAGGAAGATGGCCATGTAAAGAAGCTTTATGTAAAGCTGTCTAGACAAAACTCAAGTAAAAAGTCGAAAAATACAAAATAACTTTGCCAACCTCTCCTTCCTTGTCCTCGAGATCTGGAATTCCTCCGCATTCCTCGACCACTGAGATTTGCGTTAGACGGGATTATCTCAATTGAATTTATTACCTTACACCATTTGACGACACCGAGGTGACCTCGACTTGCTGCAGCGTGCAAAACGGTCAGTCCAGTACGAGGTGACGCGTCATTTACGAGGGTAAACTGCTCCAGCTGGCTTGACGAAGTTGCTTCAGCGACTAGCTTCTTCAGCAGAGACAGATTGCCACTAAGTCCGGCCATATATAGGGCATCCAGCTGAGCAGCAGGAGCATGAACAACCGGCTTTGGTAGTTGTTCTACTTGTTCCAATAGTTCCGAGCGCGGAGAGATACTGGAAGGCCCAGGCTCGGATTGTGTGCCAGCAGTCTCTGCATCTTCTGCAGGATATGTGAACTCCTCATCTTCAGACTCTGGGGCTACGGCGTCCGGCGGATGATTATACGATACGTCGTCCGCATCAGGATACCTGAAATCTTGCTCGTCGTGCTCCACGTCACCATCTGAAACGTGTTCTTTTGAAGGCGGACTGGAGGATCCCGACAGGTTAGGCGACGCTACGTCCAGCATCCCAGCACTGCAATACATGAGTTCAAAGACGTTGCAAGAAGGCGAAATATACTCGCTGTATGACTTCCGCTCCCCCTCTTTGACTCATGGCGAGAGGCTCTGTTTAAGGATCAATGTAATGATTTGGTCAGGACGGAGGGAGCGATGAAGGCGCGTGCGCTCAAGTTCGGTCTTTCCCGACGCGTACAAAAACAACCTTACTCTCAAAGGAAATATTCTCAAACAAACTACTTTCGAATGCCTTTTTTTTTTTTTCTTTGCTCCCTCTTCGTGGACCCAGAAAAGGTTCCTCATTGCGCGATGAGATCTTTTCGCTAACTTTGCAAGAACGAATGTATTTATGTTGTTGCATTCATGATGCTCTTATATTGTCATTTTCTAACGCTCGTTTAATTCCCCCTTCCCTGCTTGCCTTTCTGGACCACCAGGCCAGGACTTTCCTGATGCACCGTTCTTTTGAGACTCAGCGGAGTTGTGAGAGCACCCAGTTGCTCCGCCAGGGTGGAGCAAAGGACGCGCAGGCTGGACTATATGGCTCTGTTTCGGAAAAAATCTGCGACGAGGCTGAGAAGATAGAAAGCGTCAATATCGCCAAAGGCCCAACGCCATTACCCCTTAAACAGCTCCTTGTCGTGTTCGTAATGCGTCTCGCCGAGCCCATCGCATATGCTCAAGTGTTTCCTGTACGTGTTCAATTCCATGACTTTCCGCACCCACAGCTCACGCGCACTTCTTCCACTGCTCGCGTTTAAGTACGTCAATGAGGTGATTTATGCGGTTCATAATCTTTAAGTTTGTTTACTGAGAGAATAAACATATCTTAGATGATGGAAGACATCGGCGTTGTTAACGATCCCAGAAAGGCAGGTTATTACTCCGGAGTTTTGGTCAGATATTTCATCTGTGCCCTTAACTGTCCTCTGATTCTTTCGACAGGAGAGCGCATTTGCTATTGCAGAACTACTTACAGTCATGAAATGGGGGAGTCTTTCGGGTGAGTGGTACTTTCATCTTCTCATACTGGCTGACCTCCTCTGGCTTGGCCGTTCTCAGATCAAATAGGACGGAAACCAGTTCTCCTACTCGGTTTCATCGGAGCTATGCTCTCAACTCTGATATTTGGTTTCTCAAAGTCTTTCGTCTGGGCTCTCACTACTCGCTGTCTTGCAGGTGGTTTATCGGGGAACACTGCTGTTCTTCTGAGCGCCGTGGGTGACATGACAGATGAAACGAATCATGCGCGGGCATTCGCTTTCTTCGGGGTCGCAAATAATGTGGCCCAAATGGCTGGCCCTTTCATTGGGTATTCCAGCTTCTCGTTAGCGAAGTATGACTGATAATACTGATTATTATTTTATGTAGAGGAAAATTTGCAGACCCCAACGTAACCTTTCCGAGCTCACTAGGGAACATTAAGCTCTTTCAAAATTTCCCTTACCTCCTGCCTTGTCTGATTTCTGCTCTTGTTACTCTCATCGCGGCATTCTTTTGCGTAGCATTCTTCGAAGAAGTAAGCGCTGCTGTCTCTCTTTGGTCGAATGTTGATATTCATGAGCATAATGTTAGACGAATCGCAGAGAACATTTGAGAGACACATCAGATGTTGCTTCCGAAACCCAGCCTGACTTCCAAACGGCATGGACCATCGCAAGGGACCCCATCATGTCTTCAGTCCTCATGCCTTTCTTACTGCTGTCCATCCTTAATACTTCCATGCTCGTAGTCTTTAGTCTCTTCGCCTACACGCCGATCCCGTATGGCGGCCTTGCTCGTGACGTAAGTACTTTAATACATTGGTGGTATTTCCTACCTAACCCAAATATATCATTTTCAGCCCGAGGAAATCGGATTTGCTATCGCATCAGCCGGTCTAAGTGGTGCAATAATACAAGTTATCGTTTTACCGGAACTGCAACTCCATTTCGGGACTCTGTCACTGTACAGGTTCTTCATGTCTTTGTGGCCGGCGACCTATCTGTTGTTCCCGGTCCTCAATGCAGTGGCGAAGTACACTGCAGGCCAGTCGGATGGGCGAGATTCTGTTCAATATTCAGGAAGTCTGCCTATTTGGATCGGAATCATCGCTTTGCTGTCGCTCAATCGACTTGCGTCCATGGCGTTCTCGTAAGTGATGGCTACGTCATATGTTAAAGGTGATGTCTCGACTGGGACATACTATTCTTTTGCCAGGCTGAACCTGATCCTCACCAAGAATGCTTCTCCCTCTTCTTCGATGCTGGGAAAGGTCTTCGGGCTTAGTCAATTCACCAACTGCTTCGCGCGAGCCGTAGCTCCTTCCTTCTCCAGGTAAGCCGGTTATTGAGCCATTAGAGGGCACGCTGAATCCGATTCGCTGCTTTCTTCCATTGTAAGTTCGTTATTCGCCTTCTCGAAAGAGCGAAACATCTTGGGTGGAGACTTTGTCTGGGTAGTCATGTGTTCGATAGCACTTCTAGGCAGGTGGGTGACCTATAAGGCGAGAGATGGCTCATTAGACAGAAATAGACAGTAACGAGTCTCCTGATAACAAGTCATTCCTTAGAACAACATGCAATTGCAGTATGATATTCAACGTCGTGACAAAACATATGCACTGAGTTATCAGACAGTCTATATCATCTCAGCCCAAAACCTCTGGATCCTCTGAGTCCATTTACCGATTCTTTAAACGAACCCGACCCGCCGCCGCCCGTTCTTGATCCATTAACGGATGCATCGCGTACAAGCCGCTCGACATCGGTGACTTTACTTTCGACTTCTTTCACCGCGCTATCAATCCACTGCAGACTCTCTAAATGACTACTTAGGATCTGCGCAATTTGCTCCAGCGGCGCATCGCCCTTGGACCTGCTGACGTCACTTCCAATATTCTCAGATTCTGAGAGCGAATTGACGGATTCTATCATTTGCAATAACGACCGGAAAGATCGTCCAGATTGGCGTTCAGCTCAGCAGCCAATGTATAGCTGAAAAACATTAGTAGTTGCTTCACCAAAGGAGATCGGTCACTTACTGTTTATCCCGCTCGGCATCCGCAGGACCCACATCAAGGGCGCGTAATCCACCGCCTTGCGCGTCGAAAATATCTCCTGCAGCTTTCTCGTACACTTCCAAGGTGGAAGCTAGCTCCTTTTGTTGGTCCTCAACATGTTTCAGCGATTGTTCAATATCAGACTGTTCCCTCTCGGCCATCATGATATGCTGAAGTAGGGCAGCGATCTTGTAAAATATCAGTAACTTTTGTTGACGTTGACTACTTTAATGACTTACTGTGTTCCCGTTGTCGATCAGTGCCCTATCCCATACAGCAATTTCGCCTGCGAGGCCATTGAACTCTCGAACGTGCGTTTCGAGTTCAGATGACCATTTGTTGACGATCTCTTCAATCGTTTTGCCTCGTAACATAGACGGAGGAGGAACGGATATTGGTGTTGGTGTACCAGTACCAGCTGGTTTATCTTCGGAGCGATGTCGGCGCGAATCCAAAAAGACGAGCAGACGGAAGATAGTGGACGTACCTGATGTGTTCACACCTGAAGATGCGCCGGCTATATCATGTCCAGAAGTAAGCATAAATGCAATGCCATTAATGACATGGCTTCACCTGCACCGTCTTTCTTTTCGCCCTCTTCATTAAAGTGCAAGAGCGTCAGATCAGAAACCTCAACTGATCACAAAGCTGAGGAACGTACCTGTCGGTGCGTCCTTTTTCTCTGCAGGTTTGCCAAACAAATTGAATGTTGATCCGGTGGCTGCCACGACTAAGGTCAGACCTGACTTACACGACAAAAAGTAGTGAAAGTGACGTGAAGTACCTGCTGGAGTGTCCTTGTTTGAAGATGCTTGTCCGAACGCCCCAACACCTAAAAGTAAACTATAAAGAAGTTGTTTCGTCGGAGCCTATGAAAAGACAATTACCAGCTGTTGGAGCGGTCTGTTGCTTATCCTTGTCGGCACCATCATTCTTTTTTGCCCCAAAACCAGCAAATAGAGATGCAGGTGTAGGATTCGATGAAGCCGGGGTAGTACCTTGGGCGGTCGGTGTGTCCGGTTTCTTCCCAAATGCGGCATTTCCGAAGAGTGAGCTGCCCGTTTGGACACCAGCAGCAGGTGCGGTCGTCGAAGTCGTTTCTGCAGGCTTTCCGAATAGGTTTGGAGTACCAGATGTCGTCGCGGTAGGCGCTGGCTGAGAAGCTGAACAAATATAAACAAGGGATCATTCCTCTTTAAAGTGTCCCGCACCTGAGGTATTGCCCGCAGTGCCACCAAATACTGCGGAAAATAACAAGGTTAGTTACTACAGGATCGCGAATGTCTGAGTAACCACGTACGTGATGCACCGGGCTGAGGTGCCGATGGTGTGCCAGAAGGATTGGTGTTCGCTGTCTGTTCCGGAGGTTTGGCTGCAAACAGCCCTCCCACTGGTGTCGATGTTGAGGCTGCGGCGGGAGAGGGAGATGCACTCTGAGCTGTCGGATTTGTCGAAGCGTTCGACCCAAATCCACTGAACAGATTGCTTCCGCCAGCTCCTGTCGTCGAGGTCGTTCCACCACCAAATATCGATGACGTTGCAGGTTTTGCTGCGTATTATCGTTAATACGGTGACCTACGAGTATGTCAACCATCTATTCACCTCCAAACAAGCTGGTACCACCGCTGGCACCGGTCCCAAACGCGCTTGGAGTATTTGTGGCTTGTGCATTCGTGCCCGTGTTTTGGGCCGTATTGAAAGGAGTTGTTGAAGGCGGAGGCGTACTAGCCGCCCCAGGTGGCTTGAACGATGTTCCGCTTGTGAAGCTGCTAAATCCGCCTTTGAGTGGTTCGGACATGGTTTGAGTGAGAAGTGAACAACGGTGACTCCCTAAATGGGACTTTCGTTCAGATTACGTGACAAGCGTCGATCAACGCGTACGGACCGTACGAAACAAAATTCAAATAAATTCTCTCTGATTAATTCAAATCACGCCTGAAAGAAATACAGCCAATCCCTGTGCTACAATGATGGAATATTTAAGCTAATGGCGGTGTACTTAAACTAGCAATCTCCAGTTTCCGTGCAAGCTTTGTGACCTGCACCATCGCGTCTTCGATCTTCTTAGACCTGAGAGGAATGAACAGCTTTAGGGAAGTCAACTCTTTGTGGTGAAATAAAGTAGACTCACTCGGTCCTGGACAACCGCTCATAACTCTTCATGTATGAATGACCAGCTCCTATATTATGCTCTTCAAGTTGGGCCTTCCGCTCAGCCTGCTCTTTTGCCAGTTGTTTAAGAGCCGGCATGAGCCGTTCAAACTCTGTTTGTAACTGTACAGAGACGATGTCAACCAAAGAATATAATTGAAATGTCTTTGGTCACCTGCTTGATCCGCACTCTCAAAGAATCAGGATCATATCGGCCTATACCTAACACTTGAGCCTTCATGCGCTGCAACTCCTCAAACCATCTGGTTTCATGTTCATTGAGCTCTGGAGAAGCCTGCCGGATAAGAGCATGGAGAAGCCTGTCCATTCTCCCCAGTAGCCTAGTCTGCTCGGCCTGTACAGACTGCAGGCGCTCTTGAAGCTTGTTTTTGCGGGGACCTAGCAGAGTTTGTGTCCGTCCAACGAGCTCCGCGACCCTCTTCTGCAGCCGTTCGTACTCTTGCCTTTGCATGTCTCCGCGACCTTTCAACTGGCGACATGCAATGATTGCTTCATGCATCTCGCTGGATATACGCTCCTGTACGTTCGCGAGATAACGCAGAGTTTCTGGTGTAACGCGAATCTCATCTTTGATACTGTGAGATCGAGGTACCGGAACGTTCGAAACGGTCGGAAGGCCAACCGGACGTGAAAGAACCGGAGGAACAGAGAACGGCTCGGCCGTCAGAAGCGAGACGTACGCTGGAGGGTAGGAAGAGGAGGGCAGAGCAGGCAACCCAGAGGTGTCTTGTGAACTCTCAACCAATTCGAGTCCATCAGCGCTTTCGGAACGAAGAGTAAGAGTGTGTGTAGCAACGCGCATCGTAGCTGTGAGCATGAAAATGGTGTAAGTGAGATAAACGTCTTTTGGGATAACGGCCGCAATAACTGGACACGTTGATCTTTTGCTACAAGTCAGTGACATAGAACCGGAAGAAAGGGAAAAAAAACTCACTGTCGGTCAGTGGAATAGGTACTGAGGAGAGTCTGCACGCTGTTGTTTGTTGATTGTTTTATGTTATCCTGGAGTACCTTTTCATCCTCTTCTTTCATCGCGGAAGCCAGAATTTGAAAAGTCGCGCTGAAATTTAAAGCATGGGCTCCGAATGCATGATATGCATAGATCGTGTCATCATAAATAGGATCCGGATAAAAGGTGACGTGGTTGCTTTCAATCAAATCTAACAGCACAGTGTCAGGTACTTTTGAAGCAGATACCAGTTGACTTAGTAAGCCCAGGTCGATCGTTTCGTACGTCGTGATTGCAGGCCTCGAGTTCAGGGAAGCCTGAAGGCGATTCGATTAAGGGCTCAAGTATTGTCAGGATGGATGTTCTGCTTACCGTTATTATTGTCGTATCCCATTTGGCTTCCACTTTCTCTAGATCCAGATATACATCCACCTTGCCATCCTGAAACGCCACCAGTATTACACCGAGCCTCTCGCTTGAGAGTGATGTCGCATCTTCCTGATCATCTGTGCCGGCAAAAGCACTACCAAGTGTGATATATATGATGTCCGTCGCATCAGCTCCTGGACTTTCCTTCAGCTCAGGCGGTGAAGGTTGCAGAAAAAAGGGTCCTTGTCGGGATGGGTGCCCTGGGAAGGACTTGGGAGTACGAATGAACACAGAGCGAGATACTGAAGGCGACGACGGTACCGGTGGAACTTGTTTCAACAGTCCATTGACGTACTTTCGCTGGTAATCGTATAGTGTGGAGAAGGATTTACTAACGCCTTTCTTGCCTTCTGCAGCGAACTCTTCTTTTGCTGCGACAAAACATTCAAGAGCGTGTAAGTATGAGGAAGGTACGGATCTGATATAAAGCATATAAATCTAGAAGCACCAGTCTTGATAGCGATGTAACTCACGCATTTTCAGGTAGATATGGACAAAAGGCGTAGATGTCACCGCTCTTCATTAAAGCGTACACAGTCAGAGGGCCCCAATCTGCTCTCCCTTTGCCAAAAGCAAACGAAACGACCTCTCGTTCCGAATCGTCAATAGCCGCGTATGATCCTTTCTTCTTCTCCGACACAAAATCCAGAGTCTTTTGTGGTTCGTCCGGGTCAAAGGATACGTCATATTCGCGCATCTTGCCGTCCACGGTCATGACAAGTAATGTCGATCCCGCCTCTCCCCATGGATGCCAGTCAGCTTTGACAATCGGGGAGGATGATTTTGAGTGATAGTTCGACCCTACTTGTAGAGATCTTATGAAGGTCGTTTGGATTTGATAAGTGGAATACGAGATCAGAACTTACTTGCAGTCAATCCGGGACGAACCAAGCTTCATAGATCCGGTCCTTGGAAGTACCACGACTGCCACCCGAGAAGCTCCAACAGCCGCTAAGAGCTTTTTGTTCGGGTTAAGGCAGATCTGGCGTATCTCGAAGTCAATGTTTGGTGTGTGTAATACCTATGAACAGCCACGTCAATGAACGATTCAATTAAGTGACGACACCAGAGCATACTTTGTATGTTTTCTTTGAACCACCAGAAACCTTAGCATCAGCAAGACATGTCATTCTGATCTCGCTTCCGCAGGCGACTATGAGATCTGAGTCTTTCATGCACATAACCTGGCGCCTACGGGAAGTGGATGTGGCATCGGGATCTCCATCACCATCAGTCTTGCGTTCTTTTACAGAACTGAGCGGGAGCTCAGCGAGATTCTTGACTGAGCTATTTGTCCCTAGGAATATTGGATGCCCATCCAGAAAATCTTGCCAGTTGCTTTCAGACGCCATGAAGACAAGCTGTTGTTCAGCGCAAGGTCGTAAGCATTGATTGAAAGGAAGACACGGATCACGTGTGCGTCTTTCTCTTCTCACAAAGGCATGATGATCTCACGACTGACACGCCTACGCGTCCTGGGCTCTAGAGAGAGACGCGTATACACATTCACCTCACCACAGACAATAATGACTTCCATAGGTACTGGGTACGATCTCTCAGCATCGACATATTCTCCAGACGGTCGCATATTTCAAGTATGATTCATCTAACTTTTGTATCCCCATTTTAAATTAATTCTCTTTTGGATAGGTGGAATATGCGAATAAAGCAGTCGAGAATTCGGGGTCAGTCTTACACTCTTAAACGCTCCATCGAACGTCCTCTGATGCCCTTGTGGAATATTAGAACAGCCATAGGTATTAGGGTCGGGGATGGTGTCGTGCTAGCGGTCGAGAAGCTCGTACAATCGAAACTTCTTGTCCCAGGCGCAAATCGGCGAATTCAAGCGATAGACCGACATATTGGCATGGTAGTCTCATTGAAGTTCTTACGGTCATGGAATTCATTTCTGACTTTGGGCATAGGCCACGGCTGGGCTACTGGCTGATGGTCGCTATCTCGCCAATCGTGCGCGAGATGAATCTCTGAGTTATCGTGATACCTACCGTTCTCCTCCAACACTTTCGGTAAGTATGCACCATTCCTTCAAATTGGCATGGAATTTAACTTCTTGCCTTTTAGGCAGTAGCCGACAGACTAAGTCTGTATGTGCAAGCATATACCCTGTATTCGTCAGTTCGCCCCTTCGGAGCGAGCAGCATTCTTGGCGCCGTAGACAAAACCGGTCCTGCTCTCCTTGTTGTTGAGCCGAGTGGAGTGTTTTATGTGCGTTTCAGTCATTTAATAATCGAAGAACCACTAAAGTGATTGGTGTACAGGGCTACAAAGGGGCTGCGATCGGGAAAGGACAGCAGCTTGCAAAAACTGAACTCGAGAAACTCAAGTTTGATGAGTTAACAGCGCGAGAAGCTGTCATTGAAGCGGCACGCATGTAAGCATACAAACCATTGAAAAACTTACCTTAAGTTAACAGTTGTCGTGTCAGAATCCACGTCGTTCACGAAGACGCGGCCAAGGATAAGGATTTTGAGCTGGAAATATCATGGATCTGCTCTGAAAGCAACTTCAGGCATGTACAAGTACCTTCCGATCTTCTCAAAGAAGCGGAAGAAAAGGCACGTGCGGCATTAGAGGAGTTTGCGCCGGAGTAGATGTATCGTAACGTTCCAATCTCATGATTTCGTTCAAACCAGACACTTGAAGGCTCAAGAAGACTTAAATATCGAAACGCATCTACACGATCTGCTCTAGTTCCCTGGCGTACGCGAGATTGGCGCTAATAAGTTTGGTTGTTGGAACAACTATCTTCTCCTCATCCTTCTTTTTGAATGTGATCGTTTCCTCGATGAGATTGATCTGCCACCCTCGCTATACATCCGAACGGATCAGCAATGGAATTCAGGCCAGACTAAAAGAACATTACGCACCTGCTGAGCGAACGCCAGCAGTTCATTCCGGTTTGTGAAAAACAGTAACGTAGCAGCATCTTTCAAGGGTAAGCTATCATACGCCACTTCTTCACAGCTTGCGATTTCATTCCTACAAGAAGCATCGTCAGCTAAGTATCTGAAAGATAGCTCGCAAAACACATACCGTATAGTACCAATTAAGCTGTCGACAAAGAATCGGTATTCTTCAGCAGGAGCCTCTTCTCGCGCACTCCAAACCTTGCTATAGCTGCCCTCCATGAGCCAGCGTTCGACTGCAACGGGATGAGCAATGTAAGGATTCTCGGCTGCTGCTTCGGGAGACAGACGGATTGCTTCGAGTGTCGTATGGAAATCGGCGATGCGGTTTTGCGTCAGAAGACGGATCAGGTTGAGCCCTACGAGAGGATGCTCTCGTGGTGAAGGTGGGAGGACGGTGCTAACGAAGATAGTCAATAATTTATAGAATCCAATGTGGAAGTCTAAAGATCACCTGTAGTCATTGTAGAGTGTCTGTAGCTGAGCGAAATATCGATCAAACGAGGGAATATCCTTGCTTCTAATACTCCAAAATGCTCCAATCTCAAGTATGTTACCTAGCATGTCCAAGATAAGTGTCCCATGGAATAGTTCACGGATAATGAAGCAGGCATGCTTACGGACGACCACTAAGTCTTCCACACTTGATTCGGACTTTGGAAGTACAGGTAATAGCCCCGCGGTGACCAGTCCAACCTATACAAAGAATATGAGAATAAATTCAGGATATCGATAGACACAAAATCGCACCTTCAGTCGAGTCAGGAGTTCACCGCACTTCTTCAGGTTGCACGGTCGACTCTCAAAAGCGCGTATGAGGCTCTGATAGTCCTTCACTAGTTGCTGGGATGGTGCCATGAATGTTCACGAACGAAGGTGAGGAGCTGGAGACCACGGTTCAGGTTCGGTTTGTAGAAATCAAGACGCGCGTCTCGACGCGTCATCTCGTCCTCGCCACTCTGACTGAATGCGTGACTGACTCGCTCATCTCTTGACCGTACCACAACTCAGCCATGCAGGTCGACATTCAGCATCTGAAGAAGGGCGAGGTCAACCTCGGGGTAGATTATTCAGCATACTCCACAATGCAAACACACTGAACTAGTCGGGAAATTTAGACCTCAATTATGGCCGTTCAGTTCGATGGGGGTGTTGTGATTGGTGCAGACAGTCGAACAACCATGGGCAGCTACATCGTACGCTGACCTATCTTTATTCGGGACTTGAGTCTTGTTTCTAATAACTTGTAGGCCAACCGTGTTACCGACAAATTAACTCACATCCATGACCGTATATACTGCTGTCGTTCTGGTTCCGCTGCTGATACACAAGCAATTGCCGATATCGTCCACTACTACAGCCAAATGTACAAGTATGTGATCAAAGTATATAATTCTTAGGGTTATTCCGTGCCTCTAATGTCACCTTCGCAAAGCCAACAATATGGCGAACGTCCGTCCGTACACTCTGTTGCAACGCTCTTCCAGAGAATGTGCTATGGGAACAAAGACCAATTGAGCGCTGGTATCATTGTTGCGGGCTGGGATAGTGAAGTCGGCCCGTCTGTGTACAATATCCCCCTCGGTGGTGGACTGTTCCGTCAACCTTGGGCCATCGGAGGTACGCATCCATTGTTTATGTTGTTCATCTGTTTCTCATTGTTTCCAGGATCCGGTTCAACATACGTATACGGGTACTGTGATGCAACGTACCGGGATGGTTGGGGACGTGACGAGACCGTCAACTTTGTCAAGAATAGTGAGCAATCCGCTTTACATTACGAACGGTATCTAATTTATTCGTTAGCCCTTGCTCTTGCCATGTCGCGTGATGGCTCCTCTGGAGGTGTTATCCGCATGTGCGTCATCACAAAAGATGGTGTTGAGCGGTTGTTTGTCCCCGGGAACGAGTTACCAAAGTTCTGGGAAGGCAAAGAAGTCATTGGAAACGTCAGCAAAGCTGAAGTCCTGCCGGATCCTATGGCTATAGAAGTGTAGTTTAGAATCTCTTCAATTGCACATGTTCAACAGCTTCTCAATTGTTGTGGGTGAAATGACACGCGAGATGCGATTTTGATTGTATTACTTCAGTGATTGCGGGTATTGTCTGAGTATATCCAATGCAAAGCAAGTGTCTACTACAAAGCAAGGTCATTTCCGGGAGATCTATGTGTAAGCCAGTCGCAATCACCCCAGCCCGAGCCCTCCCACATCCTTATCCTCCATAATGCGATAGCCAATGGGACAGTGTCAGCTCTCGTAACTGTCTTCCTGCTCGAAAAAACGACGAATGCATGGCTAGGTTTTTCATTGCGCAGACGTTCGTCTGAGCGCATCTTCTGTTTCCACCGTACTCGATTTTCGATATCGAGAACCTCACAGAGCTTTTTATGTAAGGCAGATCGTTGAGGTCGGGATGGGAATAAGGCAAGCCCGTTGTAAACAGGAACACGAGAATGTGGTAAATGAGTGTCCTGAAGAAATTCTAAAGGCTCTTCGTAGGACGGCTCTTGTGCAGGGTACATTGTCGATAGAAGTGGAAGAGGTGGAAGTGGCCGAGCAGTCTCGACATTGCATTCGGAAACCTCTGGTGGGACATCCTCATAATTAGGTAGCGGCCTCTGTTTCGTAACAGGATCCTTATTCACGGGAGGAACAATGAGGACACAAACTGCACCTTCCCAGGGAACATGCCCTGTGGTCTTCATGGTGGTCCATTCCGACCGCGTCAGGCGCCGGATAACGACGTCCTCACACAACGTTCGTGGTGCAGCCTTCAGTCTGAGAGCGAGCATTTCGAGCTCTTGCAGAACACGCTGTCGGAGCTGACTTGATATCTGATCCAATAGAAGACGGTGTACATTTATATTATGGATCGGCTTTTTGTAATCACCTTCAACGGTTTGTATCAGACATGATTCAGAAATGGTTGTAACCCGGGACATACCTCTTGATAGAGTTTCCTTTAATGCCTCCTTCCAGCACGTCACGTAATAGACAAGTCTTTGTTGGCGACTGGCAAATCTCGGGTGCAGGATACCACTCGGAACCAAAATTGTTGTGATCCTAGTGGTGGCATTGTTTCTTGGCATGCATACCGCAGTAAGCCGTATCAAAAAGTCTGAAGTATATTCATCAGAATTATTCCAATTCGACGGGAAAAAGTGCAAGAACTTACCGGTAGGAAGATGTCTATTGCTTGAGATACAGCTTCGGACAGGGGACGAGAGCATTCTCACTGTGTTGCTTCAAGTTGGGCATAGCCAGATCGCGATGAATTCAACACTCACAGTACGGGCTTGACCACCACTGCTTCTCCGGCTCTGACATTTCCCGAGGGGCATCCCGATCAATAGTCTGGCCTTCTTGATTTTTCTGAAGCTTCACCACCGGCGGAAGAGATTTATGTCTCGTAAGTGCATTTTGCTTTACAATAATTTCATCGCCTTCAAGGAGGAACGACTCCTGTCGATTGTTTAGAATAAGAGATTTGTTGAGTTCATCCGGGGAGGGAATCGGTTTCCATAAAGAAAGTATTTTCCGACGTCTTTTCGCAAGAGGACCACGAAAATCTGGCCGAGATGGTGGATTGCACTCAAGCCATTTGAGTAGACGAGGCAGGAGACGCGGCATGCAGGATCCTTTCTATCCTTAATTTTTTGTCAGTCAGTCAGTCGAGGCATAAATACCATCACGTGCCACACAGTAGGGCTGAATTATTATTGAACCCCTCACTGAGAATACTATGCTATAATCTAGAATGCAGTCATCAAGCGAATTCTGTTTCATTTCCAAAGTGAGGTGTCAAGGGCTCCCATCAATTCAGGTTCCAACTTCTCCGCCATATATTTGTCCGCTTTGTCATGTGGAACAACTTCTAACGGGCTACGACCGCAGACGCCGACAGGCCGCTTGATCCTCTGGTCGATTGAATGCCTTTCGTTCTCGGAAACAGTGAATGCATCGACTGACTTCAACGAAACTTCAACATATTCCGTCTTCGTTTTACCGCTTCCGTAAGGGAGCATAGCCCGTATGAAGACTTCATCCTTTACACCTTTCTTCGCCTTCTTCAGCAATCCAGTCAAGCGCGTTGCGGTCGCGGGTTCATGGCCAGAGATTTGAGAGAGAAGGGTTTGCAAACGGTAGACCTCGAACCTCGTTGGCAGTCGAGTATAATCAATCCCCACGCCCACAAGATTAAAGTCAATATTCTTCAGCTTCTGCTTTGCAAGAACCCGGAGACCTGGTAGATGGCGGATGATATCTCTGCGGATGCAATAAAATACGAATTCGCGATTCTTTTCTACTTCTGGATCTGATGAAAGACGCTATTAAGAACGAGATACAAACGGAAAAGCTAGTCTAGCTCACCTTGATTCTTACAGTTATGTTTATGACCTTTATACTTCCAAGCTGTCAGTTGACACTCCTTAGAACAATAACGTGCAGTCTTGCACGCTGAGCACACTTGAAAGGTATTGCTCTCATCAACCTTCTGGCAGTCGGGCTGACGAGCAGATCAATCAGAATCATAATACGAATGGATAACTCATGAGGCAGGACGTCTACTCACGTTTCCGCAATAGTTTAGTTTACCGCCTTGGTCCTGGTTATCGTCAAAGAGTGCCTTGTAAGCGAGCCGCTCAAGAAGGAAGCCTTCAAACAGGCTCCACTCGTTTACTACTGGTGATTTGGCGATTTTCTCCCAACCCTCCTTGGAATAGTTCTGAAAGTAGTCGTCTTTGAAAGTAGCCAACAAAGAATATTGGCCAAGGTAACGCGGTAGCGTCTGAATCACTACTTCCGACACAAGAGCGCGAAAAGACGTCATCATAGGATTCTTTCTCAAGAACCCAGAAAACTGGAAAAGGCTTGCTAGAAAGCCGGAGAAAAGCAATCGTCTAGCAAGAGCTGTTCCATATGTCTGCTCAAACGTGTAAGCGTAGAAAGAGGCGAGTCCTGATATTGCAGTACAAGCGAATTGGTAATCGTCATCCCCAGGACAAGGAAAAATAGCAGGAAGGTCGTCTCTCATCCGTTCAATAACCTCACAGGCGTCATCGTCGACGTTAAATGACATTTGTATGGGACACGAAGTTTCAGGGGGAATGGGTCTGAAAAAGTTCAAAGCCCGTGCGTAACCGTCGAGCGCCCTCCAGCTCTTAGTGAAACGTTGTGCGTTTACAATCCTTGGGGAGAACTTCATCGTCACTGCCAATGCGACGCCAGAGCTTCGTCGTAAAATAAGCCCGATCAGGGTTTTTCGAATGGCATCTGAAATGCTTCCACAGTTCGCGAGAGCCCGTGACGCATCGCCTTCTTCGTCAGCACCAGAAATATCTGCATCAGACCAATACTCAACGATGAGCTTTATCATGTCGAAGTTAGAACAGATGCGCGCTTTAATCCTATCCAGTTTCGACACTTGGGCGAGTAGCATAGCCATCGACCGACCAAGGCTATAGTTCTCGCTAGTAACCCCAAAATTCTCGTTGAAGAAAAGCAACCAGTGTATAATAGCTCCCCACGATGTAGATAAACTCGTCTCCATGTTTGACTGGACATCGTGATCTTCGAGCAATCTGGCGAGACCATAGACGGAGACGATGACAAGCTGTTCGGTCGTGCCTATATCCTTAGCAGGAAGTTTACCCAGCGGAACACCCTTTCGAAAATGGAAGCAGAGCACTTCGCAAAAATCAGAGGCATAATTCGCGGGTATAAGTTTTGTGTTGGCCGAAAGGGCCTGAAGAGCGCAGACATCGCGTCTCGCTTGCATCAAAGACTGGGCAGTAAGAGTTGTCAGTAACGGGCTCGAGTGGAGTTGAGGAACTATTTTACCCCTCCCCAATCTCCCTGAACATACTTTTCGAACTTTTTTCCAAATTGCTTTAGTTCCTCGTCTGCAACCATAGGGAGGAGATAATCGTCTGGACCGTCTGTATAGTTTTCCTCATTGTCCGAGGTTGGTGCCAATTCATAATCAGTGTCTACATCAGGTGCTTGTGGAGATTCAGGCGGAGCCATCTCAACGTCCGACAAGTATCTGGCTGAGGAAGAAGGGCGACAAACGAAGTGGCTCTTGCGACGGAACTGACTTAGATAAAGCGCCAGTGGTGGCGAAGACTCCAAACAGAAGTTAAAGGCATGTGCACGGGACGAGCCGCCATGATAGTTGCATTCTTGCAGGCCACAACTACTCGCTTTGACCTCGATTCTGTGCCAGCTCGCAAGATCTGACTCGGAACAAGGGCGCGCCTCGATTGAATTGGAAGTGAAGTGAAAGATGGAAAATTAATTGTGAAGTAAATCGACGCCGATCACTAAGACAGTCCAAAAGGGGTAAGACTGTTAAAATGAAGTGGAATAGAAAAAAAAGATAAACACATAAATAATACACAGTCTACGATGTAAGGTTTGAAACGACTGCGTTCGCGATACGAATGAATTAGAAATTTATTGTTATTCTGTGAAAAGCACTCGTCAACCACCAAGAGTGCTTCGATCCGTAAATGCTCCAGACATTGCCGGAGTAGGAAGAGCCCGATCACACATTAGGAGACGTGCGCTCCAACTTCGCTCGACGATCGCATCCACTTTGTGCAAGGCCGTTTGTCTCGCTTCGTGCCTTTCCCTTGGTGACATGGGTACTGAAGGTATCGTACTGGATCGCTCACGGCCAAGTTTCGTGCATCCAGAGCCGTGACCACGCTTCCTCGGTGAACAGGAAGAAGCGCGCGCAGTGCTGCGTCGAAGAGGCGCAGGTGTCATAACCGTCTTCGGAGGCTGCATATCCATCGCAAATATACCTATGCCACTTGCAGGAGAGTACTTAGAAACCGAGCTTTTAGACTGCCGAGGGCCTAGAGGAGCTCCTCGCGAAGGGATCCCCGCAGGGGACGATCTGGATCGCGACGAGACAATGTGTGGTGCTCTGCCTGCTCGAGCGGTAAGGGACGTGGTACTTCTTGGAACTTCCCTGATGGAGTACTACTCGAATTGAAGAACAACGCCGATTCTAGTTCAGGCGAGCTCAATAATGGCGGACTCGTCGGAAGAACTCGTCGATTCGCATTTTCTGGAAGAATCAACTTAGGAGGCCCGTCTGAATCATCTACGATCTCGGCTCGCCTCCTGGTGCTGTGCACCGACACTAATTTACGACCTGATCTTACTCTCCGCTCCGGTAAAGGCGTGTATTCGTCGTCAATTCCAGAGTCATTTGCAGATTTGAGCGGTGTACTGTAAGTTTGGCTGATCTGCGAGGTATGACTGACCGGGCTGCAAACGCCTGGATCCTTTAATGCGTATACTCTCGGGGGCGTCTGAATGCTATCCGGTAAAACTGAGAAGTCAGAAATTGCACGTCCATGACCCAAAACCGAGTTTGCAGGCCTTGTCTTGACCTGTCTAAGAGGATTCTTTTCCGAATTTATAGGACTATCCACAATTAGAGAACTATCTTGGAGCAAGACGCCTTGCTCGAGCTCCGGAGTTGTTCCACGCGTCTTTCTCTGTTTTCTTGACTTTTGCCGTATAAAACTATGTCCGGGATTGAACTGCAGGCGTAGCTTCTCTGCAAGCCGTCTGCGAATAGATTTGAGATGCAAACTTCCGCGCCTATTAGTCAATCGACGCGCATCCTCGTAGTCATCATCTTCATCAGACGATGCTACGGAACTGAAGACCATCGGTGCATTTGGCGATAGGATGTTTGCAGCAATTTGTCCCTTTTGACCATCCTGAATTTCATTGGCGCCTTTGATACCAGGCTCCGTTCCAAGTTCCGTATGGCCGCCTAAAAGTCCAGCAAGCAAAGGAGAACGATGTGGCATGGAGACACTGATATGAGGCCAGGAGGACTCAGTTTGATGTCGTCCAGGCCTACGTAATGAAATGGCTCCGGGCGTGTAATCATCGTCCTTACGCAAGAACGGCTGGTCCAAGAGTAATTCTTTGTAAACCGCATCTTCGATTTCTCCATGGTCGTACTTCGCCGTGTCCTTCTCATCGTCATCAACATCAGAAGCATTGATTCCCTGATATCTAGAACCAGCGAGGCGAACCTCTCTTCGCACATCCTGCCTTCGTTTCCAGTAGCCATATATGTACCATCCAGACACGAGTCCGATCCCCAAGCCCAAAACGCCAAGTAACGGAGCGAACATAACAGGATTCACCGGTTGACGATACGCTGAGATTCTATGAGAATGCTTCAAAGGCGAAGTTAGCGGAGGGAGAGCAGTGATCGTGATAAGTGCAGTAGTCGAAGTCCAGTCGCTCTGAGACAAAGTTGTCTCTGAAGGTGACTTAGAAGTGGAAGCCACACCGGATGATGACACTGTAGAGTTCTCAAGGAGTGACCCGTTGCTTGTTGTTTCCGCAACTTCCGACGTATCATCCTCGTCGGTGTCCACTTCCGTAACAGTCGGAATGGATGCTGAGATCGTTGCAGGGGGAAAGGGCCACCAATAATTGAAGCTTGAGGTCGATGCAGTAGGAAAGGGCACAATAAGAAGCGACGTCGTCTGAACTTGACGTCTTTCGTGACGACTCATAACATTCTGTTGAGGACGTGAGTTGGATGCTGACACAAGAGAAAATATGCCGAGAAGATAGAAGAGCCCAATAACACGAAGCATGCCGAATCCCACAAAAATCAATTGATAGAAATACGTCTTTTAAAATACCCGCGAATATAGAGCTCGCTATAAGGGAAGCGCCGTGCTGGGCACAAGACTGATGGTTCCAGTCCGAAGCTCGACACTAAGCGCAGACAAGTCGGCGTGAGGGGTGTCTAATGAGAGTCCTGCAGCAATAAACGTTGACCGTCGAACAATATACGATGATGGCGAATATGAAGGCGCCGTTACGGCAGAACGACGAGTATGGCGCCAGAAAGTCTTTGGACGAACTTGAAATGCGTTCAGCCGAATAAGAATAGCAGACACGTTTGTTTAACTCACATAAAGGAGGCGCTGGAGGACGGACTCCGGTCTGAGAATGTGACTGTATCGGTATCAATCTTGGTGTCGAGTGGTATGTGAAAGGCCGGAACGATGTGGTATAGGAATGACTATGGGTATGATCAGGATCCTGGTCCTCTTCGATTGCGTCAGTCGCGTTCTCTTCGTCCTCGGTCGCTTCCTGGGGCGGTAGTCGTCGCTCTTCGATTACCTGATCACAACGTGGTTTACGAGGAGCACGAAACGTATTGAGAGGAGGCGAGAGAAGAGACGGATCGTGTTGTTGACCATGTGAAAAGCGAGACCCTGCTGAGGAAGAGGCTGGCTGATTGGAATTGGGACCACGACCGGCGCGACTTGGGTGACTCTCAGAGACACCAGAAGAAGGCGATGTGAGCGGGACAGGAACGAGCGACTGGGGAGCAAGGATGGTCAAGTCAGTCATTAGTACAGTACTAGGCAAGGTCGCGGTCGTGGAGGTCGTGGTCACGGTATTATTATGGGTAAAAGTCAGTACCGGTGCCGATCCAAAGTAGTTAGTTATTACTGTAAATAAATCCGCCGATCGCTTCGTTGATTTCTCCACTTAAGCCATGTCCGTCTGAGATATCTGAATACAAATACCGAGCGTATATTATTGCAAGATGGAATACAGATTTTAGTCGCGGTAAGCCGTTTCGGCCCAGAAACAAATTTCAATCCGATTTATACTTCGAATCTATTGGAGAAGATCGATCTGATAGCGATGTCCGTGACTCGGTGGCCGGATGCTTTCTCCGCAAACGACATACAAGCGCTGATACCCCTCACGACCTCACGAGGTCGATTCACCCCACTTTTCCGGAACAACAATTGTTCGCGCGTTCGGGCACAAGTATCACAGAGTTACCGAACAATCATGGGAACAGATACTCTCCCAATGCCCCGTAATTCTTCCGGATACAGGCTTATAAACGATGAGGCATTCCCAGAGGTGAAATTACTTACACCCGTATCTTCCCCAACTAGCACTGACAATGTTGGTCGGATCTACCAAACGCGACGAAAAGACGCTGGAGGATGTCGAAGACGGCCCATCCAATCCGCAAACCGTTGACGATGACCCCGATGCGGAGTTTGGCGGCACCGAGGCCAGAAAGCGTTTGGAGCGCAAGCTCCTCCGCAAGCTTGATATGCGAATGTCCATCTTGATTATCATTTATATTCTAAACTATGTAAGCAGTCGCCCAACACCTACGTTTCGCGCATTGCTCAGTCTTCTCGTTATCTCAGATTGACAGAAATAATGCGGCGTACGCTCCGTTTATTTCAAGAAATTGAAGGGATACTGAAAGATTTATACAGTGCAGCGAGGTTGAGAGGTTTTGAGGACGACCTGCACCTGGTTGGGGAGCAATTTAATACTTTACTATCGATTCTGTGAGCACTTCCCATTGCCTTTCGGCTCTGCGTGGTCGTGCTGAACGCCGGGATGCAGCTATGTTGGATATATCATCATGCAGGTTCCTTCGTGAGTTCCGATTACTTTACTTCGTCTTCTTTCTCGAGCTTCACGTTTCTCTAGAAACATGTTTTTGAACTACATTGGCAAGCCATCGCTATATCTTCCAGCGTGCATGACAATTTGGGGAACTATATCCATATTAACTGGTATTACGACAAAGTATGTGATTTGACATTTTTCTCATTGTGCCACATCTAACGCTTCTGTATTCAGTTTTGTTGGTGCTCTGATGACTCGTTTCTTCCTCGGCTTCGTTGAAGCCGCTTTCTTCCCTGGTGCACTCTTTCTTCTCTCCAAATGGTACAAGCGGAACGAACTCGGCCTAAGAACCGCATTGCTGTATTGCGGCTCTTTGATTTCTAATGGATTCGGTACCCTGATTGCTTCTGGCATCTTGGACGGCATGGAAGGTGTCGGAGGGAAAGCTGCATGGAGGTAAGATCTAGATAGCCAACACATTCAACCAGAGTACTGACTCTGGGCTAGATGGCTCTTCTACATTGAAGGAGGCTTGACGGTCTTTTTCGCTCTCGTCTCAATATTCATTCTGCCGGATTTCCCTGCGACGTCAAGGTGGCTATCACCACTCGAACATCGACTTGCAGAAAAGCGTCTCGAGGAAGATGTCGGCGTTGGTGATAACGATGAAGGCTCTAAGATGACGCATGGTGAAGGCCTCGCTATGGCATTTTCAGACTGGAAAGTCTGGTGGCTAGCACTTGCGTTGACTTCTATGGTCGTCTCGCTCAGCTTCAATGCCTTCTTTCCAACACTCAGTCAGACGATGGGGTTCAGTAACACCATTACGCTTTTACTCTGCGCACCTCCATGGGTCGTCGCCACAATCAGTGCCTTTATTGTAACTAGGTAATATCTCATCTCTATAGCTTCTGTCTTTGTTTCTGATTGTGCTTGCTTAGACATTCCGATGCCACCCAAGAACGATTCTGGCATATCGTCTGCCCGCTGCTCGTAGGAATAGTCGGATTCGTCATAGCTATTTCCACGATGAATATTGCAGCCCGTTATATCTCATTGTGCGTCTTGAAACTTACTCGATCAATTACGCCACTGATATCTTCGTAGATTCCTTATGGCTTCTTCGTATTGCGGCTTCATCGTTTTTTATGCCTGGATCAGCAACTCAATCCCTCGTCCTCCGGCCAAGCGAGCCGTCGCTATTGCATTCATCAATGCGTTCTCACAGCTCGGTAATATCGCCGGGTCGTACATTTGGCCAACGAGCTGGGGCATGACGTACCGTAATTCCTATGCCATCTGCATTGCGACAAGCGGATTGAGTATTGTGATGTGCTTTATCTTCCGGTCACACCTTCAGAGACTTAACAAGCAACTGGACAATGAGGAAGAAGAGAAGGGTCAGACGAAAGGCTTCAGATACCTGGTATAGAGCTGATAGCTAATCTATTAGCTTTGATACCTGGTATAGAGCTGATAGCTAATCTATTAAAACTATGCTTTGAACTTGCTATGATGGAATAATGTTTACAGCCATTTGCATTAGTAATGGCACTCCCAAGTGTTTTAGAAGACATTCAATTATATTCTATAAATCAATTCTTTTCTTTCAAATTTTGACAGACAGTAGACGGTCAATAATTAATTTAGAAACTTCTTCTGAGCAATTTGGTTGAGAATTGAGCTCGGGACAAAATGGGTAGTACCTGAGAAAAGGTGGAAGGCATGCCAGATGTGGAGTTTTTACGGCGAAGTCCATTTTCCCATCTGCTTCCGAAACAAGTTTTCTTCGCTCAAAAAAAGTCCAGAGTGCCATTACTAATGCAAACGGCTGTAATTGGAATAATCAAAGCCGTCGTTAACCGATACGAATCTTACATCAGATCTCTCATTTATTTGAACTGCGGCCATTTCAAATCCCCGCTCGTCCCTTTTTTCCCCTACTTACTTATGAAGCTATCTTGATGAATCGGTGAAAACGACCTCTATCTCGTCTCATTCCTCTTTTCAATTTTTCTTGAGTACTCCATAAAGTTTAGACCATAGAATTCTTTGCTGCTTGGTCTTTCTTAGTTCTATGCAATTCATTTCTCGGTCACGGCTTTCATCTGGTCCCACGAGATCAATCGGACTACGTCTTGCACGTTTTCGTACCGGTCTTCCATCCATCTTTAGAGGGTATAAAGCCGACGCAAGGTCTCCTCGTGGCGAGTCGAGCCCTTCTCAACAGACTCGGAACTGGGTCACACTTGCAACGGCGTCGGCTGGACTACTTTGCGGAATGGTGAGCCCATACATAGCCATCATTTCATCCTCAAGTCGATTCTGATGACAAAATCGACATAAGGTAGCTTTGCGTACTTTTAAACCAGCCAAACTCGATTCTCTGGAAGATGGGTCGTCGGAATACAGTCCAAATGCCCCGAGGCAGATCCCTTTCTCGGAAGTGCAGAAACACAATACGCGCGAAAGCTGCTGGGTGGTGATAAACGGACAAGTCTACGACGCTACGAGTATTCTGGACACTCATCCTGGCGGAACTGCTGTTCTTCTGAAGAATGCTGGAAAAGATGCAACGTGCGTCTGGCAATATTCTTTCTCGCTCTCATGAAATCTTCATGAACGCAATTCAACACAAGGAAAGCTTTTGTTCCTATTCATCCTCCGGGGACTCTGAGCATGCTGCCTCCCGAGGCGCATCTCGGCCCTGTAGATCCGGCAACGCTTCCGAGAGAAGCAGCAGAGCAAACAGAGGAAGAGAAGCGGATAGCTAAAGCGCGCGCTAACTTGCCTCCGCCAGAAGCTGCTCTGAATATTAATGACATTGCCGTACGTATCTACCTGTTCTGACTAGGTTTGTACAAAGACGAAATACTTATACATTCTTTTTTCAGAAATTTGCTGAACAAGTATTGACATCGACAGCTTGGGCATACTATCGCTCTGCCGGAGATGATAATTACTGTGCGTGTCTTTAGTGGTGTGGGGTCGTTGGACTATAGGGATTCATACGCAGCTCGCTAGCATTCGACGAGAACACGGCTGCATTCAAGAGGTTCTGGTTTAAGCCCCGAGTGTAGGTTTACTCGCGACTTTTAAACGAACGTTTCACCAAGGCATAGCTAGTATGAACAAAGTCTCGCACGTCTCAACGAAGGCATCTATACTTGGCTATCCGTGCTCAATACCAGTCTTCATTTGTCCCGCTGCATTGGCTCGCCTTGGACACCCGGAGGGAGAGATGAACCTCGTTCGCGCAGCTGCTGATGAGCAAATTGCGATGGGTGTATATACATACTTCTTCGTAGTAAATGGTGCATTCAACTAACCTGAGAAAATATAGCTATCGATAAATGCGAGCTGTTCGATTGACGAGGTCATCTCGGCTAGGAAACGTGCCGACCAGCCTTTATTCTTCCAGGTAAATAGTTCCCGTTTCGAAAATTTTTTGACCTCACCAGCACGTCTAACGTCTTCTTAAAGATATACCTAAACAAGGATCGTGCGGCATCTGCAGCCCTCATCAAGCGGGTCGAGAAGGAAGGGTTCAATGCCATCCTCCTGACAGTCGATGCCGCCGTCGCCGGAAAACGCGAGCTTGATCAACGGGCGAAAGGCAATTTCTCGGTACGTTAGCACCTTTGATTCAGTACAATCAACAGACTTTGCTATGAACAGGGGCCTGCTAATAGCACAGCAGATAAAAACAAGGGACTCGGCGTTGCACATGTAGGTCATTTTCATAACTTCAGGCCGTGATACCTTGAATGATGGTGATCATAGGCCATAAGTGGCTACCAAGATCCAGACATCACCTGTTCGTAAAGCCGCTCGCACAAACGCGTATGTCTTGTTTTAACTATCGAATTAGGGGATGATATACCATGGATACAAAGTTTAACGAAGTTGCCTCTTATCATCAAGGGCATCCAGTGCGTCGAGGTGAGCTCGTTTTGTATTTGTTTAATGTCCAGAGACCTGATCCTTCTTTTCAGGATGCGGAGAAAGCATTTGAATACGGTGTCCAAGGGATTATTATCTCCAATCACGGAGGGCGGAGTCTTGACTTGTAAGTAGCTCGAACTTCTCGCCACTGAAATGAACTTTGACCGAATTCCAGTGCACCAGCACCCATGACAGTTCTCTACGAACTACATCAGCGACGACCAGATCTAATCAAGAAGAAAGAGGTGTACATCGATGGCGGCGTCACGCGTGGAACCGACGTTCTCAAGGCACTATGTCTCGGCGCTCGAGGTGTTGGGATGGGTAGGGCCTTCTTATATGCGAACGGAGCATGGGGAGAGGCAGGAGTAAGACGAGTTGTTCAGAGTGAGTTTCTTAGGCCCATGATGTTCTTCGTGCTGACGCCTATGAAGTTATGCGTGAAGAGATCGAGACCAGCATGCGGTTGCTCGGAGTTACCAGTCTTGATCAGTTAACTCCAGATCATGTTCGTTACGTCGATAGGGCGCTACCTCCCTCTAAACTGTAGAAACCCTCTTCACACGAAAGTAATATCTGTTGCCTGCCGTGTCTGAGTGCGAAGAGGAATATCAATATTGCAGTAGTGCCAAAAATACAAAGCAAGAGGAAGAAGGGATAGAGGCGAAATCATGTCCGACGCGGAGACGCTAAATATACGCAACGGTCATGTTCCAACCCTTTTTGAGAGTGAAGCCATTCAGTGCTTCCTTCGCGACGGATGCAAGCTCCGGAGAATCGTATACGACCTGAGCCATCTTGACTTTCTGGCCTGCTGCATTGGGTTGTGGTGCCTGGACCACATGCGTGGAGATGAAACCTTGGTATCTTTCAAGGCAAAGTCAGAATCAGCAAGCCGCAGCTAAAAACTAAACATACTGTTGAAATAGTACTCCAAGAACGTCGTCTGTAACTTCCACGGGCAAGTTTGTACCTTGTGCAAAGTCAGATAACAAAAATTACGCGCGTGATCGAAGTAGACATACATAGCAATCGTGCGGATGGTTGTTCTTGCACTTGGGGGACGGCTAGTTTCATGGTTTAGACTTGTCAGCCAGAACAATAGGCAAATGAACACACCTGGCGCAGGTTGTTGTATTTCTTCGTCATCCTCGAGTTCCATCTCTTCCCCGTCTTCATCTCCGCTCGATTTTTCCCGTTTAGGCTGCCGATAGTCCTCCTCCTCGTCCTCCTCTCTATTCCGCTTCTCCAGACCATTTGACGCTGACGTGCCATTTGGTAATCTCGTCTGTGCACTGACAGGATTTGGAGGAACGAAATCCGGGTCTTCTCTTCGACGAATGGCGTAGGATTTCGTTTTGGCGTAATGAATATGCTGTTAGTCGCAGTCAGCCAGTACCAGAGGAACAGAAATATATGAGAACCGACCAAAGGCTTGTCATAGAATATCATACCCTCGCAAGCACGCATAGCGGAAGTTGCTTCTGCAAGATCAGCAAAAGACAGAAAAGCCTGTCCTTTCATTTTGCTGCCCTTTCTGGCGACGATATCGATTATTCTCCCGTAAGTGGAGAAAAGGGCGAATAGCTGTGCACGAAGCTCGTCCCTTTTAATTTTGTCATTGAGGTTGTTGATGTAGAGAGTAGGACTCGGTGCGACTGCAGCGGCCATGTCTTTCTTGAAGGGATTGAACAAGCAATGACGGGCGATCTCATAAGCAATTCTTTCTGAAATTCCCACGAAACTGAATGACCTATACTAAGTACACTGCACGACGCGTGAATAAAAAAAGGGATCTAGCTGGGACTCAGAGACGACTCTCCTTCGAACGTGCGCGGACACGTTCCTTCTGGCTCAACACAACACTCGCAGTGTTGATAACGGCCATTGACGCGTAGTCCGTTCGCTGTTTTCGTCTCCAGCAACTCACGCGTCTCCGTGAACCCGGTCGCGTATGGTCTGACATTTGCCCTTCTTTTTCTTTCCGTCGCTAACCCACCTTTCCCTCCTACCAGCTCGTACAACTATCGACGTTTTTGTGTACTTCCTTGCCCAGCGGTGAAGCTGAACATGAACATCGAAGGCGCTCCAGGATGGATGCCGACGTACCTGGTTCCCTTTTTTACTCTGTCTTACCCAATAGATCGTCCTACCAACTCTGACTCCTTCCATTCCTCGAACTACTACGCGACAGGCCTTCTGGATGGTTGTCTGATCATTACTTGCATTGCCATCATGGCAGTCCTCCGAGACGTATTCAGAATATTTTGCATGGAGCCGTTTGCCCACTGGTATCTCACGCGAAGACAAACATACGAACCATTAAAAGACGTTGCCAACGGATCCGTAGAAGACGCGCCTCTCATGAATGGCAACGGGTTTACCATCGAGAAAAGTGACGTCTTGCGCAAGAAACGGAGAGAAGAACGATTTGTTAGTAGAAGCGTGCTCCGTTTCGCTGAGCAGGGCTGGTCCATGGTTTATTATACTGTTCAATGGGCTTACGGTCTTGTGAGTATAATCGCGCTTTACAAACTAAACCATTTAACATGTCCCGAACAGTACATACATTCCAAACTCCCGACTGCTCCCTTCAATCCTTCCAAAGTTTGGTTGGGTTACCCACACATTCCTCTCGCCGCACCCTTGAAACTTTACTACCTAACTCAAACGGCGTTTTACATGCACCAAGTGCTGATTCTCAATGCCGAGGCCCGTCGCAAGGACCACTGGCAAATGATGACCCATCATGTCATTACAATCATACTCATGGTTTTATCTTACTTCTACAACTTCACTCGAGTTGGGAGCTTAATCATGGTCCTCATGGATTACTGTGACATTTTCCTTCCAGTACGATTGTGTGCCATTGCATTCATGGTAGTACTCTAATCCCATCTTTTCCCTCCAGCTGGCTAAGATGTTCCGCTACCTCTCCCTACCCACGATCTGCGACGCGACGTTCACCTGGTTTTTATTGTCATGGTTCATCACCCGCCATGTCCTGTTCATACTCGTCATCAAGTCCACTTACTCTGACGCCTCAACGCTCATTCCGTTTATCTGGGCGCCCGAGAACAATCATTATTGGACGTACGAAATTTGGATGGGGTTCCTGACCATGTTAATATCTCTGCAGGTAAATCCTTCTTAATCAATTGATCAAGTCGTGCTAACCTAATGTGTGCATTATCATGTAGTTCATTCAGATGATCTGGTTCGGCATGATATGCAACGTCGCCTGGCGCGTTATCAGTGGCCAGAACGCTGAGGATACAAGAAGCGACGACGAAGGGTACGCAGTCGACCCCGCTCTTCATTGTTCGCGTTCTGATGGCCTTCCCCTGCGCTGTAGGGACACCAGCTCTCAGCCCGATGATAACACAGAAAATCTGATACGCACAAGCCCCCGATTGAAAAAGCGACGTTAGATGTCTTGATGTTTCCGGATGCTTATTTGGAGCGATTTGGGACGATCCATTCAGTACCTCAATCTATAGCGAATATCCGGGATTCGCTACAGTTTGTGTGTAGATATCTGATTCCGTCGATGCAATTTCAGAGTGCAATAATCATAAGTACAAAACGATCCGACTTTGAAAGCAGATAAACAAAGCATTTTATCCAAAGGTACCCTTGCTAGCAATATAATTTAGGGCAAGCTCTTAGCGCCAAACATCGTTCTGGATGAACGAACCGCTCGACGGCGTCGTGATCTGTCTGTTAGGGTCTGATTCCCAAGTGACTGCGCCGTTGAACTTCCGAATGTACTTGTACTGAATAGTTGTGCTCGCTGGAAGGTTGATCGTTACTGAAAGATACGACATAAGCAGATTGAAATAAGTATCAAATGTAGGCAACATGAGCAACATACCACTCCAAGTAGGATAGTTGTCGGCATTGAGAATTATCGCATTATCCGGAGACCAGTTCTGTAACGCATCGACAGAACCAGTGATGTAGATGTTTTCTATCCAACACCACCATTGATTGAAGCTTTCAGAACAGTTCTAACAGGTTGGCTTACCTCCGAACACGGTAGTAGCTTGGACGTTGAATGTGACAGGAACAGAGCCGCCCGAACCAGAGCCTCCAGTAGAGCAAGTCGAAGGGACTGTCAAGCCTGCTGCGCCCCAACTCGCAGGAACAAATCCATCACGAGCAGCGAAAGCCGTCAATGCGGCAGCATAGCTCCAAGTAAGATCGACTGCGCTCGTTGGAGTGCCGTCAGTCTTGGAATATTGCTCAGCCAGACTACCATTACTCGGTGTGTACTGAGCTACGACCGAGACGAACCCATCTGCGAAGCTCTTAATGGAAGAGATGAGCGACGTAAAGGTCGAAGATGACGAGGGGTATGTTCCAACAGCGACACCGGATTGGAACGTAGAGAAAAACGGCTGAGAGACAGACGTGACATTCAAAGAGCCTTGTGCATTCCAGACAGTAATGGCATCATAGAGCTGCTCAGCGACAGCGAGAGTGGTGAGGTACCAAGGCTATATGTACAGTGTTGCTTTGTCAACGACAAAAAAAAGTAATGTTACTCAAAGTTCATTGCTCACATTTCCGTTGAAGTATGAGTCCTCAGGGTACCTGCCAGTGGCAACGGCATTGGTAGAGGCAATACCGGAGTTGATACTGTAAACACTTCTGAAGGCATCCACATAAACGTTGAGGTTTGCGAGCGCTCGATCGGAGCAGGGCTGGAACGTCGCTGAATCACAGCTTGCGTTTGCGTCAAAGGTATGAATGGAAGCCAAAACCGTGTTCGCATCTACGCAAAAGTGCTGTTGAATACACTTACGCATTCAATACTTCAGAATGCGAATGTACCTTTGCCGGAACGACCACCACCCGTGTTTGCGGTCATGTAGCTTCCTCCAGAGTTCCAGAATGACTAAAGCACCGAAGACGCTCCAGAATAAGTCATTTCGCGTATACACAGAGGTTCGCCTACCTGCATGAAGCACAGAACGTTTGCCGCCTGCGTCGTATATCCATCCACAACACTCGTCTGACCTATTTGCATAGCCAAGGCCGCGCCTTCTCGAAGCGACCGATGCTGAACCGCGGCAGTAAAGAAAGAAGATGAGGAAACTTCTTCCCAAAGATCAAATCTATGATGAATGTCAGTCAGAGTTCTACGGTTTAAACAGGACACATGCGTGGTCTGGTTCCAATTTTGAGCAACATAATCTAAGTCGAGCTTGAGTACAGGCCAAAGTGTGTTCGTGACGTGAGTCGAATTGTCATTTGTGAGAAGATAGTTGGCATAGTTGATGATAGCTGTCGCGCGTAATGCTGGCCCATCTTTATACCCAATACATTGAGCAACACTAAGCTTCAGGTCGTGATTTGAGCACTAACCTCGTTGAGGACGGCCCCAGGCATCGGTAAATGCGGTCATATCGATATTAAATTTAGGTTCGCCAAGACCACCGGTGGACACAGTTCCAGACGGGTTTGTTACCTGTTGTATAATACTCTGGGCGGTGACGAATTCATCGATGAGGGTTCTCAAAGACGTGTCTTGTCCAAACGTATACTACAAAATAAAGTAAAATCTCAGGAAAAAAAAATCCGCAAGAACAATTCTACTACAACAAAACTACCTGATCAATGAGCGCCTTGAAGACAAGCGACGAGTCGCGTGTCCAAGTAAATAAATAGTTCGGGTCGCTATTACTCGGGGAAGCGATTACTGCATGCGCATTTGCATTTGCGTCAGCAGTCAGGGTTTAGAGCGGCCGCAATTGAGCTTTACCAATGCCCGCCTTCGCACCCTGCGATTTTGACCCATCTGGACCGATGTTTGCCAAAAGATTACTGCAGTGTAGTCAGACTGTGGAAGCTACTTGTTGGATCTCAACGGATTCAGACTCACGTTTTAGCAATAGGTCCTTCAGTCGCAACATAAGAGTCGACCGAGGTCTGAGCGACAGAGTACCATAGAGAAACGAAAAGAACAAGGACGATAGAAAGCATCTTTGGGGATGTCAGAGACGAGTACTGCCCGACGATGGCATCTTATATGCAAATTCGGAAAAACTCACGAGAGAGTAGAAATTACAGAGTAAGTTGAATCCGTAAATGCGCATCATGATCACGAGTGATAAAAATGTTTATAAAACCTTCGCAGATGGACTGATGTTGCAGGATATTATTGGTCTAAACGCTTGTGCCACATGGATGTTCGAAGAGAAGTTGTGGCCGATCTCGATCACATGAGGAGTTCCGGATCTGTTGTCCGAATCACGTTATTGATCGGAACCGACAGGCGACGGATTTAAAGCTCGAAAAGGCCGTTGAAGCACAAAAATCAGTCTCTGTGGCCTAAAAGAGTCTCGGTGTTTTCATAATGGCGTAAGGGGAAGGGTACAATGTCCTCATGAACGTGGAGAAGAAGCAGCAGTCTTTTAGAATTCTGATGTGGGACTTACGACTAATGCCGTCGTTATAGACTATAAGTTCCTTTAAGATGACTTCGAAATAGACCGGCATGGAGCTGAGCTACCAAAGCATGCATACGGATCACTATAGGTTGTCATCCTGATAAGCTATTTGTAAGTAGAGCTAGCTTATTCCGTGCATGCATGTATGCCTCGATACACTTACCCGTCATTCTGAAGTACCTGTACGTGAATGTCGTGTGTGGGAAGGCCAGAAAGAATGCACATTGTATGTTTTCCAAACATGCTTGAACTGTGGGATAAGATCAAATATTATTCCTCGGTGAGACAAGTCTGGTTACTGCGTTCAGATTGTTATGATAGAACGAGACAAGCTGCTCATCAGCACCGCTACCTTCTATTTCTGAAAATCTGGCCACGGGTAGCAACAATCATTCAAACCGGGTGCCTGAGTAACACGGCCGTACACAATTTGAAATTCAGATGTTGCGATTGGTCTTCTGCTGAAGATCTATTGCCGGAGACGCCCATTCATCTGCCAATCAAACGTGATTTCTCGGCTTCGACTTCAACTATGAGAATAGAAGAAAAATGAGCAGAAATTCCAAGGACAAAACGCAAGATTGATTTCATCGTCGTTGAGGAAGCCAGATACAAACCCGGGACGCAAAGAAATGAGGCTGTGTAGCCAATGAGCTGGGTTCGATCGCCCGCCAACAGTGCCTGATGCAACGCGCATCGATGGTTCTCCTTTTTCAGACTGTATCATAGCCTTAACGTCTCCCATACGCCATTCATTTCCGGGCAAATATCGTGAGATATTTACTGATAGGTCAAGTAAAGATGGATAGGGATGGGGTGTAAGCCACTCAGGGAAATTGAGCCTAGATATTCGTGTGTAAGTCCAGATGCATTAAACCAAAAATGAAAGTCTGTGGCATCCCAAAATTTCTGGACGCGACCAATATGAGACTCCAACTGGGCAAACCTGAATGGTCTTTAGTCGAGAAATATTTCCATCTATCCAGGCTATCAGGGTGGCATTTCTTGACAGAAAAAGCACTAGTCCCCGGAGGACGTCTTCTCGCCCCTTCCTCAGTGCGAAAGACGCAGAAAAACAGCTCAAACACCTCTGTGATGCTGTGGGGAAGCTGTACCGGTAGAGACACAATCTTGGTTCTATTGACGCAGGCTCTAGCACATGTTTACTCTCCGTAGCTTCGAAAATAAGATAGCGCTGAGCATTCGGTAAATTGAGGCCTTTCAAAGTGACGCCAAACTTGACGCTTCCTTGTGTAATTTTGGAACAAACGCTCACCGAAATGCTGTGTGAGGGCTCGGAAAGACGAGCTGGCAGGACAATAATGAAGAAGGTCCTACGAGAAAGGTTAGTAGACGCTAAAAATGGAGCGGCGAGGAAGAAAAATGCATACACCTATCCAAAGCTTCTTTTCTTGCATCACGAGAGTCGTTGGCGGGCACCACCAACCATATCGGTGCGGTCTATGTATTCTATATGACATAACGCGCCTATAAGATAGGTGCATAAAGCTTTTGAGGTAACGCAAATACGTACGATATGTTAGATGCTTTGCGTCCCATAGGCATTCGAAGAAAGCTGTGTCACAGCTTAGTCGATCGCACATGGAATCTGAACAGTTTCTGGGTCTCCGCATCCCCCGACGAGCTGTGAGATAATGTATACCAAAGTACGGCGTGCTCTAGCGTTCGGAAGTCTCGCAAGCGGGTTGAAAAGGGAGCTCCGAGGAGATCCATTACGACCAGAAGATATGCAAGCCAATGCCACGCTAGGTGCCGAAAGTTCATGTGTATAAAACAGCAGAAAGAAGTCACATAAGCATCTAAGGAACCGGTCAACGTCTTGCTGCATGAAACTCCTGGTTCATGTCCCATGGAGCAACTGAGCAACTAGCATCTGCAGCATGAGCCGATAAAGTTCCGAAAATCTGTGTGGTGTTGATCTTGCTAATCCTTCGGCTTCCATTTTTGGAATTTTGCGGGACTCGAGCCTCTGATATACGATTCTGTCTGCCTAAGCGAGAAAGCAACATTATAGGTCGCGGAACTGACCTCAACAAAGGTATCAGCACTTGAAAAATGATGCAAGTCGTGGGCATTTCTCTCTATCTAATATTACATACATAGCTCAAGACAACATAGCTGCTTATGAGCCCAATGCTCTTCGTGTTATCGAAAAATCTGAAACAGGACAGTTGCTGCAAGATATGGTAGTGACTTTTAGAGTTGGGAGACATTTGTAACTGGCCAAGTGCTGAAGAAGAAACTTGGTGAGAAGGAATTATAGATGATGGGAATAGGAAGGACGCACTATTGCCGATCTGTACGTTTGTAACCGTATTTCCGGATGAACGCATCGAGTTCTTTCGGACCTCTCGATCCATACGGATACGGAAGTGGCCGGGGTGGAGGACCCATTTTGCCGTCAATCCAATGAAGGATAGGGGTGAAGATCTAAAACAAGTAATTGAAATCAGAACACCTACAACAACTGTAGCATACACTTACTCTCCATGCCACATCTAGCTCATCATCTCGTACGAAGTTAGAATGATCTCCCCTGAGGGCATCCAAGATAAGGCTTTCATATGCCTCTGGAATGTGCGCATCACTGAATCGACGCTTGTATGTCAGATCCATTTCAATTGGTACAGTGCGAGTGTTCAGTCCGGGAACCTTCGTATTAAGTTTGAGATAAATTGACTCGGTGGGCTGAATGCGGATGACAAGTTCGTTTCGCGCTATTTCCTTGAAGATGCCTTGCGTGACGTCCTTGTATTGGATACGGATTTCCACTTTCGCCTCATTGAGAGCTTGGAAAGTAAGGTAAGCCTCAATTTATTATAGAATCCATACAGATCATACCTTTTCCGGCTTTAAGTATGAAAGGAACACCTTCCCATCTGGGGTTATTTATCCAGAGTGTTGTTGCAGCGTAGGTCGGGCAGACCGAATTGGGAGGGACTGTCTCATCATCGAGATACCCGGGCTTTCCGTTGGCTGCAACGTATTGTCCGAGAAGTGTGTCCTCTTGCGCGATGGGCGGAACACATCGAAGCACTTTCACCTACATCGTGAAGAAGATAAGATTGTACCGCCACAGGATATGATAAGATCACGGACCTTCTCATCGCGAATATCCTCGGCAGAGAATGATACAGGTCGTTCCATAGTCAGGATGCTCAGTACCTGCAACAGATCTATACATCATAGTATGAACAACCAGACGCAACACATCCAAGCCGAGATATGCGTACGGTTCTGGAGAATATCACGAATAATACCAAACTCGTCAAAGTAACCTCCTCGTCCTTCAGTTCCGAACGGTTCCTTGAAGGTGATTTGCACATTGCTAATCGAGTTCCTATCCCATCCCGAAGACAAACCGACGTTCGCAAAACGCAGAACAAGCATGTTCTTCACCATCTCCTTGCCGAGATAATGATCAATTCGGAACGTCTCATCTTCCGCCCAGTGTTGTTTAAGTGAACCAAGTAGCTCCCGGCAACTGTCGAGATCCTTTCCGAACGGCTTTTCAACAATGATTCTGTTTATGTTGGGCGCATAACAGTTCTCTCGGAGGTTCTTCGCCACAGGAATGAACACACTGGGTGGAAGCGCCAGGTAGAATAAGCGGTGGCGTTCTGGGGACCCATACTCGCTCTCGATATCTTCAATATGCTTCGTGAGCGCTTGGAACGCCGTCGAATCCTCATAGGAGCCAGAAACGTATGTGGAGAATCCTTTGAACTCTTCAATCTTCGCTGCGATTGCTGGATCGTCATCCGGATTCTTGATATAGGACGTTGCTCGCTTGTGAAACTCAACCAAATCCATTTTCGTGCGCGCATAGCCAACTATATGCACGCCTCTTGGGAGATACCCCATCCTGTAGAGTCCAAACAGGGCGGGGAATGTCTGGAGTGAAATAACGCAAATTAAGTTGTTGTTCAGTCAGCATCGGGATTCACTAATTCTTGGATATATGCGCGCCTATGGGAGCACAACGAATGTAGAATATACACACCTTCTTCTTAGCGAGGTCCCCAGATGCTCCGAGGACTACATCGAAGCAGGGAGAATTGCCGTCAGAACGGAAAGACGAGGTTACGGAGGCCGAGATTGCCTACCGATGATGACCGTGTTGTCTTTAAGCTCATGGCTTGACGATTGCAGGGAAGGTATGGTTCCAGCCATGTTTGAGCTAGAGCAAATAGATGAGAGTATGCAAGCAAGTTATACGGTCGGCGGTCGTGGAGAGGAGAGAGGTGATGATGGGACGGGGACTGTGAGAAGAGGAGAACATCTTGAGCCAGTTGCTGAGTGATGACTTACTTACTGTCTGGAGCTGCCGAGTGACAACATCACATTCTACGTTGCCGACGGCCCGACGTCACGCTCCATTAATATTAATATTGTTTCTCACTACTATGTAGTATTCATATCAAGTGAAAATCCACGTCATCCAGGTGAAGAGACGCAGGCAGATGCGACTATAGACACATATACAGCTACATCTATATATGTAAAATCATGTTACAATAAATGGCACAACCAATAGTAGAACAGTGAATAATATCCAACCGATGAAGATGCTCATGATATACTACAACCTCGAGAGAACCACCTAACGAGAAACGTGTGCTTAGCAGTCTGTTATCAACGTAATCCATGTCTCCCAGGCGAGACAGTCTTTGCTCACCAATTGCTATTCAGCTGCTCAATCCAATGCACTACAAGTCGAAGTCGTGCCCGTGCAGATCTTATCACTAATAACTTTGCCTTCTCATGCTCCTCTATCGGTAGCACCTAAAAAGGCCGGCCGGCCAATCAATATCCGGATTTAATCGCACACCATGACTTCACGCGCGCTCACCTGTGCCATCCAAAAGCTGAATCTATTCACGTCATTCGGCATCGGGCCATAAGTGTTGTTCAACCGTTGTACTACCCACGGCGCTGTCCCATTTCGCAGCTGTTCAACAAAGCCATGACAGATAGCGATTAGCTCATCTGCGGTCGGCGGCGGAATTCGCGAAGGTGACGCATTCGATGACGGTTCTCCGGTCGAAGAAGTATCCGATGAAGGGTCCAACAAGGACGAAAGGCTCCGTTCTGCTTCGTCTTCAAGCTCCCGAGGAATATCATCAATTCTGTGGAAAAAGTTAGGGAACTGGAGTTTACGCGAGTAAAAGGTATTCACCTCTCAATTCGTCCGACCATGTATCCGTCTAACGTGCCAGTTTCCATTATACGAAAGCGATGTGTCCCAATGGTCTCAACCATGCTTCGACCATCTGGAAGCATTTGCACACTTTTTATCTCCAACATAGTACCATAATCACTACTTCCAGCACCAATAGTCCGCTGGGGCATGATCATGCCGAAGCACGGTATAGGTGATTCTAGACAGCGTCGCAACATTAATCGATAACTGAGCAGAAGTGGAGATAATGAGATAAGGAGCGATGTAAGGATCTTCGCGTCTAAAACGGTTAGGTTTGCACGATATAATTAAACTCACCGAGGTTCGTAGAAGTGCAGAAGAGTTGGGATACCGGGGAAAGACAATTGACAAACGAATATTGGAGTGTTCAGCCGGCCATCGCGTTCCTCTTCTTCAATCGCTCGACCTCGTTCTGCATATCCTTCCGGATATGCTTTTAATACTGTACACCATGTTGCGCTTTTAGAATAAGAAGTTGACGTTATCTGTGGTTTCTAGAGCTCACAGATTGAAAGGACGACTTTGTTGAAGGGATGGTCCTGGAAATAAGAAAACGGAGGCATCTCTTGTCGGCATAGAGGGCATTTTGTTCCATGATCAAGAGAGCGTTGTAGACACTTTGCACAGAAAGTCTACTCATCCGATGAATATCAGTATGACGAGAGAAGTTATCGAGAGCCAGTAACGCACATGCTGACAAGGAGTAGTGACCGGCTGATACAGCAGCATAAAACAAATTTCGCAAGTGAGGCTCTCCGATAATTCTTTATTGAACCGTTCCACGAGTTCTTCGCGCGTTCGGTGTCGGTAGTGTCTGCCGTCCCAATTATCATCTTTTCGTGAGCGTTTCCGCGACCTCGAAGCGGGCCTACTCCTTCGCCTTGTACCATTAGTAGACGGACGTGATCCAGACTTAGGCACGGCATCTTCACCGTTCCCTTCTTCCTCCGGTGATTCATCATCGGACCCGTTACTCTCCTCCGTCAGCCTCTGTTCAATGTCCTCTCGCGTTTGCCAACTTCTTGCCTTCCCAAGTAGATGCAAAACACGGCCCACAGATACGTCCAGGCGCGGATCCGAAACCGTAATTCGGTTAGTTTCACCAAGCTCTGGAGTGATTGGTTGAACGATGGGAGGATAATATGCCACGGTAGATTCTGGAGGGATGTTGGGAGTGATCACCTGACGACGGGCTCGGGGGCGACAAGTCAGGAGTGGACAGGTAGGTAATACAGGAACAGAAGAAGAAGCATTCGGAACTATCCCAGGACCTGAGTTGCTCGAGGATGCATGCGAGTCGGTTGTCAATGACAAAAATGATGCCGCAACGGAAGAGGCGGACGCAGAGGAAGAAGGGGAAGGTCGAGTGAAATCGCCTGTCCGGACGTGCCTCGCACAGACTGTATGTCCACAATGCAGCGTTGTCGGTGCGACTAAAGGAGAAGGTGGAGAACACGCTGGACAGGATAGCAGAGGTGCATAAGACCTAACGAGATCGTGCATGGTAGTAGGAAGTTCGTGAGAGGAAGTAGAAGAATTATCTAGGAGCCCATAGGCAGGTCGATGAGGCGAGCGGCCATGACCTGCCTGCTGTCTGCGATCACCAGAAGCGAAGCGCCCGTCATCGCGCGCACTGCGGCCGATGACTGTCCCAGGATGCTGCTCATCGCCGGCAGATGCCGCTCGGGCTGTGCCGTCTCGATTTGCAGGTTCTGTGGCCACCGTCGTCTCGGATGTCAGGGCTGCGTCTTCTTGGACGGCAATGTTTTGGTGGATGTCGCTGGCGACAAGGCTCTGAGTGGTCATGAGAGGGGTCGAAGAGGGGAACTAGAGTATTCGAGCGCCATGGCGAGCTTGGAAGAGCGCAGGATGAATTGAGAAATGGTGGATACCTCTGTCGTGAGTGCTCATCGAGGATTATATAAGCATGAGGATTCCAATCTGGATTCGAGCAATTTGGATTCGAATTTTCTACAATTGGCAGATTTATGTCGTGTTTGCAGTCGTCTGTGGCTAGAATGAAGGCATATCTTCCGAGCATTTCGCACATCTTGTCTGGATATCATTGATTGCGATTCACCGGCGTTGGCGGCGAGGCGCTCCCGTTTCCTAGTTAATAAAGCGACAGGGGAGTTCTCCGAGTCCCAATATATTGATCTAGATTTCGTACGACAACCATCCTTGGCTAGCTACTGTCCAGGCTTTACCTATCTGCCAATGCACTGATCTGTTCACGGTCTGATACAGAAGGGGATTTGGGACTCAGGTCTTCATCTATCGCTGCCGTTCGCCCTGTCAATGTCATTGTGCATTTTCTGCACGTTGGCAATCAAGTCCGCCATACGAGACCACTCCAGAAAGAGAACGTTGAACTCATCAATCAGTCGAGTCTGCACATTCTACACCTCGAGTTGATATGAATCACAAGATGAGTTAATACATGGCGACGCACTTCCCAGGTCTTCACGAAGATTGGAGCATTCGTTCCGCAATCGTTCGGACTGGGCATTAGTGGAGGCCAATTCCTCGGCAGCATGGTTGTCCGTTTTTGCAGACTTTGAGCTTCTCGCTTGTGCATGATGTGCTGTTCCTGAACCATGCAATGCCGCTCTGACCAGATGGTGAGCTTGACCCGTTGAGCAAAGAGAATAAACTCACCATTGAGGAATTCGATCCTCGCATTGGCCTTTGCGGTTGCCGCTCTCAATTGGCTAGATTCATGCTGGATTTGGAGAATTCTTTGCAAAGCTTGACAGTATCAACGCCCATTTCTTTTCGGTATGCCTCAAAGTCAGTTTGTACTTCCTCAAGCTCCATCTCTAATTCAGTTGGCTCGCGAACAGATCCATTCATCTGTGGAGACGATGGACTCACTTGTTGAGTAGAAGTAGCAGCTGGACGTGCCCCGCCCCGTTCATAACGAGAAATCATAGCCTTCAGCGCATCCCTCTCTTTGATGTAAGCCTGTATCGTCGCCTGGTGGCTGGCTTGGGTACTCTCAGGTTGAGCCCTGCAGTGCCATGACTGCCTCGTGCGCCTCACGAATAGCCTCGCTCTGCTCGTTCTCCATTCGCGCCATGTACTCCTGCTCGGCATTTTTCATTCTTAACAAAATCTCCCGGATTAAACCTAACAGTGCCATATTCTTCTGCTGTAACTCCGGAATTGACTTATAGAGGACGAGGTTATTCGTAATGACTTCTTCCACATTCAATGCTGGAGCGCAGGATGAATTGAGAAATGGTGGATACCTCTGTCGTGAGTGCTCATCGAGGATTATATAAGCATGAGGATTCCAATCTGGATTCGAGCAATTTGGATTCGAATTTTCTACAATTGGCAGATTTATGTCGTGTTTGCAGTCGTCTGTGGCTAGAATGAAGGCATATCTTCCAAGCATTTCGCACATCTTGTCTGGATATCATTGATTGCGATTCACCGGCGTTGGCGGCGAGGCGCTCCCGTTTCCTAGGTAATAAAGCGATCGGGGAGTTCTCCGAGTCCCAATACAGTACCCAGTACCACAGGGGGCAAAACCCTATTTCCGAACCTGAAAATTTTGATCCGGAACTGGAATCCAGCCAATCAGAGGCAAGCTTTCCAACTCTGTTTCCCATATAAGGCCCAGAAACGTAATTCTGCCCCCTGTGCTAGTAGGACCCCTGGCAATGCCTAACTAGACCAAATAACGTGAAACACAATTATTACGTACGTAACTATTGATTTGAAGTCGCGTCCACAGTACCAGTTACATAGTCGAGATTCCTTTTCTTTTGATTCTTGCGCTGCTTGTGAAATGCATGACTACAATCACAACATTTGACCTATCGCGCAACCGCAACTATGTCTTTGAACAAGCTGCGCTTACGCTCTGATACTGCTAACACACCTCCCATCTCCCCGCCACTTTCGCCGACAGTTTCCAGCTCTTCGGTCTCTCCCTATTCTCCCGTTCACCGTCGCACTCAGCCGCCAAAGTCTCAAATCCCCGGCCTTCCAAGACGCCTGCTCGTTCCCACGTCATGCCCCAAACGCGTTGCACCAGATCTGCAGCTTCGACCGGTAAAGAGCAAAACCAGCAGTAACAGGCTGACAAGGTCACGAGCAGATTCAGCGCCTCCGGAACCTGCTCAAACAGAAGTAAGAGATCAAAGGCGTTGGTTCAACTGTGACAGTCGCTTTGAAGTAGTGGAAGAGGATGTGAAAATAGCTGGGTACCAGATTTTTGCGGTAGAAAAATGGTGCGTCAGATGTCATGTCGTCTATGTGTGTAGTGATACATTACGGTTTATTCTGGTAGGATTGTCGAGCGAAGGAGAGCAGCCATTCTGCTTACAGTATACACCGGTGACCCAAAAGATGTCGTACGTCGTAACAGCGAAACAACGTCAGGTGGCAGTCCTTGAAATCGATGCAGATTACAGTTACAGCACTCGCACCTTCATCCTGTCTTTCAAACGGCGAAGCTCACCAAGAATGGGAGAAGGTCATCCATGAGCTTCGCAAAGATGGCGCCCGGCCTCGTGAGGTCCGTATCGCGCGAATTCATTGTCATCTTCTCTTATTTGGTTTGCCCAATCATGTAGACGGATAAAGGCATCATCATGATTACTTCTCTCGCCAACTTTCGATCCGACTATACCGTGGTATACATTCCAGATGGTGAATTCCTTGCGCATCGACAGCAGCTCTATGTGAACATCAATTTACTACGATTGGGATGCAGCGGCAGAAGTGCGCTTACGCTTCAAGAGCCGAGGTCAGTCTTTTAGGAGGTCCGGCACATTTATATTTAGACTCACGGCTTCGTTATAGTGATGCGACCAAAGACCGCTTCATCTCAATGTTTCACTTCGGTGATGTGACGCGAACCGGTGATCGCTTTGGTCAGACGGTTCTCGAGCTCATCAGGATAATCCAATGCGGATTGTCACTTTTCGACATGTTTCCTATTGATTTTCAGGAGCAAGATGGTCTCCTTTGTGACGAGACGGTGAATGGAATACAGAAATGGGTTGCCGAGATTGGAGAGCAATATATGAAAATCGAGGTGAGCTTTCACCACCATTGCAGACATGATTCGATCTGAACCCGAATGTTAAAGCCTACAGAAAGAGTTGCAGACCCTTCGATCGTTTCGGCACTTATCACCCTATCCCTCTCGATGCGAAACAAGCTCAGTGCAATCGGATTTCAAGCGGTACCTAAGGACCCCTTCTTTCAACCTCGTCAATTCACGCGCTGCCTTGCTGCCTTTGTCAATCAACGGCTTGCTCAAGCACCATCTCCCACGAGTACTCCATGTCCTGCAGTCAACCACGCTTATCTTAATTTGACGCTCATCAAAGTCATTGATTCAGCATATGACAAGTACCGCTCAACAGAACCGTACAAGCTACATCGTGTCGTGCTCAACAAGATTGATGATTTTACTTCAGCAACACAATCTGCGATGTCTAGCTCGAGAGATGCATCTCACAGCAGGTCTATGTCTCTGTCCCTCTCGAAAGATCGCGAGGCAGAAGTATTGGTGGAATGCACATCGGACCTAGCCAACTTTGTTAACAGAATTGACTTTCTGCACAAGAAAGACTATGGGGCGAGCATCAGATACCTGTGGACAGGGAAGTTTGATCAGCTGGAGAGGAAGAAACAGGAAAGTCTGCAGGATGACATGGACGAGGATAAGGAAAGAGAACGTGAGAGAAGTGACTCGGATTGCGACGGTGATGTCCTCAGTGTCCTTCCTTGGTCCAACAAAGTAACGAAGAAAATCGAGAATTGGGCAGGGTGAGGAACTTATCAGAGATGTAGACGTATTGACTTTCTAACGCAGCGAATTTGGTAGGAACAAGCTGAAGAGGACCAGTGTGGACTTGTCGAAGGACAAGAGCCCGGAAAGCTTGCACGGAAGCACAGTCGCTATACCATCGGTTGTCATCTCGAGGTTAGCTCATTCTTTCCTAACGCTCGAGGTGGGCTCATCATATGTATAAGGGAACCTGACGGTGCTATGTCAGGACCAAGCAGTGGCCGAGCATCGCCCGTTTGTACGTTCGGTTCCTCTCGTCCTGCTCTTCATGAATGCTCACACTTTGTTTTCAGCGCCTTCAGCTTCCTACCAGAATCTCAGTGCTTTCTCCTCCGCACACACGTCTGGTCTTGCGATTGATGACCTAGAGTATAGTCAGCGAGTTGCCCAGTTCAACAAGGATTGGCCGAGTCCTGTAGTCCCCGTGCGAAAGCGAGTATATAGTTGGGCAGACCAGCTAAGCGCAAATAAGCTGCGAGACGAAGTGGAGGTTGATGTGAAGGCGATGGAAGCAACTGTGTTTCCTTTTGGTATTCAATATGATCCGAACGTCTTCCCTTGGACACGCCAGGTTCCGGCTCCTGCTGCCACAAAACAGCCAAGAGTGAAGAAGCCAAAAGAGCCATTCGTACTCAAGAGGAAAAGGTTCGCCGCTGATCTTTTCTGGTGCGGAACACAATTTTGATACTCACGATTCTTAGGTCGCATAGCTTTGATGATCGAGAGTTTCTGGATCCAAATAACATCCTATCAAGAGAACACATGAAGACAGACGTAGATCTTTGCATCCAATGTCTTATCATGCATCGACGCAAAGCCTATATTCAAGCTTCTATTGCCCTTCTGCAGGTGGGTCATCAATCATCTTTGCGCTGTTCATCGGTTACTTAGATGTATCATTCTCTGTAAAGGCACTCATCCAAAGCAGCTCCTCAAGCAACGAGATGCTCATGAAGTGCCATGAAGAACACGCGGCCATCCTTAAAGAACTGGAAGAAAAATGTCAGATAGCGGCGAACATAGAAGAAAACGTGTCTGTTGCCGACTCCATATCTGCAGACACGGAGGCTTTGATGTACGAAGCGAGCTTCCTTGATACTGCCGGCTTATGGCGAATGGCACAAGCTCCACGGCTTCGTGTTTTCACAATTCGAGACCGAATATTCGGTGTACGCAGTCGACGGCGCTTTGGACTTCCTGGAGACAGCCGGGATCGAATTCAAACGCATGGTCGATTTAATAGAGTCCAGAAGCGTATCGACGGGCGCGAGCGCCTTGTGGACATCCTCGGGCGAACGGAAAGTGATGTAGAAGAGGAGGGCGAATTGCCGGAGAACGTGCATTTTGAGAGTGAGGAAGATAGCGAAGAGGAAGCCGATATGCACGGGCATCCTGAGACTGAGACGGTCCAGGAAGGCAGGTTCCAAGCGATGAGTGACTGGCTTCTCACCTTATTCACAAAATGGGGCCGGGTATCGGGCGTACGCGGCGCTGAGCCTTTGACATCTACAGAAGCGACTTCAGACACGATTCAGCCGAACAAAGACGAGTCCAATCACGAGGAGTCAAGTACTCATGTATCGAGCAGCCCAGAGTTCGGCTCACATGAAGTCATATATAAGCGACCGACAAGTTTTCGGCGGCCTGGTTTTCCCGGCAATGGCCACCCTCAGCGTTTGAGTACTGTTGGAGAAGAGGACGAGCCTTCTACTGGTCCCAATACCCCTACGATTTCGGGCCTGCCTTCGCTTTTAAGTGGGCATTAACCACAGTTCCCTTCAGATTTTCCTGATATGTAATCTTATGTCTTATTTTACTGTCCTCATCGCAGCATTTGTATCCGTGATCGCACACTCTACTTAGTATTTTCGCGCCATACGCATCCAACATTAATAATTTTATGTATTTGTTAGAGGTAGCATAGCATGTCGCAGAAAAACCCCGAAGAATAGAGGCTATGATCTCCACTCCAACCATACAATATTCCCAGATCCAAAACTCAGAATAAGAGTCAGATAATAGGTAGAATATTCTGCTCTATTTTTTGATGACTTTCCCCTGTGCCTTACGGAGCTGTCGCTTTCGCTCGCGCTCTAACTCCTTCTGCTGTTCCGCAGCACTCAGCTTCGAGATTCTCTCTTCCTCAGCTTTCTTCCTCGCGGCAGCCTTATCCTGCTCCTCCTCTTCCTTCCTTTCCGCCTCCGCATCTTTGCGAATCTGCCCGTCGAGCTCTTCGCGAGTTTTGCGCAATTTTGTGCGTGTCTCGGGGCGGAGGGAGAACTTGCCTGCTTCGAGAGCGTCGATGAAGGAGAAGACGGATTTGACTAGCGGGAGAGTTGCGTCTGATTGGGAGACGGGAGGAGCGCGCAGGGTGAGGATGACGTGCCGCTCGCGCTGATCTGCGGGTATAGGTTGGCTTGGACGTTCTCTCGGCTGGTCGGTGATCTGCGACAAGAATATAGTATCAAACATAGGGGAGGAAGGAGGACCGGCTTACTGTCAGTGACTTGACGTAGGGTCTTACGGCAGGATCATTCAGGGCTGCACCGATATTCAACGAGCCAGATTTGAGCAAGGCCTCAGTCACGTCCGCATATTCTGCACCGACCGTGAGCAAATAATCAGAGAGGGAGAATAACACCAGCTAACCTGACATGACGCAATAACCTCCACTTAGGAGTGGACTTTCCGTAGTCCGAGTCAGAGTCTAGAGGATCAGTTTGTAAATAGTGACAGCACAATGTACGCGGAACAAGCGCACCAAGTTCCACCTGTTCTGCTTGATAGTCCTCAAGCATTCCTTCGACACGGCAGCCCAGACGAAACCCGGAACGGAAGAGCTTGGATGAAGCTTGAAATCCAATTCGATTTCGTCCTCTGAAGTGACCGTCATGTCGGCCAAGCCCCAGAAAAACTGATACAACATCTTCAGTCCATCATGACGCGGTAGAAGCGTGAATACAGAATGAAGTGATTCGATGTTGCGACGACCCGTTGAGAAGCTGAAGAACTCCGCATGACCATCAGGAATGAGGCCTCCTGCAGCAGATGGCTTAGAAAATTGCTGCTCTAGCAGCGCGTAATGTGCGTTGAGCCTAATCGGGTTTTGAGCTGTCTTGATCGGGCAAAGGATACGAGAAAACTGGTGCTTACCATGCTTCAGCACGCCTTTTGTTGACAGACTTTCCGACGAAGTACCAGACGATATAAATCAATACAACAGCGAAGAGAAAAGCCTCTCGCTTGAAGACTGGAACACGAGAGGGATTTTTTTTCCTTCAGATCATGATGGATTGAGCATGCATGAAGGAGAAAACGCACGAGCTGGCCTGAAAACGAAGTTTTTCCACCTGTATTGAAGACCATCATATTCCCAAGAGGTGGACGGAGGAGCCGGGGTCAAAGCCGCCAAAGCCTTTGCGAATTCAGAAAGGACGGACATGGTGAAATCACACTGCTAAACGGGTGAACGTGACCAGCGAAGCCTCCGACGGGCACGCGAAAGATCAGTGAAACCTTATTCCGAGTATGGTAATCATTCATTAACAAGTTCAAACATTTCTGAGGATTAATATTGGCTCCTTACATTAATGGGCCGATGAGCTGGGGATCGAGCACCAGCCCGATTCAACCACTCGCGCCTCTTCACTCGGTACTAATGCGCCTTATGTCTCTCTTATAGCCCCAGAGCTTGCCCCCTCCTTTCTCATCAACATTCCACCCATTCCCATACTTTCTCTCTCGGTAATATTTGCCTCATCCATAATGTCCCAGCCGAACCAAAGCCAGAGCTTCTTCTCCGTGCCGGACTTCCTAGTCAGTATCCGTTCCATTCTGTCGCCGTGACTTGCTATTTAAGTGCTGATTTCTTCGGATAATGCCTTGTGTGGTGTTCGCAACTCTATCTCACGTTGTCACCGTACCCGGACTATCAATCAGAGACATTATCGCATCATAAATAATACCTACAGAGAAGCAGACATGGAGGTTAGGACATATTTGCTTCTGTTTGCGCATGTTGATGTCTGACAGCATCCGAAACTCATCGTCGTCATAGGGGGCCGCGATGACCGAACCGACCAACTTCGGCAAGATCATAGTCGACGCGCTCGCTGCAATGACAAAAAATGAAGGGGCCATCGACCAGCGCCTACTGCGAATGTATCTCACTATGACGCCGTCGTACCTCGTGATGGATACTAGCATGAACTCAGAAGGCGGGCTCGCGAGTTGGCGAACTGGCTTCATACGGCTGGTAGACATTCTTACCGCGTTGCACAAGCGTGGAGAGCTGGAGCTGGAGACAGTGAATGAAGCATCAAGGGCATGTTCTGAATGCTGGGGCATTTCAGGTTCCTGGCGCGGATTGGATGAATGCAAAGAGACAATCAGAGAGGTGGCGGGGAAGCTGAAGACATTGCTCGACGCCAACGGACGGACGTTTCAAGGCCAACAGATATACACACCTACGATGTAGCGATCAGATCATTTGTAGTAGTGTAGTACTGCATAGTCTACTCGTACGTATTTACGCTCCAATCGTTAAATATCGCAATACGTCAGCGGTCTCAGGCATCGCCACACTTGTATTCAACTATCCACCGCGGCTAAGCGGCAGGCCCGGCTGCAAACTCGTCTTGATCCCTGCCTTGATGTCTACCGTCGCAGACACAGACTCTTTCACTGATTCCTCCTCTTCATCATCTCATTTTCCAATGCCGACACGTACTTTACCTCCAGCACCCTTGGACATCGATGCTGCAGCTCAAGTTCATGCTAATGGTGACGCGCATGTCGTCTCATCACCCACCGAGGACGACGATTACAAGGATGATCTCGATCAGAAGGCGACGGAGCTGACGCCTCTCAGGGCTCACTATCTCAAGAAGTCGCTCATCTCATCGCAAATCCATCGCGAACTGGACGGAATATCTACTGGTTCGCCTATACCAAATGTCTCGACTCTCTCATATCTTGGTCCGCCCTTTAATCTTCCGCCCAAGGAGGCTCCTCCACTTGACCTACCCTTCCTGAAGTATATATTTCGACAATTCATCCTGACATTTCCTTTCCTTTCTACTGCTCCGAAGGATTTCTTCCCAGAAAAGCTACAACCATTCATAGCGAGCGTACTCTCGCGCAACTTCACTACAGTCGACTTTCTGAAAGAGGATTCGGATAAAATTGAGGAGGAGACGCGAAGAAAGATACTGTCAAAGGTGGAGAAGCAGTTTTCTCTTATGTTTGGATCTGCTACCAAACTGGTGGAACGAGAAGAGATTGTACGTCTGACGCAAGCAGACTTGAACCGACTTGAGACACTTGCCAAGAAACGACGAGCCAGGCAATCAAAGAGGGAAGACGTATTTGAGGTTAACATTGTTTGCATACGCGCCGTCGTTGACAAGGGTCGGATGCGAAGCAAAGTGCATGAGGTTGGTGTTTTCAGCTTCTATGCACAGTATGTAGAAGCTTAATGGCAAGCTTCAGGAATTTATCATCAGAACACGACGATCGAACTTTCCCGATGTCTTTGTCTCTAGGCGGTACGGCGACTTCAGATCATTGGCGGAAGAGGTGAATACCTTAGCTCTGAAGAATTTTTGATTAAGCTCATCGCTGCCTTCCCAGCTTCGGAAACGATATCCAGATGAGGAAGTCCCTTCTCCTCCGGCGAAGGACAAATCGACAGTATCAGCCGCAGCGTCCGCACCAGCGACGGTGGCTGCGAGTCCAACGGCATCGATGATGCCAGGTTCCTTTAATCGTCAATTGAATGACAGTCAAGAATCTGTTTTATCCTTCAACGCGCAGCAGGCAGTTCAGAATATACGTCTAGCGCGCGAGAAGAATCGCCTAACCCTGAGGGCTTACCTTCATACTCTCCTCAACAACTCAGTGCTGGGTTCTTCGCCTGTTTTGCTACATTTTCTCACGTCAGATCCAACAACGCTGAGCAGGGACGAATTGGATGACGCTTGCAGGAGAGAAGATTCGGATAGGAAGCGAGACGAAGGACGCATTCGTTTTGCCCACGAGATCACTGCGCGGGTTGAAGGCTTGCGCAATGCCATCAAGAGTGTGAAGGGTGATATAATGCAAAAAGGTGTGTTTTCTACTCGATCATCTTCTGCATGTCTAACGTCTCTTCAGATGGCTTATCGCACGTCTTTGCGATTATACGTGCCACGGAGAATGTGCGCAACCTACCTCAAGAATTTCAGGCGGCTTTCGAATGGGGCCGAATATCGTATGTTCGCTGATACAGCACAGTTCAATAATCTATTGACTTTGGGTCTTAGTCTAGCTTCCATTCTCTTTCAGCGCTTTGTCGCTGCGGATGATGCGTCCGAAAGCTTCGCCACTCTGAAGCGCCTGCACGGCCTTATGCCTTATCTCATACTCAGAGGCATCCTCAAAATCAGTAATCCTGTGGCGATGGTACGAGGTGTGCTTGACCTTTTTCTAGCTCAACCTTTCGGTGGAAGAAGCTTGTTACAGAGGTATTTGATTTGAGTTGCTATTCCTTCAATAGTTCTAAATTTCATTTGACAGGATGTTTGCGAGCTCCTTTCAGGAAAGCGTGAAGGCGCTAGAAGAAGATATTGAGGCTGTCAAGGATAAGATCGAGGATGACGTCATGTGCGAGAAGATTCGCCAGTTTGTCTACGCTCCTCGAGAAATCCAGAACATCTACAAATCCGATGCATGTATGTGCAATGTATTCATCGCCTCTAGGCTCGCTCTTACATAAGCCGTCTTTACAGCAACGGAGGGTGTAAACCTCTTGACAGTTGTACTTCGATCTGGAGAGGCACCTTACTTGACGAGACCTCAACTTTACCGAGTGATGAGAGCTCATCGAGCACATGCCGAATATATGCGGCAGCGTTCTGAGCTTGCTGATTCTGACGACGATGACGGACCTCAAGATGACGACGCTTGGTTATACGAAGATCTTATGATTTTGGCTAAACTATATTCGCACCTGCGAGATAAGGAAGAAATAATAGATCTAATTTTTGAAGTACGTTATCGGTTCGTTCTCGCAGTTGGAATGAGTTGATTGATTGTCTATTACAGTCGACGACTTCAAACTTCTTCAAAGACATAATAACTATATTCTACTCACCGCTAGCTCAAGTCTATAAGGCTGCTAGTATAGGCGATTCCTTAAGCGACCTCCAAACTTTCATCGACGATCTAATCCGAACCGTAGAAGCGGTAGAAGAAGGTATATATTCCGAACCTTGACCCTGTGTAGGATATTAATTTCCATCTGTCCCAGCTTCTCAAGACAATCCAAATCTTGTCGTGCAGACCTTCATCGATCTTGTCGGAAGACACGAACAATCTTTCTACAGCTTCGTCCATAAAGTGCACTCGAAAGGGGAAGGCTTGTTTGACAGCTTAATGAAGTGGATACAGCTTTTCATTTCAGTCTTTCGAGATGGTTTTGGCGAGAAAATTAGCTTGGAGTTCCTCCTCCCGTACTCCGGGCCGGAACGAGTTGCGTTAATGAAAGAGGTTGATGAGGTCGCGGTTTATCATTACAAACTCAAGCTTGCGCACGAGGAGAAGCTCAGGCGCCGATTTGGCCGAGCACAGGGACAATCCGAGGCAGACGCTGAGGATGAGTTCGCTCAACAACTAGTTGATGGGGTTGTGCATGATCTTAGCTTTGGGGAACTTGTGCGTGGAGACCTAGAAGAGATGGGTGCCGCGATGAGCGATGTGGATAATAGCAGCGATGACAGTGACGATAGTGATGACTTCGACGAAGAGGACGAGACTTCGAGTGAGGAGACCACTACAGAGAGCGAGTCAACACCGGAGGATGCACCACCCGTACCCCCTCCAAAGCCAATCTCTAGATCATCCACTTACGATCATTCGCCGCAGTCAGAATCTTATTCTCACCAGCTTGTCCAGCCATGCCCTGATACCCTTAGTCCACATCACTCACATCATTCATCCTACCCGCAAGACCAGCGTGGCAGAGTTTCGGAACAGGGGTCTCCTGTGCGCAAGGTTCGGTCTCGTTCATCCATAGGCTCACTCAAGTCCTTGTTTTCGCGCTCCGGACCTAATCCGGATGCTCCGCCTGTACCTCCATTGCCCTCCTACCTTCCGCAGTCTTTACAGCCAAAGCCTCTCCCACCAAGCCCGCTTTCTGCAGGGACTCCGGGACAGCCTGCTCGCCGACGAACGCCTCCACTGCGTGTCAGAAAGAGGAAAGGTGCTATGGTTCTGCAACCGCCGGAACTGACGGAGATCCCAAAACTGCTGCCATTGTTCATAGAGATTGTAAGGATTCCCTATTTCTTCTTGGGCTTGTCTCAACTGATGAATTTTTTTTGGCGCAGATGAAACCTCAGTTAAGACCTATGTCGCTTTGAATCTGAGCTTCTTTTATTTTCATTTAATTTTCATACATGTATCCATGGACTGTAATTGTGCTTGGTCGTTTATTGTGCTGAAGTGCCGCACATTTGTAACATGTTGAATTGAATACGTAGAGAGAATTGGTTAATGAAGATCGCTGATCGGCGTGATCGGCGTATCGTGATCTACTTCACTTCAACTTGGGAGGAATATTATCCTAATCCTTGTTATTGAATGCCATGACCGTAGCCGTCAAACTCGAATCTCTCTCCACCGATACCGACTCATCTCTCCCATTTCCACCTCCCTCCGATGCAGTCATAGACCAACTTCAAGCCCTCGTCGGCTCATCCACCCTCAACTCTGACCCAAGCACCATCCAAGTCCGCGCAGCCGCCCTCTTCGCTCGCCTCAAAGCGCTCAACCGCGCGGCCAATGCAGCCGTGCGCGCACACAAGCAGGCTACTGCCGACTCGAGGACGGAGATGGACCACACGCATCTTGGGCTGCAGAACTTCCTGTATGAGAAGAGACATCTAGAGAGGGAGATTGAGAAATGCAGGCAGTTTGCGTGAGTCGGACTTCTTTCATGTTTTCTGTTGGTCGGGCAGGAAGTGCCTGACGTGGTCTTATTTCCTTTGTGAATTGAAGGTCTATATACCAAGATATAACGCTTCACTCCATTGAGGAATTCCTTGAACTTGCTCCCGAAGATGCACGAACAGAAGAGACCATGCAGAACGAGCACCAGCTCATGTTAAACAGGCTCAGTTTCGAGCTTGCCGAGAGACAGCGGTATGCATGATTACATTTCCCTACAATGGTAATACAGGCTCATATTTCAATGCATTGGCGTCTGCTGCAGATTGGACCAGAAGAAGAAGGAATTGACGCAACAAAAAGAAGAGCTACTCAAACAGGGCAAGGCCAAAACGGCGACACTGGATAATGTGAAAGGCCAGGTAGACCACTTGATGAAGGTCTGTTGGAGCGCTTGTCCGTGGCTTGTAACTCATCACAATTACTGCCTGCCTCTAGACTGCGTCAGACATACAGAAGAAAGTGGATGACATGGTCAAGACCATACCGGAGACGTCATGAGTACTGATTCTGCGGCGCACATTTATTATTGAGCCACCGATTTCATTGCACCTTGGACTGGTGCTCAGCCGACGAATGCAAGGAGTGCCATCTCCGATCCGCTAGAGAAAAGTAGCACGCCGCGGTCTGGAAGAGGGAATGCACGCAAACCGGCAATGTTACTCCGTATGACTTTATATTGGACACTTTAGCACAGATGATAATACAAGCCATTTCGATGACGCGATTGTAGAGCCAGAGATAGCAACGAGCAAAGAAGATTAAAAAAAAAACAGCTTCTACACAGAACAGAATGAGGTCGATAAAAGCGATGAATGCGCAAAGGAGTGGGAATGGTATAGAACGCGCAAGTTCATTGTCAATTCAAAAAGAACCCGGCAAGACAAGAATAAAGTAATGGGCGCAGCACTCAGTCCTCATCGGGGTCACTGAAGCTCCCAATATCACTCATCTCCGCGTCTTCTTCTTGCTCTTCATCAGTTGCGGAAGGCTTCCCATCAGCGGCATCGGCCGCCTCTTTCGTAGCATAGCGTTGTACATAGTCTAAAATCGTTAGCGCATTCATCTGAGTTGAACTATTTCAAACGTGGGTATGAGTCATTCTCACCTTTGACCTTCGCATCGTAGTCTTTTGGGTGGCGCATCAGGAGGGCAGCAGCATCGCCATTTAGCGGGTCGTTGGGATTAGGGTATCGCAGGAGTTGTGGGAGGAAGACCTCAAAGATATTGATCATATCTAGTCAATGAAATAATTCATTAATCCCGGACACAGTATAATAATACTACGGAGGCCGTACCGAACATTGGTGACCATGTCTGGTTGATCACGTCTAGACATACTGAGCCGCTCCTATCGCGGGAGGTCAGCTGCTTGAACAGATGAATATGAAGAAGGCGGCGCGTGGACATACAGCTCATCGATGTTCGGATGGAATATCTTGTTCATGAAACCAATGGACGGGGACTTGTACGGATATTGATCGGGGAGCTCGACGTGGATCTTCCACACTCCTCCAGCGAAGGGGGCTGAAAGCGCAAGTATTTGATCAGATAAACAAGCAAATTATGACAGAAACGTTGAACCTGACGCACTCTCTTCTGGGCCATGAAAGCGCACATAGAATTCCTGGATGTTATCGTTTACGAGGGTTACCTCGTAATCGGACATAAGTCTGTGGCAACATTATAGACATATCAGAGTCCAGCTCGCCACGAAGGATGTTAGTATGCATCAAAGACAGGGCATACAGCTTCATAACATCCGTTTCGATGCGACGCTTGCTGGGATTACTGTATAGGCGATGGTTACGCATCAGTCAAAGGATCATTAATGCAATATATATAATAGAAGTACTTATCATGGTGCTGAATGCTCGATGAGGTTTGAGGAAGTAAGAAACAGGGTAAAGGACGACGAAGGGGGTGATTACAGATTAGAAAGGAGGAGGCGCGGTTCGAGCTGTGGTCAGGTTAAGTACCCGTGCGGTGCGATGATCGCTCGGAATCTGCCGATCGCGTAAGAAATACTTCTTCATCACTTCATTATAACTTGATTACAATCTTTCCGTTACTTCACTTGTATTCAAACGGGAACGTTTTCTCTCTTCCGTACCTACACGAGACAAGTTTACAACAAGAAACACGATCAAAACAATAAAGAATACAGAAATCCATTATACATCGTCCTATGTGTTATCGTCCGTTCTAAATCCTTACTTACACCATTGTCGGCCAGGACACCCGGCCGTTCAAACCCGGAAGCCCTAATAATACCATTCTTCCACAACGCATCTCACGGCGTCCTCAGGGCATGTCCAAGGTGTACTTCGAAGACCTCCAGGACCCTCGGACTGCACTCCGACGCGCTGCGGTGGTCTGGGCACTGGTGATCTCGGTACCCTGTGCGGTTCGAGCCCTCCGTAGCCGTGACCAAATGGACTCAAGGTCGTCCGAGCACTGGGTGCTTCACTCATTTCGTGGACCGGCACGGTGCCATCATGGACGGTGTGGTGTACATCTCGCTGTCCGTAAGCGCGGTGCGCAACGAACGCAGCTGCAATTGTAATTGACCGTTTCGATGGTTAGAACGTCGGACGGGCACAACACGGAGTAAATACAAACCCAGAGAAAAGAGAGCAAATCCTCCCAGGAGAAGCATTTCCTCCTGCGTCTGCGTCAAAACACGTCCTTGCCGGCGGTGGTGCTGAATTACCCTGCATACATTAGAGCGTTGTCAGCCTCTTGATCTCAGAACGTTCAAAATTATGCACCCACAAAAGCATCAACGTCGATATAGCTATAATGGCAATCGAGGTCTGTGTCACTGTGAATGTGTCTGTAAACCATGTATTCTCTAAGTTCCCAAACGAAACAGAAGGAAATAAGTATGCAAAATCCGACTTACACAATGAATCAGGCATCCTCTTGTTGATGTATCGCGCCGTCAAGAACAGTACTCCAGCTACATCGTGTAAATCGGAGGTCGACACGAGAGTAGCACATAGGTATCCGTTAATATCAGCAGACCCAGAAGGTTGATTGAGATTGAGAATATGATCATCTAATGAGAATTATTCATTTACCGATGAAAATAGAGCGTAGCATATGCCCGCGAAATAGCGCCATTGCGGTAAGCTTGAGACGGCCCAAGACAAGCTAAGAACTATAGAAGGAGGAAGACAAAAGAATGCGGAAGAAGTTGTTCAAGTAGGAAAATAGACAGGGCCAAATTACGAGGATTCCGGGGTCTTGGATCAATGAATGAATGAGCTATTGAGATCTCCTTGTGCGACTATGAACAAACAGAGTATTCGTCTGAGTTAAGATTTCGAGATTGGGGAGGCTCTTTATCTTGCGTCGACAACGCTGCGAACACGAGGCCCATCAGAATCAGGCGATATGCACGCACAAAAGAAGTGCTTATTGACATCACAATCAGATCAAAGAACGTGGTATCGCCGTGGTTGTTAACAAGGGCAGCCCAAAGTAAAGTACTGTACTAATGCTTCCTCCGTATATATGTATTCTTTTGATCTCGGTTTAGAATACAACATCCTCTAAATCCACGCCTTACATAAATATCGTTACAGAAATAACAACACAATAATCAAGTCAGGTATACACTTGTAAATGGTAGGCATGCAAGTCTATGAGTTGAACTGTTCTTTTTCCTCCCTTCATAAAATAGATCACTCAATCTCCGATGACGATCCACCAAAGCTTCTCAGCCAGTCCGAGTCCCGCATCGTTCCCTCCACGCTTTCTATTGCATGTATCAACTATGCCTGCAATACGCCCGGTACCTGCTGAACCGTTGGCACTCCTCCTGGGTTAGGCTGGATGACGACAGAATGCCCTGGAGCCTGTTGAATGACATAGGGCATCTGTCCGTTCCCGTACATCATGGGTTGTCCACCGTAGCCGTAGCCTCCATAGCCATATCCACCAGAAGCACCAAAGCCTGGCAAGATTGCTGTATCCTCATACCATGCTCGAGGATTCATCGCTGAGAGTGTGCTGCCCAGCTTAAAGGTTAAAAGTAGCGCAATGAGGACTAAAAATTTGTTTTTGAATGATCAAGGGTCAATAAGTGAAAACTAGCAGAACGTACGAATGCCGAAGTTGAACCATGAGAAAGCCATGATAGATTTCATCTCATAACAGTATTGTCTCGCAGACACTGTACGTGCGGTCAGGACCAAATGTAAACGAAGTAGTCAAATGGACCCACTGGACCCGTTCTTGGTCTCCTGCCTTCCGGTAAGAGAAAAGCATTCAATGTGTCCGATGACATCGCTGGACGGAGCAATTGTGGGTCAACACGTCTATGCAATGACAGAGGCTTGCTTACGCTGACCAAGCTGCCAACGCTACAATCGGGGAAATTTGAGCACGATGAAATATCTTTCTGCATTCTACGGTAGCTCACCTAACCAGAGGACATCCAACACGAACAGGATTATTACATCGTACAGGAGGGCGGAGCGTTGAAAACTTTAGAGTAGGCGGTAATCAGTTAGATACGGGTACCACGCGCGCATGAGATACCCGTACATGAATATACAAACGAGAATTGTCAAGGAGGGTAGGATGATGGCATATATTGTATAGTCGCCTATTGCGATCTGTGAGCAGTGCGTCTGGACAGTTATCTAGGTGAAAGATGCGCACGATGGATGTTCGGCAGGAAAAGGCTGGCAAAGTTCGCAGCAAGGCCGAGGACGACAGCCGAGGCGATGAAGACAATGCCTGCATGTCGGACATAGAGGATGGGTAAGTAGCAGACTGGGAGACAATGCCAAATGCCAAAACACCAGCGCACCGAGCTCGAAGTACCGCGAGATCCGTAGACTAGGCATGGGTGATAATCGTGAAGATAATATTCGTCGATACTAGTCGTTGATCACTTAAAGGTAAACTGTAAGTTCAAAATACTCGGCAAGCCTTCACGCTAGTGGTCCTCGAGGAAGGAACGAGGCGAGGCGTTAAATTTGAATTTGTTTGTTTATTTATTTACTCATGGAGTGTACAAATTCAGAATTGAACGCGTTCCCAAAACAAAACAAAGATCACATGACGTCGGCACGAGGCATTGAATTGCTTACTAATCAATTCATCCATTTTGATCCCCGTTTGGGGCTTTGCTTGCTAAGTGGACCCTGCCTCGTGTTTTTAATTCTTTGTACACCCTCTCGGCCGAACTGATAGGTTATGTACATCGTAAAATACAATCTATTTTCATTTCTTTTGTCTACTAGTAGTTTTGTTTTCCGTGATAATACCTATCAACGTGTTCCCCCATAAGTTATCATCATAAAATCCCAAAATGTGTTGGGTATATCTCATCGGTTGTGGGTGCGTAATTATTTCATTTTCGCGGTGGTGGAGGCGGTCGCGGAGTCGTATGTGTTCTCCTGGAACTCGAGGGCTCGGCTTTCCTCCGCTCGCGCTCGCGCTCACGATCCCGTTCGCGTTGTCGTTCGCGTTCGCGTTGCCGTTCTCGCTCGCGATCACGGTCGCGAGCAGCTCGATCCTTATTGCGATCGCGCGCATCTGCACGTGTATGTGCGGTAGGCACCATCCTGGGTCGCTCTACCCACACCCAGAACGCTGATTTACGGAATTCAGCCATCTTGGGCTTCTCCGTCTTCTCCGCCGCATCTACTGCGTTCGGTCTGCGCGTGCTGCCCTTGCGGCGACTGGGCATAGCCGTCACCGGCGCCGGCAGGGTCTTATTGCGTGAGTTATGCATGTATGGGCCAGATTTGGAGCCCTTGCCGAACCACGGATAGACAGGTACTGGATACAGCCAGACCTTCCTGTGACCGTTTCGGTGCTCCCGGAGTGCCAAAAACAATAAAAATAGCAAGAAACCCCAGGCTAAAATGGCGTGAATCAAACAGCCACCATCAGAACATGTTCATTGATGATCTTGAGCTCAAAGCGGATGCTCTCACCTAAAATAAGATTAAGTATAGAGAAGGCCTCTAAAACCCGGTATTGGGCATGGAACATATCCGTCGTAACTAAAAGGAGGTTCTTAGTTCGCAGCACAGAGTTTGCGACTTCGCGCAAGAATACTTACATCCGGGGTATTCTACGGGATCTTCAAGAGTCGAATCGGAAGAAAAACATTCCACGTCTGCTTCAGCTGAATCAGAAGCCGCAAGGAAACTTCCGAGGGCCAGCCAGAGGACGGCAAGTAGTCCGAGGCAGGCAAGCTCTATGCGCGTCGTGATTGGACTTCTTTGCTTGAACAGAGTAGACACAAGCCTACAATTTTAGTTCAGCAAGAGGTTTCAGACCGCAAAATAAAACAAAACATACAATGAAAGGATAATCGCCAGAGTGGCGGCCGCCACGAAAATTGCGAAGGGCACGAAATGAGCTGTTAATAAAATTAAATAAGATCAATACTCCTATCCATTGCCGGTCGTCACGAACAAGATACGCACTGAGATCGGAGGAAACCAAAATTTGTTGAAAATGTATCGCTATCGCTAAGCAGATGATTGTGCACACAAGAATCCCGACTAACAGAACGAAAAGATGATCAATATGGATGCAAGTTGGCAGAGTAAAGGCTCGCTATTACTCACTAAACACCCCTAGTCGAATTGCATTAAAGATTGAAGGCATGCATGACCTCTTAGGCGCTAAGCTTGAAGATGTAGACAATCTTCTGACACGAGAGTGACCACCAAACAGCTTCATGCTTGAAGGCATCGGCATGGCTGTTGCTTCTGACTAGCGCTCAAGAATAAAGAGAAAGCAAAGAGTGAATGTGAATGTGCTGCTGCCACAACGACAAAGTCTTCTTATCCCGTAACTGATGGTTGGGATGGAAAAGTGAGGAAACAGCGTGGCAGACGGCGGGCAAACACCAGGAGGAAGGGAGGGGCGGCAGCCTGGGGAGGAGAGCCAGATCCACGAGCATTCGGGCTCGCAAGGGGAATGCGGCTTTTGTACATTTTTCGTGTGCCAACAAAGATCCGATAGAAGTTCTCAATGTCGAGATATCAGCACGGCGACATGGGCATGCGACTGCCTGAGAGATTTCTCGTGCCCCGAGGCTTGCAATTTGCGCAAGAGGGTACATCTATGAACCGAAGAAATAAGCCTCGTGTAGCTTAGTCATCGTTAGTCATCCATTCAGTCTGCCCCGGGTGTGCTCTGGAATAGAACTGACAAGCCTTCGAAATACATTCGGAGAAACGGACAATGTGAAACAGAGAAATTTTCAGCAGATAGGGTGCTTTGAGGATGTCGATATAGCATTTATAATACATTTCACTTTGCACTATCGGACACCTTTACCCTTTTGTATCCAAAATTGACCGTGAACACTAATCACCCACCTCGGCCCGCAATATACATCCGAGGGAGAGATATTCACCGAGGCACTCCGGGTTCCTTAAAGTAGAAGCGTTAATCAACGCCATCGAAGAACCGTTGATTATCTGCGTGCAAGATCATCTTTGTCAGTAACACGTTGTCTACTCATTGCGGGGAATCTAGTTCGCAGGCCAATGAGAAGATCGGACCAGACTCACTTTCTTCACGGGAACCTCGACTCGCTTCCCATTTAACGTATATGGAATGTCATTAACCTGGATGATCTAAATCCCATTCACATTTCAGCTGATTCGGTTCCATAACTAGTTCATGGGATAGAAGTGAAAACGCATGAAAAGAAGGGGACACAAAGTTTACGCGAGAATAAAACAAGAACGCTGTGCTCACCCTCTCGGGCACATGGCGTGCAGTTCTTCGTGCGCGAACTTCCGCCTTGATGCGCTTCTCTAATTCTGGTGTGCAAGTGCACCCTTCCTGCAGCTTGACGAACAAGATTACGCGCTCATCTGATCCGCCGTTAATGTATTGCCCTACGGCAAGGCAATCAAGAATAACATGTTCTGGGGGCGTTGTGGGTCCGGGTATAAAGCACATGTCTATCACATCGTAGATTTCAGCCGATCCAAAGCGGACGCCTCCTGGATTTCTAGGCGAGAATATAAGTCCAAAACAAAATCAGAGTTAAATGAAGTCAGCTGAGAGCACGCACAAAACACCATCGCTTCGTCCCCGCATGACAAGCCCACCTCCATTTCCGCGTCTGGAAGGTGTAATAAGAACGTGGTCACCATGATCTAGACAAACAAAACAAATATCGAATGAGCCCGGATTCATTAATTTCACGGAAGAATTGGAGCTGGCACGCGAGATAGTTAACGGTAGAATGAATCAAAAGTTCTCTTTTGTCCGAAGGACAACTCGAAGAAAATTATCGAGATCCAACGAAAGTCAAACAAGCACCTACACCACACGTCCTTGAATCTGGAGAAGTAAGCGGCACTATGTCTTGACTCTGCATCGAATGCAAGGCTCGGATACGTGCCAGGAAAACCCTTCAATGGCCAGAAACCTGCAGGTTGGCACGGGAATGGGCGCACGCACACCAGCTCCCCGGCCTCTCCGGGGCAACAGACTGAAGCACCCTCAGTGAAAGTCTCGATTGCCATTCCGAGCTCGCGACACTGGATTTCGCCACGGTACACGGGCAGAGCGGTGTTCATTCCTGCGAAGAGCGAACAGATGTCTGTCCCACCTGACCATATCGAAGTAATGCGGTAGTCACGGCGGACAAGTCAGACGGGCGATTTCTGTATACTTAGGACAAATTACTCACCCGTGATTGATGCGAGAAGTACATTAGGATGAATGTGCTCGTAGACGTAATCATAAGACGCTCCGGGGAGAGGTGAACCCGTAGAATAGATATGCTTTAATGTAGACAGATTATGGTGCTTTCTAGGTTTATACACTTTCTATATTCAAGAACATGCCCGTCATTAAAGCTAATATGCGGGACGAACAGTTAGATTTACTTACAGACAGCTGATCAATGTACTTTGCGCTGGTACCAAATATTGTGATCCCTAGCTCATCGACAAGATTCCATAGGAACGCCGGATCGCGGAGCGGACTACCATCGTAAAGCACCAGAGTACTACCACTCGCAAGACCGGATACTAAGAAATTCCACATCATCCAGCCGCTGGTGGCATGCCGAACGGATAATTAGAAACCACATATAATCAGTCAAGCACATGTGAGCAAGGATGAAACTCGTACTGCATTTGAATAAATTTGAGAGGAAGAATAAAATCATGACCAATACACTTACGTGGTGGTATAGTAGAAGAAAACATCTTCCGGGCGGAGGTCCGCACAGATCTTGAATTCTTTCAATAACTGCAAAAGCATGCCTCCTGCACGATGAACAATCGGCCTTGATCAATATTAATACCTATTCTTCTTTCATAGACAGGAGCGAGTACTCACTTTGGTCTTCCTGAGCAAATCAAACTTTAGAAAAGAACGATTTTCATCGTATAAATAGACTTACCGGTCGTTCCAGAGCTAAACAAAATCCAAAGCGGCCAATTGAATCCCATTCGTTTCCATAATATCGTGTCATGACGGTCCTGTCCAAGTTTCTTGGATTTCCCTCTGCTGACAAAATTATCCCAATGTTCCCAGTCATCTCTCCATCCGTCGGAAGAGATTTCGAGAGAATCAATAACGACGACTTTCTCAGGTGCACAATTAGCTTTGGTCATGACGTCCAGCAACGTCGATAACTTCGGCAAATGCCGATGCACTTTGCCATTGTAACTTGTGTGAAATCAGATTAGAAGGGTTCCTTTCAGTATCTACTCTCAAAGGCCTACATGACGCCATTCACACTGAACACAACTTTCGGCTGGACTTGATAAAACCTAGACTAGGATGAATATTTGACCCATCATGTTCGTTAAGTGGCACGCACCGTTCCCGGACGCCGTCAGGCCCAAAATCCGCGGACGCACTGACCCAGATGCAGCCTATCGCAAGTTCGTTCAGAAACGCTTCGTTTCAATAAACCAACCACAAGAAGTAACGCGGCTTCCTACCAATGGCGGCCGTTGCCAGACAAGCAGCAACGTTTTCCTTCGAAACTGTTATTATGGATCTAATTCTTCCAATAAGAATGGCCGCGTACAATACAGTTCGAGCAATATGAACCGATGCGATCGCCAGGCTGTAATCCAAGATCGAGCAAAGCAGAGACCAAATCGGCGACGAGCGCGTACAATTCAGCGTAGGTAATCCTCTTCAGGCTTGCAGGATCGGACTTTTCTCCGAGACGAGGCTCGACTTAGCGAAAGTAAGATAGAATTAACTCCGAGAGGGTTCAGCATTTGAAGCAAGCTATAAAATGACATACCAACTTGAACGAGAGCAACTCGCTTTCCTTCATCACCGTCTCTCCATCTGAGCATATTCTCTGCCCAATTGAGCTTTGTCTGCTCGTCCTTGAACCAATCCGGATTATCCTCCGGGCAGCAGTCTTCATCGACAACATGCCGACCTCTATCTCCTATGATACCGACGTCATCCCATACAGTACCCCAGAAATCTGATTGACGCGTCACAGAAAAACGCCAGAGGTCTTCATAAGTCTCAAGTGGCGGATGGATCGCGTACTTATGGTTAAGTTTTCTGAGCAAGACAAACGTTGGTGTGTCCTCTTGATTAGACGGTTCCCAGAGTGGCTTGACCTCTGGTTCAATTGCTTGAGAATTTGCATTAGATGTCTGAGATAGAGCGGTGTTTGTCATGGTAAAGGGACAGTGCTCGTGAAAGTTACTGAAGGATTTGGTTCCATGCCATGGACAAGAGCACATGGCCATCGAGGCATGTCATCTTTTCTATCTAGAATCATCCCGATCCACGCCGGGCAAATTAATTCTTTCGCGGGAAGGCGCCGGATGGGCCGGTCCAGATTAATAGTTAATATTATTTGGTCTCCTATTCATGTCTGTTAAAGACAAAAAAACTACGACTTTGAATTAATTGTGTACTGTTCGCAGTTGAAAAACAATCGTCAGTCTCAGTACTGGCATCTCGGGCTCCTGCTTTTGAGTGAACCTCCGAGGAAAGTAGTTCTAACCAATTTGCATACTACAGAACAGCTGAGCACAAGACATATTTGCGTCTGTAATTTACCGGCTGTAATAGCAAATGCTGACATCAAGATAGTACTCGTCACAGTCATGACGGAGCGAGGTAAGAGAAGCGGAAAGAGAAGAATGGAGCATTTGGAAGAGGCGCCACTTAATGCTAACTCCGTCCAATCAAACATAATCGCCAGAAGAGAGGGGAGAATTTCAAGCCCCTGGGTGAACTTTGAGTCTGCAGAGGTGCTTATATACGTACGTGGCAGATTGCCGCGTCCAAAGGTGGACTAGAACAAGTCTTGCCCTTGATTCGATGACAAAAAGGAAGTGCCAGCAATGGTGATGATCATGAAGATAGGAGGCGATGTACAATTATGTACATCCAGGCTCCAACGTTCGTCGGTGTCTGAAGGAGCGGCGAATCTGACTTTGGGAATTGCCCAACTTGAACGAGCAGTGCGAGAACATCGATGCGAACGAGACGTTTGCTATGCGGGCGTTATGAAGGCTTTCCTATGCGAGAGTTGCGGAGATTAGGCACGCATGAGAAACGTGTGGGGAGAAGTGAATGGACGTGTATGAGATAGACGTGACATCAGCACGATACCAGACAGACCGAATATGGAACGAGACCATGGCTATGGCGCATACTCGGGAACAGCCTCCGTCTAGTGTGCCCCAAGAATTAGTGCGAGTGAGAGGAATCTTGTGTGCGCTAGAAAACAACAGACGAGACAAGCAGTTTTCCTTGAGGCCGACGACGACGTCGGCGGACGAGTGACGCTGAACAAAATAAAATAATACGAGCCGAAGAGTGGAGCGGGTCGAGCGCTGGCTCGGCCGGGGATGATGATAGCCGGCCGAAGAGAAGTGAGTCATCGACCGAATGAGGCAAGGAACGTGCGACCAAAGCCACATAAAATGAAAAGGCTTGGCCCTTCGCCGTCATCATCTTCATCTTCTTCAGTTCTCCCAGTCTTCCGCGTCACCTTCAGTCCACTTTTCCTTCCATCCTCGGGTCTCGCTTCGCTGTTGTCCACTGCCCCCTTATAACCGCTCACTAAGCATTGCCTCTCCACCGAAGCTATAAATCTGTCGCCGCAACTTGTCATCTCAGATCCACAACCTCACCTCGTACCTCTCCCTCCTTCACCAGCCTTTGTGAATCCAACCTACTCCTTGGTACAATCAGAAATGGACAAGTACTACGCACCTCATACCCCCGAGTATAGAGCCCACAGTCACATCCAGTATGTCCCTTTGCACTTTTCTATCCGCCACCGGCCGCAGTGCTAATTGTTTGTCGCAGAGAGACTTATCTTTGGGAGGATGACCAAGGCTCCCTCAATGAGACACTCATTGCCCTCAGTGCCGCCTACCAGGCCCTTGCTCGATACATCAGCGGCGCAGACATCTATCTGATGCCACGCTCTCAACAAGACCTTCTTGAGAAATTGTACGTTCCAGATAACATAGATTATATGCACAACTCGTGCTAATGCAACTCCTAGGAAGCGATATGCTGCAGATGCGATCCACAACATGATCGCGCAGTCAAGACAACCGATACGGGAGGGAGGATATGGAAGAGTCAGTCTGCTTACTATTCCGTATCTACTTCTCGAGACTAATCCTCGCTTACACAGATATTGGTCCTTTCCCACCGTTCTATTCGCACTGTCCTCGCAACCGGCAATAACACCGCTGATTTGTTAAACATGCATGTCAAGCGCGATGTGCCAAGCTCGAATATACAGCCCCACGACTACGAGCTGCCACAGTCCCCCAACAGAACGATCGTGACTAAGTAGAGCATCGTACGGGATGCCTTACGTCTATCGACTCTGCCTATCATTATTATGGCCGCTCATCGTGTACCATACTTCGGCATTGCAGCACCACTTTAAGCAATCTGTACGCGGCTGGGGAGGGTGATATACGCTACGACGCCACGCCTCTTGGGCCGCTGCTATTAATTCGCTGTGTTCTATTATCGCGCACTTCAGGAAGCAATTGTTCATATTCTATGCCACGCAGTCTTACCAGTCGCAAGCATCTTGCTATGTATGTATTTAAGTAGAAGAAGAACCAATTCAGACTTGATGAAATGAAGATTTTGTGAATTGAGATGAGATTTGAACGATTTTCATCATCCGTCGAACGGTTCGGGATGATCGACACGAACGTGTGTCAGAAAACGTGCCAACTTCCTGACGGTCCTCATCTTCCTGGCTCCGGTGACCAGCCCTCCCATCTGGATCGCAAATGAACTTATCGTGCTCCCCCCTATAGCTATAATAGATCCTGGCTCGTCTCTCGTACCGTCCTCTTTCTCTTCGTCTCAAACCACAATGTTACCAGCAGGTCTAGTGCTTTTCGTGTTATCCTCGCTCTGCAGCGTAGGGAAGACTTCCCCGGTTCAGTTACCTCTTGCTCTTTCTCCCGGGACTAGACAGTCGGGTGAGCATAGTTTATACAATTTTTCATGGTTTGTATACTCGAGCTTTCACTGACCGAGGGTATCCATTTCTGCTTTTATCTGCTTGCGCTCTATGCCCGACTCGGCATTCCGTCTGTGTCTCCAATAGCCTCCTATGGAGAAACGGGCCTCAAGGGTCGTTTCTTACATCTCACGGACATGCATCCAGATATGTACTATCGTCCCGATTCCGCGGAATCAACTGCTTGTCATAGGCGAAAGCCAAAGAAAGAGAAAGAGCGGGGCGGGCCCTACGGGCTGCCATACGGGTGGGTCTTCTACTCCTATCAACTGTTTGGTCAAACATCTCTGAAGCGCGTCGTCGGTGTGTTCCAAATAGGGACTGCGATTCGCCGTTTACTCTGACCAACTTCACGCTCGATTTCCTGGAGAAACACTGGGCGAAGGAGGTAGATTTCGTTATTTGTAAGTTTTCCGCTCTGAAATTCAAGAACGAGTCGCACCGGTATTCATGGTCGTGCTCCACTCTTCTAAACGTTGCGCGTGTTACAGGGACGGGAGACAGCGCAAGGTGGGTACCCTTTGGTCCCGTTTTCATTTAAGAACGGAAATGAACTCCAACGGAAACTTTGGCGCAGACATGATAATGACCGGGAGATCCCTCGAACTCCTGATGAGATTTACGAACTTAATCGCGCCATGGCGCATAGAATGAACGAGGTCTTCACCTCGCGTGGTATACCCGTAGTACCAACTTTAGGTGAGTGATCCAGCACGTTCCTGATGATATGCGCCTTCTTCACGGAGCTACTCCGCTTCCGCCGTGTGGCTTAGGCAATAATGATGTTTGGCGTAAGTATCCTATGCGGAGTTGTGATATTATCATTTCTTAATGTTTGTCTAATATTGTCCTCAACACAGCACATGTGAGTTGATCTCTCCTAGTCGTGAGATATCGGTCTAACTCACGCGATTAGAATATTATGGCTGCTGGTAGGTCTACCTAACATCACCTGTGGATTTCCCGTATCAACCGTCTTTCAGGCCCGAACAGCATCACGAACGAGTTTTCAAGGTGAGACCGGGTTTCTTCGTTGTCGCTGTGCCTATCCAAGGACCAATCAAATATCGAGCATGGGGATCTGGTCCAGCATCTCCATCATGATGCTGATGTTGACCACATCGCTCGCATGTTTACATTTATGCCCTTATGCCCTTATGGCGTTAAGTCTCCTGAAATTGGGCTCCGCATGTGCTATATCCCATCCCATTGAGCGCAGTGGCAAAGAACGCTTTGTGCCTCAGCAGGACGCTCAATATCAGATTTACATTGATTCTCTTCATCCATTATTTCATGACGCTGACTTTGCTGCTTCTTTACCTCCTGCACATGCGTTCTTTATGGTGGCTTGTATTTCCTAATACAAACGTCGGGATATTTCCTTCAAATGTTGACTTTCTCGAACAGCATCTGGAGGACCTTCATCCCGTTTGAGAGCTTTCAGGTGTTTCAACGGGGTGGCTACTACTCGGTGGAAGTCATACCCAATGAAGTCGCTGTGATTAGCTTGAATACGATGTACTTCTATGATTCCAACAAAGGTGTGTGATCGCTCTGCTATTTTGTTGCCAATTCCGTGCTCTTGTCCCTTTGTCATCGCCTCCGTCGCATGCAAAGTCGACCCACATTCTGCATCATGATGCGTACATAGCAATTGACTTCTAGTGGACGGTTTCTTCCCGCTATTGGCGGAATTTGACGTCGTTGCTTGATCTTCGTCTTCTTCTGTTTATGATCATCGTTCTGTTGCCGCGAGTACTTCATAGCCTTTTGACTGACTAGCTTTTTAAATCATCTTCTACGACTTGGACTCTACATATCTGCACCCGGCATCGTCATGGGAATATCTTCGCCACCGGAACGTTCTGATTCGTCATGACATGAAATACGTTTTTCCTTTCGGACAATTCAATCCGAACTGTTCCATCATCGCGACGTCGTGCGCCTTGATGGTGCTGATGAATGCTGATCGTCTGATGGCTGACACATTAACTTCAATCCCTTCCCACCTCACCCAACCGATCTTGCGCGTCTATTGGCTTTCACTCGCACGATACGCCACCTCTTCGGAACATCGTGGATTTCCATTTATTCCATTTTGGGAATTTGCGCGAACCAGCCGTGGGAGGGTGCGAATACGGCGATGAAAATGACCCAGGAAACCTCCAATTTGACTGGCTTGAAGTCCAGCTCGATCGGTACCGCGAACGCGGTCTACAGGTGCGTCGGCCACCATACCATATGTTTTACGGAAACTAATCAAAAGTTTATTTATTCCTTAATTTTATTATTTCTATTTCAATTGACTCCGTTTTCACCCGCGTTTTTTCTTTTGAATACATTCCGTTCCGAAATGCACGGTTGGTTGCCGGCTTGGATGCATGGTTGCTTTATGCTCGGTTTCCGCGCGACGATCAACTGTGACGGCGGCAACGGATGGCTGTGCGGCTTTCCCCGCACCGGTGGTAACCTTCCTTGGTCATGAGCAGGTCTGGGTGTCCGGGCATGTCCCGCCCTCACCAGGAAATTACTTCCCGGGATGTGTATGTTTCATCTCCATTGATTTTCCATGCAACATTTTCTTAATCGCTTCGTTTCTGATCTCTTTTTCATATGTTTGAAGTTCGTTCGGTACGCGGATTTAGCGCTACGATATCAGGACACGATACTCGGACATCTATTCGGCGTAAGTACTGATTCTGTACCTTTTCCTTCTCTTCCCTTCTTGCTTCATTTGGGCGCATCCGGGTCAATCGACAATACCATTCGTATTTTGCGATTCTGGATTAGCCCCCTTAGGCCCGCCCTGGTCGCGATTTGAATGTTTCTTCCTTTCTCCATGCGTTCGCGCCTATCCTTTGGGGTCTGCATAGAGCGTTCAGACCAATCCGACATCATCACTTCGGAGTTAAAAACTCCTTTGCGACGAGAGAACCCAGAGAACTCGAGAACTCTTTACTCTGATTGGAGACGGAATACTGACTTTAATTTTGCTTGTGTTTTTAGCACATGAATGTGGACCACGTGAGTAATTTTAGGATGTGGCTCCTTTGCAATTTCGGGATGAATCTAACTTTACTTTGTCTTTATATGCGGATCCGGCGGCAGTTTTTCTTCTTGGAGAGTGAGGATACAATACTACCCGACGAAGACCTGGGCGCGACGAGGCGAAAGGATGAAATTGACGAACAGAGTCATTCTTCTTTGGCAGAGGTGCTGTTCGGGGACTTTAGCGCACTACCGAAGAAAGCGAAGATGGACCTGGACGAGTATGCGATAATTAACGTTGGACCTTCTGTTGTGCCGAACCCGTATCTGCCGACATTCCGAGTGTATGCGTATAACGCGACAGGAAAGGCGAATACAGAGGACGAAGGGATGGACGGAATGAAGAAGAAAAAGAAAGAGAAGAAGAAGGAGCCGAAGCGGAAACACGGACATCGGCATCCCGGGCGGGAGACGAAGATTGACTGCAAGAAGAAGGCAAACCGGAGCACATGGGCATGCCGTCCGGAGAAGCCCCATTACGCAAGCAAGAATTCGCCAAGTCGGCACAACACTCGCTGGACGCCGCTCGGCTATGCGCAGGCACGTGTCACTTCCACTTCTTTGAGAATAGAATAGAATAGAATACTGATCGGAAAACACGCAAAATAGTACTGGCTGCCGGGATTGGCAGATATCAGCAAGAATATAAAGCCCAAGTTCAAACTTGAGTACACGACGATGAGCAAGAGCGAAGCGCGACGGCTATTCCCGATGAAGGAGCTGCCGAAGTCATTGCGAAATGATGATGGCGGAGATGATGGAGCGGAGGTTGCGAAGAAGGGGAGGAAGTACACACCGTATGAGCTGAGTGATCTGACTATCGGGTCATACCTCTCACTGGCGCGACGGCTGGGAGATTCGAAGGAGGGGCGGGTGAGGGCATTGTTCCGGCGGTATATGTATCAAGAAATGTAATGTAGAGTAGGATAGAGTGACCGGGGGGAAGTATGTGAGAATAAAAGGGAGGGCCGGTTGCCTTGGTAGCAGCCATCGCCAACACACTTTCTCCAGTCGCTCGCTCGCTCATCTTTTAGGTCTGTGCTCGACTCACTCTCCTCTTACTTATTCAAAGGGCCACTATCCATCTCTCTCTCTCTCTTTTTCTTCTATTTCTGTCCCCGTATTCACCTTCGTTCCTCCATCTCTCTCTTACTAGTCCGGCTGGCCCGCATCCATCCTTTTTTTCTTTTCTTTTTATTGTCTCTCAAAAAGAAAAGGTTCATTTTCGCCTAATCGTGCCCAATCTTGTCCGTTCATTGCACTCGCTATAGCCTTCGCTTCGTCGTATTTTACAAAGTATTTCTCGCCTGTGTTGCCATCGTAAAGTCGCCCGACACACGGCGCCGTCGCTCACATGAACGGCGCGGTTCAGATGTCCATGCTACCATCAGCAGTCTCTCTCGATTTTCTACCCCATCACCCCCACTCTCGTTCCGGCTCGGTCTCTTCTGTTTCCTCTCACTCAAGTTCCCGCCCTCAGTCGTCTCAGGGCCATCCACTGTTGCCCGTACATAGCGCGGTCCACGATTTGAACGGAGGGGTAAATATTGACTTATATAGGAGCGCTTATACCCACACAAGGCACTCTTCTTCGTCCACCGCTTTCTCTACTGACCTCGCTTCGCCTGCCGACTCCCCGCCTTCCGCCCACGCTCTGGCGTCCTCAGCCGTAGCAGGCCATCCAGGCTCACTCAAGTCGAGTACAAGTGGCCTTCGCCAGACCCACATCCGTGCCGCCCGCGCCGCCACGTCGCCCTACCCGAGGGATGCAGAGAGCGTCTACTCGTCCTCGAGCGAAAACGAGGACATGTCCCTGTTTTTCAGCAATCCTTCCCCGCCGGACTACACGCAGATGTACATCCAGAGCCAGCACGGCTCTTCTGTCCATGCGCATCCGCACCAGCATGAACACATCTCCACTATCGGCCAGTTTGGTCGCATGACCCTCGGCCCTGATCATGCCCTTGAGCAACTTGCCGCCAACGTCCGCGCGGCCACGACCACCAGCGCATCAGACAGAGCGAAACAGATTTTCGTGCAGGCTTGGTATGTTTTTTTCTCTCCTTTTTTCTGTGATTTTTTTCCGTGCTGATCTGATCGTCGTCGATCGACTTCTACTACTCCTTTTACGGATTCTAGGCTCAATGCAAACTACGCGCCCTACCCAGATGGAAACGTACCGCGACAGGGACTCTACCTGTCCTACCGCCGCGTCTGTGATCAATACGGAATTCCTCACATTAATACTGCGACGTTGGGGAAGGCAATCCGCCTGTGTTTTCCCGCGATAAAGACACGCCGGCTCGGTGTTCGGGGCAACAGCAAGTATCACTGTACGTTGATATCAACTTCTGACTCGTCTGCCTAGCCACCTTACTCACTCCGCTGATCTTGGTTTTTCATTCTCTTTGACTTCTTCTGATTCTGATCGACCTGATACTGTTGGTGATGGGGACGAACAGATTGTGGCATCCGTCCCACGACGGCAACTGAGATCGAATGGTTGCAAGATTATGTACGCAAGTCGAATAGCGCTGCAGCGGTCAGCAAACAGAACGTATCTGGTACTGGCCAGGGCGCCAAGGCTGGTGAAGATCACTCGGAGGATGATGATGATGAGGACGGAAGTGAAGGCGCTGCACCCTCCACATCTGGGTCGAAAGGCAATTCGCTCACGATCAATAATGGCATGAAGAGCCCATCACTTATTCATATGGACACTGACAAGACGCCGACGACGAACACACTGCTTTCACAAGCACAGGCATCTCAACGCGCAAGTTTTCCTCCTCATGCGACGATTCGTAGGCATACGTTAGGTGCAGACCCACTTACTGGGGCAGCAATTGTACCCGGTTCGCATGCTCCTTCGCCTCCCACGGCATCTGCTGCGGCCTTCATCGGTCCCGTTTCAATTCGCTCCGTGAGAGAGCTTCCCGGCTTCCCCGATATTGAAGAGGCGCTCGGACCAGATCCTTCTTCCCCCCACGGCATTGCCGCAAGGGACGTGTGGCGTTGGTTTGAAGACCATCTGAACGCCTTACTTGATAGCGTACGAAACTATCGTTTTGATCAATTTGAGATGAATTTGCGTTCTTTCTGGTCGAGCCTGAGCGGCGATCACAGAGAGGTCGTACACGCACCGGCCGTGGCTGGTCTAATGGCAAAGGCTGATGCCCTTGTTTATAATGTATGTTTCATTTCCAGTTCTTGATTCAACAAAAGGATGGACTAATTTATTCTTTCTGTTTCAGGAAATCCTTGAGATCCTGCGTTCGCAGATGTTGTCTCCCATCCCGCCACAGGCTTTGACTAGCCTTAGACAGCTGGCTGATAAAATGGAGAAGATCCTTCTTCTTGCACTTGAGAATTATGGAAATACCTTTGTAGAGCCTAAAGTGGAGCTCGGCGCTCGTTTTGGGCACCTTGTTTGTGAGTTTATGGTTTAATTTTGCTACTCCAAGTTTAGCTTAACTGATTCTCTTCGCCCTTCCTATTACAGTACGTTTCCTAGACATCTTCCAAGTGACGCAGGCGCTCTCGACCGTACTTACGAACCCGAAGCAGCTGGCGGATATGCGTCGTTCTTGGCAACTCATTGACTTCGAGTCCGTTCGGAATCAGTCCGCACTCGTGTGCAACTGTCGGCATGAAGATCTTGTGCAGCTGCTCGAGGTGGACTTCGTCGCGCTCCTTAACAACATCTCGAAGAGCACGGAGCCTGTCGGTGAGGTCATGGCGTGGGCGGACAATGTCTGTGTTCGTCTCATGGGTGCACCTCGCGGCCCGGTCACGGGCGTTGAGGAGCGTTCGACACTTTCGTCCCGGAGTATACTGATCCGCTGGGGCTATGTGACTAGCCAAATTATGCGTGACTTGGTGCGTAGGCTCAGTTGACTTGCGATCTACTTCCGTCGTTGCTAACGCGGGATCTTGCCTTTGCAGACCATTCGTAGTGACCCGGCGTTTGGCGCATTCCAGATCCTGAAGTTATTCCTTGAGTACGGCATCTTTCTCTCCGATTCCTTTCAATATACGTTAATTACTAACTTCGGCTCCTTTTTTTCCTATTTATTTTTCTGTACCTGGTAGCGACTGGATCGGGTTGAATGTTCTTCGGAGTGTTGCATTGTCGACGAACTCTGTCGCTGCATCTGTGGAGCCAGTTATTCAGCAACAGCTCTTCACAATGTCACCGATGCAGGGTCAGGAGCAGTATGTCACGGGGTTACTGGACCTGCCGGTGCTTCGATCTTGAACGATACACCGACGACGTCAAGCATGCTTGCGGCTCTGCACGACTCGTTTGGCGGTAATGGACTGGATGCAACGGGTGCATTCGACTCGGGCATGTCGATGAGCTTTGTTGACCCTTCTGGGGTGTCCCATGATGCTGGCATGTTCGGCGACTATGGCTCCGGAAATGCTTTTGATGTTCCTGCGTTCACGCCGCAGGATCTGGGGCTCAACAGCGACGCTGCGAGCGTTCACTCGAATGCGTCAGAGCATTCACAGCATTCGTCGCCCGAGACGAATCTCGCTGCTCCAGTGAAGGATGAGACAGGGCCGTAGACAAATGGTCCTTGCTGGCCTCAGAGAGTGTGTATGGAAGAGGGTGAGCACAGCCAGGAGAGCTTCAAGGGGTTTCTTCCATTGGAAAGTACCATTATATCTGTAGTCGACCGTCATGTTTTATCGAACCAGTTGCCACGCACTATCTGCCCTTCGTAGTAATCTATTTTCGAGGGTGATCTATAATCAGGGGCTCTTCCATAGTTTTGGTTTCTCGCTTCAAGTTTCTTTTTGTAATTTTCCTTCTCCGATTTTGTTTTTATTCCCTGTTTCTCCGTCGTAAGCTGTTACAACATTCTTGTACGGCTGCAGTGACTTGCGAAACCGTGCCGTAGTCACTGGCAGATATAATCTCTTTTTCTCTCTCTCGGATTTCTTTCTTCCGCCCTACTCGTTGTACAACGTCCCCCAGGTCACGACCAGACAATTTTTCTCGCCTTTTATCTTTCTTATTTCTTTGGCTTTTCAAAAGCTCTTGTGTATATAAGCCTGCTTTCGTTCTTCCAACTACTTGTGTGCCCGCTACTGCTTTGACTGACTGACTGACTGACTGACTGACTGACACGGAAATGTGTTATCATAACCCTTTTCGTTCTTTACTTTTCTCCTTACTTAGCCCCTCAAGTACTCATATTTTTATACCTGGATGAAAAGCCCTACATGACTTGCAAATGTTTTTGCTACTGAGGACTAAGAGAATAAAAGATAGGGTTTGTAAGGATACGATATTGAACAAAATAGCGAAAGAGAGAAAGAGTAGTAGTAGTAGTGGTACTGAGTGGTGTTTGGTGTGATACTTGTTATCCTGTGTGCATGTCCTCGTCATTAACATTACTGATTGGGAATGTAGATATATGGATGTTGGATAGCGATGTGTAAGAATACGTACGAGATACGACAAAACGAGATAATCATCCTCCTTATACTTACAGGTACGGATGTTAGCGGTACTGACACTGGTCCTGAGGAATGCAAGCAACGGGTCACTGTTCTGCATGGTGCTTGGCTTAAATAACAACTGAAATAGAAAAGAATAGAGAAGGGAAGATAATAGCTGAAGAGAACAGCGAAGCAAGCTCGTCAACGCCCAGCCTATCACCAATAGGCAGAAGCCTTCCCATCCGCCACGCTCAACCGACCGGCCCGCCAGAGGTACGTTCGGCGGCAGAAGGCTAAACAGTAATTTCGATACTGTTTTTCACCGCTTGCTCCTCCAACTCTGCGCTGACCTCCTCAGGGGACACAGCATGCTCGAGTTCGGGTGCGTCGGCGGGAGTTGGAGTTGGCTCGGGTGGGTTCTCGCCTGTGCCACTCGGTGGTGTGTCTGTGTCTACGCCTTTGACACTGCTGCTGCTGCTCGCGGCGTTACTTTCTACCACGCCCTTCCTGCTACCACCAGAAGTGCCGAGAAGTCGCTGGATCTCCGCCTCGGCTTTGGCAATGTTCTCCTGGGTGACGCGAGCTTGATTTGCCTCGAACCATGCTTTTTTCGTTTGCAGATCCGAGACTACGCGTGGGATGTCCGCTGCAGATGCGGGTGAAGGGATTGAGAGTGAAAGGAGTGCGGTGAGTGTTGAGAGAGGAACATTCAAAGAGCCGGAGGAAGCAGTCGGTGTGGCATCTCCGTCACCGCTTCCGTTCACAGCAGCTTTCGCACCACCTTTCCCCTTCTTCCCGCCCTTCTTGGCCTTCCCGCCAACGAAGTACGCATCCTCTTTCTCGCTCTTCTTTTTACGCGCGACGAGACCAGCAGTATCTGCCTCAACCTGGCGAATCTCCAACTTCGGCACACCCGCGAGTTCTCCCTTCGAAGAAGGTTGTTCAGACATCGAAAGCCGGATGTGGCCCGTAGTCTTTCCAGAGAAATAATCAATCAGTGTTTGGCAATCCTCGATCTGCGATTGGTAGGCTGGCATGGCAGCATCTTCACGCAAACGCTGTGCTACCTCCTTCCGTTTCGCTTCTTCCTCCGCCTGGCGCTGCTCACGAGCGCGTTCGGCGCGCCGAGCACGATCTTCGTGGACCTTCGCCCAATAGCGGTCATTCTCTTCGCGATACTTTTGCGCGGATTCACGTTTTTGATTGAAAATTTCGTCTAGTTGCTCCTTGATTTCATTCCGCTCGTCGAACAGCTTGTTACGGTTCGCGTAGAACTCATCGCCTTCTTTTCTAATTTGGCCAAGCTCCTCCTTGATAACTTCAGCACGATCGGAGAGGTCTTTCGCTTCTGGATCATCAAGCTGCTTGCGAAGCTCTTCCACCTGAGCTCGGTCTCGTTCAATTGAATCCTGTTCAGCTTGGAAGCTCTCGACGGACTTTCGGAGTCGCTTGCAAGTGGAGATTTCAGCTAACGCACGCTTTTCGTCGACAAGCTTCATGGTGCCCGACTCGACTTGCTTCTCGAGTTGCCTGAGGATCCGATTTAGAACAATGATACGTAGTTATGAAGAGAAAATACCTTATGTGAGCATCAATCTCCGCCACAGACTTGAATTGAGTTTTGCTCTTGGCAGCCTGCAAGTCCTTGATCTTACATCCAATTTTAAATGCATTACTAAGAGCTGTAGACGGATATAACCCTTACCTTCTTAGCAATACCGTCATTCAATGCCTTGAGCTGAGCCATAAGCTGTCCACGCGAATTCTTGAATTTCCCCTGTTCTTCTTTTATTTTGTCCAGCTCAGTACGCAACTCCGCTCTTCGTTCGGCGCCAGGACCCGAGGACGAACCCGCATTAATCTTGTTCTGGATGGCGCTCTGAGAGATGCCAATCAAAGTGATAGAGTGAGGAAGAAGATGGGAAGTTAGTATCAACAACAGGTGCTGAAAGGAAAAAAATTGAGTGTGCACCATCTTTTCCTGAAGTCCCGCAATCTTAGCTTTGAACGCCTCCTGCTCGACGTCGTACTCCTTCTTGTCCGGCTTGGTGACCTTGCTGAAGACACCTTTCGGCGCATCCTCGCTCAAAGGCGTGGCTGCGCCGCTCATACTGGGCGAAGGTATCGGCGACGTCTTGGGCTTTCGCGCCGCACCGCTCTTGGGACCAGCGCCATTCGCACTGCCAGCTGTTTTAGCCTTTGCACCTGCAGCCATTATCTCCTTTTTTTTCCTATTCTAGCTAATGTTCAAGAAGCAGGACGAGCTGATTGCTCGGGAACGATAGGTGGGGGTAATAAGAAGGAAGGGAGGGTGGGGAAAGGAGGGAAGGGACGATGAGTGAGTCTTACGAGTGGAAGCTGCGGTTGTGCTCGAGTCGAGGAAATTGTGTGAATTGACGTGGTAACCCGTGGGTAAATTCAATTTACATTCGTCCCTTTTCCAAAGAATAAAAAACCACACATAGCCAATACTATTTCACTGATCATCACCTAATTCCCGCTGCGTCGCATTGAAATCAAAAGGGTGTTGGTAGCGTGAAGAGAAACGTACAACAAGAAGTTCTGTCCTATCTCTGCTGCGGTCCGAGTACAACCCGGCCGGGAGAAAGAAGATTTAGCGTTTAAGAAAACACCTAGAAAAAGATCTTTTCTTGTAGCTTCGCAGCCTCCTTGCAGCATTCATCATACAGCTCCCTGTAATCCTCATCCTTTTCCTCTTCTTCACCGTCCTTCTCTTTCTCTTTTCGCTTCCGTTTCTTCGCGTCAGGGCACACCATAACACAGCTTGTAGGACGCTTTGTCGCGCTCGCTCGACCAAGCTCTTCTTTTGAGGGAATGAAGACGTAGGGTACTCGTTCGTCTTCGGCGAATACGGGGAGGTGCGAGATAATGTCGATGGGTGTGATGTCTGCTGCAAGGACAAGTAAACTGAAATAGGATGGGTTTGAGCACAATCCTTTTGTAATAACCAACGCGGAAAAGTCACCCTTTCTCGCCTTTCCTGATTCCCTTTACTACCTCCTTTACTCCACGCTTTACTTGCCTCTGCTTTGAGGCTAGAATACACGTACTTAAGTAAATGTAAAAAACGAAAATAAGTGATAGGAATGAGCGCACCTTTTTTGATAACTTTGTGCAGTTTCTTTAGCAACTTCCTTTCTGCCAGAGGTCGCGCAATCGGGGACAGCTCTTTCACGTCAATAACGACTTCATCCTTCTCCTTCTTGCTCTTTTTGGCTGGCTGTTGCAATACATATAAGTACGAACCCGGAAGGAACGAATAAACAGAGATTGGACGAACTCGCTCTTGAAGTACGTCGGATACCGCCATTGAGATGTCACCAGCCGTGGTATCTCCAGCGTCATCCGACCGGTCTTTCCTCTTCTTGTGCTCTTTCTTCTCTGACTTTCCCATGGTAATTGTCCCGGACAAGAAAGATTTTGCCACAACTTGAATTTCCTCACAAGACAAATCTGGCACGTGACGTTCGCTACATTTTCAACTTATCAAACAATAAACAGGCAGTCACCTCTGTCTGTCTCAGACTTGTATTGGATTGGAAGCGCTTTCTGAGAGCAAACAAGACGATACGATTTCCAGTTCTTTACAGTACAAAGCATATTTATAGTCATTTCCGGTACCAGTCCGACTCGATCAGTAGTCCTGAGCAACCTGCCCATGGAGATTCTTGTGCGCTTCGTACTTCGCGCGCTCTCTGTCAATAGTATTGAGCTAGTGGAAATCAACCGTCAACATCCGTGTTGGGCCTGAACATCAAGTCACTTACGCCGCGAGTCTCGAATTCACGGTCGATGAAGGCTCCCGCGAAACCGGCGCTATGATTCAGATCAGAGAAGTTGATGTGATTGAATATCCATTAATGATTGCGTACAGGAGCTCCTTTGCCTTTTCGTGAGAGGTGGGCTTGCCGTTCTTCGCGACGTGATCTTCGTAGGCTTTCGCAGCCTCGAAGGCTAAAACGCAGTACAATCAGAATTATGAACGAGCTGAGGCATGGCGAAAAAAACATACAAGCAGCACCAGCGATGAGCTCGTGGCTGAGCTTAGCCTTGTGCTCGTCAGGAGTGTTCTGATACTGAAGACAGGACCATAGAGTGTAGCCATTAAGCGGCGTGAGAGGAAGTAGAAGACGAAATAGTCAGCAGCGATTCATCGATCAATGATTAAACGAGTAAAGAGTCATGGTAAACTTACCTCCTGGTAAGCCTGAGCCTCGTTAGAATCGTCGCCAAACCAACCCATAGTACTTAAGTGTCTAGGAAGCGAGTGTCGAGGGTGTGCTGAGTAGTTATCAAGACAGGTCAAGGGATCAGTTGGTGCAGAGATGGGATGGATGGTTATATAGACTGAAATGACGTATAATCTATAAATAGATACAAGGGATGACCCCCCAATCTCATTTCCATAGAGATTGCACCATTTCCATTAGTGTTGTGGTTCATCGATTTCAGGCAGCCGGCCCTATCGATATCCAGATTCACTGCATCCGCAATTATTTACACCGCGGCGGTACACGCAGATGCACTTCCTTCGGCTGTCCTCTATTTTCAGAACAAAAACAAGCCGGCCTCAGTCGCGGGAATCATGTGCATGACGAGGTGGGGTGGAATAGTTGCACCCGTTTTCAGATCGTTCCGAACTATCGGTCCTCTCGCAGCTTCAAGTCGAGTCTAAATTTGGACGCCTCATGGATATAGTATCAGGCGTTTGCTTTCGGCCGGACTTCTACTATCTAGAAAAGAGTGATCAGAAACAATTTCAATCTTCGCACGGAGAATGAAGCACCTGTTCACATCACAATTCAATAGGCTTTATCGCCATAGGTCTATAATGCAGTAATCTCCCCGATCCGAATTAAACTAACGATGTGATCAGTAGCAATCTCTCCGTACGTTACTAATAAAGAATATACGTACCGGTGTTTATAATAACATTATTATTATTCACTGTCCTCAATATATACGCTGCTTTTGAATCGTTTTGACGACCCGTATCTCAGGCCGAAACGACGCTTCTGGGGAATAGGCGATTGCACAGGACTCGTGTTGACGTCTGTCTGCGCAGGCTCCTGAGGTCGTTGTGTTTCAGATGCAAGCTCTTCATTCCTCTCGCGAAGACCAAACTCCGCCCACAAGTCCTGCTCCGCTTTCTTGGCCGCGGCCACATCTACACTATCCAAGTCCTCTTCTTCAGCGAGTTCGTCAATGAGCCCTGATTCGTCTGAGGCAATCAAGATATCGTCGTCGACATTTGTTTCGTAGAATTGTGATGCCTTCCTTGGAACAATGGGATTTGGATCAAGGTGATCAAGTGATGCGTGCCACAAGAAGGGAGCGTATATTTGCCGATGTAGAGGCTCAGATATACAGATTGACGTCGCTTGATCTTCGTCTTCGCTTTCGTCCATGCTTAATTCATCCCCATTGATAACGCTGTCTCCATCCGTGCTATATTCACCAGCACTCTCATTCGAGGTCTCACTGGATCCAGTTTCACCTCGATCGGCATGAGTAGTTTCTTCTCCTTTATCCGAGCGCTCCATGCCTTGGCTTACAGATGACAACCTGTCGATCAGCGCAGCAAAGCAATCTTTCTTGTCTCTCGCAGCACCCATCGTTTTCAAAGCCCGGTGGATTGTTGAGACCTTGATCTAGAAATACCATCAGTCAGACAACGAGACTGAAGAGGTTTAGACTCGACTGACCCGTTCACTTCGTAGTCTCCAGACTTTAGTGTGTTCTTTCAATAGCCGCTCTTGTTCGTGTATGGTGATACATCGATACACTAGATCTGTTATGAAATGCACGACTGCGGCGTGCAGTAACTTGATCAAATTACCAGACACTGTGTCCGAACCAGCTTCCTGTAGAGACGAGTATAGGCTACACAAATGTACTCAATCTCTTCCTTCTCAATGAGACGATAATGTAAGCGTACCTCATTAAATCTGTAAGCCTTGCCAGATGAAATAAACCGAGACCCTCTCTTCCAAGTGTTTGACTATTGAATCCCAGTGCGAGAAGGTCTTTTTTGATTTTGTATGGTAGAGTAAGCCCACCAACGTGAGGATGAAAGTCCGCAAGTCCAGCCTGCATTTCATCGGTAGTAGGAGCACCAGATTGTCTTAATACATCCTCTCGCTCGGTCCCAAGTGTAATTTCCGTCTCTTCTTCTCCTTCGAAGACGTCAACCAACTCTTCCTTCCGATCTTCCTGCATCGAAATAGTGAAAGTGGCATCACCCAGATTTATTTCCTCGCCCACCGCTGCACTGCTGTCCCGTTCACCTTGCTTCTCCTTCTGCTGCGATAGTTCACGAAGGAATTTCTTATTCGTCTTGCGTCCAGGTTTAAGACGCGCAACGGCCATACACACTTCCTTTCCCGAATGAGCCGCGCGCTTACGGCGCATGTAAAGACGCTTCTGATGACGGCGACGCGACCTTGGAGAAAGGTTAACCGATCCGACTAGGGATGCCTCAGTGTTGGCGCGAATGTCTGCCTCAAACGATACTTCTGCGTCATTGGTTTGGACCTGGGGATCTAGAACCACAACCTGGGAGATATTATTCCTGTTCGCATCTGCTAGTTGATTGAAATTGTCTCCAGCAGGGTTTAAAACAATTGGAGGAGTTGGGCGGGAGACGGAATCGGTAGTGAGAGGTGCGGTGGTAGAATTGCCTGCGGAAAGAGTTCCTGCTGGAATGGCATTGTCAGATTCTCCATCCTGTCCTGAGTTATCCCCAATAGTTGGATCCGTACAAGTTTCTTCTGCTTTGCGAAGAATGCTGTCGATAGCTTCGAGATGAGCCACGCCCAAGTCAGCCATATAGTCCTCCTTATCCCATTCAGTTTCCCGCCTCGCGCGAAGTTCTTCGAACATCGTATCAATATGGTTTTCATTATCTTCGCCTGCTATGTCTCCCGATAGTTCCTTTCTTTCGCTCAGCAAGTGGCGTTTCTCGGAACGGAGCTCTGCACCTCGTCGACTTTTACGTTGGTGAGTCTCCCAGGTCGATTCCAAATCTACCAACCCACCCGCCCGGTTTTCCTCGAAGCCGATCCAGTTATCCGAAACTTCTAATGCTCGACTTAGTAGTGCTCTCTTGAGTTTCTTCGGCATCTTTGCAGCTGCCTCGTCGAGCGAGTCAAGGTAGACACAGACGTCGGCTGTCGTCTTTCCCGGTATATCCTCAGCAATGAGGTCAGGGCGGAAGCGTGAGTGTACGCTTAGTGCATGAAAGAAGCGGTTTTTGTCTTCTTCAGACCAATAGCCGCACGGAGGAAAATACGACGGATGCAAGGATCCATGGTGAGCACCATTAAGGTGCAAGACCACGTCTTCAACGTGCCTTTGGAAGTGCTTCACGTAGATGTCGTCGACGTGAGCATTGTCTATATTTTCCATTGAGACTCATGTGCAGCTCAGCATCACTGCTTTGATTGAAGTGTATATAAGTTGAGTGCAACGATTCCGATTCAAGAGATAGTGGTCTTCATCGGCTTCGCCAAACGCGGTAATTTCGTTGATCGTCCCAAGTTAGCGATTATGTTTTATTTTACTTACCACACAGATCTGTTTCGTCCTGGATGGGGGAAATGCAAACATAGAAAGCGTTTATTCATCATTCTCAAATATTTCTTGTCTTGTAAGAGCCATTCTTATGTATCAAGCGCTTGATGTTCATTTCTGAGAAAGGAGAAGAACCCGAAACACCCCTAAATAAAAAAAGATACAATGTGAAGGACAAAGGTGAATGTGATAAGCCCCTTGTATCCGAGCCGGATAATTAAACGTCCTGTACAAGATCGATATGTCCATCTCCTTTGATCGCGACAGCTTTCTTGACCTTCGCGCGAGGTGGATAGGGGGAGCTGAAAACATCTTCGAGCTCCTCGAGGGTCTTTCCGACCGTCTCCACGCCAAATAAATACCAAAGCAAAGACTCGATGACATCCCATCCGACAAAAATCTAAGTATGTTGAGCAAAAGCGACAGTCAACCACGCAGAAAGAGGATACTCACAAATACGTAGTTGTACTGTATATTTTCGAGAGCGACAGGGCCAGCGAACATGTTAATGAACCCGAAGACGTTGACAATGACTCCGTACATCGCCATGCCTTGAAAATATCAATCGTTAGCCGCTATAACGGTGCGTCAAATTTATAAGTGCTCACCTTTAGCACGACCATTGGTAGTCAAGCACTCGACTGGATAGATGGCTTGCAATGGCGTGTAGGCGAACGAGTAGATGATGTTGAAGAAAAAGTATGCCGCCACAGCACCCTGTCCAACCTTGAGATCTTTATCGTCAGCAGGCATATCTGCCCATTTCGCCGAGAGTCCTCCGTTGATCGCCAGCATTACAGCACAGACCAATGTTCCCCGTATAAGCACCTTTCGACGAGGCATCTTGTCCGCAAGTGCAACACCGCCGAGAGCTCCGATACAAGATGTGATCGAATTGGCAAGATTGAGAACGAACTGCTCGTAGTTATCATAGCCGACGCTTCTGTAGATCTCGGTATTGAAATAGCCAAGTCCATTACCGGAAAATTGACCGAATACTGCCTGACAATGGCGACGTCACTTTACTAGCAACGTAAAGTACAGCATGATTCCTTACCATGAAAATAACCATGAGGAAGCGCCAGCGAGCATTGGAAGTCTTAAACATCTCGGAGTAGTCCCACCATCGCTTATCGGCACCGCTAGTGGAGATTGCCTCTTTAAATTCCAGCCACTGCACCTCGACAACGGGATGCTTAGGATCTCCTCCACCATGAAATCGGGTGAGGAATGCTCGAGCTTCGTCATCGCGCTTATTGGCAAGAAGCCAACGTGGCGACTCTGGTAAAAACCAAACACAGCAGATAACAATGGCGGCTGGAACGCATTGCAGAATTAAAGGAAGACGCCAAGAGATATCTGACTTGATATTCTGAGTTCCTAGTGTGATGGCTGCTGCTGGGATAGAGCCTCCAAACCATCTGTCCTCTACATGTCAACTAGCCGGATATCACACAAACAAAAGATACCCCACCCGCAGTTATAAAGTCCGGTCATGCGTCCACGCCATTGTGGAGGGGACACTTCGGCAATGTACGACGGTGCAGCACAAGTCAAGATGCTGACACCGAAACCAAGGACAAAACGACCGGCGATGAGTTGTGGCTTCTTATTTGACGACGCAATTACAACAGAACCTGTACAAGGAAACAACTGTCAACCTTGAGGCCTAACGACGATGCTTCCTGATAATTACCCACCGATGCAGATAATTATAGAGCCAATGAACATGCCTGCACGCCGGCCCAATCTGTCTGTAATCGGCCCGGCAATCCAAGGACTCGTTAGACCGCCAATTGTATCTGAAATGTCACATGAGCATCCTGCCGATAACGCTTTGATGAAAAGGTCGTACAGATAGAAAATATAATTCCAGTCGTCGAGCCAACAGTTCCAGCGTTGAAGCGGTCTTGATAGTATGGCATCTTTGAAATGCATGGGTATTTCTATGAAATGAAAATTCGACGTGAAACATCACTTACGATATTGATAGCCGTCATGAGTGAACCATCATACCCGTTTGCACATGAGCAAAGGCTAGATACAAATTAACATATAGAACCAAGCAAGGAACACGTCTGAGGTTCGTACGTACAAACTTATCTGGTTCGAGGTGAGTTTGCAGTATACAGAAAACGAAATAACGTTACTAACAAAACAACAGAAATAAAGCAGCAAGGAATCTTTCGACCATGGATCGATCGCGCGAGCCTTTGCAGCGGTCAAAGCAGCTTAATGAAGGCAAGTAGATTCAGTGCTTATGTGTGCATGCATGGCAAGCAGTTGCGAGTATACCCGACTTGACCTCAACCACTCTTTTCCCTTCTTTAGTAGCTAATCCATCTTTTGGTAGCTGCTGTATTGTATGCGAGCTGAGAAACAGACAATGACGTAACAGATCACCTAGATTTGACATACGAGGACGCTTTGTTGTTCTTCTGCTTTTTGCTTCTCGTCGGAGGTATGAGACATAGTGCTGATACGAGCGTGAGATGAAGACGCGGTTGAAGCGGAATTTATGCACCAGGTGGACTTCTTATACCGCAGAAGAATTCATGGTCCGCCATAGCAATATAGATCCGTGTGGCGCCGTGATGGGATGCTTCAATCACAGTCAATCGTCTTCTACGAGTGATAAGCTTCGGGAAAACATGCAGGATCTAAGCCACAAAAAAAACAGGCAGATATGAAATATGTTAGCAATTCGCCGAGCAATTGTATGTGGGGGCGACAAGGAAAAATAGGAATTGCCAAGCTAAGGTAAAACCTCGTCGAAACATCAGATCCCGGCACCGGCATTTCCCCGCGCGGCGGCGATCCACACGGTTTCGTGAACCAAAAGCGATTACTTCTTTATACTACCGCAATGTTCTTGGTCATTCACTCCCACTCTCTCGTCTTCATCCGGTGTTCCGAAACCCCTGAGTTATAAACTGTGAATGAAGACGGCGTTCACTATCATATAGATATCGCCGCTAGCGCTGTTCCCGTACTCGTATCGTATCGCTCTTGGGATGAAGTCGACCACATACCCTTTGAACAAGAATTGGAATTTCACACAGGCTGGAGACGGTGAAAAGAAGATTGATGAATGGATTCCCTGCAAGTACTTCCCTACGTCTGTGCATGTCGAGCTACGCGACACGGACGGCGACCATTCCAAGTATGCAATCCCAGACCCCGTCAGTCAAATATTGCTTCTTGTTGTTCATCCGATTTCATTCATCCGGTCCATGGCAGTTTATCGGCCTGCAAGAATGGGATGTTCAGTGTACATTGCATTATCCTGATCTGCAGTGGTTGTTCCGCTAATGTGGCTCCAGGGATCGGCGAATCTGACTGGGAGTTCAAAACGAAATTCGGAATCTCAAAGGATCCTTCTCTTGAGTCAACAGAGTCGACTCTCAAGCCATTCCATGTAGGAGAAGGTAGCTGTATCCGAGCTGATATTCTTTTCGAGGGACTTGATACATTCTGCACTGTGAAGCTAGTACGATTTTCCCCAGCATTCACTTGTGGGACGCTGAGTGACCTTCTGCCAGAATAACCACAATATCTTCGAGTCCGACCCAGATAATCAGTTTCTTGCTCATCGCGCGTCGGTTAAGCAGTGGCTGGTCGAGGGCGAGAATGAGCTCACAATCTCTTTCCCTTCTACATTCGTCAAGGTGAGCTCGGTTTCTTGGGGGAAACAATCATTCCTGAGTTGCTTGATACTTCTTGTTGAATTTGCATTAGGGCCGAGAACTCGAGAAACAGCATGGTAAATTCAACCTGTGGAATGGCGACTCCAGTCGTTTACATGTTCGCAAGGCTCAATATAAGTGAGACACATAAAAGATTCAAACACTTATCATTAATTTACCATGTCAATTTTCAAGTTACGGTTGGGACTGGGGTTCGTTCTTCGTTCATTTTCTTATGTCTATATGCATGCCGGCGTTTTGCTTACACGGTGCTTATTTTTCACCGCAGGTCCGGTTCTTATGACTGTCGGTCCGTGGCAGCCCATTTCGCTTCATATATATCAATCTCGCATCGATGATCTACGGGCCAGCATTGACGTCAAGGAAGATCTCAGTGTTCATATGAACGTCTCGTTCCAAATCACGGGAGAAAACACCGGTCTTAAGGCCAAGTGCTTAATTTTATCAGAGGATGGAAAGGAAGTCGCGAGCAAAACTTTTACTCCGGGTGATACCATCGGCGAATTTGAATTCGAAGGCAAACCAGGCGATTTCAGTCTGTGGTATCCAGTTGGATACGGTCAGCAGACACTATATACTGTCCGACTTATCCTGAGCGATTCGGTAAGGGAGCAATCATTTTCTTTGGCTTCAACTTTAAATGTGACATTACATCAGGAAGGCGACCGCGATGTGCAAGAAAAACGAGTAGGGTTCCGTCGTGTCCGAGTGGTTCAAGACGAGCTAGACGGGGGTCATACTTTCTTGTTTGAGATCAACAACATTCGTATCTTCTGTGGAGGTAAGCACGAGCCTCTTCTCTCCCGGTATTACTTCTTAAGAGACAATGTTTAATAGGATCCAACTGGATTCCAGCTGATAGTTTCCTTACGACGTGCGTACGTTACCTCGACGGGATGTTCTCAGGGCTGAACAGTCATCTTGCAGCATGACTCGAGAGAGATACCATGACTGGTTGCAGTTGCTGGTCGATGGGAATCAAAACATGATACGTGTCTGGGGTGGTGGGATCTACGAGGCTGACATCTTTTACGATATCTGCGATGGTAATTCTGCTCTCTTGTTCTGTGTGAATTACAATATATTTTGATTGCTTATCTCTCCTTTGCGTTCCAGAGCTCGGCATTTTAGTCTGGCAGGATTTCATGTTCGGCTGTGGTCAGGTATATAATTAAATTACTAGAAGTAGGATCAGAATATGACACTGGTCAATTATTCTCTTCCACAGTACCCTGCATACGACAGTTTCTTGAAGACCATCAAGGTTGAGGCCGAACAAAACGTGAAGAGACTCAGACACCACCCGTCCATTGTGATCTTTGGTACGTCGTACTGCACATTTCTACCCGTCATTGTTTCGTTGCTAAATCCACCTCTACAGCCGGTAACAATGAAGGTCTGTATTCGTTATTTTTCTTAGTAGTTCACGCCCTCACAAAGCGAAACTCAGATTACCAGATTGCAGAAAGCTGCGGCCTGGACCTAGACTACAATGATGAGCAATCAGACTTCCGCAATACGAATTTCCCTGCGCGCTACACATACGAGAAGTTGCTACCAGGAATAGTCGCAGACAATTGCGAGGTATATTATCATCGTGGGTCTCCCTACAGTGGTTTCAGACAAAAGACAACGGACCGTACAAACGGTGATTTGCATCAATGTAGGTACTTGATTGACGTTAGTGTATCGTAAAGCGTCTGAGTCTGCGTATAGGGAACGTGTGGCATGGATCTCAGGAACCATGGCACAACTGGGACATACTTGCGGGCCGCTTCGTTTCGGAGTTTGGAATGTGAGCAGAAATCGGTATTTGATACCGGGCAGTGCTACATCAAAAGTCTAGGGAAGCGTATCCGAATATTCGTACAGTCGATTATTGGCTTGGAGATGACAGGAGTGAGAGGTATCCGCAATCAAGGTAGGTTTGCCGGTCTGTAACTAGTAGTCTATCGAGTTTGACATCAACCAGGACTAACTGCAACCATAACAAGGCCGATGGATTCGAACGTCGCCTTGAGCTGTACCTCATGGAAAATTTCAACCACGCATTCGACATGGAAAGGTGATTCTACAATTTCGAAGTTAAACATTGTGCCTTTGACCCATATATTCAGTTACGTATACTATACGCAGATCATGCAGTCTGAGACGTTGGCCTCTGCGTATCGACTCTGGAGACGAAACTGGAAGGGCAGGGGAAAGGAATATACTGCTGGGGCTCTTGTTTGGCAGGTAAAGTTAAAGCGATATTGTTCATCCTGCCAGTGGGAAGCATGATAGTCCTGACGTATCTTCTAGATCAACGACTGCTGGCCCGTGACTTCATGGGCCATTGTAGATTACTTCTTAAGGCCGAAACCTGCCTACTTCGCTATTGCTCGGGAGCTTCGGCCGTATACAATCGGGATGACGCGCAAGGAGAAGAAGGTCTATTCGAACGAGTATAAAGCAGCTGACTTCAGAATCGATACGGAGCTCGAGATATGGGGTACGAACAGCCGCCTCGAAGAGAAATGCGTAAAACTTTTGGTCCAGAGTTTTGACTTGTATGATTCGAATTGGACAGACTCGTGGTCAGAGGATGTTGTTCTCGCTCCAAACGCTAGTACGGAGCTCTGGAAAGGCCCATTGCCTGGTCAGCCGACGCGCACAAAACTTAGTGAAGCGCCAAAGCCCATCGTTGTCTCCGCAAGGTTGCTTGACGGAGATAAGGTTCTTGCTCGCTATTCAAACTGGTGAGTTTATCCGATAGTAAAGCGTAGACCTTGCATGCTATCTCTTCTCTTAGGCCGGAACCTTTCAAGTACATCCACTTTCCCACCGTAGAAGAAGCCGGATTGGAAATTAAGGTCCATGAAGACGGCGAGACGGTTGAGCTTTCGTGTAAGAAGCCGATCAAAGGAATCGTACTTGACGTCGAGGGCGAGGATGTTAAATGGAGCGACCAAGCAATCGACCTTATCCCGGGCGATAATCAGGCCATCACGGCGAAGGGACTGAAAGGCAGGAAGATCCAGGCGCGATACCTTGGCGATGGCACTGCCTGACCTGAGATCTTGTCTGCTCCACGAGTCTTGCCCCGATATGTAATTTGTGTAAGTAATACAGAAAGGAAAGGAAGTTTTGTATTCAGGAGCCCACATGTTCAGATAGCATCTGTAGGAAACGAGATTTTCGGTGCTTACTATGATTGATGGGGGAATGATAAGGTAGGATAATCAAGGGAGAAGCCGTTGAGGTACAAATGTTAATCAAATAGGGCTTGAAATCCAGTGGCCAGGAGAGGTTGTTGCACCCCGGAAATTGCCCTTAGAATTCTTGGAACGCAAAACACCAATCGATCAGAAATGTATTGGGAAGAATGTATCGAAAAGTAAGCACGCAAATTTACATACGGTACATGGATTATGGCGTCTATGGCCATAGGAAGCACTACGTACTATAGGAGCAGAGGATTGGAGCGGGCGCTGATCACCTGCGAAGTTGATAAAAATAGCGAACATGTAGGAGAAATAGAGCGCGCTGGCGGCAAATAGAAGACGAAGAATAAAATTACCACGCAGAGCCACAGAAACGGAAATTTATTACTTATGCAAAACGATGATAGCGGGATTCAGAATGTGAAAACGCATAGAGTAGGAAATGAGGTATTACGGAAAATGGGTTCAACATGGGGATGAGACCGAGTACATGAGCATAAAGGGTGGCATATGCACGTCCTGGATGCATAAGCTAATGTGTGATGCAGCAGATACGACACGTAGAACGGCATCTATAAGCGAACAAATAAACAGTCCGTGATGTACGGGGGCGAGATAGGAAGAAAGACATGCAGCTAAGCATGTCACTGAATAAAGCAACCCTTGGTTGCAGGTTGATTCTGGTTATGTGGGGCACGCTTCTCAATCTCGCCGAGCACCAAGTCGAAAACCAGGGCTAAAGTGCGAACAGATTAACTACGGTGTTTCAAAGATGTTCTCATGAGACGTAATGATACTCACGGACGTTGATGTTCTTCTTTGCACTAGTCTCGACGCTCGAAGCGCCAATGGACTTAGCAAACTCCTCGGCCTCTTCCTTAGACACTTGTCTGAACAATAATCCGAAGTCAGAAAGGGATGGAAATGAGATAAGCAGAATGGAAAATTATTGCAAATGCCGGTGGAGACGGTGGGGTCGAGGTTTGGTAGAGAAACTCGCCTTTGTTCCAAGTCCGATTTCGAGCCTACGATGACGCAAGGAATAGACTGGTTCCCAGTGAAGGTCACTATCTTCTCGTGAATTATCTGAACCATGTCAAACGAATTGCGCGAGACGACAGAGTAGACAAGCACAAAGCCGTGGATTCCAACAGCGTGCTTCGCATTCAAGATTGAATATTCGTCCTAGGAGGAAGATGCAGATGAGAAAATGGATTGCCACGGAGAAATGCGGCGAACACAGTTACCTGGCCTGCAGTGTCAATGATATCGCACTCATAGACAACTCCATTGTGCTTGATGTCCTTGCGGAAGGTACTCTCGATAGTTGGATAGTAGGATTCGACAAAATGGTCCTCGACGAACTGAATGACGAGGGATGACTTGCCTGGTTGGCGTTGGAGGCATAGTGATGAGCGTGTGCGCGTCACTGGCTGTGACAGAGAGTTACGTACCAACCGAACGAGAGCCGAGTACGGCAATCTTTCTCTTCCTGAGAGCGTCGACAGGCATGAATGAGACAAGGAAGGAGCGATGAGGAGGAGAGACGAGAGAGCGTGAGGAGGAAAGAGAAAGAGAGGGAAATGCAGAAAGGGGGGTTTTTGGGAGGTCTAGTTATGCGATGCCGATCTGTGTCGCGGCGTTGGCTTATACCCTCCTACTAATTGCTACCACTCCGTATTAAATACTACACGTATACCAGATATATATGTTGTTACTATTCGTCGCTTCCGCTCGTTGTTGTACGTTCCAAGAGCCTTCGCAAAGAGAGGCTTACAAGATGGCCTCAGGCAGTTTTATTATTCCATTCGGCCCTTCATCATATGACTCTCCATTTCTTTCTTTCGCATTCCTTCTGCATCTTTGCTCCGTCCCAGTTCATCATTATCGGCCAAACGACCCGTGGAAAAAAGGGTGCGAGACCGAATTCTAGTCCTCATTCCACGTAATATTTCTCCGTTTTCTCAAGGTTGCGCACGTACTATTCCTTTCTCGCATACTGTTCCAGATATCCCTTTATTCATGAAACATAAAGGAAGAAACCAGCCGTCTCCGAATAGCAGCATTTGTTTTTGTTTGCCGCACGGCTCGTCATAGCAAATGAGTAGCATCATAAATGCATCATATCTGACGGCTTGTATCAATCCATCTGACGAACTCAGCAAACACGGGCGCCCGATATCCTCGAAACGAATCCCAATCGCATGCGCTCCTTGCGGCGAGCAACTCCCGATAGACCGAAACTAGTAGCTGAGAATCAGGTAACAGATTACTGTTTCGGTTGGTAAGTATAGGAGCACTTTCAAGGCACATCTTTGAACCGAAGCACTTCAGGTGAGAATACGACAGAAATAACCCAAGATGCGAAAGTTTGAGGGATAGGGGGGATGGCGCTGCTGGCAGACCAACCGAGACACGCATATTCACTTCCTTGGCGATGGACGCCCAAATTTTGTTCAATACCCAAAATATATCGGCGCCAATAGATCCACATTATTGTAAAGGAGCCGAATCGGACAGTAAAAATACTCAAGATGCTGAGAAGTAAGTATAGAAGATTGCACCACCAAGAATTGCTTGTGCGATCAATTGATGAGTGGCAAAAGGCCCCGGTAAATCAGAGTTTGAAGATGCGCACACGTGACCTTAACTGTAGACGCGTGACTGTTGAAGTTGCAACCGAGTTCAACTTCTTCATCAGCCTCCAGCTCAGGGCTTGCAGTCAGCCGTCCTCTCCGCTCGTTTCCTACGTTTTCTTGTACATTTCGTCACTGTGCAACTATGTCGGCTGTATCAACTCCCACAGACTCGCCTATCCACGCTGAGCCGCTTCACCATCCCGAACGAGCTGCCAAGGTCGTGGTTCCTCAGGCTCCGCTCGGGAACGCAACAAATGGCAGGACGGTAAACCAACAGCCGGGAATGGGCGCGAAGGCACTCCTGGCTAAGACGATGGCGAAGAGCAGGTCCGATTTTTCTGCTTCTTGGTTGCCGACTACATGGTAACTGACTCCTTAGGAACTGTAGCAATCCGAAGTTTATCTCTCCGACCGATAGCTTCCAAACACCTGTCTCGAGCAAGATCAATGCAGCGAAGAAAAAACGCTTCAACAAGTGAGTCCTTACGTTTCCCTGAAAACCTTGATTAGATGCTCATTCTCATCAAGGGGCGGACAGCCTCCGCAGGGTGGCCTATTCCAACAGGTCGTTACCGAGGACAGCAAAGAATCTGGGTCTGACGAAGAAGTCAGTGAACTAGAGGACAAGAAGGGGGATAATGCGACCATGGAGGACCCAGAGAACCCGTTCTGATTCTTCGCCGTATCATCCGATTTCGCTGTCTTCGCCTCCACCATGTAACAATGTCTCGCCCTGCTTTGATATCCACCCAGAAAGAAGTGTTTGATTATCTGTACCACCATTCGTGTTCTTTAGATGCTTACTTATGTACCGCCTACAGTTTGCTGCCTTCGCTTGTCGTTGCTGGCCAATTCGACTGCCGCTTCAATTTGCATGCGCCACACGTGACTTATATCATTAAAGTTGTATATTGTGAAAAGGCGAGTTTTTGTCTAGTGCGTGTTGTATAGAAATGGGTTTATGGGGGATAGTAGTGGGAAAAAAAGTTCCATGAGTTAGGAAAGGGAAAGCCCGTCCGCGTCATGGAGAAAAAAAAACCCCTATGGTGGTTCGAAGATTGTTTTGAAAAAGCGGCAGTGTGTCTCGTCGGGTTTGTTAAAGACTTCTATCATGGTTGATCGGAAAATAACTTATAAATAACGAAACTATCGTTCGTTCCGTTACGCGTTACCGTCTCCTAACACGCATTAGGGTGCAGCACATAGAAGTATGGCCGCGCGTCGCTTTCAGAGATGACTCAGGTCATCCTTCGCTTGTACTCAAAGTGTCGCAGAGGCTTTGTCTTGTGCGGCTTCACCTTCCTCATTTCCGACTTAAATTTGAAAATGGATTTCAATGAAATAACCACTTTACATCGATTCTCTCGGTTTGCTGGATCTGGTATTGTTTCTCAGTTAGTCTTTTTGATCACTTTTCAAACGCTTCAGCTCATGCTGTGGTCCTTCAATCAGTCGAAAGAAGAGGCTCATCGATAGACTACCGTCCCTCACGGAGGACAATTTAAATACCTTGGGTCAGAAAGGTTGGTGGATGCTCATATGTCGCATTCTCAAGGATAGCCTAAATATTCAGATCTTTCTAGATTCCTGCTGTCCCATATGTCTCAATTCTTTTACTGTTATACTTGAAGCCGAAGCGATTGCACTTGCAATGGAGACTCCAGCTCTCTGGGCCTTGGGAGTCACCCAGTTAGGCTGTGGACATATATTCTGTCGGAAAGAGTGAGTCATTCTTAGGAATATACTTGTTTTTGTGTTTCTATCCTGAGTGCTGACTCGTCCTGAAGCATCACTACTTGGATCCTGGAGGTGAGAACGAATGTTTGATGAGGTTAGAACATCTTAATACTTAGGATCGATTCAGAGTGGTACGTGCCCGACGTGTCGACGGCCATGTGTTACCAGCGGAACCACCACTCCTACGGTATATACGACACCAAACACTGAGGAACGCTACTCCGAGGTAGAATCTGTTAGCATTGTTCTCGACTATTTACATCCTACGGACTTCGAGATACTCCGGGATCACCAGCACACCCCAGGGTTTCATACTGCTGGATACAGTTCGTCACCCTTCAGCTGGCTGACAGATGCCGATGAAGCGTGGAGGGTCAGACATTGGATCGATTCTCTGAGTCCACCAGAGCGACCATTGAATTTCCGCCAACGGACCCTGGAGCAAATTAAGAAGGTTACGAGACGCCTCATTCGACTTTGGTGAAGCTTCCACTTCCAACTGCGGCAGCATCAAGTACGTCAACTTTGCAGGAGTCCTCCGCCTCTTGAAAGAATCGATTTTACCGAGCAAGTTCGAATTGTTCGCTTTCATGAGGTTTATGCTGAATAATTGTAACGTCTTTCACGAGTTTCTCCTGCAATATTAATTATTCTTGTTGATATTCATATTACATTCAAGTATTTATTTTGCTCAGCGATCACACCTTATATCCTGTAGGCATTATGTGTACGTTCTATTTACTGTAGCTTTCTGTTTTGATCTATGGAAACCCAGAATCTATACATTACCATGGCATGGACCACTTAGACGCGTATTGTAGGCCTCTTTTGGTCCCAATTCGAAAGTTCTTCCAAAGTCAAGTCTCTAGATCTACGTAATCTATCTATCTGCGGGCGCATATACTCAACTATACTATCATCTGTTTCGGGTCGGGAACTATGCCGTGCACGTGATTCACTTTACTCCTGCGGCGTACGTACACTCGACCTTCGACCTTCGACCCAAACCGTCAACCGTGCAAACACTCGATCTGCGAGATTCTCCTCTACTTACTCGGCTGAGGCCAAATGGACCTGGATGGATTAACGGCTCTGAACCTTTTTTCTCGCTTCTCTGGACATCGTCTCGCGGACCAGTACGTTCTATAATGTCTTGTTATGAACCAAACGTCGTAGCTAATTCGCTGCGCCTCCAACTTACAAATAGCCAAAGAGAAAAATTCATTGAGAAACTCCCTTCGTTGACGGAAAATGATCTGACCGCCCTGGATGAGAAAGGTTCGCGGGAAACACATATTCTATTAAATGTTCCCGGTGTTCGGAGATGGTCTTACATTGCTTATGCTGATTGACGTTCCAGACTCTTCTTGTCCGATATGTTTCACACCTTTCCTCGCAATACTTGCGTCTGAGGAAATGGCAAGTGCGATGGAGAGTCCAGCTCTCTCGGTAGAAGACTTGGGCGTCACTCGATTAGCCGAGACCTGTGGTCATGTATTCTGCCGCAAAGAGTGAGTATTAGAAAAAGTTGTGTCACCCTTCGCTGTTGATATGGAATACTAATTTTCCTCGGAAGTATCACTACATGGATCCGGCAGGTAGATGCGATCCTGCATGAGTTAGGAGAATAAGTATTGACACCTTTTTCTTCGGTCGTTTCAGCACGATACGTGTCCGACGTGCAGACGACCATTCATAGCCAGGAGCACAATCGCGAGCAATGGTGAGGCTACTCAGAATGGGGAGGGTAGCCTGCGGACCTTTGACTTTGACTTGAGCATATTGCCTGAAGAATTGGTTGATGAAGAAATGCTCACGCATTTGCAACACGTATTGGGGTTTGCGGTACCAGCTCCACAGGGGACTACTGATGAACAAACACGACGGACTCGCCAAGATCAAACGAATGACGAGAACGTGAATGAATTTGTCGGAATGTATTCATGATCACTTATTTTCAATATATATATATACCGTATGAATTAATTGACGTTACATAAGAAACATAGAGGATCGAGGAGAAACGTGACCGCGGATCAGACACGTTTTCTTTAGCTTAGTCTAAGAGAAGACGATGGTTGCTTCCGTCTTTCTCCAGCAGCTGTCAGACATACGTCAAACAATCATGCATATCTTCAAATTCTTGTCCTTTTCGAACTTTTTCTAGCAAATGACATATCTGTTTTGATTCTGAATCAGGCACGGAGGGAAATTAGAATTCGGGAGCGCGCTGCGTCCACCGAGAGTCTGATTTACTTTGTCTCGATCAGGTCAATCACAATCCTTAAGCCATTCAGATAGACATTCTTCGTCCCCTCGGCCTCGGATTATAGTCTAGTTGAATGGATGCTCATCCCTCAATTTCGAATTGCTTCCGTCAGTTTGTTACAAAAAGATGGGGCCCTCTGCACGGGGATCGCTCCTCTCTCCTCCTCATTGCTACTCCTTGAAACCTTGCTCTTCAAAAGCCCTAGTAACTTGCGGCTGTATATGCCTCCGCGTCAATCATTTCCCTTGTTGTATCGCTAGCTGACATGAGTGGTGCCCTTCACTATGGTATGTTATCATTTGTTCTTCATCAAAGTGTCGCGTCTGGACGATATTTGTTCCTGTTTACCAAACATAAGGGATTTCTCTTCCTTCGGAGGTAACACATGCTATACCCTTCAAGACAGAGAACGGCGCTGCCACTATCTTCTGGGCTCTGGTATGCGTACCGCATTATCCTGGTTCTTCCTAAAGAGTATGCTAATGGATTTCAGACAAACGCGTCTCTCGGGGCATACATTGCATTTGATCTTCTACCCCGTTCCAGAGAGCACGACATATCCTTGAAATGCAGGGCCGTTTGGATTGCGCTCGCGTCTTTTGCTTTGACGTTTGGATGTTGTGCTTGTCAATGTAAACTGCTCCTTGGACTTCTCCCTATCCGCTCTCTAATCCCGTACTAACATTCAAGTATCCACCGCACGGATCCACTTACAGCCTCTGGAAGAAGGCGACACGGGAGCTTTTATTAGCTTTAAGATCGGCTTTATCATTCTTTCTGTCCTGGTTGCAACGCTTCTGGTCGTCTCTGGTTTCTCTCTATTGGATCGACGATTAGGTCGAGAAAGTTTCAGGAGATCGGGCATATGGAAGTCTTGTGCATGCAGTCTGCTGGTCGGACTTTCTGGTTGGTGATGCAATCATGACTTATTTTCACTCGACTCTAATTTGTTATGTTGATCTAGTCGGTTTCATGCACGTACGTATCAGTAGAGTTTGGCCAAATCAGGATTGTATTTGCTGATTCTCTTTTGCCTTTCAGTATCTACCGTTCCTTTCCTTACCGTCTTTCAAGGCGACTTTCATGCCAGCTCAACTTTGTCTGGTCCTTCTTCTCGTCATCTCAGGATCACTCTTTTCCCTTCTCGTCTTAACTTTCCTCGCTGACAAGTGGAAAACAAGCATGAAGCTCGCATATATGCTACACGCGTTCGTCTCACTAACCTTCGGGTCCTGTATAATAGGAGCGGGAATGCTCGTGCTCTCTGGAATGAAATTCGAGCCGAAAGGCAGTACAGTACACGTTGGCGAACCGAGCGAAGAGGATCGGAAGCAGAGAGACGTATTGACTCTTAGTGGGTGGATTGCTTCTTGATCACCATAATCCTGTCCTAATCTGTTTCTATTTTTACTACACTGTACTTGGTTCCGACTTCGGACAGTTGTTCCTGCGATTATTTCAGCCATACTCGCCTGTTCGGCTGTGCTCCTTATCTTTGTCAGGAGCAGGTCGAAGCACTGTCCTAGGGGGTCGAATGCATATCCGCATTCAGACTCATGTCCCTCCCGTATTACTCCGTGCCTCACTCTCGCTAGTATCGCCTTCAGTGCTGATGGGCGAATTCTCGTTAATCAAAAGGGCATGCTGCCTGTGCAGAGCGTCAATCTCGACGGCTTGCCTGAGGTGAGAATACTCCTAAAGGCTCCGAGACAAAGAACATGTGCTGAACGATAGAAATTATTCTGAATCTGGCTTGCTTGGTGCGTACTATATACAGGATATTCTTGATGAACTCGACTCCTCCCGGAGTTCATCATCGTTCCATTGGTTACTTGCGATCTCCTTCGACTGGTCCATCATCTCACCTTTCTTGCGTCGAATCACTTCCTCTCAGGTCGGCATCGATGATTCTCCGTCTTCTTTATCTTCTTCTGGTAAAGAACTAAGTTCTCTTTGGCATTCCATTTTCTCCGCTACTACCTATCTGACTCATCGTCTTCTCTCGCCTTTCTTCCCAAATGGCGGTAAATCACGATCATTGTCATCATCAGATGCTGTGCCACGAACAGCTTCTGGGACAACAACAGAAGAAGTAGAAGCAGTAGTCATACAAGCACAGGCACAGGGTAAATTGCGGTTACGGCTGCTCGAGGCGTGCACTCAGCTTGCCGCGCAGCTCGGTTTGCCGCTCGAGAAGCTGGGGACGCTGCACGATGTTGCGCTTGAGACCGGGTCGCGGATTGGGATTGAGGAATTCCTTTGGCTTTCTGAGCAGGAGGCTTCCCGTGTCCGAGATGGGCGAGATGCGGAAGAGGCATCAAAGGCCCGTGCGGAGGGTGGGAGGGGTCTGATGCTGCTCTTGGTCCGCGTCCTTCCACAGCACCAGCAACAGCAACAGCAACAGAGTTCGTCAGAAGCTGTTCTGTGTTCTGACTCCCAGGGACGCGTAGGCTTTAAAGGGACGCCCCAGGAGAACGGTGGGGGTAGGGATAACGGAGCTACGGGCCCACGAAGCTTCTACCGACAGGAACAAACATCGCGCATAGCTTTAGCAGACGGGTTCAAGATGCGATTCATGGGACGCTTTCGCGACGTGCTTGCCGAAACGACGGGCGCGAAGCCTGATGCTGTGGACAAGGTCCTTAACGGATGCAAGAATAATGCTGCTGGAAAGTATGGTTCTGTACTTGAGGCAGGTTGTACGTATGTCTCCCTGTTTGTGGAGCAGGTTTCTTGCGATGGGTCGTCGGAGGTGCTTGTGTATGACTTTGCGAAGCATCAGGTATGTTTGTTTTTCTTCCTTCCTGGTTCTTCATTGTTAATGAATGGTGGTTGACGTCCGAAATGCTAGCTCCCCTCGTACCGATTGCACTTACCCGCTTTGACGAAGGAGATGCGCGATTGGTTATACAATATGTCAGACTTCACAGCTTCCGATATCATCCAGATCTGCAAGGATGAAGTCGAACAAGGTAGATTGTTATCCGCTCGATTCTCGCGCGATCACACCTTTGCATGCGACTGGGAAGAGCAGCAGCAAGCGCAGCAAGGACAGCAGCAGCGGAAAGTTGAAGCCGAGCTAATTGATTTTAAGGAAGCGCTGGCAAAGGCTTTGTCGCAGCTGATGTGCGATATGAGTTTCGTTGGGGAGAGCTTGGAGACTTGGACCTACCTTACTCGACATATTCTAGACGTTCCTTCCGTTCAAGTCGATGACGGTTCCTCAAATTCCAGTTCCGATGGGGAGATGGTTCCATCATCACCACCGAGAACGCATATGATCGTCTTCCATGCAGAGATACCTGATCCGTTGGACACTGACCTATTGGAAGGCGAATCGGACTTTACGCATCTCTCCACGTCGAGTACGAGTGCAAGTCGGAATATGCACGGTCTACAGATGCCCTCTGTATTTGAGTTTATCCCGAGGACGCTTTTTGACGTCGTGCGTGCGCTTGCGGTGTCACAGCCTGCTCGGGAGGCGTTCCGCGTCGAGGCGACGAAGGAGCTCGACTGGCTTACTTCGGATGACCGCAGCCACACCACGTCTCATTCGCGAGCTCGGGGTCGACCCGCAGCAGTGGTCGCGAGTAGTAATGACCTTCGCACCGGTGGCCATGCTCCGGGCCGACTTTCACGCGCACTCGTATCGTCGTTCAGTATTGATTCTCTGAGCGATGAGGAGAGCGGGACGTATCACGGCGCGGGAGCGGGAGCTATTAGAGCCCGTGTAAAGAAGAGCTGGGCGGCTGTCAAGACGCGCGCTAGGGCGCTGTCGCTTTCTCGTAGGAAAGCTGGACATTATGACCGCCGTCATCAGAATATCGAGACGGGAAGTCAAATCCCACTTTCTTCATCCTTTTCTCAGAGCGCGTCCCGAACGCATTTGCTCTCGCATTCGCATACGGGCTCGTCGTCTACTACTATGACTACTGCGACGGCTACTACCGCGACGAATACTTCGACGAAGATGAGGCCGAGCGAGTGGACGTCTTACTCTATCCCGATCTCGGAGCCGCAGCCAATAGTGCCTGCAGATTCGCGTACGAATTTGAATTTGAGTCCGTATACGCGACGACACCTGTATCCACATTCGAGATCGGCAGTTGAACTCGGGCACGTCTCGCGTATTGCGGCGATCAGCACCACCAACTTCGCTACAACGACTACGACCGCAACCAGGAACACTGTCTTGAAGGCCGGTGCTCCCTCGCCATCTAGATACCCGTACTTGGACAACGGTCACTCCGCACTCCGCTTGTGCACCCAAACAGAGTTGGAGAAACCAGAACCAACATCAAAATCGAGGTCAGAAAATTCTGTCCGGGGTCGAAGTCGAAGCCATAGTCGGAGTCGGAGTCGTACCTGTAGATCAAGATGGTTGGAGATCCCGGAAAGCGTGCCCGTACCCGTGCCAATTCCTCTGCCCCTTCCTGTTGCTGCTCCTAGAGGAGCTTCTCCTATACCGTTGCTTGAGTTGTCCGCCGGGCAGCTACCACGTCGTTCGATGATTCCTGGCCATCGTTCAGTAACGACGACGGCCTTTATGAGTGCGCCGGACGTTGCGAATACGAAAGGCTTCTTTTGATACATTTCTTTTCAGCTTGAATGCCGGAGATGGATCGAGGATGTGGTAGTGTAGTGATTGATACTCTGATCCCTAACCACAGTAACTTTCTTTTCTGTTTAATCCCCATTTCTAGGAGTGCACGACGATCCTATTACCCAGCCAGTTCCGATTGCGACTGAATCTAGATTTGCGCCATTCGTTGATCACCGAGTTTCGAGCTCCGTGCTCTAGACAACTTTCCTTTTCTCTTCCGCCTCGTTATTGTCTTTCCTTTTCCCTTTTTCTTTTTCCAATAGCGGCTGTGCTGTGCTATATGTTCTTTGTATCAGCGTATTCTTGAAAGAATGAAAAATATGTACTAGTATTGGTACGTATACATGTATGATTGATACACGGTTTGCATGTATGTATCACAAATGTAAAGTAGATGTAGTGACGATTTCTCAGAAGCTCATTGTCAGGACCACCAACATCTTGAAATGATTTACTCATAGCGATGTTTGTGATTCGACCGGTACATCTCGAACATGGACTCTTCGAACATGGACAGACGCTGCTTCCTTGTCCAATCATGATGCTCTGGGTATACATACACGTATTCCAAAGCATAAAATACAGGTCTTTTAGTTGCAAAGCTAAGTACTCGCCTTGAAAGATGATGTGAGGGGTGAGGGGTGATCCAGTCCGAATATAAGAGTCACATAAGATATGAGTATATGCAAGTACGTATGCGAATAAACGAATAGATCCGATTAGCTCTAAAGTTCATCGTGTCCCTGCGTCTGCGTCTCAGCATGCAACGGAGCTTGGGTAGCATCATGCTCAACACCCTCAACGTCAATCTTCTCAGTCGACTCTTCCAAGACGACTTCTTCGGCAGGAGGGGGCACGTATTCGAGATTGTTCTTGGCGTTCTCCTCGACGAACTCGATGAGGGACTCGAGCGAGCGGTCGCCGTTGAAGTCGATGAATTCTCTTGTGCCAGCGGGCTTGAATTTGAGGGTGGGGAAACCTTGGATGCGGAAGTCGACTGACGGAGGGAGGTCATTCTCTGTTGCGTCCATCTTTGCACTGAAGAAACGGTAAGAATACGATAAGTATGATGGTTGGAAGGAAATAGTAAGGAAGAGACGTACATTATGAGTCTGTCCTTGACGTTAGCGTATCGTTCGCCGAGAGAGTCCCATGTCGGCTTGAGTCGCTTGCAGTGTCCGCACCACGGCGCGTAGAATTCAAGGAATACATCTTTGGAGTCGTCAAACACAACGTCTTCGAATGTCTTGCCCACGACGGTATATACAGCCTCGTTCTGCTCCGCCGGGATCGCTTCACTCTTCAGCTCAGGCTGGAGATCGCCAGCGAGGTATTTCTCTAGCAGCACGTCAACCTTCTCGGGAGTGAGTTCTTCGGATTGGCTGAGCGGGTACTTGAGCTGCTTGCTGAGGTCCTGGAGGACGAAACCAGGCCATTTCACTTCAGGCAGGTTGAGAGCCTTGGCGTGGTCACCGAATTTGATTGCATCGATCCACACGAAGTTGATCTTGCCCTTATGCTTTTGCGCGACGGGACGGAGAGCAGCGATGTGCTCCTCCTTTTTCTCATCCGTCGGGTCGACGAAGAGATAGCCGAGCGGGAGCCCACTGGTTACGTAGCGCTGATAGTTCTCGCCGCTCACTTCATCGATGTATGGAATCGAGTTTTCCAGGGCGAACGCTTCGATTTCCTTGACTGTAGCAGAAGGTGCGTGCAGAGCGAAGTCAATACGAGGTTCGTCGAATTTCCTGTAGAGGACGATGGCAGGTGGTTCGACGCCTGCCTCCTTGATGACCTCCTCGTCTGTAGTGAACCCGAAGAGATAGTTATCACGGTGCTTTTCGGCAGTTTTGGTGAATTCTGGCGCGGGTGCCTGAGTTTCGCTGGAAAGGTAGGCGATGAGGACGAGTCGGTCGGCTTGTTGGAATTCGGAGTGGTTGCTGGCTTTTACTTCGGCGACGGCGGGGAGGGATTGCCTACGAGAGATTTTGGTTGGAGATTGGATTGACGTGGGAAGCTAATAGGACGTACTTGATCATGTAGCTGACAATACCGTCCGCTTTGCGGGGACCGGTGTAGTCAGAGGGTTCGCCATTCTTGAATACCTTCAAGGTGCTACATTGGGCGTCAAAGTCAAGTGTCACCAAAGAAAATTGAATGGCTTACGGATAGCCTCTGACGTCGTGTTGCTGGCAAAGATCAGCTTGGTCGACACAATCGACCTTGGCAAGTTTGATGCCCTTCTCCTTGAGCTCAGTCGCAGCTTCCTCGTAATGAGGTGCTAGCGCCTTGCAGTGCCCGCACCTAGGGTGATAATCACAACGGTTAGTAACGACGTAGTTATTCCATCTAGAAAGAATGACGTGTGGACTGACCAAGGCGCGAAGAATTCTACGAGGATGAGGGGTTCCTTGTTAACGACCGAGATGAAGTTTGAAGGAGTCAGAACGATGACGTCGGACGATTCATCTGCTGCGGAAGCAAAGCCCGCTACTGCGAGCAGTGCGGCGAAGGGAGCGAACGACGACAAGCGCATATTTCTTTGGTTGAGATGGTCGTCGGGAGACAAGAAGGGATGATTGATAACTGGCGCGGTATATAAACGCGCGACGCGTTGCGTTCTGACGTGTCACTCATGAAACCTGTAACTTGTAACTTGTAATCCGCCGGTATTCGGCTCGTATTACATTAGCCCGTCAGTCCTGCTGGCAAGGCCGCATGCAAGAATATCAATTCACTACTCTCCAATATTATTCTCTTATCCAACATAGATAAATCGATACCGTACTCGTAGCGCAGAAAAGTTGGCAAGAAAGAAAATCAAAAATCTCAGTAGATGAAATGAAATCACAGTTGGTCCAGATCAAAGTCGCATCCTCGTATTTTCCCACTTGCGTACTTCTTTGAGTTTTTGTCCATGGTACGAGGTATAGGGAACCCGTTTATCGGGAACTTATGAGAACCTGACTCCGCTGGCGGTGGTGGAACTAAGTAAAGTTAGATGACATGAGTAAATTTTTCAAATCGACTTGCATGGAAAAAGTCCGCGTGTACTTACTTTTGGAGTTTGCCCGAATTTCTGGCGCTCCCCCGTTAGGGATTTGCGGCACGTTGCCAAGAGAAGGAGTACGGCGTCCGGGAGGAAGCGCAGGAGGTGCTGGAGCCGCTAGGCTGCTTGGTCCAGATGCTACCCTGCTTCGAGGAGGTCCACCTGGCGGAGGCGGAGGCGGTGGCGGCGGGGCAGTCCGCACAGCAGATGGACCAGGAGGAGGAGGCGGAGGCGGAGCTGATGGTCGAGATAGATTAGAGCGCGCAGCAGGAGATGGACCTCGATGAGGAATAGGTACCTCGCTCTGCGAGTGTCCACGAGGACGAACGGGGCTGGAGCTTCTCTCGCTCGGAGAGCTGGTCACTGGCTTTCTGGTTGGTAACCTTGGAGGCGCCCGTATAGGCGCTGGAGGAGCTGATGCAGTAGCTCCAAGGGCAATGGACGCCGGACGAGGCGGTGGCTTGGGAGGAGCTAACTTGCCTGATCCAGCAGTGGAGTGCGCTGTTTTGCGTGGAGGTGGAGCTGGAGGAGAATGATGCGGTCTCGACGGTAAAACTGGAGGCGGAGGGACACTTCGACTGGGAGGACCAGCAGATGACGGACGAGGAGGCGGAGAAGGTGAGTTACGTCGCAAGAGTTGAGCTTCTTCTGCGTTTACCCTGTCAATTTGTGGACGTGCTGGGACAGGTCGAACTGGTGTGCGGACTACAGTCGGCGAGGGAGAAACCCGATTCGGTGTAGGAGGTGCGGGTCGTGCAAACGGCAGAGACGGCGCTGCCCGAGGAGCCGGTGGTGGAACGGGCCGACTTGAAGGAGCTGGAGGAGCTGGAGGCGCGCTGGCTGCTGGTGGTGGTGGTCGACCGGGTGGTGCTGGTGGAGGCGGAGGAGCCGCACTTGGCGGCGGCACAGGCCTGCTAGGTGGTGCTGACGCGGCCGAAGGCGGAGGCGGAGGACGTGTGGGAGGTGTAGGAGGTGGAGCCGGTGAGGCTCGTGACGGAGGTGCAGGCGGCGTAGGCGCACCATTCGCAGAAGGCTCGCGCTTTGGTATCGATGGCGGTTTGCCCAGATTCAAAGATTTCGCTGTATTTAGTGATGTTAATCGACGGCGCAATCATCATATGATACCCGGTTACATACCTGGTCCACCTTGTGTAGGCCTCAACTTCGGTATACCGCCAGCGAACAAGGCGCCTAACTGAGGCGGACCTGCGCCTGCCGAACCACCACTGGACGATGAACTCATTACGGGCGGGGCGGCGAGACCCCCGCCTCCACCACCGCCGGATGGACCTTTCTTCGTATCAATTATTGGCGCACTTCTGTCAAGTGTCACAGTCTTCTTGAGAGCCTTTCCAGCTTGGATTTGTTTTAGGAGTTCCGAAGACGCCATGGTGAGGGATGAGGAGAGAGTGAGAACGCAGCGAGTCAATGACTGCGCGTTGTATTGGCTGTCCTTGTTCAAGCAGTGTTTGGCACGCTTATTTCCGAAACAGACTGGCCACTTATTATTACTCATAATAAATAGTAAATAGGCTACATAACACAATTGTAAGACTGGCACTAGAACTACAAATTGGGTCCATATGAAAAAGAATCATAAGTCCAGTGCGTCGAGTACATTATCGCTGGGCAAGTCTACTACGCGGCGGAGGAAACTGCTGTCGAGGTCCGCGCACGGATGGTGGCCGTGAACGCCGTGCATCAGATCGAGCGGTCGTTGGAGATTTAATCTTCTCTACGTCCTCTGATTTTTTCCTCGTTGAGTCCGCAGCAGTTGAAGCTGCAATGCTTGTAACTTCCGAATCCTTTCTCGACCCAGCAGGAGCGGGCGTGCTCGGCAGACCTGGCCGAGACGGCTTTCTCAATCCTGCTCGGCGATCACTCTTACCATTAACAGTCGGGACTGAAATGGGAGGCAATGGCCAACCACCGTTGAAGGTAGGTAGAGAAGGTAGGGGCGGGTAGGGAGGGATCCGACTGGCGCCCATATATGCGTTGATGATGTCGTCAGACAGCCAGGAATCGTGAGACGAGCTTCGAGATAGGCGGGCGACGGGTACGGGAGGCCGTAAGTCCTGTGAATGATGGGACACACGCGTTCTCTCACTCGTCGTACTCGGCGCTCGTGTATCTGGCGACACACGCATTTTGTCGCGTACAGAACGTCCCGGCTCCGGTCGAAGAATATCCGAGCCATATCGAATGCTGACTGAAGTGAAGGTCCGGGCCGCCGTTGTTGCTGCACTGTGCCGCCTCGTCTCGGATCCATTCGACCGCGATCGTACGGTCGCTGGTGGAGGCTCTTGGATTGGCGAGGATTTGGAACCGATACTCGTCTTTCCTGGAGGTCGAGGAGCCAGGCCCCGAATTGACGAAGGGTCAGGTATTCGCTCATTGTCATTGAATTGACGAGCCAGCTCCGCCTTTGGTACGATTGGGCGAATGAGTGCGGACTTCTGCGACCGATTTGATCGTTGCGTACGGCGAGATCCTGCGCGCGATTTTGACCTCGATGAGGATCGGTATCTTGCATAATGGACATGGCGCTGTTTCTCTTGTGGGATTGGCGGTAGGGCCTTTGCTTCCACAGTCAAATTACTGCCTTTACTCAGCATGTTATAGGTCTCCGATCGAAGCCCAGTTCCCAACAGCGCACGATCCGAGCGAGAGGTGGTTGTAAACTGATTTTGTTCCTCAGTGCTGCTTGACTTGAATTGGCTGGAACTTCGAGACAGGGCGGCTCTAGAATAGGGGTGCCGTGGTACCACTAGTGCCCTATATTGCATCGCTTGCTCCCGGTCTTGACCTTCTTGACCATCGTTGCCACTCGCTCTGGGAAGGACTTCGTGAAACAAAGGCAGAGAAGGATGATAGTTGTTGAAGACAGCTATGTAAAAAGGAAAAAGACAAGACTTGAACCAGCTGCTTAAATGATTCGTTGGTACCACAAACCTAGCACAATCAAAGTAGCGATGCTGAGAGGCAACGCATCGCCCAAAGAATCCGTGTTGATGGCGTTGGGAACGATACTGATGACATCGAACACCAATAGCGAAAATGCCCTCACGATGCGGATGTCCTTAAATAGAGTGTTAAGCCTTCGTTTGGTCGGAAAGGAACGTGGTGCTATGATGTTAAGGAAGCTGAGAATGTAATATGTCTCCAGGCCAATGGCTATGAATGAAAGCACCAAAGACGATGCCAAGTTACTGTGCAACGAGTCAGAGATACAGATAAACTAATAATAAAAACTAACGTACTGCTTTCTATGACACACAGCTATTACCTTCCCTGCAGGAAGGTCGGAAGTCATATTAAGCAGATTACTGAGGAGATATTAGCGTCTAGCCAAAAGCCAATAGACGTGAACTCACAGATACAGCGGAGTTCCGATCCCGAGGGCGTTTGTTACGATGATCATCGCTATTGAGGTACATGAATTAGGTCACTGACAAGGAAAGAGATAGACTTCTGCAATTACCAGTAATAATAGCAATTAAGGACCAAAAAATCAACGCTTCCGCCCGCTTCACACCGAGGGACATCAAATTCAATCCTAATACAATTAATCCAACAAGGCGAGCGGCCTGAAAAGACATCGAATCCCAAGCGAACAGAAACGCTGGGTTGCGGTTGAGTTATATTCATTTCATATAGATTTTGTCTGACTTTAGCTCACCACAAAGCGCTCGACTATGCTCAGAATTCGTTGGTGAATCTAGAGTGGTTTCGTACACCAGAGATGTAATAAATTGAGATAGGCCAGCCATGGAGAAGAGGAGCGTCAGAACAAATATCAGCGTCGGGTTGTCCTGCCGCCTGAAGATAGACTCGTTCAGGGAGGTTCTTTTCTGGCCCATGGCTCGCAGCATTGCATCTTTGGAGAACAAGTTCTGTGCTTCTTGGTCTGATTCTGACTGTTGGTCCGGTTTGCGATAGCGCCGCATCCAGTACGCGTTGATCCTCCGTACGGTGCGTTGCTGGATATAACGAGTAAAAGGAGACTGGATGAGATGACATAAACTTCCCCAGAAAACAAAACCGGAGAAAAATGCAGAGGTAATACGGCTGGGAGACGTGGAGTATCGCCGTTAGCACGAGAGGAAAAGAGGCTAAATTCTAGCTCACAAATTAGGATGTTTCGTAAACTCGAAGTCCCGACCGTCTGAGTTCATAAAGGAACGAAAATAGCTCGCCTGCAAGCGTAGGCCGAAATTGACGAAATAAATAGTAAGAAAAAGCGAAAAAATGACGACCACAGGTCCCAGTTGGCCAGCATATGAAGGCGGAGAGAGGGGAAAGTGACAGACGTTCTTAAGTCTCGAACCGAGGAACAAAGATCATAGCTAAGGGTGACGGTCTCCAGTGATGCTGATAGTCGCACCAGACGTTTGGATGGAGAAACTGGTAAGAGGTCAATGCAAGGTGGTTCTATCTCTTCCTGGTGACTTTGATGTCCTTTAGCACACTGAACACGATTTAGCTGAACATGAGTACTAGCAATTCCGCTAACATCTATAGAATGTCACATATTCTGACTTGACGGGCATGATACAGCCCCGAGCAGAGCAATGAGCTCACTTCGTTGTCAAGTATCTACAGCAGTGGTTGATTGATGATGGGCTGAGCTAACTCGGTGATAGAATTCACAATCACACCTTTAGTGACAGCTACAGAAAGTTTGTTCGTGACACATTATAAGGTTTGTCACATATGCGCACCTTTGGACCACCAGCGTCCACTGTGCGCGTCGGTGGCCTTCAACTTAAGTTTCTTCATCCAGAGCACTCCCTCGACCCGCTGATCGTTCTCTGGCTTTGACTTTCCACAGTAGTGGAAAGCGAAGTGAATTCGCGGACAAACTAAGTCTCCAGGCATCTGACGATTGTGCAGGTCGAGACGAAGTACCAATAGTTCCGGTCGTTCTCACATTCGAGTAGGACAGCGAGAGCCTATTCGGCGCCGGGCTCTCCCTTCGAACTGCAAAATGACTTCCACTTTCTCGATGAGCATGCATACAGATGGCTTGACGTATCAAGTGTCCCCAGCAGACCTTGAGCTTCGTGCTGCTCGGATTGCGGACCCCGCTACTCGTACGTATTCTCGACGCCATTTTCTTCAGAAGAGCGACGAAACTGACATTCGTACAGCTTTAAGAGCAAAGCTTGACGCTGCGCAAGAATTGAGGGAACTGATTGACTCCATACGCGATGCGGAGTCACCAAGGACATTTCCACATATGTTAATGGGTCTCTTCGATACACTCCGGACTACCGAGCCTTCTTTCAAGCGAGATTCTGTCGAATTTCAGCTCCGTCGCGTGCTTGTGGAGATTATGCACCGCATTCCACCCTCTGAGGCGATGAGACCCCAGCTAAACAGCATGATTACCGGCATTCTCAATGTCCTGAAGAATGATACTGAGGACAACGCAGTTACGTGCTTGAAAGCATTGCACGATCTCCTGAGGGCAACGAAGAACATTCCTGATGAACATGCAGTGGAACTCGTGCAGATTTTCTTGCGTATACTCCGGAATGTGAAGGGATACGTTGACGAGTTTCTGTCCAAGGATTCTCCGACTGTCGATGCCAGCGTGGTCATCAGCAGCATTCGGAGCCTTAAAGTCCTCACTGAAATACCGTTAGTGCTGATTATTTTGGTGCAAAGTAGTAGTCGTGCAGCATTAGTACCATTGCTGCCAGAAGTGATTGGAGCTTCACTAGAGGTTTGTATATTCTGACAGCCCCTTCCTCTATACAGCAACTAATTTTCTTCAAGGCAGGATCTATTGAGTCTCCGCTACAGAAGGAAGCCAGAGAGGCCTTTGAGGCAGCGGAAAACCATCCTATCTGGGCTGGACAGGCACAGAGTATTAGAAATCCCAGACAATATGAGCACTACATCGCTGCGCAGATCAAGGTAGTGTTGGGTTATAGACTGTCTCCGAGATATTGCAACTGATGAGCGGATCACTAGCTTATGAACTTCTGTTCTTATATTTTCCGTTCACATCAGGAAATCTTTAGCCGGGATGATCGCGGCGACATCATTACTGTCCAATGTGTTCGTGTTCTTCAAGATTGTCCAATGCACCTGACAAACGCTCGAAGAGTAAGCATGCGTTATCCCAGTCGGTATCCGAGTCAAACACTAATTGTACCTCTCAAGGAACTCATCGCGGTTTTGCGACATCAGATGATAACACCTCATCGGCGTGCTCTCGTCCCGATATTTAGAAAGCTGCTTTCCGAACGTGTCGTTCTTGGATCTCCCGCGGCGCCTGCCGATTTATCCAGGTAAGTCGACGGTCTTCCTCATGACCCTTTCTCTGCTGATCATTTCTCATAAGGCTCACTCCTCTAATCACTATTTTTGAGCTGTCTGCTGGTCTTCGAACCGAGTTTTCGCTTGAACAGATCATCCACATCATTCACGTATATTGTCGCTGGTTGCTCAACGTCCCGATGGGCGGACATGCACAATCTATATGCGCAAGAATGTTAACTGGGATGCTTGAGCCTCTTTTTGCGAAGGCTTCGAGTAATGAGACAATAAATATATCGACGGTCATACTGCATACCTCGGTGGAGAAAATGAAAGCTTTTGATACGATTTTCAAAGAACTTAGTTCTAGGCTCACGAGCCAGAAGGTCGGATCGACGAGCGACGAATCGAAGATCGACATCCCCTTCATCGAGAAAGGAAGGCCCCTTTTGGCAGACATCAGCGCAAGAAGTGAAAATTCTGAAAGTATCGCGGCAGGTAAGTCGCTATCCGTCGTTCTTTTTGTACTTTCTAATACATCTATGGCAGAGCTGCGATATGTATTCCGCATGCTGCTCCATGCGTCGAGGATGTCTATTGGTCTATTGAAGAAGCTCAACGCTCCTCTGCCAGAAGGCGATATTATGGTTCCTTTCTTCGAATATAGCATCCACGCTCTTCTGTCCTTTGAGTCTGGCGATTTCAAAGAGGAGAAAGAGTTGATGGATGGTCTCGCTATCGTCTTGCAAGAAATTGACCTGCATGTCTTCCAGGAAGTGTGGACGCAGCGCCTGGACTTCTATTTCCAAGCTTGCGTCAAAAGGCCTAGTTTACTCCATTTGTCGCAGGTTTTATTCCAGCAAAAGATTGTGTCTCAAACAGTTGTGTCGACCACGCTGAGGCATTTCTCGGGCAAGTTAGAAGCGCTGGGAGACAGCGACGATGTAACGGCTTCGATGATCCTCAGGTTTTTCAAAATGACGTTCAGTGTTGTCGGCATACACCCGGAGGCCAACGAGCCTGTCCTGGCAACTCACCTCGGTCGACTTATTATGGATTCGTTCCCCCTTGCAGCGAAAGCTAGTCGACCCCTTTATTACTTTCATCTCATGCGCGCCCTCTTCCGTGCCATAGGCAGTGGCGGCGGAAGATACGAGCAGTTATACAAAGAAGTACTTCCTTTATTGCCGGAGATGTTGGATTGTCTAAACCGCCAGCTAATGGCGGCTGATGCTCAGACGAGGGATTTGCTGGTCGAGTTGTGTCTGACTGTCCCATTGCGGTTGACACACCTGCTACCGCACCTTCATTACTTGATGAAGCCACTCGTGCTTGCGCTCCAAGGAGGGTCGGAGCTTGTTTCGCAAGGTCTTCGCACTTTAGAGCTCTGCATCGATAACCTAATTGGCGACTTCCTTGATCCGATTCTTCGACCTGTTTTGCGCGACCTCATGGAGGCACTTCATGGACATCTCAAACCTCTCCCGGGTAGCCATCACCATGCGCACACCACAATCCGTATCCTCGGGAAGTTGGGTGGTAGAAATCGTCGTCTGCTAGATGAAAAACCTAGTTTATCGTATAAGCCTTATTCAGACCCAGCGACACTCACTGTCTCGTTTAGCGGCAGACAAGAAGCTATCCAGCTTGGACCTATTGCCGGGCTGTCTGCTCGTCTGTTGTCGAAGTCAAACTCTTCCGACAAAATCCACGCCTACAATTACTTAGAGCATACGCTTACATATCTGCTGAATGAGGTACGGCAAACTCTCATCTGGCTACTTGCTTAATTCTGGACTGAAATGATATACAGGGACTGCATGGTCGTGACCGGGAAGGCATTTTTGTGAAAGGCGTCGAGGGACTTTTCGATGCCATTCACGTTCCAGAAGTTCAGGATAGGGCGCAGGAGTACCTTAGGACGCTGTCACGCCACGTCTTCACACTAGAAGCACGCAAAGCTCTTGCTAAGGACATTACTCTCAGGAGATTCCCCAGCCATATGTTTGGCCTTTACCTTGACGCATTCCCTCTTGCTTTGGCTCGTACCGATGAGCGGCAGGCGAAGAGAGCTGCAGAAGTGGTAAAGACGATTGTCCACGATCTCGTACCCATCGGGCATGCGAATGGCCTTAAGCCAATGGACACGTTGCCGATCCTTCACATGGTGGCTACTCGGTTCAGCACATTTTGCTTTGAAGATGCCTGGGTTAGGAAAACCGCAGGTGTCACGGGCATCATGATCATGTCTTCGACACCGGAGATTGGCGACAAATGGCTCTTTGCTCGAGAAATTGATATAGTCAGAACCCTTCTTCACGTTCTTAAGGATTCGCCGCACGACCCTCCTCGAAACGTGTCTGATATCATCGAGAATTTAGTTAACATTCTGCGAATGACCAATGCACGGCGACCGAACCAGATGGAAGTTGATGGCCAGCCTTTAGCCCAGTCTCGTATCCCGTTCCTTATCGGTATTTTCTTCAACGATATCTCTTCTCCACATCCCGTCGTACGTAAGACGGCGAAGACTTGCATCGAATTACTATCTGAGCTCTGCGGCAGATCTATAGGAGAGCTGCTGCTGCCTCATCGCGACCGGGTAATGACCTCCATCTTTGTCAAACCTCTGAGGTCGCTGCCCCACCTTATTATAGTTGGCCAGGTTGAGGCCGTCCGCTATTGCATCAGTCTACAACCTCCTCTGCTCGAAGTTAACGACGAGCTTATTCGTTTGCTCCATGAAGCCCTTGCTCTGGCCGACAACAATGACCAGGCCCTCATCGCGAAGACTGACGTTCGGAAAAGCACTCAGGAGGTTACGCAACTACGGGTGGCCTGCTTGAAGTTATTGACGGCTGCGTTACCCCTGACAGATTGTTTTTCCCGCATTCCAACAACCCGACAAAGGTACGAAAGTCATAAGTGCCCATGGAATTCGTCGTAAATAAAAAAATTTCTAGGGTCACCTCGGTTTATTTCAGATCGCTCTATAACACCTCCAAGGAGGTTGCGGATGCTGCGCATGACGGCCTTCGCATCATTCTAGGCGATCAATCCCGGTTTCCGAAAGATATTCTACAGTCTGGCTTGCGACCGATTCTGATGAACCTATCCGATACCAAAAAGCTAACGATTCAAGATCTGGAAGGCCTTTCAAGACTTTTGATGCTCCTAGCCAACTACTTCAAAGTCGAAATTGGCATTAAGTTGCTCGATCATTTTCGAACTCTTGCAGATCCATCGATGCTTAGCAGTGCAGCGCGATTGCCATACTCGGAAAACGACACAATAAACAAACTTGTTAGTCTCGTCAACATATATCATCTTCTCCCATCCTCCGCCAGCATGTACCTCAAGGATCTGGTGGATGCGGTAGTACAAACGGAGGCACGTTTATTCTCGTGTGCTGAAACCCCATTTTCGGAGCCACTGGGCAAATACGTTGATCGCTACGCGTCAGAAGCGGTAGACTATTTCCTAAACTGTATCGTGTCCTCTCGGCACGTTCGTACACTGAGGAATCTATTGAATACGAAATCAGCTCCAAAACTACTTAGGGAGTTTGCAGCGCGGCAACGGGATATTGTACGGGTCTGCTTTCAGAGCGGCGTTCCCAACGCAGTTCTTCCTGGTCTCCTCTTATGTGGGGATATTTCACGTCTCATTCCTGGCTGGACGATCGGCAATGACGTGGTGGAAGCTGTGAGAACGCTATGGCGCATGGAGCCGGAGCATCCACCTGATTGGGCACGCATCTCTCGTCCAGTATTCGACAAGCATGAAGCGATGATTGCGGTATTCAAGAAGGCATTGCAAGAATCTCCGCGAATCGATATTCTCTTCGACATCGTCTCCGTCTACTCAATGGACGCGGTGGTTGATCGTACTGAATTGACGCATTTCCTCTACAATCACGTTGCACTTTCCGAATCTCTTTCATTCCGGCGGAACATCGTTCTTAGATTCCTCATTTGGTTTGACGATCCATCTATTCCGTACTCGAGGAAAACGTACTTCTTGCGATACATTATCAGCCCAATGATCTTTGTGCATACGAGCAGGCCCTCGGAAGAGTGTATCCTCGACAGGGCAACCATCGAACAGTTACATGCTAAGCTCTGGAAAGCAAATGATCCAGATGCCTTTGCAGATGCCGATGACCTCTTCAAAATCGAAATCTTACACCTTACGAGTGTTCTAGTAGAAAAGCTATCACAGCTCCTCATTCACTCAAAGAAGGATATAATCAAGTTCGTCTGGCCGTATATATCCAGTGATGACCATACAGTGCGACAGATGGCGTATCTCGTAACAGCTCATTTCTTCTCAGCATACGATTCTCCAGCGAAATTCATTATGAGGACTTGGACTGGCCTCCTTCAGCCACCGCATGTCGAGGGAAATCGAGCCTTGATGCAGCAGACGCTCGATATTCTTGCTCCTGTGCTTCAGAAAATGCCGCACGATCCAACCATGCCTCACTGGGCAAAGACGACCCGGCGACTATTGGCAGAGGAAGGCAATGGGAACCTGCATGTTATTATGATTTATCAACTCATTGCACGCCAACCGGATCTTTTTTATCCGTTCCGGTCGCTCTTTATTCCCCACATAATCAACTCGCTGCAACGGCTGGGCTTTCAAATGAATACGAACAATGAAGGTCGGATACTTGCTCTGGATATACTTGAAGTTATCTATAAATGGGAGAAAAAGGCAGTGGATCTCGGAGACGAGTCAGGATGGGTTACACCCCTGGTTTTCCGTGAAGGTGTCATCAGTTATCTTACTAGAGCAGCCTGCGGTCCCCAGGACATAGTGACAAGGACAACTGTCGTTTCGCGTGCTCTTGCACTCATGAAAGATCTACTGCGCTTACCAGCCTGGGCAAGTGTCAATTTCAAGCTAGATTACTTCCGCAAATCGCTTTGTGAGGTACGGAAACATGCCGGATACCGGGATGATTTGGCTAACTTTTCGCAGGTCGAGTTCAATCAGGAAACTGCACCCGTCATCGTCGCAAATGCGAGAGTGCTCAACGTAGTCTGTGCTGACCGATCAGACGAATGGTATGTTCAAAACGTCAAGATATTGCAAAAATTGGTTCAGAGAGGCATGCTTCTGGATGAAGTTGTGCTTCATGAGACTCTCCATCCGATTGTCGATCGTATTTTGAAGCTGTACCCTCTGCCGAAAGAAGATGAAGATAATCAGTCGGAAGTGGCTGAATTCCACAGCTTCATTTACAATGCCATATCCGAGGGGCTTAAAACTACAACAACAGGGGTACGAGGAGCTCTCCTCATGCTGAAATCCGTCGTGGACGTCGTGCCGGAGCGAATTGAACCATTCGCAGGATCTCTTATGAGGCTATTAGCAAAACTGGCGAAGGAGCATATCAGTTTACCTTCTGGTGCAGAAAATTACGATTCGATCGTACGGATGCTCGTTTCCATTCTAAAGATCTGCCAGAACCCGTCCATGCTGCCCGCCGAGCAAAGGAAACTTCATCTAGCCAACCTCATCGTTTTAGTCGAGAAATCATCCAGTCCTATACTGTGCCAGTTCCTTCTCGATACAGCCAGGGATTGGGCTTTACATCGACGCGACGCGTATCCTACGATGAAGGAGAAAGCTAACTTACTCCACAAAATGATTAACTTCGAGTCCCGCGGAACTGATCTGTTCAATCAGTATCTGGAGCTTATTTACGACATATACACCGAGCCATGCTTGCGTAGAAGCGATTTGACATCCAGACTCGAGCAAGCCTTTTTACTAGGGTGTCGCTCCGATGACACGTCTCTTCGAGAGCGATTCATTGATCTGTTAGATAGCAGCATCCCACGATCACTGATGAGCCGTCTGACGTACATCCTAGGCTCGCAAAGCTGGGATGCGTTGGCAGATCACAGCTGGATTTACCTTGCCCTCGATCTTCTCCTAAGTTCGGTTGATAGCGACACCGTTTTGACGTCTTCTCCTAGCGTTGTGTTCACCCAGACGTCGTCACCATTGGCATTGACTCTGGCCAACAGTACGATACGCGATATCGTCCGTCCAATGCGACGACTGCTTTTCTACGACGCGCAGGCTGCCCATGACACTTGGGTATCTGTTTTTTCGGCAATTTGGTCCCAGCTGAGCCGCAAGGAACAGGCAGAAGTCACGCAACACATGGTTGTGCTTCTTAGCCGTGAACACCACATACGTCAATGCGAAGCGCGCCCTAACGTTATTCAAGCCTTATTGGAAGGGATTCATGCCTGTTCCCCTCCTATGCATCTGCCTGCTCATTTGGTCAAATATCTTGCCAAGACGTTTGGTGCATGGCATGTCGCATCGGAATATCTTCAGAAGTCTCTGGACGGTGGAAAAGACGATGACGGACTGGGAGTAGATAGCGTGTATGACGCTCTTGCCGAAGTTTACGCGGAATTGGCCGAGGAGGACATGTTTTATGGTTTATGGCGGCGTCGTTCGCTGCACAACGAGACGAATGTGGCGATAACTTACGAACAGAATGGCATGTGGCCAGAGGCTCAAATTGCATATGAACAAGCCATGATGAAAGCAAGAAACGGGATCATTCAGTTCACAGAATCCGAGTATTGCCTCTGGGAAGATCACTGGATCATCGCCACCGAGAAGTTGCAACAATGGGATATCTTGCATGATCTTGCGCGAAATGACGGAAATAATGAACTACTGTTAGAAGCAGCGTGGAGGATCAAGGATTGGGCCGATCAAGATACTCTTCAGCAAATTGAGGAACAAGTTCAGGGGATGTCGGATGTCGCCACTCCGCGCCGGCGAGTCTATGAAGCATTCATTGCTCTCGTTAAATCACCAGGTGCAGTTGAACGGAATGTCGAATTTACACGGATCCTTGAAGACGCAATGCAGCTTTCTCTCCGAAAATGGGTAGCATTCCCACCAAAGATGGCTGCCTGCCATATACCTCTTCTACAACACTTCCAACAATTCGTCGAGCTTCAGGAGGCTGTGCAGATATTTGGGTCATTAGCCACCACTACTGCGGCAAACCTGGAAAAGAAGTCAGGCGACCTAAAGCTGGTACTCCAGGCATGGCGAGAGCGACTTCCAAACTTACACGACGATATTAGTGTTTGGAGCGACCTCGTTGCCTGGAGGCAGAATGTTTTCAGTGCGATCAACAAGCATTATATCCCTCTCATCCAGGCGAATAACCAGAATGCATCTCAGCCCAGTGCAACTAATACGTACGGCTATCGTGGATACCATGAAACGGCCTGGATTATCAACCGGTTTGCACACGTTGCCCGCAAGCATGATTTGTTTGATGTCGCCCAACAAGCTCTGACCAGGATCTACGAGCTACCTAACATCGAGATTTCGGAGGCCTTTCTCAAGCTGCGTGAAGAAGCGCGTTGCCGTCTACAGATTCCCGAACGAATGGTAGATGGACTGAACTTGATCAACAGCACGAACCTCGTGTACTTCTCGACTCCTCAGAAGGCCGAGTTTTACACGTTAAAGGGCATGTTTTACTCCGCTTTGGAGGACAATGAGGAGGCGGAGAACTGCTTCAGCCAAGCCGTACACCTCGACTTGAATGTCGCCAAGGCCTGGGCAGAATGGGGAAGATTCAACGACAGGATGTCCAGTAGCAATTCTTTAGCTGCCAATACTGCAGACGCCAAGTATGGCGCACATGCCGTGCAGTGCTATCTTCAGGCCGCGGGGTTGTATAAGAATGCCAAGAGTCGGCCTCTACTGACTCGGGTGCTATGGCTCCTCAGTGTCGATGACGCTACAAGCAGTATCGCTCGGGCTTATGATGCCTATACAGGCGACAAGGCCCTTTGGTACTGGATCACACTGATTCCGCAGCTACTTTTTTCGTTATCATACGCTGAGGCACCTCAGGCACAAGGCATTCTTATTGACTTAGCCAAAGCCTATCCACAGGTAAACATGGTCTATTCTTCCAGAAAATTTGATTTTTAAATTTTGCAACTTCCCAGGCATTATTTTTCCCTCTCCGATCGCTGAAAGAAGAGATGACACATCTAAGAAAGGCCGCGGCCCAAAGGGCGGGTTTACAAACTCAGAGCGTGCCCCTCGTAGAGCAGTCAGTCTCGAACTCTCATTTGACAGGTGATAACGGGATAAACTCCTCTGGACAATCATCCGGCGATAGTAACAGAAAAGAGGACTGGATACTTGTTGATGAAGTGGCGTCATTGTTGAAGACCAACAATCCGCTGCTAGCGCTTACTTTGGAGACCATGGTGGATCAGTTCATCATGAAATTCAAGTCCACACCAGAGGAAGAGATTTACAGGTTCACATTCATGCTTCTACAGGATGCTGTTCAGGTATGCAAAAGTTGTTTTCCATGTGCCTTGGCTGACAACTGACTTGTCATATAGAACGCAAGCTCTCGTGCAAAGGATCCAAATGATGATGGGAAATTGTCTGATCATAATCAGAGGAATATAGCAAAGATGGCGAACCATCTTGCTGGGCAAGCACGAGTACGTTCAGATAGTGCTGTGTTGATTATATTTCAGTCGTTCACCGCTTCTTCTCGTTCATCAGAAAGATTACGAGGACGAGTTTGTGCACAGCAAGCCCCTGATGCAAGAGTATATCCGTAAACTACAGCAATGGCGTGATCGATATGAAAGATATTTGGACGCCCGACCCCGCATGCAGCCACTCGATCTTATCAGTCACTGGTTAATGGAGTTCCAGTACGCCAAATTCGACGAAGTCGAAGTTCCCGGCCAGTATCTTGAGGTACTACCAAGCGTCAACCTATATATTACGCTGGACGATGCTTAACATGATATAAAGCTTACAGATGGTCCTCAGCAATTTAGTCGTATCCGCCAGTTCGGCTCCAAGTTCGAAATGGCCCGTGGCCAGGGCTATTGCTTCAAACGGTTTATCATTCATGGACACGATGGAGTAGAGTTCAACTTCGCCGTTCAACAACCTGCGGCTCGCTGGATACGACGTGAAGAGCGTGTCATGCAATTATTCCGGACATTCAACCAGTATGTGCCATATGTCTCGAGGCATATATGATACTCAAATGTCTGTTCTGTAGTGCCCTCACTCGCAGGAAGGAAAGCAGAAAACGCAACCTGCAGTTCCATCTTCCTTGGACAGTCTCGCTCAATCCTAGTGTACGGATTGTCACGAACGATTCCTCCTATGTATCTTTGCAAGATATATACGACCGTCATTGCGAAGAGATTGGTATTACTAGAGAAGAGCCGGCTCTGTTAGTAGCGCAGAGGACCAAGCAGATCGCTCGCGAAATGGGTAGCGTGGTGAGATCCAGCTTCTATCCGAGTGGTACTTTGTTTTAAGGGAATCTTGCTTTAGCCAAACACTTCTGAGCTTATTGCTATAAGGAAGACTGTCATGGACGAAGTGTGCAAGAAAATGGTGCCAGATGATATATTGAGCCGAGTACGTCTTTCTTATGATTCTCTGTTATTAGAGCTCTAAATATTCCATTTAGTACATGATTCGCACAATGTGTGGACCACAGGAGCTATGGAGAATGCGCAAAACCTTCACGCTCCAGCTATCTGCTGTCAGTTTCATGACGTATGTGACATGCCTTTCGCAGCGTCACCCGTCTCGTTTCCATATTTCTCGATCATCGGGCCAAATTTACATGTCGGAACTTTTGTGTGGTTCGTTTTCATTCTTGTTGAGTTAGTATCAACTATTCTGAGCAGCGATTTGTAGGCATCAACACCCAAACGTTTGTGATTACACAGATCGAAGCTGTCGCTTTCCGATTCACGCCCAATCTACAAACTTTCGTGAACCCGATAGGTACAGAGGCATTGCTTTGTCCTGGGATAGTTGCGATTGCGAGAGCATTAACCAAGCCAGAGGTAAGTTCCTATCTGATCAATGGGACATGACACTAATCTCGATGCACTAGTATGAACTGGATCAGCATCTCTGCCTCTTCATCCGGGACGAGGTCTTGACACAGTCGAACATGAAGGGCAAGCGTGATGCCTCTCAGGACGTCGTATTCCGGGCTCGAGTTGCCGACAACATCAACGGTATTGTGAATAGGGCCGAGACGATGGCATGCAAGCTTGAAAGAAAACAAGTAAGATCTCTATTCCCGGTAATAATTTGACTATGCTAACAGAAACTCTGCCAGGATCCGAAGGATGACAAAGTTACGCAATGTATGCAGAGTGTGACGAACCTGATTTCAGGTTCGACGAACCCGTCGAGATTGGCCAATATGTCGGATGCGTTCCAGCCTTGGTATTGATTTACTACGTAAAGCTATTTATTGCACTTCGCACTGCTTCGTTGTTATGATATTCTTGAGTCGTACTTGTAGTACTATGTGTGAATCGGTAGACTCGGCTGTGGTACTTATCCACTCTTTGTAGTATGTAGTAATAAAGAATTGTCGATCTGATCACCTAATCGAGTGAAGGTTCGGGATACTTCTGACTGATTGCTTCTTCCGAACTTGTGTATAATTTCATGCTTGTGCCCAATGCATATCTAACGGTACAACTGATAGAATATGCATAGACTATTTCACAATCTTGCAAGCTCCCCTTCGACATCTACAGCGTCCTTTGCTTATCATCGGGAGGCTCTCAAACACGCTTATGCGCGTCCATTCGACAGGGTCAATGAACTCGGGAATGACGAAGGTTATGGGCATACAGGGTACACGAAGTTGATGTCTATTCTCTGTTATGCATCTGCTGACAACTTTTCTGATAGCTGTGTGAACGCTTTGAGCTGGGAGTTGAATGGTGATGTGCTACTTAGCGGAGGAGACGACACGACGTGGGGCTGGAATTGTCAATGGACATCTTGAATGACCTTCTGAAAAACTGCTTTTCCTTCTCACAGTGTAAGAATATGGCGTCAGGACACAAACGATCTTACCACACCTTACCCTTACAAAGAGTGCGCGATAATCAAGACAGGCCATACGGGAAACATCTTCAACGCCCGTTTGCTTCCCTCTTCTTCTCGTATGTGCGTCTCATCATAATCGTTTTATGTGAATCTGCTTATAGAACTTCCTTCCAAATATCGTGAATCCAGAGCTACGGTAGCTGGTGATCGGCGAGTTCGGGTCTTCGACGCCGAACATGCTTTAACAGCTGTACCGAATAGCAAAAGCTCGGAGTTCAGCGAACGCGAAACATGCATCCGAGTCTTCAAATGCCATTCTGGACGGACGAAGCGCATAGTCACAGAAGAAAGTCCGGATGTATTTCTAACGGTAGCTGAAGTGAGCCGTAACTCCCATTCATCGTCAAATATCTCAGCTGAAGTGGATAAGGACGGAGCCGTCCGTCAGCATGATCTCAGAATGCAGCACCAATGTGACAGGCGTGGACAATGTCCGCCTCCTCTTGTCACCTTGCCCCATGATCTATCGGCACTCGCCCTGTCTCCTTTGGCACCCCATCTTTTCGTGGTAGCCGGGGAATCTCCTTATGTACGTGAGGATAAAGTTTGTTTGGGCAATGTCGAAGTGATTTCAAATATAGGGATATCTGTTTGATAGGCGCCAGGTAGGGAGGACAATACGAACAGAATGGGGCATGCCTTGTGATGACGATAGCTCCGTGACATGCGTACGACGTTTTGGTAGACCAGAGACCAATGAAGATGAAAGAGGCATCGAGCATATAACCGGTGCTCGAATATCACAAACAAACGGGCATGAGGTTAGTCTTTAATGATTATCTTTCAATATTGCTAACGAAGAGGTCCATTAGGTCTTGCTAAGTTAGTTTTCCCCAATAATTTATGGATGGATACAATGCTGAAATCCCGAGAACAGCATACAGTGCAGATGCCGTTTACCTGTATTCCATTCGTGATGATCCGCAGCAGGAACAGACTCGACCATCCTCTGTCCTAAAACCGAACAGTGCAGACAAGAACACTGACTGTTCTTTTAGCAGGACAAACACAGACACCAATATCAAACCGGAAGACGTCCCTATTCCTGACTCTGATTCCTTCTCCACATCTAGCATTGCACAATCTATGTCTCATTTGACAAGTGAAACAGAGGATGATAATTCTACCCTGGGCGACGAAGAGGATGACGAAGATGACGAAGATGAAGATGAAGATACCGCCTCGCTCGAGCTTGATGAGAAATTCAAGACACCGGTGGTTATGCCTCGCCGCAAGTTCGTAGGCCACTGTAACGTCGAGACCGTTAAAGATGGTAGTTGAATGCTCTTACCTCATTTATTTCTTCATTAACATATCCTGCAGTCAACTTCATCGGGCCGGAAGACGAATACGTCGCGTCTGGCTCGGACGACGGCAACGTTTTTTATGGGAGAAAAGCACAGGACGGATATGTGGTATCTATGAAGGAGACCAGGCTGTCGTAAACGTCATTGAAGGCCATCCTCGCCTGCCCCTTATTGCGTGCAGTGGCATTGATACCACGGTCAAGGTTAGTACCGCAGCCTCAATTCTGCACACCGCCCGTGTCCTGATCTATCCCTCTTGAAGCTTTTCGCACCAACTGAGAAGCCGGCTACTTCTTCGAGGATGCAGAACATCGATAGTATCACAAGAAGAAATGCAGCACAGGCGCGGATGAGTGCGAGAGCACAGACGAGTGGGTTTGCTCGATTACTGTGGCATTATAGGCTGGCGCTACGCCGTGCAGCAGAGGAAAGCGAAGGACTCTAGTGTACACGGTACCCGGATAGTAATGTACAACAATTTCTGTATATAAAATGTTGGATTGTAAATTCTAGATTTGCGTATCTCCTGTCTCTTTGTCCTTGTCCTTCAAGTTGATTGACCCGGTTCGGAAGTCCGAGATTATCGACTTCCAGATCAGGCAGTGCGTCTCTACTCCGAAAACTATCACTGTGTGGTGACCCGCTTCATCTCTTGTGAGTACTATTAACAGACTAAACTGCTTAGACTAAAGCAAATGCATTCGGCTCTCAATTAATGGTCCTATCAATCGATAGCTATCAGACTCCCGGGTTACAGGCTTTACGAGCTTCGTGACGGGCTTACATACTACGTTGGAAGAAACCACTTCAAAATAGGTTCGTTGGTCTCACAATAATCATAATAATATCAATACTTCCCATGTAAGTTGCTCCGACTCTTCAATATAGTTGCGCGAGGGATTATTGATTCTCTGTCTGTTTCATCTCAAGCGTCTCGGTGGCAGGACATTGTACGCAAAGCTCATCTCCGGTCTTGTTCCATCTCGCTGCTTGACCGGTCTCGGTTTATTGGCGAGGAAGCCTCTGCTTTCATTGTAGAGGACGCTGCGACCAACAGAGTGTAGTTGTCTACGTGAGCGGGTTGCAACTCCATTCTTGAGCCTGTGACGGGGAAGTAGCTTTGAGTTCTCCCTAGGCGCGGTTGTTCCGATTGCCAGGCTGCCAGCTCGCTCGCGTCTTGACCATAACCACCGCTGAAGCGTTTTTCTCTGACTCTCATCTCCTCCTGCTGTCCTTCTTCAATCACTCATGCATGCCGCTCAAGCGAGGCCGAGACGTCACGATCGGTTAGATGAGGAAGAGTTGTTTGCTGTCGCACGAGGTGTTGAGCGACGGCCAGGACCTTACCATCGTTCTCATCATCGTGCTGAAGCTTACGGCGGCTCGTCTGCGCCTCAACGCAGTTACGGTGATTCATCACATACACGCCGGTCTGACGACTGGAGAGTAGCAGACCCAGTTCCAGCGTCCTCAGTGCACGATAGGTATCATGATGAAGCGATACTACATTCTCGTCGTGGCGAGTACCACGACCGACCCGAAGGGTGGAGCAACAGACACGGTGATCATTCTCAATATTCATCTGGTCGTCGAGACTGGACGAAGCGTGAAGATCACGGGTATTCATCATCATCGTATCCGGAGAACCGGTTGTGGGGAAGGTCCAACAAGTACGACGAACCTAATAGGTCGGTTAACGGTGGTGAAAACTGGTATCATGATGGGACTCGGCATGAGCGAGGACGCGGCAGGTACAAAAGGACTTTTCCAGCTCTCGAGCGGGATCTGAGAAGTCGGGATGACGTGTTGGCAGGCGAAACAAATCGGGGCCGGAGGTCTCCCTATTGGGCTGAACAGACAGATGAGCAACCACAATGGCGAAGAGAAGATCTTGAAAGAGGTCCTGACATAGAGAGCGCCGTTATCCCAGAGTCTGATCGTACTGATTTCGACACGGATCGCAAGTGGGAGCCTGCAGCCTCCTGGAAGTCCAGGGGTAAAGATGATCAAATACCGGCACGATACGAGCGACCTGATCCTCTGCCACCATTGTCACGAACCGGGAAAAAGTCTGGAAAGAACAAAAAGAAAGCTCAACAGCCGTTTCATAAACGAGACTCGAAGAAGGATGACAATATGAATAAGTGCGTTTGTGATTTTGTCTTTGACCGATTGAGTCTTACTTCAGTGATGCAGTTGGCAAAAGAGGGATTTCAACCCTGCTCAAAGATCTAACGATGACGGCAGACCAACATTCGCAAAACGAAGATACGAGTATTCTGCAGAATACTTACCACATTCTCCAGCACACTCAGTTTATTCTTACCGCTCTTCAAACCGATCGAGGTCAAGGTCTTCGTCTCCGAAGCGACGAAAAAGAGAGAATGAGCCTCACAGTCGTACAATAATAAGTACTACAGCCAAAAGTGGAAACAACCGTCGCGAGCGCTCCCCTGGTTGGTCTCCAAGCTCGCCGCTCAAGCCTCGACGAGCGAATGAGATAAGAGAGCGAACTCGACGGTCGAGCATTTCGTCACGATCGTCCAGCAGAACCCGGAGTAGCAGCGAGCCTCCCGATAATAGACCAAAGCCAAAGCACCGGCTACCTACAGCAACTTCAATTTGCGAGATTGAGATACAAGCCAAGTCGTTGCGTTTATCTTCGAACACTAAGGTCCCAAAAGCGGGGAACACATCGTCTGCGAAAGCAATGGACGAGACAGAACCAGAACTGGTAAGTATGCTTTCCTTTTATTAACCGAATTCGCTGACTGTCTGCTTAGATTGTGACCCGACTTGATGAAGTAGAAGGAGCTCGGGGAGATCTGAATGAATATGAATCCATGCCTCCGCCTGCGATGCCTGCGTCTGCTTCAGTTCCCGGTTCAGCCAATGGCGTACGGCCATCGGCACACAATTCATCAAACGTCAGCGTCGTTGTGGAAGCACAGTCAAAATCTACAAAACGAAATGCTGGGTTCAAGCCCATAGGAATGGTACAAGTTAGTCCTGCGATGAAACGGTTTTTCCCTGGGGAAGATGACGAATCGGAATCTAATACTGTCCAAGAATCTCTCAAAGAGAAAAGGGTGACGGAACCTCGTCTAGACCAACCAAGGCAAAGCGGAACTCGCAATCGGCGGGGCTCGGTTACGCCCTCGTCCTCCCGCAGTGACAAAGAGGGAGACATGTATAATCAGAGAGAGTACCATCGCGCGCCTTCTCGTAATTCGGAAGCTGTGGATCGTAACGAGGCTACACAGACTCGTCGACTAGATCAGACTAGAGTACGTACACCCCTGAACCGACAGCCTGCTTCAGAATCGAGAGCATATCAGCGTGAATCGGCAGCACCTACGCCAAAGCAAGGACGGCCTCCGTCAGTAAACGGAGACTCTCATGCGTCCAGAGAAGCTTCAAGACCACCAAGTCGTCGTTCTGACTTGCGAAATCGCACGAGTGTCGCCCCGTCTCCAATGGAGCCATCGGCTGAGGACGCCTTACCAACTGAGCAGGCATCAGAGATTCCCAAGGATGAAATCTATGCGATTGTGAGTCAAGTCGGCGAGGGGACGTTCGGTAAGGTCTACAAGGCTCGGAACAACGTTACTGGCGTGCATGTTGCTCTCAAACGCATTCGTATGGAAGCTGAACGTGATGGCTTTCCGGTCACTGCGATGCGAGAAATCAAGCTCCTGCAATCCCTTCGCCATATCAACATAGTTCAATTGATGGAAATGATGGTCCATCATGGTGCGTTGAATTATTCTCCGTCTACGATAATGCACTTACTGAAAGCTGCGAAGGCTCTGTATACATGGTCTTTGAGTACATGGACCATGATTTAACTGGCGTTTTATCTCAAACGCAATTCACCTTCACCGATGCGCATCTGAAGTCCCTATGTCAGCAGATGTTCCAAGGTCTTTCATACTTGCATCGAAAGGGTGTTATTCATAGAGACATAAAGGGATCCAATATTTTAATCAATAACCGTGGAGAGCTTAAACTCGCGGACTTCGGACTTGCTCGATTCTATCAGAAAAGGCGTCGCGCAGATTATACTAATCGGGTCATTACTCTTTGGTATCGACCACCTGAGCTGCTTCTCGGTACTACTGTTTACGGACCTGAGGTGGACATGTGGAGTGCGGGGTAAGTCGCCTACCTCTGTTCTGCGTAGTAACACTGCTGAAAGCAATTGCAAGCTGCATCATGCTCGAGTTGTTCTGCAAGAAGCCGGTTTTCCAAGGGAATGATGAGATCCACCAACTGGACGTCATTTACAAGATTCTCGGAACTCCGAGCACGGAGGAGTGGCCTGGTCTCAGAGGTATGCCTTGGTATGAGCTCGTCAAGCCCAGGGAGACTCTTCGCAATCGATTTCGAGAGCTGTTTAAACGGTGATCATTCTTGTCACTGATTCATTCTGTGATGACCTTATAAAATTGTTTCTGCAGATGGCTTTCGCCCGCTGCTCTTGATCTGGCCGAACGTCTTCTGGCATATGATCCTGAGCAACGCGCAACGGCGGATCAGGCTCTCGGAGCTGCGTACTTCACTCAGGAGGAGCCACGACCTACGCTACCAGCTGGGTATGCCATAATATATCATATGCGCATACGTGTAGTCACTGAAATTTGTTGCTTTCAGGCTCGCGTCGCTGGAGGGAGAATGGCATGAATTTGAGTCTAAACGTGAACGTGCGAGGAAGCGACGAAGAGTCGATCCTTCGAATATTGCGGACCCCTCCGCCCAACCAACCCATTAACAGATCCGACTTACCCATTCAATACGTTTCTTACTGTGTCTGTCTGCACTGACTTTGTTCTGCTTTCTCGCTTCAGTCACCAAGGACCAAGTATTGTAAATTATGCAATCCGTATTCAATATGATGTAGCTAGTCGTGCATTTAATATGATCGCGGGTAGCAAAGCAGTATACAACGAGGGCCACATAACAATGGTCTAGGCTATCATGCAGTGAAAGATACAAGGTTCTTGTCGGCCAGATGCTGTACAATTGCCTCGACCTACAAAATATGTCAGTCCAGCTGGTTTATGGGGGAACAGCTAGACTCACATTGGCAGCGGTCATTCGGATTTGCCTGTCCCATTTCTTTGTAAATGGGGCGCCGGTATCCTCGGTATGCATGTCGACTTCACCAAGACCACCAGCTTTACCCTGTGCGTCATCTTCCTCTTTGCTATCTTCGAACCAAATCAGACGTTCCACCTGGTCGATCCACGCTTTTAATCGACCTTGCTCAATCATCCGTCGCGCCATTGTCTCCGCAGCACCGGGCGTCAAATCCAGTAAGGCTCCTAACCCACGGAAAGTAATATTGTTGTATACTTTCGATGAAGCCAAAAGGTTATGTTCAAGCACTGCGCGATCCAAGACGGTGCTAGGTCCCGTGCGTGTCGACACCGTCTCACCAGCCGCCACATCCACCGCGTCGGCATCATCCGCTCGGGACGCGGCAAGCCTGTCGTTAGACGACACCGCTATTTTTGCAAGCTGATGTTGTTTGAGAGTCGCTTCGAAATCTTTTATCTCTGCGGGTCGGAGTATACGATCGAGGAAGATCTTAGTGAGAATATTGTACGAGGGGAGGGATGCAGTGCGTTCGTCTCGACACAGTGAAGCGAGAACGCGGGAGCGATTGGGTCCTGCAGGAGCGAGAACAGCGCATGTCACTGCTGCTGATCTGGAAGGGATAGATAATGAAATTAGATCAATAGCCACATATATGTGGTTATTTGAGAGAATACGAACAAAGCCAATCTCCGTTCCTCTTCATCCACGATGCCCATCCAACTGATTTCATGATATCGAGTCGCTGCCTCAAGGAACTTGCGCGAATAGTCACTGATTCTTGCTTGACAGAGCTTGAAGTGTAATTGCGTTTCTTGACTAACACCAGGCGCGTTCATCAGCGATAAAGCACGGTTGTAATACGTCTCCGCTTGCACACTGTCCTCTTCCTCAAGAAGTAATCGAATGATCCGGATGTACACTTTTCGTTTTGCATCGTCCAATGCCGAGCTAAATACGAATTAAGCAAAAGAACGCTAGTAAAGAGAGACAAAGGCGCCACACTCAAGTTTGATGCCCATGAGGACACGCGCTGCGCCACTCCAATCTTCTTCTTCCTCCAGCAAATCCGCTAGTTGAAAACGAAGGTTATTCACCTATCATGTAGTAGACAATGTATTTTTTCAGTAAACTGACTTTATAAGAACGTGTGCGCGTACCTGCTCCTCGAAGTGTTGTGCGGCGACATTACCAGCGGGTTGCGCAATCGCAATTGCGTCTTCAACGACCTGCTTCTTCAAGGAACTATCCTTGATTAGACCGCCAGCCAAACGATCTGCGAGAGTTCCGAGCACCTGCCGCTGCACGACTTGACCAACATGGGTTTCGGTGAGCGCATTCTGAAGAATGGTGTGTACATCCCGTGCAACGGCAGCCCCATCAGACTGTGCAAGTGCCTCGGTAAGGAGGGTAAGGTATGCTTGCGCTTTGTCCTTCTGTCCGACATTTTGAAGTTGGGATAGTTTTGCATCCATGAGAGCGGACGAATCACAATATATGCATATGCACTGCACAAATGCACAAGCAAGCCATGGCCATAAAGGCGGTCGACGCACGTGACGCATGTTGGGTACTATATATGCCAAACCCGGCTGAATTCCGTTTGAGGTCCACCTTTCTGACAATATTCGAAGCACAACTGCACAAGTAAATATTGGTCGACTCGGATGAGGTATGATGACTGGAAAAGGAATCTTTTGCCTAATTTGTTGCAGTGACATCACAAAATTTGTACGACATTATAACCGCGTAGGGCGTTTGTATTGGATCGGCATATATAAGCCCTCTAATTTGACAGAATACTCGGCAAATTTGATATAATGTAATACCATATTACCAAATACCAGTGTAATACTTACTTACCTTGCAGATTTTTGTGATGGAGTAAACCGCGGATGGAACCGCCGGGTGCCGGCGGCTTTCGCTCGCCCGATCTTGTTGTTCGAAAAACTTGAATATCAATCTGTCAACGCAATCTCTGGCGGATCTGGGTTTTGCCTCAGGCTCGCCCTCTTTTCAGCACCTGCTGCGATACTTCGACACTCACCCATAACTACACTATGTTGGGTCGAACTTCCCAGTCTGTGATCTATAAAGGTCTCAGGCAATACACCGGTCGACTTTACCTCAAATCGACGCGCCCTTATTCTCAGAAATCGCGTTCGAACGAGGCGGTTCTTGAGACTTATGATTCTGAACCTCGAATAAAGTACCTTTCTCTCAATCGACCACAGAGCAAGAACGCTATATCTACGAGACTCTTGAGAGTGAGTGTATAAAACCTTGTCGTTGCAAATAAGACCTACAAGTTCAAGAACAGGAGTTTCAAGAGTGTATCGATGCTGCAGAGAAGGACAAAGAGTAAGACGCATAAATAATGATTCGCGCCGCAAAATTGACCAATAGTCAGCCTACGCGTTCTTATTGTCCGATCAACAGCACCTGGCTCGTTTTGTGCTGGTGCAGATCTCAGTGAACGCAGATCGATGACCAGCGAACAAGTTCAGCAATTCCTATCCGATTTACGAACCGCCTTTTCATCTCTCGAGGACCTTCCCGTGCCTACCATTGCCGCTATTGATGGACCAGCGCTTGGAGGGGGTCTGGAGCTCGCCTTGGCTTGTGACTTCCGAATCGCTGGTATGTTCAAGATCTCGAGTAGAGTACCCACATGTTTGAATTTTATTCCGTATAAGGGTACGACGTCACAAAGATCGGTTTGCCAGAGACGAAACTGGGTATAATCCCAGGTGCTGGTGGCACGCAGCGCGCTGTACGCTTGCTGGGTCTTTCGAAGGCTAAAGAGCTCATCTTCACGGGTAGGATGCTCACAGCTTCTGAAGCTGAAGACATCGGTATGAAACATTGTATCATAATGTCAATCTGTTCTTTACTGAATCTTAACCCCAACCAAGGTCTCGTGGACTACGTGTCAGAACCTGGAACGTCAGCCCTAGACCGGTCGTTGAAGCTAGCGAAGGAAATTGCATCAAATGGTGCGGTTTCTGTTAGAACAAGTCGAGCTTCTGACGCTGACGAGCCATGCAGCTCCGCTCGCTTTGAAAGCGGCCAAGCAAGCTATGTCTGCAGCTCCGGAGCTTGATCTAGAAACTGGTGTGCAAATCGCATATCTCTACGTAGCGCGTGTGCTGAAGTGAAGTTTAGGACTTGATTTTGAAAGGGCTTGCTACGAAACACTCCTGCCAACGAAGGACCGAAAAGAAGCATTGAATGCATTCATGGAGAAACGTGCTCCCGTCTTCAAAGGAGAATAAAGATAGATGCCAAAATACAACAACAGGAATACACAGTCATGAGTGGAACATATAGAGAAGTGCAATGCACAAATAGGAACGAGCCCCGCATCATGATCCTGAATTACCATGTCCTCCGAATCCCCTTGTGAACGAGAAGCCGCTGCTCAGGTTTGAACTGACGGTGTCACCGATGCGCAGTCCTTCCAGCTCGCGCATCATCGTACTTAACCTCGCCATTCCCAATCGTTCTCGGAAGCCTTTCGTTTCCGCGACCCCTCCGAATCCTGTCCCGTTCATCGGTGCATTGATGCTTATACCGTCAACACCGCCTACGCTCTGTCCATCAAAACCTTTTTCGAAGGTTTGCCAGTCGCTGCGTTGCATGAGGTATGGTCGAAGGAGATTCAGGTCGATCCGAGCTAGTGCGCTCTCGGTTATGTATGACTTCAGGATCTCCGGCTCGATCAGGAAGATCTTGCCGAGTTGGCAGATGAACTCAAAGCGCTCCGGAAGGGCAGGACAGTCGAAGGTGGCGATGAGGTCTTGATAGGACTTGAGGTCTCTAATTCGTTTTTGGTTTCGATCAGACCTTTCCTGTCCCTGGATTATAATAGACTACCCTACTTACTTTGCAAGTGTGAGTCCTCCGTTGGCATTCACCTGGAATTTACGTAGGTGGTCGAGAAGCAATCTATTAAAACGAAGTCAGCTACATAGCTCGGGTCTGCATGTTCCATCGTACTAACGTATTAAAGCTAATTCCAATCTCCGTGAGGAAGACTTCAAGGTTCTTGCCGCTCAAATTTTGTCGAGCTGCGTCTCGCACCTTCGCAAGCATCGTACAACAAGCCTCACAAGGCTCAGTGCTAACGAACGAGAACTCATCGTTGCGAGGCTTGAATTCGTTTTTCTTTTGCTTTGCTAGGGTGGATGATAGCCATGCCACGATGGCTGCACGACATAACATCAGTGCCGTAGAAACGAAGAGTAAGAATGAAATGCATACAATCAGCAAGTCGATTCATGAGTGCGTTCGCTGCACCTTCAATCCTGCTGACACTCTGATTGTTAAAAATGACCATCTCACGTCGCACCGTCACCGATGAACCCGCTAGAGGTAGAAGCGCTGTGCTGACGTATTTCTGCCAGAGATGACAGATCAAATCCACCAGCCGCAGTACCGACAGAGCCTGTAAACTTGGCTCTGCTTTGGGATCTGCCGCTTCTGATTTGGCGTATGCGCTAAATTGATTTTGTTAGTACCTATGAATTTAGATACTAAAAGCACTAATTCTTACGTGTCAAGGGCCACTTCTACATAGTTCGTACCAATTGTTTCTGCGAGCACACGCGACAGAGCAAACGCATGTTTTGGACTGTCAACGAGAATCATCAGAACAGATATATGGGAAGTTAGAGACTTGTCGACGCTCACACTTCGTTCGGAGGACTCAGGACTACACATCTTCCAATCGCTTCAGCATGCCACTTCAGCATCTGCTCTGCCGCATCAAGACTAAGCACAGCATCTTCCTCTTTTACAGTATCTTCCATGGGTTTCTCTGGATCCTTTGGCGTCCCTTGTTTTGGCGCATTCGTGAAGCCAGAGAACTTCATAATTGCAGCAGCAGCTTGGGCGCTAGCACCTGATGCGGTATTGCCACTCGTCGCAGTAGCTGCTGCAGCGCTTATCTGATTCACCATGCGGTCAAGCATTGAGCCCTTTCCTTTGTTCGCCCTCTCCTGAAATGTTTCAGATGTCAGATGAATCGTCATGTCAACGAAAATCCACTAACATGATATCGAGAATAGCGATGGAGATAGCCCATGTACAGCTCACTGAGGCTCTTGCTTTCCTTTTCCAGGTAGCGATTTCCTTCGGTATATGGGATGAACAACTCTTCCATTGCAGTCTCCAACATCGAGGTAAGGGATACGGTAACGAAGTTCGTCGCATTCCCTGACGGTACCAGCCCAATGACGGAACGACGAAGTTCCGCCGCTTCACTTGTCGAACGTGGTGCAGATGTTGTAAGTTCGTATTCTTTCAAATCCTCCACAAGGCTTGACGCTTGGGTGTGCACGAGCTGGAGGACTCGCAAGAAAGCAAGAGTTGACAAGGATGAACCTTTGTTGAGTAGTTGTTCCATGTATTCTTGAATCTAATTATAATCAGAAAGTAAATTATGATCTGATCTGATGTTAGCTACTCACAGATTGGGCAAAAACTCGCTGAAGGAAAACCTGCATGACAAGCGGCGGGTTCGGAAAAACAACTTGGACGATCTGAGCCTCTTCACCAACGGTGGCGCGGATCTCTCTAAACAACTCCTGCAAGCCCTTTTCGGTTCTTGGCGGAGTCGAATCAGGGTCGTTGAGCGTCTTCCACCTGAGTGAAATAAATTCAAAAGCTTGCGATGTCTGATTGAGACGTTTACATACAGCTCAGAATCAGTGTTGAAGTCGTTAATTCGCCGAACTCGGTTAATGAAGAAATCGTGTTGATTGACGTATATCTGAATACACGAAGCACCACCGTTGAAGTCTTGTAGTGTCTGAGCACAGTGCTGCGGAAGGCATCATCGTAAGTAAAAAAATGCATTGACAACACAGACTCCGCCTCACATGCATCATCTTTGGGTCTTCCTTTCGATAGCACCTGTCGAAGAGGTTTAGCATGTCCTTTTCGAACTTTTCACAGTATTTGTCGATAGCCTCTCGCGTCTGCATATTAGGACTTCACGTCACAAGAATACCGCATAGTGCACAAGTATGTTCACCTGCTCTGCATTCAGAAGGTCTACCTCTCTAGCCACAACGCTCAATCGTCGTAGAACAGTCGCAAGTTCTCTCCTGCCTTCTTTACCCCTCTCTTTTCGTAATACGTCTAATGCGGATGTATCTCCTCTGGAGAACTGTATGTAATAGTCAATCAGATCATGAGACACCTGTGCTCGTTGACGCTGAATGTGAACGGCTTCCAGCTGTTCGCCTGATTTCCTGTGTAAGAACACTTTGAAAACAATTCAGAAAGCTTAAGTGCGTGCCTATTCGTATGGCAGTCCTTCCCACTTCAGTCATTTTATTCTCCATTCCTGAGAACGATTGGCCGACTGCCTGAGTATTCGTTAACACAGAGCTCATCATTCCATACCCTGAGGCACACCTCAAAGCCCTTGTTCAGGTCTGACATCTTCCGCGAGTACTCCCGCTCAGCGATTTTCACACTCTTTTCCATCTGCTCTGATTTGGCCTGAATATCCTTCCGAAGTGCTATAAGCTTGTCTACGCATGCCTCGAATGTTCGAATGAAGGGTACTGGATTGAATGCTGAAAATACAGTGTAGCATTAGCGCTTGTATGTGACGATGACGAAAGTAGGTTTGGCATACGTCCGGAGCTTGACTTTGAATTGGATATGAGCTTCTCCGAGACTGAACCAACGAAGTCCTTCACTTCAAATTTGCCCTATGCATGTAGATTGAGAAGACTGGGGCACGATACGGACGCTCCTCGTATGGACACACCTCGAAAGTCTTCAGATCAAGTTGCTCCCGTACCGAAGTATCAAGTTCCTCAAAGGAGGGAGTGGTACTCATCGTGGGCTCCTGTGCCACAGCTCTTGTGGACAATTGCAACTTTGTGGACACGAAAGTTTGAAGCGCGTCGCGACGCAACGCAGTTCCGGATTCGGTTGTTACCGAGCACGTCTCTGTTTAAAAGATTTTTGTTGACGCGCCAAAGTTTGTGTCATGAGTGCCAGCCAGTAGTACTTCATGGCAAACGCAGACCTGCTACAGACTATCCTTCAGCTTCATATCTGTACAGACTCCGCAGCAGTCTCGAATCTACCTTTGGTAGTAAATGCATTGTCCTCAACCAGTCTCGAATCATCCCCGCATTTGGCGAAATGGACCAACCGCATCAATTCCCTAATCCACTCCAGAGAGCCTGGTGCTCGATGGGCTGGTATCACATTAGCCCTGCATACATCAAGGCTCTCCAGAAACACCCTCATCAGTAACGCCCAGAATTGGGTCTCGGTTGTCTTACCAATACTCTCCGTATGTTGTTCTCTGCTGTACTGATATCGTCTCATTCTCTTCTGTAGCGGAACGAGAGTTTCGCGATCTGGAAGGTATCCATTAGACTGGTTGCTTTCATATTCACCTCTACGATAAATCTCGCAGAGTTCCAGCGCCATGTTGTGACCCCGAACATTCCGAAATTCAGCTCGGCATTGCTGTCCTTATCGGAAAAGCAATCGGAAGAAGAGTTAAAAGTCCTATGTCTGGACACACTTGCAACTATGATTCCTTTATATCCATCGCTACATCGACAGATGGCTTCGAATCTTTCCACAGCATCTCTCAACCTTTTGAATGGGAGACATACCTTTACTCCGGCAGTCATCGTTTCAAGTTCATCTAGACTTCATGCCTGCCTACATATTACTGGTGGGAAGGTCGGCGCTACGACTCTTTGGAGGAAAAGCGTGGATGAAACGATTATTTTCTGCTCTGCCACCTTAGCAGCTTTACGGTCTGCATACGCGACGGAGAGTAAGTGACCTAGCAAACCTATGAACACGAAGCTAGGTCTGACACGGGATAGATCAAACCGTGCCCCCGCAAACAGATCCTCTTGTCAGTGTTCCTCTCAACCTCGATCGTCTGTATTGCGGAGTCGAACTACTCTGCCATTTCTTGCGGTGCGCACATCCATCTTGTCCTTTTTGGATTTCGTAGACTCATTGCTGCTTAAGAGCAAAAGTCGAAAGGCCTGTAATTATTCCACTTTACTCCCTGGTAACCCTTTGCGTAACAATGCTACGTGTCACTAAAGATGGTGTGGTACGTGGCGTGCTTTTCCGTTGCTGTTGACATGCTCGCTGAATTATTCAGTTTCGTGCTGATGTTGACCCTTCGCTGAGAAGCATGGAGGCAGCAGTGGTTCCAAGTATCCTGGAACTGGGCTGTTCGCTTACTGCCTGCTTAGCAAAATGGTACGTTCTACTATTGCATGATCAAAAGGTTCGGAGTCAATCTGCTATGTAGTGTTCAAAATAGACTCGCACCTCACTTGACTAGAGTTTTGAGTGCACTTGTTGCTCAAATAGAACAATCAACGTCAAGGTCGGTGTGCCATGTCCGACTAGAACACTAACTTGATCTCATCCTTCGTTTAGAACGGAACGCATTTCCACAATAAAACTGCTGCCAGCGCTCCTCGGCTCTTGCTTCCCTTCACATGAACCTCTCGTGTGCGGAAGGATAATTAAAAGGGTATTGCCAACCATAGCCAGTCTACTCTCCGAAAAAGCGGCCGAAGAAACGATGGCGACTGTAGATGTCGGAAGCAAAAAGGGAAAGAAACGCGCCCGTGGCTACGAGGGAGACGAAGTGTTCAAAGTAGGAAAGAATCTACTATGTGAAACTGCTGAAGACGCGGTACACGTTCTAGCTGCTTTAGATGGTTTGTTCTTGCTTAGTCTGTGTCCATGTTGCAAAGCTGATGCTCGTCTTTCTACACAGCTTTGTTATATTTGCTACGAGTCCCAAAGATTCCAGCGTATCTTCAATCTCTCTCGTCTCGGTTACTTCTATCACTCTTACTACTGCTGCCCAAGCTTCCCGCCAATGCAGTGGCACACGATCCAGGCACTAAGGGTAGCATACTACGCAGAGTAAAGGAGACGTGCATTGAGTTCATGGGCAGGTCAAGCGCGGTATTATGTAAGAGTCTACCACTTGTCGCCTCTACGATCGCGGAAGAGGACGCCTCTGCAAACGTACGTGAGTTTGTCATTGCGGTCTTTCGATTCAAATCCTCGTTTAAACCTCGCTAATGCTCGTTACTACCAGGAAACAGTCGATTCGTCGAATCAAAACGGACAACTTCTCGACCTTATGCTCCATCCTCGTCTCCCGCCTCTCCTACGTCCATTACCAGCCTTGGATGCTGTGGCCTTGTGGCAAACGGAAGAAGGCATGGAAGAGCACAACACACGAGAGTCGCTCAGGTTACGCTCGGCAAGCGAGATCCTGCACACGGATGGCGAAAGTCGAGACATGGATGACGTTAAACTCGTTAGAGCAACTAATGATGCTCAACAGATCATCCGGCCTGAGAATCAATCTGAGAAAAATAATATGCCAGTTCATCCTCCGGGAGAACAGCCGTTAGCACCTATCGTCCTACCCGCCGCGCCTCTTGTCGTTCAGCCCACACCTGTACCTACGTCACCTCCTAAGCAAGATGTGCAGCCAAACGCAATACTCATCGATTCACGCACCGATGATGCAGCTCAGGAAACTATTAGGCCAGTCACCCCACTAAAGCCAGAGCATCGAGGGCAGCAATTGCCGGAAACGCAACTCGTACAGCAACCTGGTACTAAACCTATCCAGCAACAACCACATCGCCCCAGCGAAACGTTCCGAATGGTTATGGATGGCGAAGACGACGAAGAAGACGAGGAGGATATCGAGATGCCTGTACTGGACCCAGCTTCGCCAACAGACTCAGAGATGGAGTAGCCAGTAATGATAAACCTTAATTTTAGATTGTTATACGCCATTTGTGGTCCGCCTTATGCGCTTGTCTCTCATGGACGGGTTGTTGTCGTCGACCTCCATTTCATCGTCGCTCGCGGTTTCTTTAGGACCTTGCAATTTATTTTCACTCGCCTGCGCGAGCCAACCTGTCACCTGAAGAAGTTTGATGGGCACTGCGCTTTGAGAACAAAAGAAATTCAATACCTCTTTCGAAAATGCCTTTACGACGGCGTTATCTGGATCTTTAGTCAATGCTCTTTCAAAATAACTTTGGGCGTTCTGTGATAGATTTATGTTCTCAAGTGCTGTCTCTTCGATCAGAACATGTTACGAAGACTGTGCGGGTAGAAGTTAGAACGTACACTGTATTTTATCGTCTGAAGAGGATATAGCAAGCCTGAACGAGATCAGTCCTGCATACGCTAGCAAGAAGGGGCTTTCTTGAAATGGGAAAGAAGGAAGGTAACTGGGGACATAATCTGAGTTAGTTTGCTGATTTGAAGGGAAAGAACACGAACAGATCAAGCTCGTCTAAGGCTTCTCTGAACTTTCCCTCATGCGTAAGATGGAGTATAGTTTCCTGTAGTACCGATTCTTGCTGCACGATCCATTCGTAAGTTCAATGAACCCAATGCCCTGAAAGACCAACCTCATCTGGGTAATAACGCATAAATTTCTTTAGGAACTCTACGCTCCCTCCGCTCGCTTGCTGGTGCTGATGCTGACCAGATAATGGGTTGTCAGATAACAAGAACAGGCCCGTCCGCCATTTCGTTTTCCAGTCAAATTCCTTGCATCTCGCGAGAATTGCCCAAGCGCGGCGAGCACGAGAGAAGTCTTCGCGCTCAATTGATAAATGCAAAATATCGTTCAGACGCCGAACGTGCATTTTACGAGTTGTAGACGCAGGCTTGTCATGCAGACCATTCAACTCGAATAAGGGAACATATGTAGGCTTACTGGTCCCCATTCTCTCCTTCCGACTTGGTAGTGGTGTAAGTCGAGAGAGGAGCAACTGAATAGAGAACGAACGATGGAAGATTGGCGCGTCTATATATCAATATTACTGTAATCGCATATTTTGTTACTACGCACACTTGTCCTCAACCACGACTTCATGGACGACTTTGACTTCGGTGCTTCCATCTGGGCATCCTCAAGCTCAAAGATATCCTCTTCAGAGCCATCTGCTCCTTCATTTCCTCCGTCCAGTCAATCCAACGTTAAATTCCAAGAAGATGCGTTTGCAGATGATGACTTCGAATTCAGCGCACCAATTCAGCCTTCTGACTCGGCTGGCGAAGACAATGACTTTGGGGATTTCGGGAAATTTGGTGATGCCATAGAGGGAGAGATTGGCGAGGGATTTGCCCGACCAGTGCCATTCCCTGACGAGGGAGCGTTTACTCCTCAAGACTCATCGGACTGGGATGCATTGCGGTTACGTCCGTTGCCCTCAAACAAAGTACTGAAGGCTCAAATCGAAGACATTCTCGAACCATTATCAAATGATGCAGATGCTTCAAAGTTTCTTACAGATGATGATATCAGACAAGTGGGAGGTCTGAATCAAATATTGGTAACACCTGAAAGGTCTGTTCTATTCATTTCATGTTTCCCAATAAAACTATTCTGATATCGGATGCACAGTCGAGCTTTATATCAAGCCTTATACCAGTCACCACCACCCAATACCCAGCCCCCGAATTGGACTCGCTCGCGAATACGACGAAGACATCTTGTCTCGCTTGGCATTCCAGTTAACCTGGACGAAGTCCTTCCACACGTCAATGGGAAGGCAATGCCAGCGCTTAGCATATCCACGCGCCCAATGTCCGCTCCTCCGGGATCCCGGGTCTTGAACAGGGTAGCAAGCCCGCCACCTGCTTCTTCTGGAGCATCACGTCCTGGTTCTCGACCACCTTCACGTTCTGCAACCCCTAAACCAAGTCCTTTGGGTCGTGCATCGACATTTGCTCAGCTCGGACTAGGTCCACAACCAGAACTTGATGAGGAAGCAGTAAACGAAGTATTAGCTTTGACCCCCGGTATGTATTATCACCAAGTATTCATTGTCATCCCCTGACGTCCACTGTAGAAACCTTCTCCCTTCTTCCATTGTCTACTCTTGAAGCTCAGCTAGCGAAGATTCGCTCGCTCACTGTCCAAACATCTTCACTACTGGCATATCTCCTCCAGCAGCGGGATGCATTACAACAAGACTCGGAAACATACAACAAGCTGATTGCTGAACTAGTTGGTGAAGCGCAAAAGATGAAGTCAGGACCAAGGACGCGGAATGGCGGCAGCAGACGAGCTAGCGGCATGACCTGACGAATAAATATGTATTAAGCAATATCTAGATACCTAGCATGATTTAATAGCTGAGACTGGGATGAGTGCCTTGAAGGTGCTTGCTGTTTTCGTGAATATGATCGACGTTTCCATTTGTGGCTGTCCAATTTTTTGAAAGTTGACCAGACCGTATTATTACTCACCGTCTCACTCACAATTACAAGCTCGTTGCGGCCGGGCACGTTCACTCTCTCGAGCCCATTTGGTCCTCACTCTTCGCCTCTGTGACCATGAATATCGCGCAGTCTATTCCTTCTACAGTCCAGAGCATATCCTTCTCGTTCCTGACCACCGAGGATATACGGAGGATATCCGTAAAACAAATCGTAAACCCAGTTCTATTGGATGATCTCAACCGACCAACAATCGGAGGATTGTACGATCCGGCACTTGGATCGAGCGATAGGAATGACTTGTGCGTTATTGAACTATCTCCTTGTCGAGCCGAATGAATGACACTTCTTTAGGTGCGCGACATGTCGGCAAACATACTTCAACTGTCCTGGCCATTTTGGACATATTGAGCTACCTTCACCCATCTTCCACCCATTCTTCATGGTAACCATGCTCAAAGTGCTGAAGGGAATGTGTCTGTATTGCTACAGATTCAAATCCAATCGTGTCCAGGTTAGTAATCTCTGTGTATATTACTTCTTTGCCATTGATATACACCTCTCTTCCGCAGATGGTAAAAATCATCGCGAAACTTCGTCTTCTTGATCATGGAATTCTTTCAACTGCTCAAGCAATAGATGACATGAGAATAAGAGTATCACGGGTGAGTAAGGATGAAGGCGAGGACGAAGAAATAAATGAAGGGGAGTCCCTGGAAGAATTCACCAAGCGAGTAAACCTGCTTGTCTGGCTTTCAATACGCGCTAATCCAGAAAGCGGACACGATCGCTACAAGGAGGGATTGGTTTACCAGGCACGCAAAGATGCCATAGAAGAGTTTTTGTCGGCGACAGATCGGAATAAGTGCGAGAACAAGGACTGTCAAGCGTGAGCATAAGATCCCTTCATTATCGATGATTCCCTGCTCACATCTCACTGCAGATTTTCCCACACTATTCGAAAAGGAGGTCACACAAAGATTGTTGAGCTAGACCTGTCATCAAAGCAGAAGGCAATTCATGAATTGATGGGCCTGAAGAGGGACAATGTTCTGTATCAGGAACGTCAGTGGGGAAGAAATGAAGCGAAAATCGATGGAGATGACTCGGCAAGTGAAGAGTCAGAAGGCGAAGGCGAAGGAACATTCTCCGATGACGAACAGGAGATCCAACAAGCACGAAAGACAGAATCTCTTCCAAAGTCGGCAAGTGGGAAGGTCAAGACTATCCGTGGCCGGAATGAGCGTATCTTAGCACCGGAAGAGTGTCGAGAACTTCTGCGACGCTTATTTGCCAACGAAAGGGCCGTATGCTCGCTCATGTTCGGCAAGCACGGTCCATTCGCAAGGGCCGGTGTTGATCAGTTGTCTCCCGCTTCAGCTGACATGTTTTTTGTGGATTGTATTTTGGTTCCTCCAACTCGTTTTCGACCTCCGGCTAAAATGGGAGACACGCTCTTCGAACATCCCCACAATGAGTTACTTTCCAAGATTCTTTCGACATCCTACAGTCTTCGAGATCAAGTAGATGCTTTGCGAAAGGCAAGCGAAAAGAATTCCTCTGTCGACGACGCTTCTAGGAGACGTATGTTAGGGAGACTTCTCGAGGGTCTGATCCAGCTGCAAGTAGACGTGAATAGTTATACTGACAGCAGCAAGAATCCACAGAGAAGGCGACAAGGAAGATTACCTCCGGCAGGCGTCAAGCAGGCATTAGAAAAGAAGGAAGGTCTTTTCCGAATGAATATGATGGTGAATATTACAGCTGATTTTGTTTCATGATGTACTGACATGTTTTCAGGGAAAACGTGTCAATTATGCCGCTCGGTCTGTCATTTCGCCGGATGTGAATATCGACACAAATGAAATTGGCGTACCTCCTGTATTTGCACGGAAACTCACGTTTCCTGAGCCAGTAACGGAGCACAATGTACACATCATGCGCGAACTCGTAACGAATGGGCCCAATAAATATCCTGGCGCGAGTATCGTCGAGCTTGAGAACGGGGCGAAGCTATCCCTGGCAGGCCATATTTTCTTTGAGAATGGTATGATGGACTAAAATATAAAATATTGGTTTTAGGAAAATATGAACGTTGAAGAACGACGTGCTTTGGCGAATCAATTACTTACGCCTCAAAATGATATCCTCGGTTCCTCGATGAAGACGGGTCTGGCGACAAGAACACCAGCGATAAATAAAAAAGTTTACCGACATCTACGCGACGGCGACGTACTCATTCTCAACCGACAACCTACGTTACATAAGCCTAGTATGATGGTTCACAAGGCCAAGGTCCTGAATGGGGAAAAGACAATTCGCATGCACTACGCCAATTGGTGAGTTCGACTCTATTGACATGTCATAATTACCGATTGCAAATCATAAACTCGCAGCAATTCTTACAACGGTAAGTTCGACATAATAATTACTAGAGTTCGCTGATCTGACATATACGCAGCCGATTTTGATGGGGATGGTGAGCATAACAATCTAATCGTAATCCCAAAAATCTAAAGTGACCTTCCTAGAGATGAACATTCATTTTCCACGTAAGCCCAGATTTCTTATAAGCTCCTTTAATCACCAATGCTGACAACCTTCCAAGAGAACGAGCTTGCTAGAGCGGAAGCAATGTTTATCGCTAACACTGATAATCAATATCTCGTGCCGACTTCTGGGAAACCATTACGAGGTCTGATCCAAGACCATGTTGTGGCCGGCGTATGGATGACCAGTCGTGACGCGTTCTTCTTACGCGAAGAGTACTTCCAGCTTCTTTATGGAGCACTTCGACCGGAAGATCAAGTCGGCGGTCGCCTTCGCACTTGTCCTCCGACTGTATGGAAACCAAAACCTTTATGGACTGGAAAGCAAATTGTACGTGTACCGGAATTCTCGAAGGCTCACAGGACTAACCGTTCGTTAGATTTCTACCATCTTACTCAACATTACGCCATCAGCAGCTCGCGGACTTAATGTCACTTCTAAAACTAAGGTGTCCGGAGATCTGTGGGGGAAGGGCTCTGAGGAGGGGAAGGTTCTCTTTATGGATGGAGAGCTCCTATGCGGTGTCCTAGACAAGTCTCAGTTTGGAGCCACCGATTATGGTCTCGTACACTCGTGCTACGAGCTATACGGAGCAGACATTGCTGGAAAGCTACTTGGTATTCTGAGTCGTCTTTTCACGAAGTTCCTTCAGCACAGGGCATTTACATGTCGAATGGACGACCTGACGCTGACCACTAAGGGAGATGCTAGTAGACGAAACTTGCTCGACAAGAACAAGAATCTGGGAGAAGAAGCGGCAGAGGAGAACTTCCCATCGTTGGCTTCAGTCCCTCCTTCCGAACGGAATGCCGCTCTGCGAGCCGTTCTTCAGGACGTCCTACGCGATGATTCAAAGATGGCAGGATTAGACGTAACCGTAAAGGTGAAACTCGCCAGTTTGACAAAAGCGATCGCGGACACCTGCATTCCGCATGGATTGAGTCGCAAGTTCCCTCATAACCACATGCAGATGATGACCCAGTCAGGTGCAAAGGGCAGTGCGGTCAATGCCCAGCAGATCTCGTGTGCACTCGGTCAGCAAGAGCTCGAGGGTCGTCGTGTTCCTATCATGGTCAGTGGCAAGACGCTTCCGTCCTTCAAAGCATTCGAGACTGCCGCCATCGCGGGTGGGTATGTAGCGAGTAGGTTCCTGACAGGTGTCAAACCTCAAGAATTCTATTTCCATTGTATGGCTGGACGAGAGGGACTTATTGATACTGCTGTTAAGACCTCTCGATCCGGGTACCTTCAGCGATGTTTGGTCAAGCACCTCGAAGGCATTCGTGTACATTACGATAATACCGTACGCGACAGCGACTCTTCAATTCTTCAATTCCATTATGGGGGTGATGCGCTTGATGTTACAAGACAGAAGCATCTGTACCAATTCGAATTTGCTGCGTGCAACGAACAGTCATTGTTGGCTCGTTACAGTAATCCGATGAAACCCGATTTGGACGGAGGCGATTCTGCTATGAAGCACATGAAGGAATCACTGAAATATCTACGAAACCCGGACAAGAGAACGGGGCTTGATCCTGTGATGTCTGTCTATAATCCGGGCCGAACCGTTGGGGCGACGTCGGAGAAGTTTGCTCAAAAGGTCGAAGAGTTCATAAAAGCTAATCCCGATCATTTGTTAAGAGACAAGAGCGCCGATGCTCCTTCTTGGCTCTCCAAACGTCGGAAACGGATCTCTCGCAAACATTTCCGGATGCTTATGTATGCTAAATACATGCGAAGCATGGTTGATCCGGGAGAAGCAGTTGGATTGCTCGCGTCCCAGGGGTACGTAAAGACTATTGGATGTTCTTTTTTATACTGACTTTATTTTAGAGTTGGTGAACCATCTACGCAGATGACTTTGAATACTTTCCACTTTGCCGGTTAGTCACTCAGGATATCTGGCTGAACTCGACTAATGGTCCTGTAGGCCACGGTGCTGCAAATGTTACACTTGGTATTCCGCGTCTCCGTGAGATTGTCATGACAGCATCAACGAAGCCAAAGACGCCATCAATGACGATGCGTGTCCGATCAGGTGTCGACGAGGAAGTCATCCAAAGGTTCTGCAAACGCGCTAGTCGCCTCACATTGTCGCAGATTGTGGACTCAGTCAAAGTCGATGAAAAACTTACACAGAGTCGTCAGAGGTATTTCATCGTCCACATTTCCTTTTACCCAAAGGAGGAGTATCGGGAAGAGTACGACGTGGAACCGAACGAAATCCTATCTGCCTTTGCGGTACGATTCCCTCAGGCACTGAGGAAGGAAGTTCAGCTGGAGCTTAGGAAACTACAGGCTGACCTGAAACCCCATTTAACGGAGCTGGGTCGTGGTCGAGCCGATGCCCGTGCTGGAGCAGAAGTCGAGAATGATGTCGATGCCAACGTAGACACGACCGCGGCCAACGATGACGCGTCAGAAGCCGTTGATGGCGACGCAGATGATGAGAGGCGCACTCGCCAGTCGAAGCAACAGGCTACGTACGAGTCAGATGACGAGGAGGAAGCTCCTTTCGGAGAATTTGATGATGCTGCACTGGAAGCTGAATACGAAAATGCTGGTGACAGCAACAAAAAAGACACGGATGCGATGGATGTTGATGTCGCATCCAAAGCCCCCAGTCAGGATGAAGAGTCGTTGACTAGCAAAGTCCGACAGGAGTTCATACAGAACTTGAAGTCTTGTGCATCCTTCAGCTTCTCGGATGCTGGAGTAACATTCGAATTGATTGTCAGCCGTTCTTAACCATTCCTTATGTTCTAAGACTAATGGCTCTACAGTTCTCTCCAGATACACCGAAGCTACTCTTGGTGGGTATCGTGGAGAAAGCATGTCTCCTGACGGTTGTACGTGAGATTAGCGGAATCAGTGACGCCTTCCTGTCCAAGAACCAAGGAAAGGACAAGCAACTCAAGGTCCGCTTATGTGCTGCTCAGTGAATCCTTATAGCTGACGATTTTGGTTTTCGATTCTAGATAGAGACAAATGGATCAAACTTCCGGGGGATGTGGCGTTTCGCTGGGAAACTCGAGGAACCTGTTATTGAATTGAATGAGATCAAGGGGAACGATATTTATGCTGGTTTGATCACATATGGTGTCGAAATGGCTCGTGCTCTCATATTGAAGGAGATCCAGAATGTCTTTGGCGCCTACAACATTGACGTCGACATCCGCCATCTTGAGCTTATTGCCGACTACATGGTGAGCGGTATAACTGTTTGTGTTCTTGGGTATTATCTTATGCTTTCTTTCAAGACATTTGAGGGAGGTTATAAGCCGTTTAATCGCAAGGGCATTTCGACAAACTCGTCCCCGTTGCTCAAAGCATCGTTTGAGACGACGGCCGATTTCATCAGTGACGCGACTCTACACGGTGATGTTGACGACTTGAAAACCCCGTCCGGAAGCATCGTGCTCGGTAGACCGAACTTCAGTGGCACGGGCTCATTTGACATCCTTCAATTGTTACATTAATATTTACTGCGGTTTATAAAGTTCGATTGATTCAATTTTAATTCACATTTCAAATGTGGAAAGTGTTAACCAAATATGTAGCACAATGGGCCACCGTGCGAATTTATTTACCCCTCGCGTCACGGTGTGACCAGACGCGTTTTCAACACCAACCACGACAACGCGCGATGGTTAGTCGGACCCCGCTTCGAGCACTCCCTCTTGACTGCTTTTCACACTCCGACAACTCACCAGTACCTCGCCCGAATCCACTAAAGTCATCCACAAAGCGTTCTCGAAGCCCAAGTGCCATGCTAAGCCCTGCAAAACGAAGGATCCTCCGCGAAGAAGGTTATCTCGCCTCGCCGTCATTCCAGATGAAGAGCATAGACTATGAAAGGGCACCGATGGGCACTGCCTACTGTCGTAGCCGTTCGGACGATCCAGGGTCACCAATGCTTGTTGACAGCGACTCGAACCGCGGTGGCGAGGGTTCGCCATTGCTCGATGCCGTGGCTAACAGGACGCGATCGAAGACGTCTCCACCCAAGGTCGTCAGCCCCTCTAAAACTCAAGCTGCGACCTCCAGGCCCTCCAGTAACCGTACGCCGGCAAGTATAGACCACGCAAGGTCCCACGTTCGTGGCGCCCCACCGCTTATGGTCCCTCGCGAGCTACCCCCGTGTCCAGATCCTCAAAGCGTCCATTACCCCGGTTTCGACATTCATTATGACACACACATCGAACTTCCTTCGACCTCTTCCCGTTTCATCCCAGACCCAGACCTGGATCGGGACAAGGAGGGTAGAAAGGAGAACCTTGCACCGCGGAGGATCGCCAAGAAGCTCTCTATACCTTTCGAAGGCGGCTCAGCAGGCATCTGCCGCGAGAAACTCTTCAGCAAGCCTCAGGCTGAGTCTCAAGCTCCATATCGATCGACTCCTTTGCGAACTTCCGTTGCACCATTTGCAGGACGCGGGGTTGCCAAAGCCTTGTGCGAAATTACACCCGGTCGGCACCCAGACACTGCTGGCGACAAGCTGGCGAGAAGGAGGGTGATGCAAGAGGAAGCGGACAACGTGTATAGCGATGAGGAGGATATTTGAATCGGGATAACTCCATCCGTCGAAGGCAACCACGATCACGAGGCACTTTTTTTTATTTCACAACTATCATCTTGCATTTACGCTGCATACTCTGCTTGTCAGTACTTCATCTGTGACCCTTTTCTTGCTTTATCGGAAGCAAAAAGCTGCAGACATCCCATTGGTATTCTTGCACCTTCATCTCACCGCATCATCTACAGTCGTACTTGGGTATCGTCTCTTGTACATAACGAGTTTTGGTTTTGTCTCTCATCATGGCAACCCTCCATTTTTCCACCACGCATCGAGCAATGTCCTGTTGATATGTTTCTGTGTTCAGTATTGATTTTTCTGGTATACATTATGGTAAATAAGAAAAGGAATATGATGCGTATCTTGCTCTCCATACTTGTCGAAGACGCGATTGGATACGTCAACGATCATCCGCCGGCGTGATCAACGCTGTGATAAGCATCCTGCCGTTTCCCACATTCACCCTTCAACTCAGACATGATCTCTCCACGGAAAATCTTTAGACTCATCTTTCTCTTCGTTATATGGTCGCTGCCTGTGGTCGTAGCCCAGTTCAACTTCTTTGATATGTTTGGGCAGGGCCATCAAACTCAGCAGAATCGTGGCTCTGGCACTTCGCAATGGGCAGCTCAAGCCGATGGCAGTAAGCATCTTCTTCTTGCTCTTTGCATCTATTGCTAAAAGTAAAACGCCGACTGTCATAGTCCCATGTAATGCGTATCTGTGCCCTGATACTTTATTGTGTGTCCGCAATCCTGCGGACTGTCCGTGTCCGAATCCGGAGGACGTAAAGTGCCTCATTCGTGAACCCAAAGAGAAGGATGCAGCAACCGTTGTCTGCACGCGTGGTGCCGATGCTTGTTCTGAAGTTCAAAGGCTAGCAAATAAGTGGAAGTGAGTGATAAAACAGGGTTGAAAGCTTGGTCAGTGCTCTGCTCGCTCTCCTTCTGCATTTCGTTTATGTTTCTCACTTTGCCGGACCCTTAAGATCTATACATGTACTGTACTCGGGGTGTGACTGAAAGTATACGTTCTATGCAGACAAAATGCACGAGGAGAGAGAGTTCAAGTCTAGCTTGAAGGCGAAAGCTTCCCATTTCCGTTCAAGACGAATTGCCTGGCAAGCACACCCCAGAAGGCACTGATTCCAAGCCTCTCCTGAGCCCCACCCAATCCTTCTCTTTGCCTCATGTCGTGATCCTTATGCTGCAGAGCCTTTCTCGCCTTGTCCAGGAAAAAAGGCAAGATTCAAATGTCCGAGCCGTCGCACGGAGTCTATCCGCATTCATCCTCCGAGCCGCATCGATGCGACGTCACTGAGCCCGATTTCGGTCTATTTCGCCGCGACGATTGCTTGTTGCTTTCAGCTTGTCAGTACTTAGAGGGAGAAATTTAGACACGTATTCCTCCACTATTGCATGTTATGGAAGATAGTTGTTAGTATGCAGTGTGTAAGGCTTTACAATAACGAGGTCATGCAAATCAGAGATCTATTCATGAGCGTAGATCATCAGAATCCTACAACGTACGTATCACAACAGTCCGCCTTGACTGACCCAGGAAGAAAATGAATACCGAAAGCAGAACAAAACCAGGCTGCAATAAAGTACAACACAGCAGAAATACGAAGTTTAATCTGGGCGGTCGCAGTAGATTGGATGCTGAAATGAGACTAGATAGGGCCAGATCGGGGGATTGGTAAAGGGGAGTAGGGGGTGGGGTGAGTTAGGGGATACAATGAGGAAAGGCGAAAGATAACCCGTGATGAATATAGTAAGATAAAAATCGTAACAAAATCATGAGGACTGAGTCCAGCCACTACTACCACGTTTCAGGACCGAATCTACTTTCCGGAGCCAGGTCGATATGAGGTCTTGAGTTATAGTCGTCCGTGTGAGTGTAAACTGTGTTTCCCCACCACCTGAGTATCGAATTAGCACCGATAGTACCGTCCCGCGGATATTGTAGTACGAAGAAAATGAACATTGCGGAAATCGCATAGCCCAGGTCGAGCGCAGCACTAAGCACGTAGTTGTACTTTGTCCACCATGAGAAGGCTCGTCGTCGGATTACATATTGGAATATGAAGCCGACAAGCGTCCACGGAACGTAGTTTCCTGCTGTTGCAGGAGGGATCCAGCCCGTGCCTGCGAAAATGACAGGCAAGCTAATATAGAAGGGGTTATCAGAAGGGACAACACACACAAGGTTCAAACGAAAAACTTACTTGACATATCGGCAGATTGAGTTGGGCCATCGTTTTGTCAAGGCCCAAGGAATGATAGGTGCGACCGCACCAATAAGGAAGAAGTACGTGAGTGAATGGTACAGCTCGCCGGCTGAATACTGAAGCTTCGGTCCAATCACTCCCCATACAATACTCGCAGTCCCAAAGACCTGAGTATTCGGACATGTAAATTTATCAGGCTGGTGTTTAGTGCAGATATCGGGTATGTTCTCAAACAGCCACTCCTGGACACCGAGTTGCACCGTTCCAGCTACAGCAGTGGCTACTGTCTGCGCAATGAAAAGTATTCGCGGAGGAATCTTCATGTAGTGACCAAGCTTATTATCCGAGCTGAACTGTAGCGCCTGCGCCATTGTTGTGTAGCCATACGTTTTGAACAGCATCATGCACGTCGGTCGTCCTGGAAGAGCATACCCAACAATGAGTTCGGTGATCACATTGAGGCCGATTTGCTGGTTCGTTATGGCTTGAATCATGCCAATCGGGATCACATAGAAGAAGGCTGGTAATGACGTGAGTAAGCGTCAGTTTTATAAGACAATGAAGCACTACGCACATATCAGAAGGGCTAAAACGAGGGCCCATACAGGCATCTTGGTATCCCATAATTCAATAGCGATGACACCGAATACGAACATGCTAACTGAGAAAACTATGTTAGACGCGCAGACGCAGCTTGATCTGTGGATGAGCTCACCAAATACGGATAAATACCACCATGCCGGAACTTGCTTGTACTTGCTCATCAATCGTGCGTGGATGTCTTCTTGCTCGTTCAGGCTACGTCGGGTGTATGTCCAGATTTGTCTGCGGAAATAAAGCACGGTGTGTACAATAGTCGCGGTTATACCCGCGAAGCTAAGACCATAGCTGAGCAAGAACGTCGTTGACAAGAACAGCGGGCTGTAAGCGTGATATTCACCCTCGTTGAATGTCCCATCGGACGAGAGTATTCGCTTAACATCATACTCCTGGCCCGTGTTGTCGTAGCTCAGCCTGCTGGAAATAGGCATGTAACCAAAGTACCACGTGTTCGTGAAATAGAGTGCTGGAGCAAGTATCCAGAAGAAGATCCCGAAGCCCGCGGCAATATTTGCCTCTGCCCACCACGGCGTTGCGAGTGGACTGCCTATATAAGCAATTTGGCCCCAATCAAACGTTAGGATACTCATCCCGAGCCCGCTAGTATATCCAAATAGTTGATTTATCGTGCGGTCACGCGGGAAAATCCATGTCATCCAGGAAAAGGTAGAAAGTGCCGTAAATAAATAGCCCGGAAAGAAATTCCAACAGAATGCCCCGATAAACGCGTACAAAAAGAAGCGCTCTCGCGAAATTCCTCCTCGATGACCCACGCCTGCATAGTATTGTGAATGGAGAGTATTGAAGAGTGCACACGAGACAAGATTAGAAGGCCAGACTTAAAAGGGGAGGAAGTCGTTAGAAATAGCAACCACTAGAACTAAGATGCCTCTCTTACTCATGGACGGAGGAGAGACCAGATAACGCTTCCCAATGCCTCCCATCGCAAAGCCTATGAGCTGTGTGCTCATGACGATAAGCCATTGGTATAGGAACGAGTAGTCTTGATTATAGAACACTCTTTGGACAGCGACGATATCGGTAGCGTAAGCTGAGACGGCGCCGACGCCCCCCATTATCGTAACGACTACATGTTCCTTGACGGTGAATGGACCCGGATTGATCGGCACCCCAAGTACAGTGACGTTGGGAGCAACTGCAGCCCAAAGACGGCCGAGAGGAAATGAGAGAAGTTGTGGAACAAGCTATAAATATGCGTGAGATAACCGCATAGACTTGAATCAAGGAAGAGAAGACGCACACCGGTGACAGTTACTGCTGGATATCGGAAGTAGAAAAACTGTGAATTCGGGAACTCATTAATGCCAAGAAGTGCATACAAAGTACAATCTTTTCACACCTGATTCACGCCTGGGATGATAATCGCAAAGAAAATTCCTAGCAGCCAGGCGCGTAAGGTATTTACAGGCATTTCTGGGTCATCCGTATTGGCGACGGCGGACCGCACTTCGGGATATGGGGAATCATCTTCTATTTTTGTGATGTGAGCATCTGATCAATGCGCATCTGAGAACATCAGCATTCATACCGAAACTGATGTTTTGAGGGCCCCATTCAAGGTTTGGATCATCGAAATCTTGGTCAACGGTCTCTTCCAGGTCGGTTTCTAAACCAGAAAGATCTATCCTCTCAACGACAACAGGCGGAAAACAAAACGCCGCGACACACCGTAGGGAGGAAGCCCCTTCTCCATATCCTCTTTTGCATCATAAATAAACGTCTGTGGCTCGTGACCGGGTTCATCAAAAGGAAAACGGGACTGGGCGATGTCCTGCTCGAGGTCGTCATCGGACTGATAAGCCTGCGACCATCGCTTCTCAAAACTTCGATCACTGGAAAAACGTCTGTCACGCAAGCTGAGGTCACTGCTCCCGGCTTCTCCAAGTTCAACATTATATCGCGCAGTATATGGATCCGACATTTCTGGTTCGCTGGCCGACCGTGCGACCCGCAGACAAGTTCTAGCTTTCTTCGCACGTCCCCTTTCCCACTCGCCGATAAGTATATCTACAGAAACCGACAATTTTAAGAACAGGTTTTGAGGAGCACTTCGTGCCTATGGGAATGAACTTCGTTCTGAGCGGGCCGTATGACGGCAGTGGAGGATGAGGGCGGGGATGGAGGGGGAGAGGAGGTGTAAATTTGATTTTGCTTTACGCCTAGTTAGTAGTTTCAGGCACGAACTCGGCATCACGTGTTCGGGGCCAAAACCTGTCGACGCTTTCTCATCACCACCACCTCAGTGTCCTCACACAAGCTCAAGCCTGGTCAACATGTCGTTACCCAGACCGACCGTGAGTATAACTCAGCCTTGTTTTGTGAAACTTGTAGCTTATTTGATATCGCTAAGACCAAACTTCCAGCCGGTGCCAACCGTATCCTTTTCGTAAAAAACCTGAACTACAGCATCACTGGCGAGGATCTCTACGAACTTTTCGGTCGATATGGTAGCATTCGCCAGATTCGTCTAGGCAATGATCCCAAAACGAAGGGGACAGCTTTCGTAGTATATGACGACGTTACTGATGTACGCTCCCGAAAGCTTCTACTTTTGTCGCACTAGAGCTGAGAACATTTGTCCAGGCCAAGAATGCCTTGGAACACCTGAACGGGTTTCATCTCCAGGAACGCTACATCGTGGGTGAGTTGTGCGCTCTGCTTCCATCGATGCGCTTGAATTAAGGGTATGGATAGTGTTATATCACATGCCTGCACGGCAAGATGCGGCTGCCCAGAAGGCGGATATCGCTCGTCGCGAGGAAGAGTTGGCACAGCTGAAGGCAAAGCACGATATTGGCGACGATTGACAACGGATCTCGCTACCCACCTTTCAGAAGGCATCTCGTCATCGGTTAATCACAATGTTTATGCATTGATCAGATTCCTCGATTCTAGGATGGGACGAATCGACGGCTATATCTTCTCTGAGCGATTTCTCGCCCGTAAACTTTTTGTTGTCTGCAAGAAGAAAAGGTCCCTTCTTGATTTTCGAGCTATTAGCGCCCTTGATTGCATGCATCACTATACTGGCTTTTCGTTCTCATGGGTTCACAAAGCTTGTTCTCGCCACTACGCGGCCTACTCAGGAAGCGATGGTCCGATCCTAGGACTAAGGAAAGCATGTTTTTGTTCGATCGAGGCAAATAATACAAAGATGATGAGATGTGACTTTGCCGATGTTCAAGCGATGATCCGTGTCTGACAAGATATCCGTGACATTCAACTGAAGCATCCCTTCTGAATTTACTGGAGCCACCTTGTCCCGTCGGTCCTAAAGCGTCTTGCGCCTTTGTCATAGCGTCACCATCTTTCCGGAAGCCGCTTCGGAAATCTGGTGTGTAAACCTGTGGGATAAACTCAATACGTCGGTCCTGATGACAAGTGACTACTAAGACTAGCATTGGTCTTCCTGAACCTTATACAACACGGTCTTCTTACGATCAAGTTTGATTTCCTCTCCGTTACAGTAAACGGATCTACGGCGGCGGGCGGCGAATCCGATGTTGGTATATGTGAGTATCCGTTCAGCTCGGCTTTCAAGCTTCCGCAGTCTTCCGATCTCAACTTGGTCAGAGTCTCTTTGGCTGGAGACGTGTGATGGGAATTTTTATGTGACATCTATGTACTGTACTACGACGTAAAAGATACAAAGCACACAAGCGAGTTGACCGCGTGGTCCGCTTTTCAGATTGGAGAAAATAGGGTTGCCCAGGAACGGATCGATCAGTATAACTTTGTATATCATCATTCCCGAATAGTGATAGTATTGTAGATCAAGAAAGGGGCGCTTGTTTTCCGTTACACGTAGACTCAAAATGATGCACCATACGCATGCTAAACGCAGGATGACTCGCACTTTCTTAGCAAAGTTTACAGGGATATGACGCAGGCGGAATTTCCGTCAACTAGTTTTTGGCCTGAGCGCAGGTCGGGCACCAATCTTGAATCTGAGGCGCTGCGAAATGGGACATTGAACTTGCGAAAACGTGAACAGGGAGAAAGCAAATTGACGGACCATATTGCTGTGGGTATTGGTGACTGTTGTCGGTTGTAAAGAACAACGTGCAGGGATGCATGAAGTGGAGTCCAACCCGCGGATTCGGAACGTGCTTCAGTTCACCTCATTGAAACACTTGACAAAAAAATGGAAGCACGCACTATTGCCAGCAAGACTCAAGGCACCGAGGTGGTTGGCATGTCGGCGGATGGACGGAACTAAACTTGCAGGTCAACGAGAAACAATCGATCTGGGGGACCACGAGTTAGGAATGGATCATCTACTCTTCCTCTTAGCTGTGCAGGGCTGACATGTTCATCGGGCTACATGACGAAATGGTCGGTCAGTCTGCTCATGCTCTCCTGTGCACACAGCACTTGCCAGCTTAACAGAGTGGTTGCAGCTTTGATACGAAGGTCAGTGGCGTTAGCCGACGCAAGACTCTGCTTCCATACTATGTGTATACGTTGCGAACTCTTTTTTTGAACCATGAGTACCTTCCGAGCCGGGTGCGATCAAAGCTCAAACACACTCACTTTCGCCAGTAGCACATTGCACAGGGTATAACACGATTTCGGGAAGAAAAGATAGATCAGCGAGATCAGAATGGAATATGTGCCTCTAGAAGGGCGCCCAAAGAAGAGGGAAGGAGCTTTGGTACTCTCCACCGACGGATGCTCCGTATAAATACGCAGGCATTAATTACTTATGTGCCGTCAGCCACGCCACATTCGCCCGCCTTGAAGCCCCCCAGAATTGTCATATGCTCGAAAAAGATCACGATCACGGAAGCAAGGAAGAGACCCTTATGAGAACTGGGCTGAACAGGCTAGATCGAGTCTTAATTGCGAAGGGGCCGAATCATCTAGCAGGCAGGCACATGGAGAGACTTTTAGTCTGTTCCTTATCAGTATAGACTTCGCTTTAAGTTGCTGAGAAGGCGCCATATTCTTACATCCATGATCGAACTTGTGGTTGCCGACAACCAGACGGGCATCCGTGCGAAAAGCGAAGAACGGAGATGAATCCCAGAGATTAAGAACGTTGTATTTACCCTCGCCAAGGCCCGGAGCTTTCCAGCCACATTGTATTCTGCAAGAAGAAAAAGGGTGAATCGGTGAATTGGTACTTGCATAAATAACGGACTCCATTTCTAAGCAGGTCGCATGGTGGATAGAAAAGAAATTTCTAGTAGCATGTCCACCCTCCGTCTAGTATGAATGTTAGCGACGATGTTCTCAGCCACATGTTCAGCCCGGCAAGAGGATCACTCCGGGGCAATCCTTTGCATTGGGGGGAGTTCATTTCCGTTGCGATGGGCTGATATTGTTTCAAGTATCGGCGATACTTTAAATACCAGGAAGGGCAATCAACTAAACGGTACGTCCCTCGAAACTATCATGCAGAAATCAGAAAGATCAGCGGTGTTTAGGTGCAGGGAAAGGAAACAACGGGAAGACCGATGAGAGACTCAGGCATACGTCGTTGAGAACCAAGCCACAGTATCTGCAAGTCGATACAATATTCTGAAACGCGGTCAGGAAATCAAAACACCTGATGTGACGAGAATGTTAAAGCACAAGGCAGGTTTATAATTCAGCCAGGAAAAGAAACTCAGCTCCAACAACAAAGTAGGCGAATGATCGGGGTCTTAACCTCCAAGTCATGAAGTTACTAGAACTGACTCGCGATACGATAAAAGAAAGGGTCCACAAGCCCACAGGCGGGTGCGTTTTATGAATTGAGCATACTTCGAGTCTATTGACAACAGGCTCCGTCAATATTATGCCGGAATAATTCCACACTCTTGATACCGATTACACTCACAACTCGGCGAACTTTATTGGAAATGCGCGATTGCATATCGGACCTTGGAGCAACGCCACGAAAGGGAAGAAAAGAACTCTGAAGCTTGAGTTGAGACTGTATAGCGTTCCAGACTTTCTCATGGTTGTCAGCCCAGAAGGTTGATACAGTACAAAAGTAAAATTGCGGAAGAGTAACAATATATAGAGCACGAGTGAAAATAAAGCAGGCATGTTTCGGTCTCGCTAATATATGGACAAGTTACGACTTTGGGGCCACGCGAAGACGGAAGGCATCTAAACCTGGATGGAAATCAGCTACGATGAATGTACCTGATAAGATCGAAGATGTGACTGCGAGGCTTGCGGACTGAATTAAGAATCGTGTTAATTAGAAGACACAGTGGAGACTTGCCTACGCCGAAGTACCTCCGACAGACACTCAAATGAGTTCCGCGGCGTTGACTGGCATCTCATCCTATTGGATGTCAGCTTACGCTCTAAATCTGTATGTAGGATAAAACCTACTATTTGAGTACCGTAGTATTGTTCTAATAATTGGATGGCATTGCATTGAATCAGCTTTCCATACTCAGAGAAAGGAACACGTACCAATGTCTCGCAGGATTCGTACATCATCCACAGTCACAAACTTAAATATGCAAGCGCTTTAGCTAGACGTAGAAGGTGGCGTATCTAAGACTCACATTTATAGCCACACCCTTCCGACCAAAGCGGCCAGACCTACCGATACGATGAATGTAGTTTTCACGATTTCTGCAAAAGTAAAAATGATTAAAGAAAACGGTAATTGAACATAATGTTGTGCGTGACTCACGCGGGCAAATCATAGTTAATGACGAGAGACACCTGCTGAACATCGATTCCGCGAGCCCAAACATCGGTCGTGATAAGTACTCGCCTACGATGTAAAAATAATCATATGATTAGGTCGACCAACGGTATCGACCAATGGAACGTACGAGGAACCACTTCTGAATTCTGCCATGATGGCATCCCGTTCCTTCTGAGGCATCTCACCGTGCATGGACGAAACAGTGAAGTTCACCGCTCGCATCTTCTCCGTAAGCCAGTCAACCTAGTTTAATTATTAGCCGGAGAAGGACAGCGGTCGCATTTAAGAAATTTTCACCTTTCTTCTCGTGTTACAGAATATGACGGCCTGAGTAATTGTCAGAGTGTCGTAAAGATCGCACAGCGTGTCAAACTTCCACTCTTCCTTCTCCACGGCGACGAAGAATTGTTTAATGCCTTCGAGAGTCAATTCATCACGCTTTACAAGAATGCGAACGGGATCTGTCATGAACTTCGTCGTCATGTCGAGAACATCGTACGGTAGAGTTGCGCTAAGTATGACGACCTGGGTTGCGGGTGGAAGATAGCGGTAGACGTCGTAAATTTGGTCTTTGAAACCCTTGTTGAGAAGCTCATCGGCCTCATCAAGAACGAGCATTTTAATGTTACGGTTCTGAGTGTCCTCCTCCTGATCATGTCGAAGACACGACCTGGTGTTCCCGAGACGACATGCTGGCCGTGGTCCAACTTGCGGATGTCCTCGCCAATTGATGTACCCCCAATGCAAGCGTGACATTGAACATTCATATAGTCACCAAGCGCAAGGAGTACAGATTGAATTTGCGTCGCCAGCTCACGCGTCGGAGACAGCACGAGAGCTTGAGTCTCGCGAAGTGTAACATCAATCGACTGGAGGATGGCTATGGAAAATGTCGCTGTTTTACCCGTCCCAGACTGGGCTTGTGCGATCACATCCCGCCCTTGGACAATCGGCAAAATTGCACGCTGCTGAATTGCAGAGGGTTTTTCAAAGTCTAGAAGAAAATCAAAATCAGTGAAGCACACAGAGAAAGGCCCATACGTACTGTAAGCGTAAATTCCCCGCAATAAATCCTCCTTCAGACCAAGGTCATCAAAAGTCGAAACCACAGGTACAGATTCTGACGATTCAAACACAAGTTTCTAAAAAGGCGTGAGCCACAGCAAGCAACGTGAAAAGATATCGTACTGACCTCGTCCCCTGAGTTGATTCCAGACATTTTTGCGATCGAGTGTGTCGCGTTTTTCAGAGTTTGAAACCACACGACGAGAACAGTCACGAAACGAAGAGAGTTTAGACCTGCACGTGCTCGATACTATTTAGGCATGCTCTTCTCACACAGGCCGACTCGGACGCGGTTCCTCAGACGTTCTCCGGCAGAGCTACTGAACTCTTGAGTCTGTCTACCATGGATTCGGTCATCGAGGTGCAACGACAAACGCATGAGGAGGTAGAGAGGCTCGAGCGGGCTCTGGCTCAGGTACTTGCCAAGCCATCTACCACTCAACAGGGCAAACTTGCGAACGAACACAAAGCTTCTCAAATCCTCGACCGCATCATTTCGCGTGCTCATACCCTTAATAATTTGTATCAAGACGAGGCAGCAAGAAAGGCAGAGATCGATGCTATCTCTGGCTCGAAAGCAGATGATATGTCCGAATTCTACTCGAGACTTGGAAAGATAAAGGAATTTCATATGAAATACCCTGATCAGGTTGTTGGCGGTTTTGAGCTGGAACTTGCAGCATTAGTTAACGATGATACAGGGGAAGCCAATGATGACCAGGACGAGGAAGAAGATCGTAAGTCAAATTTGAGTTCTTAATCAGCTGGTGTAATTCACGCGTGAATATAGCTATTTCGCTCTTGTTTTCCGGTGAGGAGGCGTACGGGCGTTACCTGGATCTTTACACGCATCACACAGCATATGCAAACCTGAAGAACATCGGCAAACCGCCATCCTACCTCCGTTATCTCGATATTCTTGCCGCTACAGAGTATGGTCTTTTACACCAGGAACTGCCTATAGAGACGCGCCATTCAAGGGAATACGAGGAGTAAGTGCCTTGCTTTGTCTCCCTGTATACCCGACTTAAACACGCTATAGTTACATCACTGGGTTATACTCCTACCTTCTTTCATTCGCAAAGAAAACCCAGCCACTTGTTAACGTGGATGGGCAACAGAGAGCCTGGGAATCAGAGTTTAGCTCGTTATGGATAGACGGGACATTACCTGGATGGGAGAACCCGTCAAGTGGTAAGCCGAACGGCGCACATAACGGAGAAGAGGGGATTTGGTGTAGTGCATGTATGTGCCCTGCTTTTTACGAATGTATCAACGTCTCAATGATCATGATAGGTCAAAAGCACTATTCGAAGCAAACAGTGTATGATGCTCATTTAACTTCGAAGAAACACGTCAAGGCGGCAGCACGGCAAACGAGTCCAGGAGCACCATCTATTACTGCTAATCAGACCAGTCATGATGAAGCGACGGCTCCTCGTAGTCAACAAAAAACGAAGGAATCCAGGATACGAAATTCGGCCCTTCAAACTTTCCTCGCAACAAAGCTCTTGGCAACTATGCTTTCGACACTCACGGAAACGAAATCAAATGTCGAGCGACGGTTCTCGCTCACTGCGAAGGAACGTGAAGCGGAACTTATCGAGAAGGCGAAACCAGCACCTGCACCAACTGGCAAAGAAGAGAACGCAAACGAGGAAGAGGAGGAGGAAGAGCGGATATACAACCCGCTGAAAGTACCTCTGGGCTGGGATGGCAAACCAATTCCGTACTGGTTATTCAAATTACACGGTCTGGGTGTCGAATATCGTTGCGAGATATGCTCTGACCACGTCTACATGGGAAGGTTTGTCAGTTTTTTTATTTGGAAGATTTTTCGCATTATTCATTGCATTGAAACTCATCCAGGAAAAACTTCGATCGACACTTTCAAGAGTCGCGACATGCCTTCGGTATGCGCGCCTTGGGCTTACCAAACACAAAACATTTCCACGAAATCACGCGAATAGAAGACGCTTTAGCACGTATGTCATGTTCCAATCTTCTCATATATCAATAATATTGACTGTTTTTCACAGTGGCGGAGAAGTTGAAGCGAGAGGGAAAGCAAGAGATCTTCCAGCAAGAAACTATGGAAGAGCTAGAGGATGACGAGGGAAACGTATACGACCGAAAGACATACATGGATCTCAAGAAACAGGGTCTCATCTAGTTCTCCGCTGGCGGTCTCTGGCGATTCTTGCTGTGAATCCCATGCCGTTTTTCCAGCGCGCCTCCGTGTACAACGTGTCGGCCTTAGCTGACACGAGTACATGACTACCCTTTTGCACCCTAATTACCCATTTCTGATGTTATTAAGTACTTTCTGTGTAGTATAACACGCTTTTTTTGAGCGGCGGTAAGCATAGGATGTTTTGGTGTGGTAGTCGATATTGTACTCAAGGAGTCCGCCTTTGACATTCCGAAGTCCCATTTTTCACATAAGATCTTCTCGTCTCTTAGCGACCGGCGCTCGCATATTGCATTAGATTATATCAGTGGATGAGCAATACAAAATACCGCAAGCAGAATCCAAGCGTCCAAGCAAGTCTATGATCCTTCTACTGACATCAAATTAGGTTTTGCGCTGCGAGGTGGAGGCGGAGGTGGTGGTGGCTTCCTGGGCGCGACTATCGGAGTTGCCAAGGTTAGAGCATCAGTATACAGCTCTTCATCAGTCGAGGACGGAGATGACAAAGGGGTCTCTGGGGCGGAATCAAAGGGATTTGAGGGTGTTGCCCGTGTCTTTGAAAGAAGCTCTTCTGTAACGTAGACGCCGTCAGGATGCTCTGGGTGCCGTTTTAAAATGATGTCATCGGTCAACAAACAATTTCCAAGAGTTGCGCGTATATCGCTCACCAGGGTCTATCCACCATGCGTCTTCCTCCGAACTGGGCGGCGGAACTTGGATTAACGGCGATTTAGCGTTGAATAGATGCGGATACACAAGTTCAGAGACTTACGATCCTCAGGGTCGTTAGCTAAAGTCATCGTTGCTAGCTTTTCATCGAGTTTTTCACCTGGCTCCGTCGATACGATGCTATCGAGCAACAGCTTTTGCATGGCGGTGCGCTTGACGACGTCAATCACGCGTACTTCAGCTCGGAATATCGCGAAAACTAAGGAGCTTTATCAGCTAGGTGCGGGAAGAAAAGTGCGCCGCTGTTGCTCACCAGGTCGATGATCGGAGCCTGTCAACTCGGCTCTGGAGTATACGACAAGGTCAAGGTCAGGTCCCTTGTACAATATTCGATCTACGTTTCACATGGCATTCCGTATGCTTCATTCAATCTTCACATAAGATTTCGGGAGATAACACACCTGTCCATGCGGGTATCCGAGCCTTCTCGCTTGTATCGTATCGTGTTGAGTGTAGGTCATATTTGTATGTTGGACGGAACAAGAGTGGTCCCTCTTCGTATCCAACGAAAGCTAAGTGTGAGTCAATCACTTTCTTAAGCTGATCAGATGCGACGAGCGCATCTAGATCATCGGCCTCCGCAAGCATTCGAACCATCCCGTTTTCTAAATCTACTCTGTAGTTGGTATCCGCTAGCCAGATGACATTGCTGCTCCAACGTATTCAGTGGAAAAGAAGGTCACAAGAGGTAGCACATGCACATACTCGTGGCTATCAACAGTCTTCCCTTTTAAAAAGTGAAGGCCATTCACAATTGTCCGATAATCGGCATTACGTTCCTCAACATTTGAATGACCCGCTGCAAAATGCGCAGTAAGGAAGCAGAAGCTCGTATCGTGAAAGTCTAGTCGTATTCCCACCCCTCCCTTGTTCCCCGACATGCCTCGTAACCCAGTTTTTCTTGATGCTGCTTCGACATTTCGGATAGCACCGAGTAATGCTGACTTAACAACGACGAAAAGCGCAGTGCCTACAAGCTAGCGTGAAAAAGTTCGTAAACTCGTTCACTATACGCCAGACAGCCAGACAACTTTACCTGCGCGCTTCTTAACAGAATATAATCTGCTGTTTTGTTGGGCCGTTCATCTAAAGTTCGCATGATTAAATTTTCCCATATACGTCTATAAACAGGTCAACTTCTGGAAGAGTACATAAAAGTGGACGGCCCGCCTTTTCTCTGGATCAGTCTGGACAATTTGCTGCGCGGTAAGGGGTACAATCTCTTGAAAACCCAGGGCAATAATGTCGGGTCTTCCAAGAATGAGTCCAGAAGTCTATCTTACTACTGTAGCAAACTTACTCGTCGTTATCTGATAACAAGTAGACGTGAACAAGCAATCTTCAAAGCAAAGATCGATCAGAACGCACTGGACCGAGGAAACAGCCAAGGGAGTAACGACTCTGACGGTAACTGGAGATCAGACACGTCATTAACATAAAAATTGTCACAGCAAGCTTCTGCTCACCCGTCCATTCAAGTTCCACGTTCCAGCGAATATCGTTTTAAGCTTTTTGGTTGAGTACTCGGATATTCTACATTTCCGTCAACAACGCATTTGACATGGTAGAATTAGCAATGGCTGTTACCTTCGAGAGAGGGCCGCATTGACTGTATCGTGAATGGGATCGTATATAGTGATAGGCTTTTGAAAGGCCATATTCCCCTTCAGCCGCATCAGCTAAAGTCTTACGAAAGATGGAGACACGACACACAAGAAACATGTCAATGGCAGACTGCTTGCTTTTATCTTGGAAGTTGCTGATATACGCTCGAGAAACGCTTTTCGTGGCATCCGATAATATTCCTGAGTAAAGATGCCTAAGACTGAGGCTCCATGTATCTGGCTGCAAAACAAACCTCCAAAAGTTCGCTTCCCGCTCCTCGTGAAGCTCGTGTTAAGAGCGCCAGTTCCGGCATATATACGCGAGAGTGCGTCACCGTTTTCTGCCCAGAGTTCTCTGTGGTTTGTCCAAAGCGAATTGGATCCGATCCATTCGCGGCGGACAAGGAAAAGATGTTGTTCTAATGAAGTTCGAGAAAGAATGTCTTGCACGAAGTTCGTGCGATCTAAACTGTTTGAGATATTAAAAGCTTATATGTATTAACTACGGCGACGAAGCATACCAATCTAAACAATTTGTACGGAAAACGCCACTTTGCTCAGTTATGATTTCTTGCAGCGAAGAATCATATAGAGTGTAGCCAAAACGTTCTGCGTTGTTCTGGATGTCCCCCAGTCGCCTTCAACAATAAGATATTTAACCACTCCTCAAAGCATTAAAAAGAGAAATGCGATTTACCTCAGCTCACGCATCACACTCTCATGTCCACCAATCCGCACAACGGCATGGAAGTCAAAGTGCGTCATTCCTATATCATTTCCAAATACAGCAGTTCGTGCTGCATGCAGATGCTGAGCATAAGCATTCGATAAAATTGCCTCATTTTCTTTTGTACCAAGAAGGTTGATGACGTGTACAGCACCGTACTCCTCTACTAAATCTGCAAAGTGCTTGTCGAATGAAGGTTGAGATGCGTGAGGACGTGTTAGCTGGATTCGTTGTCCAAAAGTTTGGAGACCTTGCTGCTCCCAGAATACTAGATAGATGTCAGCATGATTATCTATAGTTGAAACTGAAGTTTGCGCACAAGGTACACTCCCGCGAACTTGGACGTAGCTAAAGCTATTGTCATCCGTATTGAATATAGTCTCTGTCTGGCGTATAGTCAAAATCACATAAACTAGGATCACCGAGGAAACATTCAAACCTCAACGAAATTCGCGGTATTGCCGTCATCATCTATTCCACGGGTATTAAAACGCGTTCCGGCCCGTTTCCAACCCAGGCGCGAAATAAGCGAGATGGTCGCGATGACAGGCATGCCATTCGTCGGTGGGGCAGGCAGAGCAACAGTAAAGACGCCGACGTATCCTTGGATAGTCAGGACCTTGAAAATTTTGAGGAACACACGTCATGAAGATTAAGTCGGGAACTCACGATAAATTGACATTGGTCGAGCTCCTGTCGTTCCAAGGGGTCAAGCTTTTCTCGGAAATCCAATAGACAGCGGACGAGATATTCATTCCACAGGAATCGTTCATCATACGAAATAGTTTCACTTCCGAGCTGTTTAACCTTCGATATCCTTTTGGATAGGCGCGAAGAGATATCCCATTGTGGCGCGAGCGCATAGTAGAATGTCCCGGTCGACAATATCTTCATGAGTGATGCGCAAGGATGCTCATAAATGGGTTGGGGATTGTTGTACGAGTAGGCGTCTCGAGGATTGTATTCATCCTGGTCACCGCCATTAGACATTGAGGCGTCTGCACCTCCGGATATCGTATCCCATGTACTAGAGTTGAGAGAGAAAAAACCGACATCGGCTATACGACCCACACTTTCTGGTGCAGCAGCAGACGGTCGCATATTTCCCACTTCTATAGCAGCCAAAATGACGGCTAGGAATGCATCTAATATTGCACCGATCTCAGTTCCTCTCGTACACGGTAAATCTGCGCGCGACGAGACGTACCATCGCCAACATTAATAATTCCAAGGCATCCCTTGACGCGGCGCATAGTCAACCTGACTGCACCAGTGAGGTCCAGCTCAGCAAGCGGCAAGAATTCCACCATAACTTTCGCTACATCATTCTCCATGCTTCGAAAGACGAGCGCGCGACTGGGACTCCCAGCTCGCTCTTCTTCAGTGCTCGTACATAGCGCAAGAGACCGATGCCCGCGAGTGTCGTATTTTAGGTATAAGTACATGTTTTGGATGCTGCATGAAGACGATTAGACTGGATTGCGAAAGGGTTGTGCAGTTTAAGTGGGCCAGGACTGGCAATGCTAATCACTGGATTAGTATATGAGCGGTGGCGGCAGCGCGTCACGTTCACGTAGTACGCCATGTGCGTAATAGGCAATAGCCATTGAAGTTGCGCGTACAGCCTTCAATCTCTTTCTCTCCGCAGACTACCTCTACCATCATCACAATGAGCAACCTAGAGAGTGAGTTACACCCACTATCGTAATATTTCCGAAAGCTAATCGTGAAACTTGACCAGAAAGTCTGTTCCAGCTCAAGGTCGACACATTCATCTTGCTCCACTTGGGAATATACATGCTGATCTTGAATTCTGATTTGTGGCCGTGGACCACCAGTTCACAGCGAAGACTCTCAATAGACAAGCCAAGAAAGCGCAGAAAGACGAGAATGCTGAGAAGGCTAGAGTGAAGAAAGTACGTACGTCTGCGCCGGGCGCACATCACATCGCATTCATCACGCTAATCTGTGTAATCCGTTGTTCATTGCTCTTTACACCCACGCCATCCCCTGGCGCCCGAACGTGAAATCAGGCCCTACAGCAAGGCAATACAGATGGTGCACGCATCTACGCACAGAACGCCATCCGAAAGAAGGGCGAGGCTCTCAACCTTTTACGGCTGGCAAGCCGTATCGATGCAGTCAGCAGCCGCGTAGAGACCGCGGTGACGATGCGCCAGGTAACGGGCAACATGACTTCCGTCGTCAAAGGCATGGACAAAGCTATGGATAGCATGAACATCGAGAGGGTATGCCTCGTCCCATCTCTCTTTCTCATTTTCTGGTTTCGATTTGGATCTTAACAATTCACTCACCGCTCAGATCTCCCTCGTCATGGACAAATTCGAATCCCAATTCTCCGACCTAGACGTACAGACATCCTACATGGAAGACACCATGTCGAGCACAACAGCCGTCTCGACTCCACAAGACCAAGTCGACCTACTCATGCAGCAAGTCGCCGAAGAAGCCAACATCGAGATCCAACACGAGATGGGGTCGAAGACTCTCGAAGGGACCGTTGCGGACCTCACACCAGGCGAGAAACTCAAAGAGGAGGATACGAAGCTTGCTGAGCGCCTGAGAGCCCTAAGACCGGCTTCATGATTTCTTTTCGTCTTCCGTGGATCTGAATGATAGAGATGCTCTTCTTTGGTCGGACGTGTCTGTCTCACTCTTTTTCGCTTATAATTTTGCTTGTACGCTGCATCTTGATGTCGTTTTGTAATAATAATAATAATAATAAATCGCATTCCGTATGTACATCTGGCTCTCTCTCGATTGCGCCATCAGCCACCTTCACTACAGCTCATTCCAACATCGACATCGACACTGACATTACTACGAATCTAAAACAGACAGACTTCCATGCAAGATAAGCTAGGAAACGACAAGACAAAAGAAAACATTGCAGGGACGTTGGGATAACATTATAAAACATTGCGCGACATTAACGAGGTAGAAAGCTAAAGAAAAGCTAAACGAAAAATTAGAGGAGAAACACCAGTATCGAAAGGCGAGGGCGAGGACGAATCGTAGAAAACAGGCAGGCGTCAAATCCAATCCGTAAATCCGTACGAGAGCGGGAGAGACGTAGAAGCGTGGACGAGGACGTAAGGATGCAACGTGTGCCAGAACGAAACGAGGAAACGTATGTATGATGTAGATAGCGTATAAATTCAATAAATGCCGTGGAGTGCGAAAAAAGGAGAAGTAGAATGGAATCAAACGAAAGACAACAAAGAACAAACAAAGAAGACAGAGAGCGGAGACAAATAAACGGACGCGTAGGAACCAGGCAGGACAATAAACCCAAGAATACAAAGAAATCGAACAAAAAAAGGATAGATAGCGAAGTAGGTTAGCTGACCTGGCTCACTCGGACGACACGGACGAAGTTCTCGTATAACTGTCGTTTTCGACGCTCGTCTACTCGAGGGGCGGAGGTGTCGAGTAGTCGCTGCACGCGCGCTAGGAGGCCTGCTGCACCGTCGAGAGGGATGATCTTCGCGTCGTACCGGCGGACATCTAAACACATGGGTGGAGGAAAGAGTATGCGGAGGAAAGGGGGTGGGATGGGACGGTGGTAGAGAGGGAGGGAAAAAAAATATTTACACGTTAATGAAAGAACAAAACTAGACGGTAGACGGAAAGAAGGTAAGGAGAGATCATATGAAGTTCAACACTCACATTTCTGAAGCGTGGCGAACCCGGCTTCGTCAAGTGCGCTCTTGAACTGGGTGATAACCGCCGTCGCCTCCTCAAGCTCTCTCTGCGGGATCCCATTCGACATCGATGTCGCGTTGGGATTTGCATGTCCGTTCGCATTCGCAGCACTTGTTCCCGTCGCGGGCATACGTCTCCCAGCAGCAGCACTCCTCGTCTTGTCATCCACCACCGTCACCATCTTCCCAGTCGGGCTCTTCGGACTCTTAGGACTCCTAGACTCCGGCGAAGCGGGCGCATGGGCGTACATGATCAGCCCCGTCCTCGTATCCACATACTGGCCTCCTGCGTCTCTCACAGGTTTAGGAGGTACACTCGGCGGGGAAGGCACCCGCGACGCGGCAGGTTCGAACGAAAAATGCGGCAGGGAGGTCGGAGGTCGGTATACCCCTCCTGTACCATATCCGGGTGTACGGAAATGTTGGTTACTGCTGCTGTTCCGCCGCGCGCTGCTGCTCGAGAGCCGAGGGAGCGCACTGTCATCGATATGCGTCGCATGCGAGTGGGAGTGCGAATGAGCTGCCGATCCGGGCGCAGCGTGATGCACGGCCGCGAGAGGACTCCGCGTACGCGGGAACGTCGGAGGAGGCGGACTATGGGGTTTCGCTTTCACTCTCGATGGTGTTGTCGGGAGCGGCGGAACAGGGCTGGATGCTTTCAACTTCGCTCGCGCAGAAAATCCGGAGGTCGCGCGGACACAGATCTTCCCAACCCTCCGAATGTCCGTCTTACATCGCTATCATTCGCCTCCGTCTCCTTCTCGTTTTCCTTCTCCCTCTCATCGTCACTACGCGTCCCTCTCGACTCCGACTGCCCGCTCTTTGAGCTCGTACGCGAGCCGGGTCTCTCAAAGTCGAACGTCCCATGAGCTGCACGGCGTAACTGCACCAAGCTCGCCTTGGGAGCCTTCGACCCTCCTATTCCTCCCTTCTCATTAACGGCACCTCCAGCGACTCCATGGGCATGGGCATGGCTATGACCGTGCGCATGCACATACGTCCGCGGCTCCCTCAATATCGGCGCACCAACACTCTCAGGCGTAACCTTCCTCTTCTCAGAACTTATCATCCCCTTCTCTCTTTCCTTCTCTTTCTCTTTCTCCTTCTCCTTATCCCAGTCTTTATCTTTACTTCTCGACCTCTCCCGCGAGAGGAACTTGGGCGATGGTATTCGGAGGCAGGGGGAGAGACGGCCGCGCGAGCCCGGAGCGGAGTTGGAGCGCTGGATGCCTAACGCCGGAGCGGCGGATGTCTTCTGACGCTCCGGAGCAGGTGTGCACGGTGAACGTGGTAGGTCGGTACTAGCTGTCTGAGTGGTGAATGCATGCTGGCGTGTCAGCACAAATCGACCGTTGTCAGCCTGAGCGAGCGGTGTCTTCACCGTGTCCTGTGGAATGGGTAACGAATCCGACATGAACGAGTCCAGACGAACTGTATTCGGCGCGTCAGCTTCTTCCCCTCTCCTTGGCGTAGCAGGGGTGCGCTGGAATCGAGGGAGGAAAGCCGCGGGCGCTGCTCTCGGTTGTGGAGAAACCAGTTCCTGTTGTTTCTCAATAGCTTTTTGAGTCGAAGCGTCAGGCGTCGCAGCTCGCTGTTTCCCTTTCTCCTTTTCCCTCTCCTTCTCCCTATCTCCCTGCGGAGATGGCGCCGCGGGGTTAGAGATCTCCAGAAATCAAGTCTCGGCGTGCCTCGTCTCGAACTCGTAGTCGTCGGCGACGCTGGTGGCTGGTCCTCGCGAGATACGGCTGACCGTGTCGATCGTGGGAGCGAAGACGATGGCGTCGGTAAAGGCGTTGTCGTCGTTCTATCTCCTGATGTCCTGTTATTATTATTGTTCGGTCGCGGCGTGATCGTACTCGGTCGAGGTATACTTCCAGTCCGGCCGCTGGAGTTGGAAGGAGAGCGGTCATGCAATAACGGCTCGTTCGACGAGCCTGATCCCGAACGTAGTTTATGCCCCGACTGTCGTTTCGGAGTCCTTCCTCAGCCTCTAATAATGATGCTTTCCGATGCGTAGGCGAAGGGAGCGAAATCCCGAACAGCTTTTTGCCAGATGACGAGTTTGACGGCGTGATCGGACGCGCGAGAGGTCTGTTTAGAAGTAAATCTCTTCCGCCTGTTATCGAGTTCGGCGAGGATGGGTTTGAGTATTTCCTCGATCTCGCTGGAGTCTGCGGTGGAGTATTGTAAGTATAAGCGATGGTCGGAGTCTTGGACTGAGGTGGGATCGAGAGGGTGTGTTTATGTTGACCTAGAGGAGTCAAAGGCGGGGAGGAAGACTTGCGAGGTGGTATTTCACCACCAGAAGTAGCGGCGCCGTTCCCAGTGCTAGCGGCAGAGCGAGAGGTACGAGCGGAAGAAGGTAACCTGCTTTGTGGACTCGTTTCCGGTGCATTGCCGGAGCTAAGTACAGGCAGGCGCGACGAAGTCGCATGTGATGCTCGAGGCGAATCCCTATCATCGGACTCGATCTTGTCTTTATCCCTTTCTTTCGCGCGACGTGACCGACCGCTCTGCGAGTTGGAGCGAGTCAAGGACTGCGCTGATCTGTTCAGGAAATTGTACAGCTAGGGGATTGACACCAAAGAGCCGAATAAGTACAGCAAGGAACGTTGAACACAGCCGCTCACCTTTCCTTGAACGTCTGATTTGCGCCGACGAACTCTATCCGACTCTCTCAGATCCTCCACCAGCACCTCGTCGTCCACCATGTGTGTTCCAAGTCGTTCCTAAGACGTTTCAAGTCAAATACTTCTTGTATGTAATTCAGACTTTTGACTATTCGAAGATGAATGATGTCGATCGATGTGTCGCTGCCGCTGCCAGGGCGATCGTCGAGGGAAGCGAGTGCAACCGAGTGGAAATGTAGGTAATGAAAGGAATACCGATATGCATTCGCCCTTGAGTAAAGTAGATGTAAGTAAAGCCGGAGAGCACACGTGTATGTCGCGCGCTCGACTTTGCGTCCGAGGCTTCGCGAGAGCCAGACCTTCGGCGTTTCACAGGTGGTTTTCGTGAACGGTCAGGTGTTGTTAAATGAATCAGCGTTAAAATGATCTGTGAGGGAGTTGATCGAGGAAGGACATGAGAAAGGAGAGTGACGGAGAAAAAGATATGGTCGACTTACAGTATCAAAAATACTTCCGTCGCAACCTCTTCCTTCAATATCGCCAAATTCAGCGATGAAACTGGCGACGGAGTCATGGACCAGTCCTTGAAAACAGTACATTTTGATTCCGCTTTTCTATTAATATTTTTCAAATAAAATTTGCCACATGAGAACAGCATCTACAGTGATTGTCTAAGCAGAAATGTTGAGCGCAATAATTGTCATGTCTGATTCATCATTTCAGTCCAAATTCTCGTACTTACTATGTACTCGCCGCTGGTCTCACAAGAAGCACGTCATCCTCGCGCATTTGTCAGATCCTCATTCCACCCATGGCTTCTCAAAATATTGTTTTATTCTTCTTCTCCAATGCGCGGCGGTGTACAGACAAGTCTTAGGAGGTTTCTTCTCGCAGGGCCTTCAAGATCTCACTCGCGACGACTTTGTCTCAATTTGAGTCTAGCTGCGTCCGGGAAACGGTGGTACACCCAACCATCAGATCGTCCTTCCTTCCCGTGCGTAGAAGCACACGCAGTTCGCGAATCCCGCATCCTTCAATCCTCCTCCTCTTCCAAGGGGAGATCAGCTGAAAATGCGAACCAAACCGATCCCTGTGAGACAGGTCCCGAACCAGCCTACTCGCGCCCACAGCCGACAGAATACCACATCTTCAAACATGACAGGCCCTTCGACGTCGTCTACTCTGATATTCCTTTACCATCCCTCGACATCGCGTACGAGACTTGGGGTGCACTCTCACCTGAGAAGGACAACGTCATCCTCCTCCATACCGGCCTGTCGGCCTCTTCCCATGCTGCGTCTAACGTTCTCAACCCGTCGGAGGGATGGTGGGAGAAGTTCATCGGTCCGGGAAAGGCACTCGACACAAACGAGTTTTTCATCATTTGCACTAACGTTCTGGGCGGATGCTACGGCTCGACCGGTCCCTCTTCCATCGACCCGCGCACTCGAACCCATTATGGAACCAACTTCCCCGTGTTGTCGATATTCGATATGGTCAAGGCGCAGTTCTTGTTACTCGATGACCTTGGGATCGACAAATTGTATGCGAGCGTTGGGTGCTCGATGGGCGGTATGCAGAGTTTGGCTGCGGCGTGGTTGCACCCCGAGCGAGTCGGGAAACTTGTGACTATAAGCGGCACGGCGCGGACGAATCCTAGTAGTATCGCTATGCGCTTTGCTCAGCGAAGTGGTGAGTGCCTCGAGTTATAATATATCCTAGACAAGGGCTAATGTCGATACAAGTCCTTATGTCCGACCCGAATTGGAATAATGGTTTTTACTATGACGGACTCCCGCCTCATGTTGGCATGAAACTTGCTAGACGTGCGTTCCGCCTGTTATTCCAAGCTAAATTGTTGCTGATAGCTTGTTCCTCAGAAATTGCGACGATAACGTATCGTTCAGGCCCCGAATGGGAACAGCGTTTCGGGCGTCAAGTTCGAACATCACCACCCTACTCTTCTCCCGACACCCTACCTAGCTGCTCGACCCTTACCTCCCCAAACTCAAGAAACCCCCGAACACCATTGCTGTGCCCCGACTTCCTGATTGAGACCTACCTCGACCACCAAGGCGAACAATTCTGCCTCAAATACGACGCCAACTCACTCATCTACATCTCCAAAGCGATGGACTTGTTCGACATGACCGAGCCTGCGCTACGCGAGCTCGGGCTTATCCCATCATCCCCTCCTTCTCCCTCCTCGTCTTCTTCCCTGTCAACAGAATACACGAAGCGAACCAAAACGCACTCGCGCTCGCACCCACCACCGACGAACCCGCCGCCCTACCTCCCCGAGCTCGCAGCAGGCCTGAAGCCCCTCGCGCACACGCCGACGCTCATCCTCGGCGTGCAGAGCGATATCCTCTTCTCTGTCGAGCAGCAGCGCGAGGTCGCTGATGCATTACGATTGGTTGGAAATGCGGATGTGAGGTACTATGAGTTGGGTGGTGTTTGGGGGCATGATACGTTCTTGTGAGTGTTTTGATCGTGGATGGAAGAGTCGCTGAGCGTTGACATTGACTTGTTTTGTTTTGTTTTGTTTTTAAGGCTGGATGTCCAGGGAGTGGGAGGTGCGATACGTGGATTCTTGTCTTGATGCTTGAAGGATATGGACGTGCATGCAGTGATGAAATAAAGATCGGGAGCGTTGTAGCAATAACCTTGTAATGTGATCTTCATCTGTGTCGTCTTTAGTTCTCTCGGCACAAGGCTTCAATTCAGTTTTCTTCCGTTCCGTAGAGTTTGATCGAAGAGAGATCTGCTGCCGATCATACTGTTGTGATTGACTCGCCGTGAGACTTTTCGAGGCGAAAGTGAACGTGTCTTTAGTCTTTCATGTCTTTACTGCATCTACTCAGGTATTCATGTTGACTCGTTGGTTGCATATACACAAGGAACTAAAGGGTGAATGTAGTTATGTTGGAATCGTCGCTGCTGGAGCTTTCGTTATTCTTTCCCTAGGTAGGTAGGCTTGAGCAACTATGATTCCAGGCACGAGACTGATCAGACTCTGCAGCGAGTGGGTTACTGTGGATATCAGAGCTCATCGAAGAGCATTCGAGAGCCGCTAAATCCCTGGGGATACGAGCTATCTACGTGCGTCTACTCATCAACATCACCGACAGTGGCTGCAGCGCTCGCTAATTATTGATAACCTCCAGGCAATCATCCTCCTCCACATCCTCCTGTACTTCACCGACTCCCTCCCACTCTTACACACACTCTTCTCGATAACCGCACACCTCGTCTACCTGCAGAACTTCTCGCACACCTGGCCGTTCATCTCCCTCGCCTCGCCAACGTTCCTCGCGTCCTGCGTCCTCGCAATTCTCAATCACTTTGCGTGGTTCTTCTATTTTTCGAGAGTTTCGAGAGAGGCACAGGCGATGCGTTCGCAGAGGGTGTTTCGCGGGAACGGTCATACACATGGGAGTGGAGGTGTACAGGCACCCGGGTTCCAGGATATCGCGACGTTTTTTGCGCTCTGTGTCTGGTTTATCCCGCTGTTCTTGTTCTTGAGCTTGAGTGCGAATGATAATGCATTGCCTGTGTCTGCTAACGGTGAGCTTATCTACCCCTCATACTTTTGTTGAATTAAAAGGGCTGACAGGCTTCGACTCCCCGACGACGGCGCATGCGCCTTCACAAGTAAGCTTCACTTCGCGCTCGTCACTCTTCAAATCGATCCTCGATCTGTTCCCGTTCTTGCGGAGGAGACGAGATCGAACAGACGGGATACTCGTAACCCACACGCCATCCCATTCAGTACCATCTACACCAAGAACATCATACTCGGGCCAAAATCCATATACAGCAGCATCCGCCACCTCGCGTACGTCCTTTGACGCAAGTCCCGGTCCGTCCCCGTCTCTACGGCCGCCACCGAAACGATCTAGTACCGGGCCTGCTAGTGCGCATTCTTCATCGTTCTTGGGCTCGCCACGGACGCCGGACGAGGGGTGGACTGTTGTCGGGGGACAGAACGTGAGGTCGACTGCTACTAGTGCTTCGTCATCATCGACGACGACGACGACGACGACGTCATTGTTTGTGTCGAAGAGTACGGAGGAGGAGAGGCCTGTGCGACGACGGACGGTCGCTGAGTGAATTTGTGCAGCTTTTGTTCTCTGTATTTACGTAGATTATGGTAGAGTTAATATTAATTTCCGGGTATTTTCTGAGTATGTATAGCAAGCAACAACAGGTACGAGATCCGCGGGTAAATTTCTTGTCTCTCTTCTTTCAATCAAGGCATGTCATGTCCTCCCCCCCCGGTAGGCAACATGCCCTCGTCCTCGCCATCCCGCTCGCTCCGCATAGACCTCGCACATCCGCACCCGCACCGAGCGAACGCAGGTGGACCGGCCGGGGACGACGGCATCGACGGTGGCGGCAGCAGCAGCACCAGCTATCCACGCCGCTCGCCTACGCTCGTCCGCTCGGTCGACCCGAACGACCCTATGGCGCAGGAAAGACAACGCTCCCTCGACGTCGATTCTGCCATGCAGCTCTCTCGTGCGCGGAGCGGGAGCGTCGCCGTGGGGAACCCTCTAAGTCCTGCTGGAGGCGTCGGTGTGAGCGTCGGTGGAACGCAACCTATGGCCATCCCTCAGCCGTCCCCGAAACATGACAGTTTGGATCCTATGAACGTGGGCTCGTCGCCGCATTTCCCCTTCCTCCCTCCCGGCCCTGGCGATTTCGAGGAACTCGACGGGGGTGCGCATGGAGGTCTCTTAGATGTGAACAGCGAAGCCGGTATCAGCATGGCGCATCATCTCAGTCAGGGACACGACCCTGCTCTACTCGTCTCGCAAGGGCCGGGGGCAGGAGCAGGAGTAGGGGGCGTAGGAGTAGGACCGCCAGTGCAGAACGAGAGCATGACAGGCCTCCCGCTCTATCAGCCTGCGACACTGCAGTCCTCCCAGTCCTCCTTCAATTTCGGCCTCATGGACGGATTTGTAGCAGAGGAAAGGCGAAGGCTGCAGCCGCCACCACCTCCCGGTATTTCTTCCCGTGTTACGTCCTTCGCTACTCCCATCCCGCGTCCCCTTGTTGGTCCATCTATCCCACGAGCGGGTGAACAGCCTGACCAGGCTGTTGGTGGACCCGGTCAGCAGGACGTCTTCGTCCCCGCCGACGCAGCAGCTGCACCCGCCGCTCCTGCTCCTGCTCCTGCACCTGCTCCCGACTCCATCGCCGCCCGCCTTCGCCAGCGCAAATTCAGCCAGAGCACCACTCCCCGTCCGCGACCTCGAAGACAAGGCGGCAAAATCGCCTTCTTCGAGGGCAGCTCCGGTGCACCTCCACCGTCCTTTGGCATCCCAGGAATGCCAGACCCGAATCGGTACAGCGCCGTGCCGCCATACGAGCAGACGTTCAGTGTGGACGTTAACGGCGGACCGTCTCGCTTGCCACCTCCATTATACAGTCAAAGCGCACACGACCGACCATACCGATTTTCTTTCTACTCAAATAAATTATCTGCTACTATTCACGCTCGGAATCTTAGTGAGCTCCCGGCCGAAGGCCAGTCCTTTGAGGATCTATTCATTGGGCTCACTGCCCCTCGTGGGGACAAGGATGATCCACTTAAAGGATCGGTGCAGGCGAAACCGGGAGCCGAGAATGGAGCAAAGTCGAATATAAGAGACAGTACCATGAGAAACCTTGGTGATGCAGAAGAGTCTGCGTGGTGGTTGGATGTGATGTCTCCTACTGACGAGGAGATGAAGCTCCTCAGTAAGGTGAATCCTGTCCGTTCCGAATTAGCGTCTTGCGTTTTTTTAAATCAGGATTGTTGGTCATATAGGTCTTCCATATTCACCCCCTCACGACTGAGGATATCCAAATGGAAGAAACACGAGAGAAGATCGAACTGTTCCGCAACTACTACCTCGTTTGTTTCCGTAGTTTCGACCAGGATCCATACAGTCCGACATATCTCGAGCCTCTGAACATGTATATCATCGTCTTCCGAGAAGGAACACTTTCCGTAAGTACTTGCGGTGAAGGATAAGAATCGTTTTCTCTAAGCAAGTTCTACTATTTCAGTTCCACTTCCGACTAACCCCTCATCCGCAAAACGTCCGACGGCGAATAAAGCAGCTCAAGGACTACATCAACGTCACCTCCGATTGGATCTCGTATGCCCTCATCGACGACATCACTGATGCGTTTGGCCCGCTCATCCAAAACATCGAGTATGAAGTCGATAGTATCGATGAACTGGTGCTTATACTCAAGGAGGCAGAACAGAGCGACATGTTACGGCGGTGCGTCAGCAAAACAAATCGATATACAGTATTCGACATTGATCTTGCAACATTAGCATCGGAACGTGTCGTAAGAAGGTCATGGGCCTCCTAAGACTCATGGGTAACAAGGCAGACGTCGTGAAGGGACTCGCGAAGCGGTGCAATGAGAATTGGAGTATTGCGCCAAAATCAGATATCGTAGGTCTAGTTTGGTTTTAACTCTTTATATTTTGGTTTTTACGGGCTTAACTTTCCGTAGGGTCTTTATCTATCTGATATTCAAGCAAGTACAATACACATCTACTTAACTTATCTCTCATTCACTCGCCCTCAGGACCACTTAATCACAATGACTCAAAACCTGAACCATTACGAGAAGATCCTCTCCCGTTCGCATTCCAACTACCTTGCACAGATCTCCATCGAGATGACAGACGCGAACAACCAGATCAACGACGTCCTCTCCAAGCTTACCGCCCTCGGTACGGTGCTCATCCCTATGAACTTGGTCACTGGTCTTTGGGGGATGAACGTACATGTTCCAGGGGAGGATGATACATCGGTCAGTAGTTGTCATTTTTATTTTCTTCACTGGTTGAATTACAGTTATATTGATTTCATATTTTCTTGCCTTTTAGACTTATACATGGTTCGTATCCATCATCGGAGGGCTCGTTGGTTTTGCGTGCCTCGGCGGATGGCTAACTTACAAATTGATGCGCCGGTGAATGTATACTTCCACAAACAAACAGCTCGTTTTTTTTTTCCTTCCCTTCGCGTTCGGGATTCGGTTTGCATACACGGTATACACGATCTTAATGACACGGCTCAACATTTGTCTGTTCTCTTCCAAATCACTCATAAATAGAATTTTTGCATGTACAATCGAATAGGAATTAACAATGCATTGCATATTGAGTTAATCTAAATTTAGCACCAGGTGCCAACGTCGTTCCGGTTCAATACCGGCGAGGCAGCGAGTTCTGCTTCAGCTTCCAAAATACATATACATACCCATATAAGACCTTAGAAAGAAATATACTTACAAACGGGAGCCCAGAAAGCGAAAGAGGAAAGTAGAAGGTCGAAGGAGCATAGACATATATAAACTAAAGCGAGAAAGGAAAATAACAATCCGAGAAATTCCATCCCAAACGCGAATCGAGGGGAAAGAGAAGAGAAAGCTCATACTAGTAGGTAATGAAAATATATAAGTATCCATTCTAGGGTTCCGGAAGTTCTCTGCCGTTATTGTTGGTGGTGGTGGAAGGACTGCCTTTAAGAAGCAGTTTTACCTTGCGCGTAGTAGTACTGGTGGGAGTTCCGTTGGTAGGCACAGCCAGTGGTAACGGGCGGTCGCGTGAGGAGCTGGGCATCGGAGGGGAATGTATACCCGGTGGTGCCGTCCCTATCAAGGCGGAGGATGGCCTATGCAGGTGCTGGTGCGGTGAACCAGCGACATTACTATGCTGTCGATGAGGCGAATCATGAGGTGATGGAAGATGAGAAGTATATGCCGGTCTCTGATGAGGCGAATGTGAGATAACGTGAGATGTAAGATGAGGAGATGGTCGTTGCGTTGGCGAGTGAATAGAATGGGTGTGCTGAGGCGAACGATGTATCTCATGTGGCCCTGTCTGCGCCGGTGTACGCTGTTGCTGTGGTGACGGAGGAAGGGTTTGCGGTATTGGCCGCTGTTGAGGCGAATGCAGTGGAGCTACTGCCGAACGTGGTTGCTGCAAACCGCTTAGAGATGCTCTTGTCTGACGAGTTTTTCTTCAGAACTTACCGTAGGATTATGTCGGTGAGGAGGTGAGCGATGATCGGGCACTCGTATAGGCGGTAACAGCGGCGGTGGTGGGTGACCATTCGTCGGAGATGGTTTCTGCCGAGCCTGTGCAGCTTGCTGAGCCGCCATTTGGGAAGGATCCGATACTATGATGTTCAATTCCGAAGCACCTGTCTGATGAATAGGCTGATGGCTTGATGAAGACCCCAAATTAGATGTCTGAGGGTCATTGTCGAATACTAGAACACTTTCCCGACCATGTTCACTCAAGCTGCTTTTTCTCTTCCTCTTGAACGACAGGACACTCTCCATTGGCGGGGCTGAAACCGTCGCAACGGAGCCTGAACGACTCCAAGGAGGCGGGGGAGGAATGCTTGAAGATGATGTTGTCGGCGATTGTTGCTCCTTCACTCGCTGTGGCATGAAATGAATCGGAATCCTGCCCTGATGACTGGCATTTGCTGGCGATACGAAAGGAGGTTCCAGCGTAGAAGCATTATCAGGCTGCCCCGGAGTAAATGAGACAAGGTCAATGAAAATGGTGGGCGTAATAGGTGGCGACAGCTTTATCCTGATCAAGTTACGGCTGAAAGTTTCTATACATGCTTTCACGTCGACGAATACTGAAGCGTCGGGTTCGTCTAAAATATTGGATAAGCTTAGATACCCTATCAATCATTCATTAGCGACGTACCCATCATGCGTACTCGGATATCAGCCCAGCGATATGGTTTTCCCTTCCGGAGACAGCATAATGGACAAAGGAATGTTGTCTTCTCAGACATCGGTCCTTTGTAGCAGCAGCAGGCGCTATGATATTTTCGCAGACATTGTTCGCAGTCCAACAGAGCAAATCCGGAAAGATAAGGTGTCTGCCCGCGGCATATGCATCTAGTGCCGTCGATCCAGTCTCTATCAATATCCTGCCCAAAGACAAATTTGGGTCGTCTGCGTTTTTTCAGTCTCGTAGGCGCTGGTCGATTCGCGAGGATACGATGCAAGCCGGCAAGGTCCAATCCAAACGAGACCTCGGGATTTGGAGAAACAGCAAACTTAATGCGATACAGCTTGCGCAGGTAATGACGTACTTGTGGAATGTATTCCGAGCGTTGATTTCCCGGCTGAGACGCAAACGAGAGGAATCCTCCGACGACATTGCAGAACCTTTCGATATGTTCTACAATAATTTTGAGCTCTTGCCAATGCTCTGAGTAGTGCTTGGATATTTCCGGCGCGTTGTGTAGAACTGTTGGTAAGTAGCAGAAATGATAACTGCGGTCGGAATGAATAGATCCGTTCCAGTGGTTCGGGTCGCAAAAGGGACAAGAACCGCCGTTATTCGCACAATTACCGTGAAAACGAGCGAAACAGTGATCGCATTGCACGGCGTCTGAAGTTACTCCCGGAGGAGGCGGACGGACGGGCTCGAAACAGATGCACGTGAAGTATTCATCATTCGGAGCCACATCGTCCTCTGGTTTTGTGACTTCGAGAACATCACGTAGTATATTCTCGGCGTGGGGAGCATCGTGGTCTGCGCAGAACCAAGGAAGCTTCTTCTGCCATTGTTCGTGTTTTTCGATTTCGGTGTCGAGCCTGTCGAATGCAGGTAACCGGAACTTCGTCAGATGTTCTCGTGCATACGCTCTCCACTTGTACATAGCATCAAAGCACGATCCGCTATCCCGATGTACGTAGGTATGTTTTAAGACCGCTTCACAGCGTTCCTCCAGATCATACGCGAAATCAATCGTTCGTTTCAAATCCTGAACAGCCGGAATATTGAACTCTTTCTCGGCCTTCTTGACTAATCTGATCGCGTCCTGCACAGTCGGCAATTCTGAATCTGGTTGAGGCGAAAGCCACTCCTTCGCTTGCTTCTCGTACTCCGCGGCGCGATTCCGGGTCGTCGAAATGCGCTTCAAGACACCAGGATCCACCGGGATACTTGATTCGACGTCAAGGAATTGGTCAAGCCCTTCAATCGTTTTGATTGACTGATTCAGAACACTAGCAGCACGTTCATCCCAGTCTGTCCCTGCCTTCAGTTTTTCTTCCAAGAGAACCATGTATTTGTTCCCGGGTGGAAGCTCGCACTGCTTTGCGCGATTCAGATATTGGCGGATTTCCTCTAAGGTGATGGCCGTGTCATCAACGTCTTCCAGTTCCTTGACAAGTTGGTCCTGAAGAACATAGTTCTCTATTTTGTATAGTTCTTCAAGATGGACATTGAGGGATGAACCATGAGCGAGCAGGGTTTCGCAATCTTGCAAGTGCGGCGTCGGATCATCTGTCTTCGAAATTTCCTCTAGAAGCGTCTTTGCCTTGGCTTTGAACTCCTCCGCCTGGGAAGCGAGATTACGCAGGAGGCCAATCTCCGGACAGTCGAATCCTAGGTTTTCAACGTCTTGCAAAACCGCGTATAACTCTTCCAGAGATTTCTCCGGGCGCTCGGTAATTTCATCGCTGACACCAGCACCGTTTGCCAATGCCGGCTGCCAGCGATGCCGCTTTGAACGCTTTCGGCTCTGTTTTCGTGTAAGGAATGAATTTGCCGCTTCCACCCATTCGTTCGCACGAGCGACACATCGGCGTAGCGGTGCAACTTCCTTCATAGGGTAATTGATCCGGTCTGCCTCTGCCACTAAAGCACGCAGTGCTCGCAACTGGGGTCTGGGACTATCATTCAACAGTTTCGTTAGCTTATTTCGCCAATTCTCTGGGATCGCCGCGCGATTTGAAATGGTAGCTTGGGTGCTAAGGAGTTCATCATCTGAAAACCGCAAGCGAAGAACGCGCTGGGACATCGGACAGTCACAAAGGTATTTGACATGCTCCAAGCAGACGACTCCAGTGCTGCTAGCTTTCGGGCAAGAGCAGACCATCTGCGACAGATAACAGAATGCCTTGCAGTAGGCACACTGATATTGGTCCTCTGGACAGTCATGCTCCTCCAGGACGTCCCGAACACCCAGTTCACGGACAGCGTTTCGCTTCTTTATTTCCTCCTCGGTCATTTCTTTGAAGCTGTCGTTCAACCTGCAACGGCTGAGTTAGCTCTGTATCGCGATTACAAGCCAGCACGCCCACCATATAGCTGTCTTTATTGAGGCAGACTGCTGGGTTATTGTGATGAGCAATTCATCGTGAGAAAAGACGGGAAGCTTTCTGTGGGCTTGATAGAACTTGACGCATTCACGACCAAATGGCAACCAATCTGGTAGCGCGAAATTGACAGCTTCATTGAAGTTCAACTGTTTCGTAAAAGAAAAAGGTCAGAAACAGTGCATAGTTAAGAAAGGTATATGCTTACCCCATGGTTAAACCCTGCGTGATAAGCCTTTGAGAATGTAATCACAAACTCTCCGGCGCGCTGGTCGCAAGCATAAACACGGACACCGGATTCCTTAAGTTTTGCTGGACTCATAAGTGTGACTAATTGGAAAAGAAGATCCGGCTGAGTCTCGAAAAGTTCTGGTGCTTCTTTCTTGATAGCAGCTTCAAACTTGTCAGCGTCAGCGCCTGGGATCCCGTACCAAGTTTTCGTCTCTCCCCAATGCACTTGAGAAAAATATGTTGTAGAGCCCGGCAAATCAGGTAACGTGACGAGAATACTCACTATAATTAATGCTATGCGTAAAGTGATCCTAAAATAGCAAAACTCAGACGTGCCGTCAATCAAAAACAGTGCCTGATTTACCTCGTTATGCCAGCAGAAAGTTGAAAAAACCATACCGACATATGTCCAGGGAACAGTCATCCCATTGATTTCGGTCTTGATATAACGCAATAGAGACTCCTGCAGAATAGGGATATTGTTTAAATTCCATGGATCCTTCGAATACGGATCTAATGGATGTGTTTCTAAGGTCGGCATGGCGCTTACATTTGACTATCAGCTACCGTGCTTATAAGAACGTAAGCGGAAAAAGTACCTTCCATGAGTCGTTGAATGAACGTCTGCTCCATATTCTATTTCCACGGTTTCGTAGGGTGACTGCACCAGCCTCCAGAACTCGTTTTCCACGTCATCTTCGGAAACACGTAAATTGCCGATCATCGTCACTGTTGGGTCTTCCAGCTCTTTCTCGGCGAGGGGACCAGTTGGCTGTGGAGGAGGATGACTTTCAAACCACATTTTCCGAAATGCTTGGTCTCGCGCTTGGAAGCTGGACAGCGTGTGCTCCTCGCCCTCATCGAAGCCATAATCACCTCCCGTTCCGAAAAGGCACGTATGGCAAAACCACTGTCCTTTCGGAACAGACGTCAAAGGGGGAACAAGGCAAAACATGTGGAAACCTGTTGCACATTCAGCTTTTATCAGTGAATCCTCAGTGAACACACCGACCGCAATCGCATCCGTCACATAGGAGCATCTCAGTTCCCCTATTCCTCCTATGACAGATCTCACAGCATGTCGCCTCCATAAGCAGAAAATACATTAGATATTCGTCTCCGCGAATATCGGGGGAGAGTGTTAATCACCTTGCTGTCTTCCTTAGAATGTACATTGTGTCCATTTGGTGAATGCGCGCGACCAACACCATTCGTCATTTTTCCGTTAACAGCTTTAACAACAAGTCAAATCAAGGCTCCGTAAAGTTTTAAAGGCGAGACTTACTGGTACCGTTCATACGAGGCCTTGGAGAGCCTCTGCTTGAGTCCCCGAACCCATTCAGATCAGCATCGTCAGGTGGCTCCGACAAAGGACTCGAGGTCCCCGACAATGGGCTAACTCTCGGGCTAGTCGGAGGCAAATTTGAAATGAAATTTGAGTCCGGAGGCGGTGACTGCGTATTCTTACGATTCGCTGCTGCAAAAGCGGACGAGGAACGAATTCCGACGGAGTAGTGCTCATACGGCAAAATCACGCGAATGTAAGAATTTCGCAGCTGAGTCGATAGTCCTGGAATACCAGTGTAGCCAAGAAGACGGCCTAGTTCGCTCCACTTCTTCTCCTTGTTTACCTTTTCATAATAGAGCAATGTATAAGCTCCCGTCTCTACGTCAAGATAGGACATTACTCAACCCACCACGTCAAAACCACCCAGCTTCTGAACTTCCTTTCTGAGAGACCATAGATCGAGTGGCTTATGATTGATGGTGGGCACTGTTACCCGAGGATTTCCTTGCTGACGGTGGAAGCGATACAACGCCTCCAAAAAATTGATCTTTGCCCGAGATGATGCCTCAACTGAATTGAGTCGCATTGCCCGCGTTTTAAAGCGGTATGACTGAAAATCAGATATCAGAATAACGCAAAGTTACAGCACAGCAAAGCCAACTCACTTCAGTATCGATCACAAACGGCATTTTCCAGCCGATCGGTGGGACAACCTTGATAATCCCATATTCTTGGCCACGGGGTGAGATGGAACGAATGTACGCCATGGGATCCTTGAACTCTTCAGGAGATGGATAAAGCACAGGGCAATCCTCAAGGTTGAAAAGCCGCGGCTTCGTCCGAGCGGGAATGTTTCTTGGCCCGAGTGTTTTTACTACTGACATATCCAATGTTGCAGACACTGAAGTCGGAACACCGTTGAGTGATGTCGGAGTAGGCCCCTGGTTAGCGGACTGAGGATTGAGGACTTCTATTGACGGGGAGCGGGAGCGATTTAGAGCGGCGAGTGCGTCCACTTTGGACTTACGAGGCGTCCTCCTAGTAGTCGAGCCTTCTGTAGTCTGATGAGACAGTGATGTTGAAGCTTCCGCATCTACACTCCCCTTCCCAGCCCTCCCGAGTGAAAGATTCCCTTCTACCGCAATGGAGAGAGATGAGGTGAACGTGGGCTCCGGCTGCTCTGCTCCAGGATCAATGTCATGAAAGTCGTGGCTTGTACTGGCAGTAGCCGGATCTGTGGCGGAACCCGAACCGCGAGTTCCTCGACTGGCATCAACAGAGGGAGAAACAGGGGCACGGCTTGACATTGTATCGGAGCCCACTAATAAGAGTAATAGTAATAAAGAAAGTGAGGAGATAAGGAAGTAGGATACTAATGGTGGGCGTCCGAGGCAAGTTAGGAATCGGACACAATGAAGCGCTAGTGACCGCTTTTGGTCACGCGAAGTTCTTCTTGTAGGTCCCAGATCCCGTATTAGGCAAACTACATGACTCTTCCTTGAAGTAATTACTGTAGTCTAGGCGAGTAGCTGCAAGTAACAACTCTCTACTCCTTCCATTTTGACTGTCTTTTGTAAACGTCGATGGGACATTTTTTAGCATTTTAACAGTCCATCTCCATAGCTATCCCAGATAGGAAAGGCTTCCTGAGAAGATCTATTTAAAGTCCGCTCGCCGCGCGTCGTCCCTTTATGTTTATGGGACACGGCTTCGTAGGTCATTGCCGGAAGTTTTGAAATTTTCGCGCCCTTCCTGGAGTTCTTCGCCCTTCTTTCGATATACGTGAGAAGAAGAACAATTCTTAATTAGCAAAGACCAGCTACATGTATGCTAAGTAGCGCAAAAATGAACTATTCCTATGCGAGATTTTTGATACAATTGCGAGGGTTACGGTTACATAGCGTATAAACAAGACTTGACGGGGACGCAAATATCCGCAAAAAAAAAACTGAAGCAAACTGCTCGACAGCAAGAAAAGGGAATTAACTAAATATTAAGAGCCCAAAACGGAAAGGAAGAACAGTTAGGAAGACGAAGAGTTTACTTCTTCGCGGCCTGAGCGGCGCGAAGTTGCGCTCGAAGATTTTCATTCTCTCCTTGCATAGTGTTCAGCTCGTCCATCAAAGCCAGATTTTGAGACGCCTCAGCTGTTCGCATTGCGTGAATTTCCACCTCCGCCTTCTGTAACTCTGATCTGCAGTCGGAGAGCTGCTTCTCGAGTTGATTTCGGATGGCTTCGGGAGCTGACGCGACTTCTTCTGCAAGCGATAAAGCCCGGGCACTAAGCATGTTATTGGCTTCTGTGAGTTGCCGACAAGTCTCGGCTTGCTCTGCAGCTTGAGCTTCCAACTCTCGTTTCTCGGACGTGACTTTACCTATTGATTCCTGCAATTCGACAATTTCGCCTTGCCTAGAAAAGGAGAGATGTGAGCAATGTATGGGTAATAATTGGAGTAGCACATACAAGGCATTGATACTGGATGATAAAGTCATATTTCGTTCCTCCAGTGCTTTCACCTGTTTCTGATATGTCTCGAGAGCGACAGTACTGTCCTGCGCAATCTTCTGTGCCCTGTCGGCGTTTTGCTTCAACAGTTCATGAGCATGAGCGAATCGGACCAGCCGCTCAATCAACGCTCGATCGTCCTGGACTAATGCTTGTACCCGTGCAGCGAACGCTTCAACGGTAAACTGGTTTGACGTGTCGACAACCTGGTACGAAGGACGTCCGTCATACAGCGTCTTAAGCAATCGTACATCCAGTTCTGACAACGAGATGCTTGGACTCCCAGGCGTAGAGTTTGTGCTTTTTGAACGCAGTCCGAATTTCGATGCACGGAGCTCGAGAGAAGGCAGAGCATTCCACACTGGTATCAGTGTCTGTATGAAATCCTTCACGTCCGGAGGACAGTCGTCATACGAGATTTGCTTCACCGGCTCCATATTAGTCATTGCCTGTTCCTTGGAAACTTCAAAATCCCTTAAGATTCACTATGCAACGGCGCATCTTACCTTTATTCGCGCCTCTAATGAATGCGCTTTCTCGCTGATCTCCTCGCGTTCCTTCCGCGCCTCTTCGAGCTCTCGAGAAAGGAGTTCGCGCTTATCCAGGCTAGTCCGAACGTCCTCCTCGAGTTCATGTCGAAGCGCCTCCCATTCGTCTCGTTGCCTCCGATGGGCATCGATTCTGGATCGGACGTCGGCTAAGTAAGTATCCAGATATACAATGACTTGAGCCGGAGAAACGACGGTTGGTAGATGCAGGTCGTGTGAATGCATCACGGTCCGCAAGGCGTCCAGCGCCGACTCAAGTTCCGCCGTACGCTGTTCCGCACCGACAAAATCACCGGTCCTCTGCTCCATCACTTCTAAATTTCGTTGTAACCTCTCGATCTCGCTCTGCTTTTCTTCCCGTTCCCTAGTCCATGCCTGCTGACTTTCAGACAGCTCTCGCAGCTGCTGCTCGAGACGTGCATCTCTCTCGACTTCTGATCTCAAGCTCGCTATCTTATCCTCAGCAGATTGCAGCTCAAGCGCCATCGATGTTTCGAGACTCTGCAACTCGACTCTTAGCATAGCTGCTTCACGTCTCGCTTCCGTCTGTGCGTCGTTGGCAACCCGCAACCTGGAGGTAGTCTCCTTCACCCGTTCCTCAAGGAAAGCGACTTCAGCAGCGGAGGGTGGTTTCCGAGGTGATAAAGGCAATAAAGCATTCTCGTGTCCTGCAAACAGATGTGCACCTTCGAACTTTGTTCTCGACGAGGAATAGCTGGTTTCAGACGATGTTGGACTCATTTGGGTGTTTCGCAACGATGTGCCGTAACCAGAGTCTTCAGAATCACTGGCAAGCTTGGTCTCAAGGCTCTTTAACGAGAGACTTAACACGCCTGCTCGATGCTCGAGAAGTTTCTTGTTAATCTCGTTCGATCGCTCGAGAAGTCTCCACAAGTCTGTTTGTGCAGTTTCCACTTTGCGATTCGCAGCTTCCAACTTCTCCGCTGCTCGCTTTGAGATGTCCTCGTTACCGGAATTCATTTTCGCTAATAAAGCGGCAGCATCCCTAATCTTGGTTTCAAGCTTCAGTTTTTTCTGCATTGCCTGCAAACGAGTTTCCAGTACTTGCAGCTCCTGTTGGGAATACTCCGTGAGACAGACAGCTCCAATAGAATGAAAAGATGTATATACCTTCTTTAGCTCTTCTACATCTTCCGAGTGCAGAATGTCACAATCTCGACTATCCACGATGGCCTCGCTTGCTAAGAGGGACATCAATAACTCGTCTCGGGTGTCCACCGGGCCAGATGCACGTTTCCATGGTTTGAGCTGTGCAATTCGATTAAGCATTGGGCGTGAAGGTGAGGACGGTCCTGAAAAGATGTTGAAAGAGCGAACGGCCGACGTTGGAGATGAACCGGGCGATCCAGGTACTGACTTCCTGTAAGACGAAGCAGAGGACGCGATAGACGGTGGGCGAAAGACACTACTCGTGGAGTTCTGGCGGCCGTTGTGCGTTTTTGCCAGTGTAACACCATTTGTATAGCTCGCAGAGCCGCTGACTGTACTGGTCGAAGTACTGTCGGGCCTGCCATTTGGAGCCTCATTCGCAAGCAGGTCAGGTTTCCATAAGGGTTTTGAAGAGATCGACAAAGGAGTAATGGTATAGAGCTTGGACTGTTCCGCTTCTGACGAGCCTGATGTTGGCGGTGATTGCGGGCGCTGTCCAGCACCGCCAAGAAGGCGACGGACGCCGTTCATTGAGGGGAAGAGGGAAGCAGTTGTCCAGCCTCTGTGAACCTGGTTTTCAGGCAGAAGCGGTCACAGGCCTGATCGAGATGCGGCACATCCGGAAGATTGCCGGCCTCACCTTCTCAACATCGACACAATTCTCATCAGTCACATTTCAGTCACACAAAGGATAGAAAAACAAAAGGTTTGGTCAGAGATTTAAGAAAATAAATCCTAATAGCCACAGCGGGACTCGAACCCACAACCTTCAGATTAACAGAACAGATCAGGCCACTAGCCTTTGATCTAAGGATCTTATTAGAAGTCTGACGTCTTAACCATTAGACTATGCGGCCATCATCAAAGTGATTTGCTCCGTACAATCAGATGTTAAATAGGATTGAGCACTTAAAAAGATTATTCTTCTCATTCTCTTGCCCCTCATTAGTCTACGATCGGACTTTTTGGTGTTGATTTGGGTCGTTTCGAGAAGTCATTAACCGTTGGAACTGCACTTAACTGTACTTCCGCGTATATTCCGCGTAACGAGAATCCAGCCTCCGTATACATGAGGTCACTCAAAATACTGTATGCAACGCTCTTGCACCACCATGGATGTAGCCCCTGTAATCTTACCAGAGTTTAAGACTGGTCTCGCAGTTGCATTGGCCCCATGAGTATCATAAATTAAAGTTCATGAGAAATAGATCGGCATAGAGCCGGGGAAAGCCGCGCAATTGCCGAGGTTTCACGGAAGCGCATCTTTTGATTTTCGTCCAGCTCTCCGACTAGAGTGACGTCCCGTTCCGGCACGCGAGCTGAGATTTACCCTCAACGAACGGCCTGCGTATAAGAGCGAGACATTGGAATCTCTCATTTTGGTTATGATGTCTATGCGACCTTAGCAACCGCTTCTTGCCTTGGTTTCTCTCGGATCTCGGATTCGTGAAATGTCTTTCTCGTTTCAATGGCCGCGGTTCTCAGAACAATTTCATAAGGATGCGATCCAGCTACTAAACAATGCATTGAACAAGGGAACCAAGCCTCCTGTAATAGCGGACAAAATCGAGGTCGTCGAGCTGGAGATGGGCACTCAGGTGCGTGTGCCACACTTGTCAGCGCCAAGTCAAATGTATTCATGTTACTTCAGCCTCCAGAACTCGAAATCCGGGACATAGGGGAACTTACTACGACACAATTCCGTGGGATATTCAGGTTTTCTTACGCCGGAGACGCTCACATTGTTTTGAAAACGAAAGTTCAGGTGCGTCCATGTCTGCTAACTATTACAGAATTTGGCTAACGTCTGCCAATTGCAAGGCGAATCCTCTTTATCACAAAAAAGCTGATATTTATCTGATGAGCGGCTCCAAGGGTATGGTGGCAGCAAATCAGCCCCTTATTGTCCCTATGCTACTCCGTCTCTCCAACTTCAAACTGAGTTCCTACGTCGTACTAGTTGTATCGAAGCAAAAGGGAATCACTCTGGTCTTCAAGACGGATCCTCTGCAGAATGTCGATATTAATAGCACGTTCGACTCTTTTACGGTCATCCAGAAATTCATCCAGAAAGAGATTGAAAACCAACTCCGACAGATGTTTCGCGAGGACCTTCCCAGTATCATCCATCGGCTGAGCCAACAGTGGATTAAGAAGTCGACTACAGTTGAGGCCCCATATCTGGCCAGGCGACCCATGATGTATCGTCAGCCTGGGTTAGAGACCGTGTCGAATCCGGACTACACCCGTACTACTCTATCATTGCAACCTGTATCGAATCCTCTCGCGGCTCGACGAGGTTCCTCATCTGTGGAAGGTCGCCCATCCAGCTTACGTACCATATCCTCAAGACCCTCCCTTTCGAATCTTCGTACACCATCCGAGATGCCCCAACTTCATTATGACCAAGAATCTGGAACTTTCAAAACGGAGATTCCAGAGCGCAGAGCTTTCAGTCACCTCGGTCGAATACATCGCGAAAGCAGGGGTCTTGCCGATCTCGCGGAAGAGGGGAGTGAGTATGGTGGAACCGATGGGGAAGGCTCCTTCGACGTTGTCGACTGGGAGGATGCTATGACAGACATCATTCCGCCGAGTGTTACAGAGCTTGAAAGTATACCGGCCGTTGGAGGGGGCGTCATCACTCGGCCACGAGTCTACCACGCCTCTTCGCTCCTACACCAAACTCCTACTCCATCTGCACTCTATGCAAGGAGTCCATCATTCGTCGAACGTACTTCCTCCCAGCCACGTTTGGCCCAATTGTTTGTGGATGTGCGACAACCAACCCTCCTTGGTCAATACAGGAACTTGACGTCTTTGCCAGTCTCAAGAAGGACTAGTTGGGATACTCAGTCTATTCCAGATGGTTCTCAGTTCTCCGGCCTCACGCAGTACCGTTCTTCCGATATACCGCAGATTCGACGGACAACGGTGGAAGATGACGTAGATGAATTTCCGTTTGACAACATCCCTGACGCGCAACATTTTGCTCGGCAACAAAATTCTACAGGCGAGATTACTGCACCATCAAATGCTTCGTCCAATGCCACTCAACTTGATGGAAACGTTACGTCGATTCCGGAACAAGCGAGTGCCAGTCGACGAAGTTCTGTATCTTCACACGCGGCACCGCCGTCTTCCTCTGCGTTTTCCGACATCAGCGATGCGGAAGGAGAGGCGAAAATTGTTCTACGTCCCGGCTTCAATAACGCAGTCTCACAGCTATCCCTTTTGAACCGTTCAAACCATACATTATCTCCATACACACGTCCACTCGAACATTTCATGATTCGGAGTGTACCTCCAAAGACGATGATGTCTCGGGAGCGCTCGCAGGGTACAATAACAGAACGCCAACCAGTAAAGGCGAGGCGCAAAAGAACATGGAGGCTTGGCGGCGGAACGACTACAGAATCAGATGATGATACCTCCCGACCTCAACCTGACATACACACAGAAATCAAAGCCGACGCTCCCGACTCGTCTTCTTCTGCCGCTTCCGACTTTGATGTATCCGAGATTGACCGATATTTCCGTTCACGAGACGACAACTCTCCACACATACACACCCCGAATCTGGAACCTCAGCTTTTGTATCCTGCATATTTACGACATCGTTCATCTATCACTCAACGGAAATTGTAGGGCACTTGTAATACAATACCATCACAATCATGTAGCTGCTTTCAATTGCTACAATACTCTATTGCTGGTAGTACATTGGATTCATTGGAAGGCTCGGATCAATAGGTAAAGGACGATGTGGAGGTGGACCAGGAAAAGCCAAGGGAGGTGGGGACGACGACGACATGTTGAGATTCAACGGGACAATAGATGCTGAGCCTTGCTCAAAATCCTGGGAAAGTAATGATCAGTCTAAATGCAGGCGGTTTAGGCGAGTACGTACGTCTACATGCCTGCTCGGGAGCCGGCTTGTATTCTGTCTGGCTGCAGATTGCTGACGCAGCTCACGGAAATCATTGTTTGAATAAGTCTTTGTAAGACCCCTAACCTCAGGAGAGCGCAGAAGTGCGTTCGGAGGTGATACAGTAATCATACCGAGCATTTCGGCAGAATGTGCGGGAGAGCGCCGCTTTGGCGTCGATGGTGCAGGTATAGACGGTACTAAGAGTGATTCCCAATTATCAAGGGAGATGTCGAGCGCGTAGTCAGCTGGTATAAATTGCGGTCGAGACCTTGGATTCCCCGCAATAGTCCATCGTAGTTTCATAGCATCAAGTTTCGTCTTCTGCACGATAGGCAGATCCTGAGCCAACCACTGCATGAGCTCATTGAAAGAATCGTTCGTGAGCCCTCGCAGTACGAAAATTCCGCTACTTCTATCGAGTGGGGTGATCTTCTCTAGGACATGAAAGACGGACTGTGACAAGTCATTAGGTAGAGATTCCCCGTCTCGTAGAGATGTCGCTATCTGCTCCAATGCTTCCCCAAACTCCTGCGTGGCGTTTTCGTCAAATAGCGGGACATCACTTTCGTCCAGAAGCTTCAGGAGAGCTGCAAAGATGGTGAACTGGCCACAACGCACGGCTCTGAATAGCATTGACATGATTGCAATTTGGAACCGTATGCCGGTCTTCATCACATGTGAACTGAGTTCGACAATCAGAATGCCAACAGATTCGAAGAACACTTCCGTTTCCAACAGCTCCGTAAGTGTCGATTGAAGCAACTTTGAATTTTCGTCCTGTAAAAGCGTGTCTACTGCCCATCGCGAAGCGTCAGCAGTACCTTGAGCCAAGGCAGCGAGAGCGCCCGCAGAATTCGAAACTTTCCAGAGGGCGACATGGTGTTCAAGAGGATCGGCAGAACCGCCTCGGGCAAACTCGGCGGCTTTCTGCAGGACTTGCTGTTCCTCGAATAGAAGCCATTCTGCTATACCAATGCAGCCTTCATCAATGGCTTTGAAGCGTCTAATAAGGTGCAACTTGTTGTCAAGCTCCTGCAGGCTATAAAACGAGCGCAGCTCCGACAGAACGGCCGGAAGCACTTGGCGAATCCATTTCATTCTGCCTTGCTCGGAATCTGGTTCCCGGTTTATTGATTGGGTGAACGGGAGTACGTGGTCAAACAACCAGAACAACTGCGTCATGTGGTGCGAAGCATCATGTCCGTCGAAATGAGATGCATGCATCAGAAGCGTTTTCAGAACGGCTTTTGCAACTGCACAGGCCTCCGCATCCAACATTTCTGGTACAACAAGTCCGGCAAGCACATCAGTGCACTTCTGGCGGACAAAATGTGATGTAATGCAAACAGCACTTTCCTGCGCATAGATCACGTCCGCAGAGTCGGTACAAACAAAAATGTTCGCAGTGGATTTAGTTAATGTTATAATGTCACGGCAGGGGGGCGGATACGAAGGAAGGAAACGTGCCAGGAGCTCAAGGACGTCGTAACAGGCCTGAAATCTGGCAGACATCTCTGATTGAGCTTTCCAAGCCGGTACACCAAGGCCAAAGTGTGTTTGTAAATCCTCGCTCAAAGTAGTAAGGTGCCGTATGAGATAGATCGGAAGTCCACAAAATCCTTCGTCCCAAACGGTCTCGAGAAGCTCCTTCTCACCGTCTATTTGCCTCTGAAGGACGTCGAAAATGATGGCCACTGCAATTCGAAGATCAATTCGCATTTGTACCGGGTCGAGTTCGTCCGGTGGTCTTGCCAAGAACCTTACAGCACCTGACAACCCGTCCTTCGCCAGGGCGGATGCTCGTTTGAGATCCATTACTTCATTATCGGTAATATAATTCAGCGGTGCTTGAAGATTCTGCATGACTTTGACAAAGTCGGGTCGTAGCATGGAACTCGGTTGCGTCGACAGCGCCTTGAGTATATGCTCCGCGTCGATTCCCGCTTGAGATGGCAAATCATCTTCCAGAGGCAACATGCATTCCAGACGATAGGCCGTTTGTCTCATTAACAAGAAGTGATTGACTATCTGAGGGAGAAGTTGAGGTCAAGTCCCCGAGACGAGATTCAATGCATACCTCTCTATATCCGGTGACATTCTGCCATAAACGCAAAATGGCGAGCGTTCGTTCTCGACACTTCTCTACAGGAACACTATCCGCCCAGGCATACACTGCAACCACCGCTGCTACGCCCACTGCAGCCCTCAAGAACGCAATGAATTCATCGTGCGAAGTTACCTGTGTGCCCCGCCACATCACCGGCGGATGACTAAATGAGTGTGTGAGAGGGGTCTCTGAGAGTCGCTCCACTATTTCGTTATTCATCATCATGCTCTCAAGCCAAATACCAAACGAATTCTCTTCTGCGGTGATCTCTTTGACGAGGAGCGATGCTGAAGCGAATGAGGATTGCGTGTTTAGAAGAGAATCCTCGAGAATTTCCCAGCCTTTTATTCTATTGTACAAACGACTTGCAGCACGTCGCGCTCCATCTCCCTGAGAAGGATTGTCTCGAATGTGTACAATTGCACCGAGCGTCTGCTCATTATTTAGCTGTCGAGACACGTCTGGGTTAGCTGAAGCGTCAAGAAGATACAGAAGTGTCGGTCGATCTAGGTTCGGCTCGATGTACATTCGCACGAGATCAATCCGTCCCTAATACTCATTAGTTTAGAAAGACTAAGTATTACGATTCTTTGACTGACTAATATACACCGGGCTAGCGAGGGGTGTTGTGAAGCGCTCTGGGAAAGAAGCTTTGCAAGAGAATATGCCTGATCTTCGTTCTGCAGAGGAAAGGGATGATCATGAGCAAATCTCGAACGGAGAAATATAAGAGTACCCACATATTCTTCAACCGTGTCTCCCAATTCTCTGGCGAAGTTCTTCAAGACTCCTTCATCCACCATATCATCAACCGGACGAGACGTCATATCTACAGCTTTCTCAAGACTGAGATCGTTTAAGCCCTGGTCCAATATGGAGTACAGGTACGGGAAGTCCTTTTCTTCCCAATCCTCGTTGGATGGCTTTAAGCAAAACATCAACCGAACAATTAATGCCAACGTAGGTCTTCCAGCTTCGGGGATGAGTGTTAATAAACTCTGGGCCAGTGCTGTCGGATTCATGCTGTTTGCAGGGTCCAAAGAGGGAGGCAGACTGCTATACAAGACTTGAGGAAGCTGCCTTGGCTTATAAGTCTGTAACGAATCTAACGATTCCGATACTATGTCTCCATATATCGCAAGCGATAGTTTTTCGAACTTGCCGCGTACAATCATAAGGCGTGTCGCAAACTTTACATACGTGTAAAATGAGTGATTAGTATTAAAATAAGATCTGACGCACATCACACCTCGGAGTTAACAGGATCAATCGTAAATTCCACTTGTCCTCCCTGGTATGCAATTGAGGTTGGAACGAGCACGTTGCTCGGCTTTGGCTTATTCTTCCCATCCGTAACTATTGGAAGTGCATTGAAGTAAACGTCAAGATAGAGTGAGCCAGGCTCAGTCACTCTGAAGATAATTCAGATTCTGTCCGTGGTCATTACATGAAAACGCACGCCACAATATCCTCCTTCAGCTTGAACGGATGGGCCCCGGTTGGAAATATTCGCAGCGAGCGTACGCGTACGGGAGACGAAAACCGGACCGCAGCAATACTTCCTGGGCCCTGAGGCTCCAAGACAACCCATTGCAATAAGACCATCGCGTGTCTTTCGTAAGTGGCACGAGAGTTGAATGCTAAAATATTAATATGGAGTTGGGCATCCTAACCACGTGATTGAAAACATTAAATTCCGAGATGAATTGCGAATTGCTTTACACGTCTCTCTCAGAGTACCATCGACCACTGGTATAATACTGGCTTTCCTGAACAGATACGTTCTTACACTTTCCAGCGTATAGGCTCACACATGTCGCCTACCATAAAGATACCCCCTATTCATATTACTGCATCACCTTCGCCGTCGCCATTGCGCAACAGCGTCGGATTAAAGGGGCGTCGACGTTCAAGTAGTCTCGTCAAAGTAGAGAACGTAGGCGAGACTCAGGAAGAGCTTCTTGACCAGAGCGTGTATGTAAACGTGAATGTTGAGTGGGTAAATAGAAAGGGTGAGCCTCAGCTGTCTCCTAAGTGTACTGCTTCACGTCGCTCAATCAGAAACACATATGCAGGTGCTTGGCTCATGCACCCTCTGCTCATACTCATGGGCAAGGCCCTAATAGACAGCCTCCCGGGAATGACGCCTCAAGTGAGCTGGACATCCGTCAACCTGCTTTACAACGCGGTGCGTTCGTTCTAGATCCATTACGAGCGACTCCTGACTCACGATTAGCTCCGCAGTTAACGTATCTGATGTTCCACGGCGTTACCGGCATCCCATTCCAGAGCGAATTACACAGTGGTGCTTACGATGACTTAACACTTTGGGAGCAAATAGACGATGGGGCTCAATACACCCCAGCCAAGAAATGGCTCATCTGTGTTCCGATTACCTTGTCAGTACTCCACGCGTCTCCTTTCCACGACCATGAGTTTTATGTCTAAATCTCGATCAGGTTCTTACTCTCGACGCACTACACGCACTACGATCCTTGGCTGTTTACAATTAATATAACGGCCCTCGTGTGCAACCTGGTGCCCAAGCTTCCTATGGTATGACTTCCCGGATTTGAGTTGTGCCGTCTACTCACCATCTTTAGTTTCATCACAAGCGACTACGGCTATTTCCTGATGAGCCAGGCTCCAGTGCATCCACACCGGTCACTCAGAGCTTCCCGCCTTCCCGAGCCCCGACGCCAGACATCATTGAGACGTCTTTATCGGCGAAACGCAATTAGAGACCCCACGGACCGCACTTGACTTCCTGTCTTGCTTCCCTTCTCGATTTGCTTTTTTTTTTTTTCATATGACAGCATTTTGACTGTGGATCACCCCTGCAAATTGAATCTAATCTCTAGAACATTATTACCTATAATGCAATGCACTGTTTATCGATCTCTACACGTCTACTCAATAAACAATTCAACGGTCATAGAGGTATCTATTATATGACCTTATCCGTATTTTATGTGTCTCGTCTCAAAATTTTTGAGTCTCCCCCAAGAGTTCGTTATAATGGCGCAAACGCAATCTTGAAAGAGATGAGATTCAACACACAGTGAGATGTATAAGCAACTTACAGGTTCCGCAGAAGCATCAAAATCGTAATCTTGCCTACCGCCGGCACGTATATCGAAGCCTGTTAGTGTGTACTTAGAGAGGCGATCCTTAATGACGTTAAGCAGCCTTCTCAGACCCACCTTCTCCCGCACATCTTTCCCAAAGTTCTTCTCCGACGAGACGTTTACGCAAACACAACCGTCTTTGAGGCAAATTGTTTTGACCTTGTATGACGCACTTGGCACGGCACTGATCACGACATCTGAGATTGCTAGGCATTCTTCAAGACTCTTCGAACATGGGTGCACGACATGGCGAGGATAGTAACGTCGTTTTGAATCCGTAGGTGCGGAAGGCCGCTTTGTGTACTCCTGAATGGAGTCGATGTCAACTGAGAAGACTCGTGCTCCGTCATTTGCGAGAAGGGCGGCCAAGGGTCGCCCAACGACTTCCGAGCTGTGTAATAATGAATAAGTAGGAGTGATATGACCAAGACTGCTATTAACATACCGATTGATGACAGTTATAATCCTGCCATACGCGCGGTCGCCGTACTTTAGAATCGTATTATATACTCCAATGTTCTCTAGACACTTGACAATAGCAAGCGGAGTACAAGGAAGGATCGATTTGACGTAACCCGGAGGGGGATCGTCGGATACAGCGGGTTTAGCTGCAGTAGTGGTAGAAACCTGAGCTACAGCAGAAAGCAAAGATACCGGTTTGATATATCGGATACTGCGAAGACATCAAAATGGGAATCAATAATACAGACACGTATATGCGCACATATCCCAGAAACGCACTTATGGTAGAGGTTGTAGTGAAACTTGACATTCAGCCCCTCCACGTCCTTGAGCGGGCTGACTACCTGTGAACCTTGTTAGGGTTATCTAGTAAACGAAGCTGAGGTTATATGTATGCACTTGTTGTAAGTAATGATCCTGGAATATGGTTAATAGAGAGTTTTCGATGCGAGTCTTCAGCAAATACAGACCTGCTGTGCCCCAAAGACAGGATAATACACCTAGTAAGACATGGTTAGTAACGAGGCCGTTGAAACTTATGCCGATAACTTACCATAATGCCATCTATGCTTTCATCTTCATTGGCCTCTATGATCGCCTCCTCCACACCCTCACCCTCCCCGAGTTCTGGAGACTCTGCTGCACCAATCGTACGCAGAACGAATTCAAAACCTAGCTCTTCGCATTGCTTCTTTGTAAAGGTCGCATAGTGTCGACTCGGTGCGGAAGAAGTCGAGAGAATCCCAACAAGTTTCGGAGGGCGCGGAGATTTAGCGAGTCCATCTTTGACCTCAGCACGGAATTTGTCTGCAATGGTGTCTGCCTTTAGCAGAATACCTTTCCCGGATACTTCATCAGCGGCCGGATCGTTTGACATCATTATTTCAAGTCTGAGAGTCTACGAGGAATGGCGGTGACGATGGCACGAGCTGAAATAGCCGTGCTTGCTTCAAAAATTTACTTTGAGGGATTTACCTTTCCCGCCCGAAGATCAGTACCGTAGACTCGTTTCACCTCTATGTGTTATAAGCATATGCAAACGGAAATTGCATTTCCTTTTGAAGTTGAATGGGCATGTCTCGCACGCAATGCAATACAAGACGAGGCTATTGTACATGATGAAGTCAAGCGTAAAGAAAGACATTAATGTGAACAAGAATCCGGATATCGAATATGATCTCTCTTGAGTTGAAAAGGACTGAACATTTATGCGATACCATTCGTACGAGGAAGAGGAGGGACCTTCGCTTGTTCTTCTACATCCTCATCAGCATCCATGGAGTGATCTTTGTCTACCTCGTCCTCATCATCTTCCGCAGCTATCAACTCCTGTGCTTTCTGTTGTTTCGTAGAAGCCATAAAGAGAATCAGCAATAATTAAACACCGCCAGCGCAGAAGCGTCGACGAACCTTCATAACTTCACCTTCCTTTGCATAATGTCCCTTTCGTGCTGCCAAGAACGCGCGATGCTTTGCCAGCGCTGCAACGGCGTACCTTGTTATGCCGTAAATCCTATCGGGTTGATAGGAATAAACGCACCTTCTTCGTCCATCTCTTCTTCTTCTATTTCTCCTCGCTCTCCAGGAGCGCCACGTAACTCCTTTCCGATCGTCTCCGAAGGAAGGCTGAAACTTGTACTTCGACTGGATGCACCGCTTCCAGATCTACCCGAGATCGATGGTCTTCCTGTACTGGAGAATGACGTTCTACGAGACCCATGTTCGCTAGGATCAGGGGTTGTCCCTCGCGATGAGAATTTAGCCTCTGTCGGAGAAGCGGAATATGAGGATCCAGCTCGAGCACCAAGATCTAAGGATGGTATATCTGTGTTATAGCAATGTCAGTTATGCGGTCCAGTCCACTGGACGGCGCAATGCACAGACCTCCTTCGATCTCATCCGTCTCGGGATTGTAGCGCACAAAAGGTGTCTTTGGTTCCGTGATCTTCATTAGGCTGTCCTTCTGAATCTCGGTCAGTGCAATATTCTGCTCATCCCACTGAAGACTGGATTAATTCAACATCGTAAGCAAGTCGTCGATTAGTACGATTCACCCAACACCTACTGCTGTGATGTTCCTGGAGTCGCAGGGCCAGGTGTCACTGATGGAGTGTTCTTGAGGATCCCCTTTGGCTTTGGACCAGATACTGAACGGTGTAGCGGGGCGTGGGTAGACGTTTCCTCTGTTATTTCCTCGACGTTCGCCATGTTTCAGCGGACAATGTACAAGGGAGTATACGGCAGATGCAAGAAATTCAGGATACTTAGATTATGAATGCAGATGTATGCGGATGACGGTTGACAACAAGCGAGTGTGAAGGTGACTTGAGTGAGCTAATTAAGGCAATGCAAATTACGCAATGAGGTGGTTGAATGTATTCGTGAGAAGAACCACCGTCAAGTGGCGATCTACCAACAACTAAAATTATTTTGCTCCTTTTTCAACTTTGCCTTTCTGATTTCCACCGTATTAATTCCACGCTCGCTTTCAGAGCTCGTGCAAGCAGTAGATATCCATTTACTACGTGAAAGAAAATGCCAGAGAAAACGTCCACTCAGGGACTTTCTCTCGTGGATATCCTCGATTCGACGGACGACGTAGCCAAGGACGCGTACATTGGACAGTACGGACCAGAGGATAGGGCAGAAGGATGGGACGAAGAGGAAGGCATATCTGCCAAGGAGGGCTTTTGCATAGAGTGTGAAGGTGTGTTTTATTGTATCAATATTTGAAGAATAGCGAACTGAATGGTGTTGAGCCGCCAGACCAGCCTGCCCAAATATTCTGTGAACAATGTCAAGATAACTACTGTGACGTATGTTTCGCGGCCCAACATCGCAAGGGAACTCGCAAACAGCACAAGCAACAATCTTTGTCTGTGAAAGAGACTGTCCTGAAGAAGAACGTGGAGAATGGAAAGAAGGATGATAGTGACAAGGTGCGTGCATTCAAAAAAAAACAAAGGGAGTGAAAATCCTAATAATTTAAGTGTTTCGTACAGATGGACGAGGATGAGGGCGATGACTCGGACTGGGAAAATGTCGTCCCTAGCTCTGTCCCTGTACCTTCGTACTATGATCTCAACGGAGATCAACCACAGCCTGGATCTCCTGCGGGCGACTGGTTCCTTGAACGGGCAAAATACATTCCACTCAGATTGACTCTGTCGGAACGGAAATATCTTCGTCTACTTGAGGCGGCACTTCAAGTCTCGGAATATACAGATAAAATAGACATTTTCCATTATGGATCGAAAGTAAAACGGATTGTTGCACAAATTAAAGAAATATGTGCCATATTAAGTGGGTTAGTACTGGCCGCGGACTATAAGCAGGTATGCTTCTGTCAACACGAGCCTATGTGAAAGACTCAAAGAAAGGATAGGGACAAGAACTCTTCACGGATCGCGATTTCGCAGCGAATGCCGAATTCTATCAGCAAATCTTTGAGCTCGGTCGTCGACACAAAATTATGAACCCCGATAAAATGAGGACAACGTACGGAAAACTCATCTACATTCTTCAGGCAAGTTTTCTTGCTTAATCTCGGCCCCTAGGCTCACCTTTGTTGCCATTAGGATAGCGCCATTCCTGAGGTCCAAGAGCTCTTGAGCTTCTCATGTGTAAAGCCTATTGTGACTGTCTATTCTGGTAAGTCCGCATGTTGGGTTATAGCACACTGCCTCACATATGTGGCTTAGTGCTTGAGAAGCACAATGCCCTTGGCCTTCTTCGGGACAATCTCATTGCTACTGCCACGGGCGAGATCTACCACGAAGACCGATCTCGACGTGAAGTCCAGAGAGACATCAAGAGGAAAGAGCAAGCTGTCGAGATCCTCTCTCGGAAGTATTGCTCGGATACTCTCGATCAGGAGGCAGTTCGCCAATGCATTTATAGTATTGCCGATAACCACGCATTCCTGCGGGTCAATCGTGATCCATGCGAGAAGATGATTGGATATCTGAGGAAATATTTCGATCCGCATCATCTTAAGGACAGCAAATCTTCGCTTGCTATTCGGAGCGGGAAGAACGGATCACGGTTGACTCACGACCACGCTAGACAATACGCTTACGTCCTGCAGAGTTTGACTTTGTGGAAGGAAATTTTGCATGGTAAGTGTTACGACTAGTAGGACCCCGCCGTGCTAAGAGACGCCATTTGTCAGAATTCTTTCATCTCTGGTATCTCGCTGAGACTGATCTCCTGTCCCCGGATATCACCTACAGACTCCGGGACACTGGGCAGGGCTTGAACAGAGTTCAAGCAGCTCCAAAGACGTTGCGTATGATGCATGTAATTTTACATCGTGCCCAGACGAACATCGGGAGCTGGGTCGGCTCCGCTGCTATCCACATGGGTGATCACAATGTCCCGAATGCGCTCATGTTCATCGGTACATTTTTTCGTCCCGTTTTATTACGACCCCGACTGACGGTGCATCTTTCTGCAGACAAATATTCCCAAATCTACCGCATCCTTCTTCCGATCACAAATGTATCGAGTCAGATTCCGAGCCTCATGGAAAAGCCAGCTCTGCGCTCTTATATCGAGGATGAATTCGGCTCAGACGAGAATCTATACAAAGAGATTCTAGGCGACTTCTTCAGACACGGATTCGATGGATCAGGCGCTGACAATGTATGAAGTCATCGGATGCTAAGTAGTCCGATCCGTTGAATATTGATGTCTATTGGCTACCTGTTGTGCTAACTCCCCTCCGTTGTCTTCCAGTTCTTTGACGCCGGCTCGTGTATAGACGGACGTCTAACGTCTGCTTGGCAATGGACAAGTCAGTTGGAGAAGAAGCGCTATTTCCCAGTCTTTCTTCTTGCAGGTAAGTACTCGCCACATTTCCTCTTGTTTCGCACCTCTTAATCTGAATACATGTTAGGCTTTGTTGGATTCGACGGAGAATGGTAGTCTTAGAACGCAAACATAGAGATATACACAATCTTTAGATAATCATAGGTGAGTCTATTAGAAGGAATGTGACATTGCCTTATGCGAGCTAATACAGACGTCTATTGAAGATGCCACGGAGCAAAATTACATTTTCAGGCCCATGAGTGCGGACGTAAGCCTCTCTGCGACGAACTCCGGCTCTTGTCGGGCCATCTCGATATAAGTTAAGAGTTTTTTGATGCCAATTTCCATCTGAGTGCCGTAGTTATTAGTCTTCCCGAAACCAGCTTCTTCAATCTGCATAACCGCGCGCCTGCGTTCTTCTTCCGTTGGGAATAGCTCGACTTCCCGCAGAACGATGTCAAGCGACTCCAGCGAAGAGACAGGCGGTATACGTAAATCCGCATCAAAAACCTCCAAAAGCTGCGTCTCTGCCAGCATCGGCTTGATAGAAGTAGTAGCGATGATCAACAGACGGCGGCCCTTGGGTGGGCGACGACCAAGTAGTACAAGAAGAGCCTGAAGAACAGCGTTTGAGAAGTTCGGACCGATCGGAACCCATTCTATAAATAATAAAATGAGCGTGAGACTTAAGGGAATTTATCCACTACTGACCCAGCAATCGCTCGATGTTATCAACGACAACGACACTTAATGGACTCTTGTAGCTGTCCGTAAATATCTTGTTTATGGCGGCGATTTTCTGAGTAGGGGACATGCCAATCATCGACTCTGGGGATACAAGCTTGATAAAAGGAAACTGGGAAGCTTGCGCAATTGTTGCAGCCATCGCCGTCTTCCCAGATCCCGGTGGGCCGTGAAGAAGCACGCTGACCAATGGCGTTCTTGTCGATGTCCGAACCTGTTCGACGAAGAGTGCTCCGTCACGCAGAAGTTCCTATTAAAGACAGAAGCTCGTCAGGAATGTCCATTTATGGAAGATAGCATCCGCACATCAACCACAGGATGGAAATGGATAATGCCGTTCTGGATGACTTGCTGAAGTTCTTCCTCAGCCACACCAAAGGCGGGGTGGACCTCCTCAAGAGCGCCAAGGAAGTCCTCCCGATTTACTCGCAAATTTTCGACATCATCCGAGATCCCAGCCATCGTTCCTACCTATTTGAAATCAGATACAACGAACTACGATACAAAATAAAAACTCGCCTTCACATGCCTGTTGAATGCGAAACTAGTCGCACTCTTTACTAAGCCACTAATTTCAGCGCCAGAGAAGTTCTTCGTAAGGTTGGCAAGCTCTCGTAGATCGACATCAGACTCCATGACACGGTTGGTCCTCATCTTAGCAGTATGGATGTTAAGGATCTGTAAACGCCCATTTTCATCCGGTAAAGAGATTTCCATGTGAACCTCCAGGCGGCCAGGTCGTAATAAGGCCTCATCGATCATGTCCAGGCGATTCGTCATTCCAATGATGAGCACATTGTTGAGCTGATCGACACCGTCCATCTGTACCACGCGTAGAGTTAAGAGAGATAATTTTACAGTGCAATATCAACTTTACCTTTGACAAGAGTTGATTTACTACGCTGTCGCCAACTCCGGTACCCCCAGTCGTTGAGCCGCGCTGTTTGCAGATTGCATCCAGCTCATCAAAGATGATGATGTGAAGGCCACTTTCATCTCCTTTTGCTTTGTACTGCAATGTCCTTATTAGTCGAGATCATAACTGAAGGCTCTCGCTCCCACCTCGGCTTCGGCCTCTGCAAAGAGCTTTCGGATATTCTCCTCGGAAGCACCGACGAATTTGTTGAGGATTTCAGGTCCGTTAACGATCTTCGGTTCTCTGGCATTCAGCATTTTGCCGATCTGTCGGGCCATTAGGGTTTTACCAGTTCCTGGCGGACCGTACAATAGGATACCTATTGGGGATGTCAAAGGGCTAGTAAGGAAGAAATAGGAGTCATCGCTACACACCTTTGACATGTTGAATGCCCAGCTTCTCTACGAGTCCAGGAGGGAAGACACGAGAAGCAAATGCCCGACGAAAGATGTTACTAAATTCCTGGTCAAGACCGCCAATACCCATGTCCTCAAACTTGAAATTCGGAGCAAGGATTGCATTAGGGTGTGCTCTATAAGGAGCTAAGCAAGTGCTTCATTAAAAAAATAGAAGAAAGGACTTGCTTCCTAGCCGAGCCCTTCAGCTTGATCAACGAATCGCTGGCCTTAACAATATTCACATCTGTCTTATCAAAGACAATTCCCAATCCTTGGACAGAGGCTCCACCGTTCATCTCAACGCCGGATAGACCTTTAACTACGGCTTTGAGGTTCTGTCCATGAAAATCGAACACCAAAATTTCTCCGACGCCTAGAATCATTCCATCGAATGCCTTAACGAAGTTATGGGCCATCTCGTCCGTTGAAAATTGTTCCGCGATCTCATGTCGCTGTCTGAGAAATCCTACTTCCAAATCCAAAGACTGGATGTAGGCTCGGGACATGGCAGCTGGTAATGGCTGGACAGAGATTTGATCCCCAGACAAACTCAAGCCCATCCATTGACGCTGTAACGCAGATGCACCAACTTCATGTGTGTGCAGCTTGCCTGTGTTATCATATCTAAACAAAGCCCGTTAAATTAGTCGTAACTTGAAACAGATACTTGCTCGTGTTACTGACTTCACGGTTGCTGGGAAAGCATCCTTGACGAGAACATGGTCGCCGTCCCGGAAGCCACTCTGAGGATGTAAAATAAGCCTATTTGTCAGAGCGAGAGCGTCGCTGGGACACGAGACGACTTGAAATCTTGAGAAAGACTTTGAGATTTGGGATATCATAGACCACAGAATAGGACGCACCCTCCTGCCCCCCCGCTACTGCTACCACCGCCTCCACGAGGCATCGGGGAGTGTAATCGTTGCTCGTATGAGCGCTTTTCATACAGATCTTCTGCCCGAGGGGGTGGCACTCGTTGTCCAGCACGAGAATTTGGAGGGGGCGCATTGTATCCAGGATTGGGAGGTAAACGCGAATAATTATTGCCTGAAGGCGTCCCACCGCCCGACGACCTGCCGAAGAAGCTCATCTTTACAACAAGAAAGTAGAGACTGTGTCTGTCCAAGTGTCTCTAATGAGGTTCGATTCCGAGAGATACGCCTATTTGATGTCACTGGCAAGTGAGTGGATGCGTTTCCAGTTACGCACCGCGCCAGCACAGCAACACGATTACGGCCTCTGCCGGTCCCGCGTCACAACGATCCCGACGCCCGAACTAAGCCCCGCCACCCACCTTTGCTTTGCATTTAAGAGTGCAACTCTATCCTGCTACCTTATGTCTGACCCTCTACCGGAAGTTATACCGCCGTTTTTCGACGATGATTTACCTTTAGACAGGCGCAAATGCCGACTGCTTGGCCCTACAGCTCTGGTAAGTTGTCTTGGTCCTCTCGTGCTAAAGCATTCCTAGACGCATCTTTCTGTCGGTCGGTCTCAACCAGGTCGTGCAAGCTCTTATGGGCATTTTAGTCATCCTTTCTCTTGTGTTTAAGCGTCATAGGGAGTCCCCTAAGCGACCTTGGAGGATATGGTCCGTTAAAATCTGTTCTAACTATAAACGTACTGTTCACAAATTCATTCAGGACGTTCGACGTTTCGAAGCAGGTGGTCGGACAAATGTTCATACATGGAATGAACTTGCTCATATCCGGAGTGGGAGCTCACCATGCTTCCAGCAACCCCTGTGCTCTCTACTTCCTTAATATTCTCATTGACACCACGCTAGGTCTGTGTTGTGCCCGAAGAATCTTGATGTTCAACTGACTTATTATCTAGGCGTCGCCCTCATTTATTTCATTCATCATTTCCTCACATATATGTTCTCGGATAAGCTTATGCTGAAAGGCTTCCGCTCTGGACAATATGGATCGCCGCCGTCTATTCTATACTGGATACGGCAGGCTGCTGTCTATGTCACGGCTCTTACAACCATGAAACTTGTCGTAATAGGTCTCTTCGCCATCTGGCCAGGGATATTTCAAGTAGGAAATTGGCTTTTAAGTTGGACTGGTGGAGGAGATGGAATCCAAGTGATTTTGTGGGTGCTCTAAATGTTGTCTGATTCTACTTCCTCGCTGTCTAATGAGGTCTTATAACAGTGTCATGGGGCTCTTCCCAATAGCTATGAACGTCCTCCAATTTTGGCTTATCGATTCAATCGTCAAGGCGGCTTCTCAAGATAGCGAGCTCCTTCCAAGTTCCTCTCCGAGACATTCGGCTGACCGCGAGCCGTTAGTCGAGTCCAATAGATCTTCTGATGATGATGGGGATGCTTCTATCCACGGGCATGATGCAGAGAATGTTCCATTCATTGGCTCCTCTCAGTCTCTTGGGTCCAAGGACGCGGTAGAAGATGAGCAAAAATATCTATCTTCACGAACAAGCACCAATGAACCCGAGCATCCGGATGAGTCGCGTACCAATTCGTCTCTAAGCTCCTCGCAGAATGATGAGTCTCGGCAGAGCTTCACGGTGCAGCCGGCTAGTCCCACGAGCCATAGGCGAAGAATTGCTCCACGAGTACCTCCAGAACCGCAACGATGCAAAGCATCTGGAACCCGTATGCTTGCTTCGCCTGGAGCCCCAGCTGCCAGCCAAAAGACGAAACAATCGGCTGGGATTGTCCAGATAGAACTAAGGACTTTACACGAGAAGGTGGCGAACAGAGATGAACGCGGGGACTGGACTTTTTCTTAGATCTGGCCGTTTTGACGTGTACATTACTTCTTAGTCATTGTAGAATAGGGTAAGAGAAGTTAATTGATCCGAGTCTGCACTGGGACTTAAATCTATCTTCTACTATTCCATCACAGGGCTTTTGACGACCAGCTGTACCTCCACACCTTGAGATGCGAAATTTCGGATTCGGTTCCTACCGTTCGAGGATATCGTAACGCCTTTCCTTTCCAGAGACTTCTTTATTCCTATTCGCCAAACATGATACATCCCATCCGTATAGGAGCAGTGGACCCGGGACTTCGAGTAGCACAGTGCGATGAGTCGCAGTCATTCGTTGTTGCGAATTCTCTCACCTTTATAAGATTGGGTTATGTCCTTGGTCTTCCCATGCACTGCGATTTTAATTTGTCGGAGATGCCCCTCTCTTACCGAATTTACTCCATAATCTTGGGGCATGCGCTTTACACGAGACGTGTAAAAGGGTCGAAACAGATGTATCTACGACGGTTTTCTATGGCTTACTGCCTCGATATCCGATCGGTCCGGTACTTGACAAGTGGCTCCTTCATCGAGCAAACAGCTAGACCTCATGACCATACTCCAGACAATCGGAGTAACGAAGGCATCGAAGAGCGGAACCTAGATCCCTCCGTTAGGGGCTGGGGGGCGACCCAGACGGCAACAAATAGACGAGCCCTTAATTACAATGACAAGTTCTATCGATAATTGACGCCAGTTGGGACATGATGGTTCACATGTGATACACGACCAGGAAGCAGCTAGGTCAATCTTGCGAAGGAGCGACACTCCCGATTTACACCTGGAAGCTTATGGGACCAAAAACACGAAATACACGACTCATAGGGTATTGCAGAAGCGGCATTGTGGAGAAAGAACTAACTCATTTTGGCTTACCGTGTCCTGACCAACGAAAAACGGTTGCGTGCGGAGGGGGGGAAACAATCGCGTCAAGCAATACAACTGACCAATACCACAACTTGAAGGGAAAAGATGCGAGATGCATGGCATGGTTAATGCGGGAAGCGGAACAATCGGGCTCTTCCTTCAGCTTGCTCTTGATACAAGGGGTTTTTTTGAGAGGGGTGGCAGAGGGCGAGACAAAAGAAGGATGCCAACGCCCCGGTAATGGAGTAGATGCACGCACTGCACTGACATGTTAACCGGGTTCTTACGGATTACACTGCCTTTCAAAGAACAATATATTAATGGATTCCTGGTGCCCTCCAGGACCTTCTAACCTGATGTACAGGGTGGGCATATCTTGAGCATCAGTTCCCAATGTGACCCACCGGTGAACAATCTGGAATGAGAATGATTCTCGTACTTCGATCGATTCAAGATTCTGCTTGCTTTACAATGAGTGGTGGCCCTCCTAGCACTCGTCTGTCAACGTCCCCCCGCTTGCCTGGCTACTTGTTCCAATCCGATTCAGTTGGTCAGCAGATGTAAATTGTCGGATTAAAGATGAGTATCGGATACCGGAAGCCCCAACGCTCAAGATGTTCGGACGAACTCGAACTCAGACTAGTCGTGCCTTTTTTACCAATCATATTACATTTCAGCCAACGCACGTCTCGGTCAAAAAGACAACAATCTCCTGTAAGTTACGAGTAATTACCGATGCCAATGAAGTAGCGGCATGCTATTGCGTCTCATAGTAGACAAGTACGTGTCGGCACTATTTTTCGCCCTCTTTCTCGATCTTTGCAAGTGCGACTTCAGCGGCCGCGTTCCGAGCGGCCTGCTTTGTTGATCCTTCGCCAACCTAGCATGACGTGAGAAAGGTTAACCAAGGCGGTAGATAAAATGAAAGACTTACTCCGTGGCTTACGCCCGATACTAGATCTCTGGTCAGAACTGAGCCGGACGTGAAGTTGAATATACGCGTACTTGTACATTCGCATATCCATGTGGGAGCGTGTTCGGGCCCTCTGCTGATCTCGATCCAGGACAGCGCAGTCAGGCGTCCCTTTGCTTGTAGATCTAACTGAAAATTAGCCCAGAAGGGGTTGGCAGAACGGAAGGCCAACGACAATTATTTAGTTTGACCGTTCCTAAGCAATGCCACCGGCACAGATATAAGCCCATGAATCCACAGAACAAAGAGGTAGCATACCACTCATGACGACGATGGGGCACAAGAATGCTTGACTTTGAGCCGCAGATACAGTTGAGACTTGATGTTTCGTGGCTTTGCACAGGAGCCCTATTGAGCCTCTTTATAGCTACCTTGCCACTTTTTACTCGAATTCTGCACAAGGCAGTTGGAGCTAGTGGTTTCCATAAACGATCAATCTCGGGCTATCAATAGCGAAGAAGTTCCTGTTGAATCACTTCTGTTCCGCTTTCCTGCCGGTCCTTTGCGATGCTTGTTAACAGGATGAAACGGCATGTTGGAGTTCCTATGATAGGTGTTTGTGCCTGCCCTTGCACGAGGTGGCGGTAGGGAACGAAGGGGAGCTGTTCCGAGATAGGACAGTTTCTGCGGTTGTAAGGGGTCTTGGGGCAGAAAGGCAAGTAATAAGACTCCTCAGTCCCTGCGAATTATTTCCTTCATGGCAGACTCATATCCGGAAGAAAAGAAGTATGGCCAAGATGAAATTAGGGTTACATTTGATATTTGACTATCAAACAAATCAACATCCGGTCTAGAAGAATTCGATCCCAACGGCACTCACGGGAGACATCCCGATGACTCAGTATGACAGCTCCGCCTCACCTGGTTTGCAGCTCGATCGGAAGATACATTCATGCATCGATGAGAAACCGCACTCGAGAAAGAATAAGCAATGATTAACTGACGATCGCAATTACTCTGCCACGACCCAGACTGTACAAATCTTAGGGTCTCTCGACGATGAAAGGTTGTAAGCAAATCGGTAAGCTCCAATTTACCAGCGTCCGTCATCTGACAAGAACTACCCTCCACCAGGCAAAGGTATCCGAATCAAGATAATAACAGCATCAAGCTTGTCAAGTACAGCTGTTCGCTTCCAAAAACAAGAACCGGCCGCGGGGATTCTGTCGTTGCACAGTGGCTATGCTATGTAGATGAACTCAGAGTTCGGACGCGAATCACAATCCATTCAGCACCGAACGGTCACTTAAGAGCACATGAGCAGTGATAGCTCACGAACTTCGTATTCTAGGACACTCACCTACAGTCGCGATGTCCAAAGAAGAAGAACGAAGTAGACTACAGGCGACGCGTCTATTAGTTCTAGATAAACAACAATGATGTGTGAAAGAGCGGCTGCTGATGTGCTAAAGGTTTCACGCCGTCTGCTCCGGGACAACAGCCGCATTTGTCGATTGACGAGTAGCAGATAGAACGCTCTGAATTCCAGCCAGACCATCCTTCCACGCAAGCAAACGTCGTCCAAGGACCTCCCATTGTTCTAGAGCAAAGGAACGCGGTGAAGCCCGGACAACGTGTAGTGCTTGGGTCGATTGCGACAATTTGCCTGAAAGCAATCCTGCTCGTATAGCTGACACAAAGTTAGCAATATACGTAAGCATGTATTACCAACTGCATGCCTTACCATCTATTACCCATTTCTCCACTTCATGCGGTTCGATCTGTAAGGCTGAAGCTATCTCATCGTATAAAATATCATGGCCAATTTTGGAGAAACCGATCTCTGATAGGAGGAGGAGACGCAGCTTCCGCTCCAGTTGAAGTGTGTCCAGCCCTATAATGGGTCGCATCAGCTCTGCGTATATGGTAAGATGCCGTAAAACCCACGGTATTCGTCTAAGATAAGTTTGTTCTTCTGCTGCCAGGCTCTAAAGTCTTCTAAACCATGCTTATGAAAGATGACAAGAAGATCGAACAGCTCGTTTGATCCTAGGGCTTGGACGCTCTCCAACTCGAGTAGTGAATTGAAGTCGAACATCGATGGAATTCGAAGAGCCGATGCGATAAGCTCCAGGCTCGGGGTCACGGATGCTGAAGTAGGTAGCGATCGAACATGCGATATTGAAAAGGCAAAGGCCGTCTCGCTGAGAAGGCAATGTCGATTAACGAATGACAGCAAATGAATCAAATTGTTCCCACAATTGACCGACAGAAGCGAACGCATCTGCAATACTTTTCAAGAAATCGCTCTTTTCTTCCGCAGAAACACCCCATTCAGTTAACCATCTATCCACATCAGTAGCTGTGAGTCGCAGACTTTCTAGCTCGTCGTTCTCCTGCGCGACTTTTAACAGCGTCTTGCATACAGAAAGACGAGCCGGCGACGTGCGTGGAATGATGTTGAATAGATTAGCCAATCTGATGAGCATTAACGATAGTTCATAAGAAAATGAATAGAATGGGAAAGGCGTACATTCGATACTTGAGAGATGATTGTTCAGTAGTGACTTGTTGCGAAATGACCGTGACTACTTTTGACACGTTCTTCTGAAGCTCTTGCGAGTCCGGGGAATTTAGAGCGAGCAAGTGGGAGAAAAGAAGATTATAAAAGCCCTCGATTTCTTAAGCAAAAGGGATGACATTATCAAGATGAAAGATACAGCATCAGTTCAAGGCCACGCACCTCTTTCTGGCCCATCGCCTAAGTTGTCTAGAGCATCGATCACTTTGGAAATCAGGTCCCTTTTCCTCCCTTCATCCTCATCAATCGTTTTTTGGTTCACTGATATCTTGAGAGCGTTGATGAAAGATTCTTTGAAGGTGCCACGCTCGGACTCTGGTTTTGTTTGAGCAACGTAATCCACGAGTTCTTGAATCTACCCTTGTTTCAGAATGATGTCTCCGACACGCAGAGTCGCTTACCTGCTCCTCGTAAGTCCCTTCTGCGAACACCGAGACTGAATCTGCCTGTGCCATAGCTTGGCTGAACTGGATTTTAATGTATTTGGAGTGTTGTAAGAAGTACTTGGCGGTGCACAAAATTTCGTTTCGGTGAAGTCATCCTCTCTCTCTTGGAGAATGATTCTCACGCTCAGACAAATCATGTTACCACCATTAGTAGAGAATGACCTTCAGGCCCTGGGGACTCATTGGTTCTCGCACCAGATATAAAATGCGGATGCTATAAGTATACGTGTGCGCGCAACAGTCAAAATGGGAAACTGATCCCATGCCGGCCATATGCATGTTGTGTTTGCTAAACATAGACTAGCGACGTGTAAGCCAAGGCATTACATTTTCGTGAATCCTGGTCCATATTGATCGCAAAACGCAATTCTGTTTCGCAAAGTCGTACCGCTCGCACGGTGTGCATTCTTGTATTTAAGAGCTTTCAGCCTCCGCTATACTGCAATCTTGCTCCGTGCTCCCTCTACCCATTGGCTTCTTGGGATCCAGGCAGCTCCGTGATGGACTTGCTCCTGAGCTTGCTCGTATGGTCGCTCTTTTCAGTTCATTGTTGTCTATCCTCCCCCTCTAGTCCCCTGGTCAACGGTGTAGGCAGGCTAAAGGAGCGAGTTTCACATCCCCGTGGTTGGGAAAAGGAATACGAGCTCCGCCCGATCAGATCTTAGAGCTCAAAATCGCACTTCCCCAGCCATCCTTTCATGTTCTGGAGCAGCACTTGTATGAGGTCAGTGACCCTGAACACGCTCGATATGGCCAACACCTATCGAAGGCGGAGGTAGAGGCACTTGTCGCACCGCACCCGGAAAGCGTCACTTCCGTCGACAGTTGGTTACAGTCTCATGGAATAGAAGTCGATGATCTTGTTCGCTCGCCTGCCAAAGATTGGGTTACTGTACGTATTCCAGTCTCCCAGGCAGAGATGATATTGAGCACTGTAAGTTCAAGGACATTATTTGATTGAAGTGAGCTCGTACTGAAGTACTGACCAAACGAGGAATATCACATTTGGACTCACGAAGAAAGCGGCGATACGGTCGTTCGCACTCTCCAATACAGTGTACCAGAGCAAGTATATGATCATGTGGAATTGATTCAGCCCACGACGATGTTTGCTCGTATAAAGAAGCAAAGAACTACCTTCCGTTGGTCGAGTCATCAAGACATACCGCCATTTAACCACACGAAAATCACTCTGCCTAATGGAATATCTGTAGATGCAAGTTGCAATACTACTGTTACGATTGACTGCTTGTTGGAACTTTACAATGCGGTCGGCTTTAATGCATCTGGTACTATCGGAAATCAAATTGGCATAACTGGCTATCTTGAGCAATTTGCAAATATCGCCGATCTGCAACTATTCTATGCTGACCAGAGACCCGAAGCTCTGAATTCATCTTTCAAATTTATTTCTGTTGCTGGTCCGTGTCATCCCTTCTGCATAGTATGCTCTATATTCATGTCGCTTTCAGGTGGACAGAATTCACAGAACGTATCCGAGGCTGGAGTAGAAGCCAACTTGGACACGCAGTTCGCATTTGGTCTTACTTTTCCAACGCCCTCAACATTCTTTTCGACCGCCGGAAGACCTCCGTTCATTCCCGACATCGGTACCCCGACAAATACGAACGAACCATATTTGACTGTTAGTCCTTTTGCCTGCACTCTGGAAGGTTGCTTACATCGTTTATTTTAGTGGCTTGATTTCGTTCTTGCTCTGGATAACCCTCCTCAGGCTATTTCTACTAGTTATGGGGATGACGAACAAACAGGTGCGATCTACCATTTCCCTTCCGCAGTTCATAACTTACGGTGTTTAAGCTAGTTCCGCGAAGTTTCGCCCAGCGTGTATGCAACAGTTTCGCTCAACTTGGTCGGTAATGTACCGATTCATGGTTGAACATCTCAATGACCATTGCGCTACAGGTGCCCGTGGTGTAACTCTCACTTTTAGCTCTGGGGACGGCGGAGTCGGAGACGGAGATCCAGGTACATCGAAGACATTCTCATATGAGTCCGGTGCTAATCAATCGCGGCGCGTAGACCCAGCGACTCAAGAATGCATCACCAATGACGGACGTAACGCGACTGAATTCATACCAGGTTTTCCCGCGAGTTGTCCTTTGTGAGTTGCACGTTGATAAGATAACATTCGCTAATTGTTTCACAGTGTGACAGCGGTAGGCGGCACTATTTTCATCCCTGAGGTAATCCAAGCGATTCATATAGAAGCATTTTCACTTCCTTACAAGTTTTCAAATAGGTTGCAGTCGACTTCTCCGGAGGAGGATTTAGCAATTTCGTAAGAGATGATCAGTACTAACCCCAGGCAATGCTGAGTCCTCGTAATCCAGTTTGCTCGTCCTGCATATCAAGACACAGTGGTTCAAGCCTACTTGGACGCGCTTCCGAAAGGAACGTATGCAGGACTCTTCAACCCGTAAGCTTTTTCCGATTCTAAATCTCTTCTGTCGCGTTGCTGACGACCTTCCTTTCTGTAGCAAAGGAAGAGCAAGTCTTTCTCTATGATTGTTGAATACTCTTCCGTCCTTACTGATTTTTTTACTAGGCTATCCCAGACGTCAGTGCACTGGCCGATAACTTCAAGATTTTCTTCCAAGGGCGGGCTGGCCTCATAGGGGGGACGTCTGCGTCATCTCCGACGTTCGCTGGGTTCGTTGCCCTATTAAATGACGTCCGACTTGCGAATGGAAAGCCACCTCTGGGATTCTTAAACCCGTTCCTTTATTCCCTTGGTAAATTCGGGTTCAGTGACATAACTGTTGGAAATAATCCAGGATGCGGTACCCCAGGTAAGATCGTTCTTGTATTTCCCTCTATTGAAACAGTCATCAATTACATGTGTTTAGGCTTCAACGCAACGGTCGGCTGGGATCCAGGTAAGAAGCCGCTTTGATCCCTGGCGCATAAGCAAGAGACTTACCTTGCTCCATGGTCTAGTCACTGGATTCGGAACACCCGACTTCGGTAAGCTCAAGGAATTGGTTCTTTTGTAAGGCTGTGGTTGTTTGAGTATTTCGTTTCGTTTGTACGAATACAAACCATCTTGTCGTGTTATATATGGAGGGATATCCCATTGAACTCGCACCATCGGCACGGTGCCCAAAGGTGCAAACCAGGTATGACCCAATATTTGCTCCTATGTATGTATCCTTAAACAGAACGAACTTTTCGAGCTATTTCTACATCAGACTGTACGAGGTTACCAACGCATTACTATGAAATGTGGTCGCCTCGAAACAAAGAGATGCAATTCACCCCCTGTGCAATGTCCAGTACAGCACCAAAACACGCGGAAGAGAGTGACATAATGATGTTAGAGCGTTGGAAATTTCGAGGCGCATTTTTGTGCCATTTCTCACTGTGTACATACACTCATCACATTATGGCTGAAATCTCGCTTTGTTGTTTATTTTTATCGCACTTGACGTATATTCATGTTGTTATCCTAAACCATCCACTTATTCGTGAGCCCACTACCCCGGCTCCTCTTGCATGACAAGGCCGATAGTTACCGGGTAGCGGTCAGCAGTCCGCAAGGTAATCAGAAATAGCCGTCTTCTCAGCCGAGTCGACGGAAAGGTCGTAATAGTGCTTGACCTGAACGTAAGCGCGGACGTACGTGCATACGAAGCTGGCCTGCGTCGGGACCCACTCTGCAGGGTCCCTGTCACCTTTAGAGCGATTGCTGCTAGCGCTCACCGCGAGGAGCTGCGGACGCGTGACATCGTTCGCGAAGGCTTCGCGTTCAGAGGCGGTCCAGCTCCGCGCACCGGAGACCCATGCTTCCTTTAGAGGTACGAGATGATCCTGTGAGCAGACCTCGTTCATCAGTTTTCTGGCCTCTTCATTATGAAATTGGGCTCATGAGGCAAACCGGACTTACGATATCGAAGGTACTTGGATCGGTGGTAGTAGCCCCGTCATAGGAAGAACTCCAAGAGCCTGATGTTGACTGGCATGCGGAATCGGTGACGACATTTGTACCGTCACGCTTCAGAATGGCTACACAAAAAGGTCCAACAAGCTAGTTCGTAAATAAGCAGAGTGCGTAGAGCTGACAACGCACTTTCACGTGTATCGCAGTTCCCGGAGACTGAGTGGGAATCAGAATTTTCTTTTCCCTTGTGGCCCATGAAATGAGAACTCACTGGTAATCCAAGTGTGGAACTGATCCCGCTCATAAGCTGGCGAGTTTACTTCGTCAGTCACAGTCACTGCAGAGGTATCAAATTAATATACAGATCGCTGAACAGCGACGACGACATGACTCACGTTCTGAAAGATACGTGCGAGCGGTGGCAGCCGAGATCGGAGTCGGCAGAGCGCGTATGTATAGAGGTGCAGCATAAGCCTGCCCAGCAAGCAACAAAAAGGATCCGCCGAGAACAGAGAGGGGAAAAAGGTTCACGGAGAACATCTTGCTGGGTTAGCTATGGTCAGCTAGCACCCGAGTCTCCTGAGCGACCGGGCTTGCAGAGTCATGATATGGATGCCCGCCCTTATATATCCACGAGTATTTAGGTCTCGAAGATCGTTGATCGTTGACGAAAGTGGGAAAGATCGTGGAAGCAAAGGAAGTACCATCGTTCCTAGACGTAGAGAATAAAAAGGAGCGCATGCGTTGATGATACGCATGTGGTAGGCTAGAAGATAAGAGGAGAAATATCTTGGCCAGAGCGTATTGGAAAGCTCTGTGATACACACGTGTTTGGGGAAGCAAGTTCACAACAACACATGGTCAGTAAACAGTTTTGTATGACGTGTCGAGTCACACGAACCTATGTCAAATCTGTTGGTAAATCAGCGGAGCTCAGTCGCTCCTCGAGGCTTTAACACAGCGATACGCTGGTATAAGAGATAAACACGAGCTCTTCTGATGCGAACTTGGTGTTAAATAGTTGATAACGACATCATAAGTCTTGGAAGCAGACGACGTTAAGGTTATAGAGATAACAGCGTTGATTTTCATAGGCTTGAATCCGTAACACCAGTTTGATAGCAATTTATTAGTCTTGTTGTCGTGCTTCAGCATGCGGAGCGAGGCTAGAGACGATCTATGATGACCTTATCAGTAGTGTACAATAAACTTCATATAAATAACTTTACGACAATCATCACGTGTTCTAATTTCTCCCATCTTTCGTTACCCACGTTCGCAACTCATCCTATCTTGTCTTGCGCAACTTCTCATATCCGATAATCCAACTGACAATGTCGTCCGAAACTTCCGAAGTCGTGATCATCAAGAAGCGAAGTAGAGCATCAGCTCGCATTCGTGATCGTTCCCAAGAGCCGGAGCTTGACATTACTCGACCTACCTCAGAAGAACCAGAGGTAGTTTCAGACGAGGACAAGAACCTTCCGTGCGTCCTTCTTTTCTTTATGCGGCTGGGGATACACATTGCTCATTGTCGCTAGCTTAGACGACCTTATTGAGCTGCGCAAACTGCGGCGAGCGCGTGAAGGCATTGATGTTACGAAGCTCAACAAGGGTGAACCTAGGAAGCGGAAGAAAGCTGCTGAAGATGGGGCAACGAGTACACCTGCTGGACTCATAAAAAGAGGGATTGATGATGTAGAGTTAGTCTGTTTCACAGCTCAAACACTGATGATAACTAAGGACAAGTCAAACTAGTGAGAAGGAACGAGAGGAGAACAAAGCTCGACGAGCTGTGCGCACGAACAACTTCACGCAGCAAACAAATGCTCTGGACGTCGATAAACACATGTAAGCTCCTTTAGTCCTAAGCTGCTGATAACGGCATTTCACTGACGTTTCTTTTAGGATGGCATACATCGAAGAGAATATCAAGAAACGGCGTGGCGAGCGAGGCGAAAAGATCGAAGATGATCAGACTGCAAAGCCATTCGATCCTCAAGAGGAACTCTTCCGCCTACCAGAGAAGCTCAAGGCTCAGGGTACCACGAAAGTACAAGAGGAAGGAAGCGTAACAAACAGCTTGTCCATGCTTACAGCTATTCCGGAGGTGGACTTGGGCATGGAGTGCGTATCTGATTCATACGTGCAAGGTTCAGACTAGCTCATATTCCTAATGCGCAGCGCACGACTGAAGAATATCGAGGAAACAGAGAAGGCGAAGCGTCTAATTGCCGTTGCGAAGAAGGAGAGGTCAAAGAACAATACCGACGAGGAGGCATTAGCTAGCACACGTTGTAAGTTCCCCATCGTCCTTCTTTCGGATAGGTGACTGACTGATTGTAATGTGAAGTCTACAAACCGAACCTCAAACAGAAATCCGATGCGGACATCATCCGTGATGCTAAGCTCGAAGCGATGGGATTACGTCCAGACGATTACGAGCCTCGTCGACATCATGAGAAGGTCCAGACTGCTACTGACGAGTTGGTAAGCGGACTTTTCCAGATTCCTGTTTATGATATTTCTGCTTCTTATCTTGCTGTTCTCGTATCTGTATACTAATCGGACCCGTAGGTTATGGAACGATTTAAGAAAAGGATGCGCAAGTAATACGCATTGGATATTCCTGTATTTTTTGTGTGTACCGTGTCGCGTTAGCAATCCATCTCACATTCTCAGACTTTACAATGCAGTGAAGGTCTTGGCCTATATCGTCATTTCATGCGAGTCCAAAACATCTACTATACACAATCATGAATCAAACCGCTTGTTATTATCACGAAAAGAGGCGTAAAAAAACTGAGAAGCCATCATAAACTCGAACGTGACGTTCTTTTCAAAGGTAAACACTCGCAAAGCTAGAAAAGGACGAAAGCGGGAGCATGCATAAAATGGCGACGAAAGCGGGGAAACAAGTCCTGAGGCAATGGAATGGAGGTGTCTCTATTGCGCAGCTCCATCTAGATTTCGAACGTGAATTTTCTCCAGTAGGCGAAACAGACCGAGGGGTGGGCAAGCTCGTAGGTGCTTCCTGAGGGGGAACTGAAGATGACGAGCTCTCTTGATGTTGTCGTTCTGACGTGAACATCCGATCAGTAGCGGTGGCAGCAGACCAAGCGTCAAACGCCTGCAACTCTCTTTCAAATCCGTCATCCACCTCACTCTCCGGGCGTAGAAGCGAAGAAGGTATTATCAAATGCCTCGCTAGCGGGTCTGGGGGGAATATTGAATCTACTGGAGGAAGCATCATTTCTGGTGCTTGTATGCCTCCGCGGCGTAGCGGAATCCCAGAAGCAGTTGGTGCAGGTGTGTGGCTCCGCCACTCTGCAAGTGTCCCTCCGAGCAGGGGATGAGGATTAGTCGAGATATCGCCGTTTTCAGGGGAATCGTAAAGAAGACTCGAGCCACGCGACAAGGCAGGACGAGTTGGGTTAGCAGCCGAAGTACGTCCAGGCTGCGCTTCTTCTGCTTCTGTGGAAGGAGATGGAGACGGGACACGAGTGGTATTGTCCCGCGTTGAGGGACTGGGTGGGTCAAATAATGTGGCTCGAGGAAGGTCATAAAACGTCGACGAAGCCGGTGGCGGAATCTCAGCCAGACGCGTACTAGGAGCTCTTAATATCTGAGTGCCTTCCGAAGCAGCTCTGTCTCGACCTTGAAGGAGCTGCCTGTGGCTTGAGCGTCTACGCGCCGCAAACTCTGAGAACTCTGACGCCAGGTCAGGCATCTGCACTCTAGCACGAAGCGGTTGAAACCTGTAATTACGGCCCGCATGGCCAGTCGGAGGGCGCCCTAAGGATGACGTATTGTTAGACGGGTTACTATTGGTGCTACCAGCTCCTGAACCGAATACTGAAGTCCATCTTCTCGTGCCTGCAGGTATAAAATGACTATGTGGAACTGGTAGATGCCGTCCTGGTATCGAAGCAGCCCCTTCGTAAGGTCTGTGGGCTACAGAAGGGTCGTCTGTACGACCAGTTGTGAGCATCGTTGGTGCTGGTGGGTACCCACGTGGATTCCCCATCTGCCCTCCATTGCTGTAAACATCATACAGAGCCGAGTCAATTCGAGCGCCTTCAATTCCGCCCATCCCATCTCCAATACCGTAATCATCTTCGTCAGAATCAGCCGGCGTATACAAAAACCCGGGCCCGCCATTCAAGTTCGTGGTCGACCTGTTTCTAAAACGGTTGTATGGCGCAGGGTGGTAGGTCCCGCTTAAGGCGAGTGAGTGCAGACTTTCGGAGGTATGCTGGGAGATAAGTCGTTTGTCTTCGACTGAAGGTCGCGCTCGACGGTCGGCTAGCTCCTACTTAAAGGTCAGAACACATATTTGGCATATACTGAGCCGGGGCACACACCTTGAGTAGGATCTCAATCATAGTGACCACGAAGGTATCCTCCTCGTCCAGGTTCTCTACGAAGCCTTCGTAGGACAGCGACGGTTTGGTCTTTGCATCATGCTCTTCTCTGAGCTTCCTGATTGCACCAGCACTAGGCAGAAAAAAGCGTGGAGATGCGTCAGTTGCTGCTGATGTAACGATAAAACACACTTCTTTCTCACATAATAGACTCTATCTTCGTGACGAGCACTTCATCGGTATGTCTGAGCGTCCTGGACAGGGATGAGTACGCGGTATATTGAGGGAGGAAGAGTGAGCTCACCAGCGACCCATGGGAGCTTATATGGTAGGGGAAGCAAGAGATGGTCTCGTCTGGGAGATTTCCATGGGCGAAACCCGTCGCGCGGCGGGACCCTGAATGATACCGTGGGAGATTTCCGTTGCTTACACAGCCTCGTGACTAGGGACCCACAATAAAAGTAACTGGAGCCACATAATCAATTCAATTGTAACGAAAATGGGCATGTACACAACAGAACCAGACCAGAACAAATACCCCAACTCTAAATTTCACAAAATAGAAACCAGCCCCTATTCTGTTCCGCTCCCGGAGCCATTGAGCTCTCCTGCTTCTGAACCTATACCATTCTGGGTTGGTTTGCTCTGACCGTTCTGAGTGCTTGGTGTCGCTGATCGTGCTCCCCCACGGTCTCCTCGAGAGCTCAGCAAGCTCTGGAAGAAGTTTTGCAGAACCTCGTGCTGACTCTGCCCGGCAGGAGCAATTGGCACGCCCGCGAGGCCAGAAGCTCCTACTGGTCTGCTTGATGTCGACTGTCCTAGAGTTGAGCTGGTTAAACCGCTCGACGTACGAGCTGGCAAGTCCTGAATGACAGCAATACGTTTTCAATATTCGGATACCCGACATCGAATGAAAGGCTCTCACTCTTCTTCCCGGCTTCCTATCAGCAGCCGCACCAGTCGAGAAGCCGCCTTCCATTTCACTAAGCGCTCGTTCGACATTCGGTAAATTGAACGAGCTACTGCCCATTGGCCCGACGATGCCCGCTGCAATTTGCCCGGGCATTTCATTCTGATTCCGGAATGCCGCACGGGGATCACGATCGCCCTTCTTTGCGTTTTCATCATAGTGTTTCGCGAGGAATGACTGCTCAGGCATTGGCTCAAGTAACGGTGGTAAAGGATGGGGCTTTGAGAACAATTAGATTCTTTCGCCCAGAAAAATAATTTAGCCACGACCTACCTTAATTCCTCGGTCTGGTACCAAGTCTGTGTACAGTGCTTTCGCACCGCGTTCAGCTCCTTTACCGTCATTAGGGTTCGATTCATCTTGCAAATCATTCTCCCAAGCGTCATTCCAGAGTTTCGCGTCAAATCCGTCTCTCAGCACAGCAATCTTGCCCCAGCTGTCCCAGCCAATAGGTACGAGAATATGATCCCGATCAAGAATGTTCGACTTCTCGGTAAAAGGGAACGGATTGCGATGAAGGGCGACGGACTCAGTCGAGGAGAGACCAGGAGATGGAGCCGGGGGTACAAAGAGCATGTGCAGTGCATACTGTCGGAGCCGTTGAAGAGTCTGAGGAGTTTGAGTTGTGTAAAAGAGGGCAGCACCATCTATATTAAGAAACCTGAATTAGCGCGGCTCAACCGTAGTGAACCTTTCCCTAACTTACACTTCAAGCAAATGACCCGAAGCACTTGCATAATGCCATCCGTCTGTTCTTCCCATTCACTTCCCTTGCCTTTGACCATTCCACCCATTCCGGCTGAGCCGCCTACAAGAGGATCTCCCTGGTCGTCAATTAAGTCTGCTTTCGCACAGACAACAGTAATCGGTACACCAGATGTATTATGCGTGAGGGTTCCAGGTCCAAGTGGTAAGAGGGTATCGTTCACAGTTGACGTTGTGGGTATACTATCTGAATTGGGCTCTGTGTATCGTTGAATATAGGATTGTACTTGAAAAGTGAATGGCTGTAAGTATATTTTCTTGATAGATACAGGGGTTGGGATAACGTACACCTTTCCCTGTTTTCTTCTCGCAAGACTTCAAGATCGCGTGAACCATCACCTTTCACCCAGGCTTCGACCCAAGCAAGCCATAACCGAAGCTGTGAGACGAATGTCCATGGTTTTGTCCAGTCAAGCACAATCATAACTGCGCTGTGAGGTAGCGCCGTGCGCGGAGGAACGAAGTGCGGAAGAAGAGCTAGATGCGGCGAAGCAGAACTCAGCACGGTATACACGCTCAGTCGTGCTAGAGTATCTGCCCGAAAGATTAGGACCTTAACTCAAAGTACTATGAGAATATAAAGCAAGCGCACCTTCATCAGCTTCATCACGCACGTCCGCCCAATCATACCCAACAGCAAAGTCCTGTTGACCCTCTTTATCCTCTAACAATGGCTTCCTAAGGAGCGCAGCTGAAATTGTAGATTTACCAGAAGATGGCTCGCCTAGAAGTAATATCTGTTTGGAGGGGATGGAACGTGAAGTGGATACGGAGTCGAGAATGGATGACCAGAGGTCTTGAGGCGGTTCTTCTGGGGAAGTTGGTCGAGAGTCTTCGACAGGCATTTATATAGGCAAAGGAAGGCTGTTCTTCCGCTGGACTTGTACTTGAAGAGAGTAAGACAAGGGAAGTGCGTCGGTGCGAGTAGGTGTATGAAAGGAAGTTCGAGGCGGCAAGACGCGTCGCGTCGGTTGAAATATAATTTCTCGTGTTGTCCACTCCAATCATCTCATCTCTTGACCTTATCATCTGCTCGTAATATACGAGACAAGATGAACACAGCAGCAACTCTCCCAAAACATACAATACATGAAGAAAATGGCTTCCGAAGGATCGATGTCAACGATTGGAGCATCTCAGCCACTACAAGGCCTATTGTCTCTGCCTCCGAAGCAGACGCACTTCAACGATCGCTCGGCATCCCATTACCAGAAATGACTTTCGGTCGCAACAAGTTAGAGCTACGCCACGATCCAAGTGGTTGGACATATACTTTCGATGTAGAGAATGCATTGCGTGGTGTGAAGAATGGTGAACTGGGACCTGGAGATGGCGCTGTTAAAGTCGGCTATGCGGATGCGTGGCTTAGGAGTCGGTGAGCGTGCGTCTCCTTCATTAGGATAGAAGGAAGTAATCAAGGCTGAGAGCTTTGCAGAACAGAACCTGGATCGGCACTTCCGATGCCTAAGACGGTGCCTACTAAATCGTATGACTGGACATATACCACCGCGTATGCAGGCCACGAGGGCGAGAGAGCTGATACGCAGTCGACATTTGGCCCTGCAGAAACAGATAACCCAGCGCACACAATCCCAATCCCAGAGTTGACGAGACCAGATCCGATCCTCTTTTACGCTGAAATCCCTCTCTTCGAGGATGAGTTGCATGACAATGGATCATCGCATCTAATCGTTCGCATTGTTGGTGTCACTTGAATCCTGATCTGATCTGATAGTACGCTCAGTTCCGCTTGATAGAGGGTTATGCCAGGATGCATCTTCATCCTTTCGCGCTTCACGCTCCGTGTAGACAACGTCCTTTTCCGTACATTCGACACCCGACTATACCATTCATTCACTAGCTCTCCTCCGCTAGTTATCCGAGAATCAAGCGGTTGGGAAGCTCCGTATGAAGCTGTCAAAAATGTGTGTTATTACATTTTTACTAATTTGCTTTAGATTTATTATTATGTGCTTTCTTAGTTTTTACCCAAGAGAAACGACCTGTCTCCCTTAACGGATGCCAATTTCATAGCGAAGACACTCGGTACTCTTCCAAAGAGCAAATCGCAAGGAGAAGGAGCAGGAACTGGGTGGAGAGCACTTGGGACGAAGAATGAAGTTGCTATACTGCAGCCTACTTCATCTGTTCACTACCCTAATCTGACCTGATAGATATTATCCAAACCCAAACAATATTAATATTATTAGTGCTGTCCTCTTTGTGAAGAAAAATAGAAGTATGTACTGAATGAAGGCGTTGTGTTTGTATCTATTTACACTCCGCCATAATAGGCAACTTCTGTAAACTTTTCCTTCTTACACTTTCCTTTCGAACTTTTACGACAGCATGGATGTCTCTGGGATACTAGCAACTCAAGCAGAGCGTCAGTAAGTGCTTCGGATATCACTTTCGTGAATAAGTTGAATAAACTTGTATAGTAATGCCGTGACTGTTGAGAAAGACACGGAACTGCAGCTCGATATTGGCTACTTGACGGTTACTGACCCAAACCCAATTCCTGCTGAGGAATACAAGTGCGTAATAACCTCTTCGATAGCGCAAAGAATGGTACTTAACTTTTCATCCGTCGCTGTGTCGAAGTTGCGACCTCGAAGCACATCTCCAATCAACAGCACGAGACGGCGTGCAAGTCCTCCTCTCCGCTCTCCTACAACTTCCAACACAGTCCATACCAGACGGTCCACTCACGCTCCTCCCGCCACCAACGACGCTCCTTCCTCGCGCCAAGCCATTACCCAAGCCCAAGCCACCAACTAAATGGGAGCGTTTTGCAGCTGCGAAGGGTATACAGAAGAAGCGCAAGGACCGGAAGGTATGGGATGAAGAACGCGGAGAGTGGGTTGCGAAATGGGGGAAGGATGCGAAAAACAAGGAAGGGGAAGGCCAGTGGATTACGGAAGTTAAGGCGAATGCTGGTACGTTTATATTTTTTCCACCTGCTTTTGCTCCCTTCCCGTCGCCTTACTCTTCCCTTCATATTCTTTATATTCTATCTCATGCCTAATCTTTGTCCTTGCAGATGTCGATGCCAATCCTGAGAAGGAACTTCGTGATACTCGTAAAGCGCGCGTAACGAAGAACGAGAAGCAACAACTACAAAACCTTGCAGTTGCGACGCGCGAGTCACGAAAATCCGAAATCGAGCGCACACTTGCAACGACTCGAGCAAGTACGGCCAGCATGGGGAAATTCGATCGTACACTAGAAGGGGAGAAGAAACCTCGCGGTGTTAAGCGAAAGGTAGGCAGGCTGTTATCTTACTTCTCTGGCTTAAGCCACGACTCCATACTGATGATGCTGTATGTATGTAGTTCGATCCCACAGAACGTTCTGTCGAAGAGGAGAAGAAGGCATCACTTGCTCTCATTTCCAAGCTTGATAGTTCAGGCAAAAAGAGTAAAGGTCGAGGTGATGATGTACTTAATGTACGGAAAGCGATTCGTATTGCGAGCAAGGGCAAAGGTAGCGTCGCCCTGGCGCAAGAAAGGTCCTCGAAACGCTCGAAGAAAGGCTCAAAATCAAAGTCTGGGAAGCGATGAGCATTCTATCCACGTCCTCTCGCTTAACTTTGTTATTGGATCTTTTACATTCACAATTAGCTATCATTACATTTGTCTAGGCTAGGAATCCAGATGTATTGCCCAGCTAAGAAAAGTGTTCTAAAATACATAATAGCGTCCGCAGGACTGAAGCCTGCTATGAGCTAGATCGGCAGCGGCGGTAGCCTGTCAAACTTCGCCTTGCCGTTATCCAACCACTCCTTCTTCACCACATCCTCCCGATGGTCACAGTAAATCCTAAACACCAACTTCACAGTGCTCTCACTGACACCAGCAACATCGCAAAGATCCTTCATCGTCAATGGGATGCCGAGTAACTGCGTGGTGAAGTAAATCGAACCGCTGGCAATCGAGATGGGACTCCGCCCATCTGTAAATGCATGCTCCTTTCCGGTTGAGATGATCTCGGAAGCGGTCGACTGTACTAAATGAGGTAAGCCAAGATGGTTGCAGTACCGAGCCAAGAGATCCTGCGGGTTCGTCGTCGTCGCAGAAGGATCCGGCTTCAGATTCTGCGTGTTGCTCCCCGAACCGGCGGCGGCAAGATTAAACGCCTTTTCAAGTGTCTTGTAGCATTGACCGAGTGTCTTCTTTGACACATGGGTCAGAGTACACATCTCGCGGAACGTGCGTGGGACGTGCGCCTGCCGACAGGCGATAAAGATGCATGCGGCAATGACCGCGTCGAGGCTCTTCCCTCGTAACAACTTTTCCTCATCCGCACGCTTGTAAAGCTGCTTCGCAATATCGCTAATCGTCTTCGGTAGCGAGAATTGATCGCACCAGCTAGAGATGTCGCGAAATGCTTGCAGCAAATTGCGCTCTGAACGCGAACTTTGTGCGCGTGATGCTGCCCTTTGCAATTCACGCGCTACTCCAGAACCGCCATCGCGGAAACTGATAACAGTGTCGAGCTGTTCCATACCCTCCATCAAAGGGTCAATAGCAGCTCCAACACGAGATGGGTCATCACCCTCATCATTTGCAAATGTCTAAGTCACATAAAAACTGTGGTAAAATCAAAGAGGCTCAAACAAAGAACAACTGTAGAATAGCACTTACACGCCATTCGCTCCGCGTATCAACGACACGGTCACCCAGAATAAGTCCACAGCTACCACATACAAGGTCGCCGCTACCAAACTCCTCGATAATGTTCGGATTCGGGTCGCGACATTCTGGACAAACGAGGCGCACTGCCAGATCTGGGCCGTAAGCATTTTTGGGAAGCTGGGTCTGATGCGGCGCAGCAAGCGGGAATGGTTGCGCATATGCCATGGTGGAATCGACTCAGATAATGCGATAGAGCGGCTTGCGACGACTTTGCGTGTGGTTACAGGCGGGCCGACTCTGGGCGCCCAGTCGAGATAAAAGAATGTAAAAGGCGAGCTAAAGCTAGTTAAAATGTTCAACCATGGTTCTAACGAACGTCCTCGACGTCGCTGTCCACTTACCAGAACCCAGTGGGATTGAACGATGACGGTGAGCAAATGCGAGACGACCGTCGGTGGTGGTCGCTGACAAAGTGACGAGGAGCAAACGAAGGCAAATCACACATATTATGTAACTTTGGCGCACGTGACAAACGGTGGCCCTACCACCTGAATTATATGAATTTTGAATTCTTTATTTTCCAAAATGAACACCAAGACATAAGAAAATTGGTCATAAACAAAGCATGTTGTGATACAGCTTAGGTCTGCAAGGGAATACAGGCCATATTGTTATCAAATCCAAGAAAGCACGATTGTGAAAAGGAATAATAATCGAGCAAATTGAGAAACAGGCGGATTGAGAGGAAAACACGGACATCGTGAGTAAGTATCGTGCATGTGATGAAGTCAGTTGGTAGTGTGGATGAGTGGACGAAAGGGTGTATGATTGTGTATAAGGATGCGTGTGAAAAGTCAAAACAGAGCTCAAATTTGAGTTAAAACAAAGTTGTGACATAAGTGGACAAGGCGAGGCGAAACAGAAAACAAAGCGAGGAGAAAAGAGAAGGGATTAAAATTATTAAAGTGTACAAAGAACGAAGAAAAAAGTACAAAAGGAAGTTCAACGAATTAAGCCTAGTAATATACTGGAGGTTGTTGACGTGGGTCCGTATTGTACGGGTCGTACTGACCAGGCTGCTGAGGCATTTCAATGTACGGGTAGTACTGCTCCGGATAATAGTACTGCTGCTGATACGGCGGATATCCCATAATCGATGGCTGTTGGGACTGAGGCGGTACCTCACTCCCAGGTGACATCGAGGCTGTATTTTCAGAAGGCTGATACGTTGGTTGCGAAGCCATCCCACCAATCATTCCCGACTGATAATACTCCGGCGTAGGTGGATATTCAGCATATGCGGAAAGCCCTGTGAAAGACGATGGCTGTTGCTGCTCCTGATTCGTCTCGCCATTTTGCCCGGCTTCGCCATTTTGCCCTGCCATTGTTACACTGCGGAGGTTTGATGGACGACGATCGCGCTTCACTCGAGCTTGACCTTCGTTAGCGTCGCTCGGCGCGCGAATTTCGATACGACTACTACTCTGACGTGGCAGCTGGAAAAACGGCTGCCCAGTCGATGGGTCAATGAAGCCATTGATCGGCGGTGTGGACGGACCCGGAATAAAGTCACCGGACAGTGAGTGGTGATGCATATGTCCAGGTATAAAGGGTATAGGGCGTGGATTATACATCGGAATTTGAGGTGGTGGGGTAGAATGCAAATATACAGGACGACCGGAAGCAACTTCGTATGTAAAGCCCTGTTGGTTGACAGCGACACCAGGTGGCAAAGCAGGATAACCATACGGAGCTGGAGAGTATGACGGTGTTGGTTGCAAGGGAGTAGGGAAGGAAGTCTGAACGGGAGGCGGAGCTATAGGTGCGGGTATCACAGGTATTGCTTCTGGAGCGTACTTGACAGTCTCAAAAGCAGACTGCTCTGCTTCCATCGAGACACCGTTCAGATCTGCAAAGGATTTCTCACTCAGCGAGTTGTTCCTCGTGAGAGCCGGGGTCGCCGTCACGTCGCCTTGTCCAGGAGATTGGGCGGGAACAAGACCTTGTTCCGATTGCACCGGGCGAACATATGTACCCTCCGCCTGCTCGATAGTTGAGAACTGCAACGAGGATCCGGGGATAGACGTCTCTACAGGAAGATCCTCTGCGGTGGTGATTGACTCCGGTAGCTTGACCGACTCTTCAGAACCAAATACGTCTTTACCGATTGGTAACTTCACCACAATCATTCTAGAGCCAGCATCAGTAAACGCAGTCATTTCTGACGGTGGCTGAGAGCGCAGTTCCGAAGCATCCTCAGAAGCATGTTCAGGAGCAGGTGCTCGGATGATCTCCGTACCCTTCCCAGGCAGATGAACGCGATAACTAGCAGGTTTACCGGGCTTCGACTTGAGAGAGGGTTCGGAAAACAAGAAGCCCTCAAACTGTTTTGTCCATACATGCTCCGGCTTCATAGTGAACCAAGGACGATCGCGTTGTGAACGAAGTCGTTGTATGTAACTCATGCGGGATGGTGCCGGTGACGACGCTGCCCGGAATGACCCATGGCCACGAGGAACGAATCCGCCCCGTGACGGTGAGGTGGACGTTCCGTTCGCCATACCTCTTGTTCCAGGCCTAGGCTTTACCGCACGCTTATGCGCCGCACGGCGCTGTTCCTCCTTTGCCTTCAGTTCCTCGAATCCGTCGTGTGTCCAGGCTTTCTCGACTGGCGGAACGGTATGGTCTGGTTGCGGAGCATCTTCACCCGGATTATGAAGTCCATCCTCTGAGCCATTGGATACAACAGGTCTTGGAGTCGCAGAGAAGCCGCCTCGCCCACAGCCGCGCATGCCCCTCCCAATAAATCCTCCTCTTCCACGCCCTCGGCCTTGCCAACGACCTCTCCACCAGTCACTTAAGCTTCGCAGATCTTTCTGCATGAGTCTGTCGTCATGACTCCAAAATTCTCCAACAGTCGGTACGAAAGACGGATCGGATTGCAAACGCTGCTGGTAAGCTTGTCTAGCAGAACGACCTCCCACAACACGAGAACTTGGACTCCCGCCACGCTGCGGCTGTTCAGTCCCGTGCCGAGTGCTCGTGTCCTCTTCCTTGTTTCCAGTGACGTCTTCCGTATCCTGATGAGTCAGATGTGGCGGTTCACCAGCAGCTAGTTCAGAGAAATCGATAACGGGAAGTGGTGCAGCACCATTCGCACTTTCGGCTGTTACCATGTCTGACCAGTCATTGCCTGCATTAAAGAATGCAGGCGTAGAGCGTGGTGGTGGTGATTGAGAGGCGTCGACAGCGTCCAAGTCTGACTTCGCACCCAAGCCCTCGACCTCTCCAGGCGGAGGGCTCTGCGTCGTGCTCGGGGTGTCCGCATGATGTCGCCCGTTATGCATGACAAGCGACTCGGACTCGGATTCTGCCTCGGAATCGGAAGCGGAGTCAGACGGTGTAAGGTCATCGTCCGTATCTGACACGTCGCTCATTGTCTCCCGTTCAATCTCATCATCACTCTCTACGTCTCGCCTAGCCCTAGCAAGCCTTTTATTTACTCTAGTCTTGTGCGCACGAGGCTGTGCCTTCGCAGACTCTGAACGGTGTGTTGGCTTCGAAGGCTCTTTTGAAGAACTTGGAGACGACTGAGAAACGACGACAGCGGGAGACATCTTGGATCTTCAAAGCTAAGAAACGAAGTCAGTAAATACAACGAACTAGTGCTTGACCGCGATGAAATAGAATGCGTACGATTGGATCAAGACACTTGATGGGATCGGAGGAACTGTGGCGGGTTAGAAAGCTGAAGTAAGTACACGACGACAAACGATGATAGATGAAGAGCAGGGAAAAGGATCGGCGAAAAGTCGTATGTGGGTAGTGAAAAGAAAGGCAAAGTATCGATGGTGATCAACAGCAACGCGCTGTAGAGGGCTGAGAGTCGAGGGAGAGAAGACGGTCGGTCACTGAGAAAGAAGCAGTGTCACCAACACCACAGTTTCCGTATATGGCTTATCACTCTCACGCTTGCAGGCATAATTTTCCAGACTGTTCTTGTCTACGTTTGTCTACTGCCATTATTTTCATTTTGTGTAAAGATATCGGCCTGATGTCACATCACGGCTGTTCATTGAATGAAAAGGTTTGCGGGCTGTGGTACAGGGTTTGCCTCGCCTTGAGTCGAAAACACTGCTTCCTTCAGAGCCACGCCAGAACAGCTGACTCATATGCCTTCATAACTAAAGTACATAAGTAACTCATAGCGCTCATCCGAGCAATACGCGGTGCTATCAATTGGCCTGACAGTATTTGTTGCTTTCATTTCGCTGATCGGATCCGTCAGTCTCCGCATTAGGGCAGTATTTGTGCGTGCGGTTTTCGATTCTTGAATCTTTACCGTTTCGTTACGCATCTAGTGTATTCCGACCATTTAAAAGAGATATAAAGTGGGAGTGTTGTAGGTAGTAGCGATTGCTTCACGACATTTGTTGAAACCTCTCAGGTTTGAATGTCCTGCACTAGAAGATACCAGCACACAGCTCATAATCTTATATTTTGACCAAAGATATATTCTTCTTTTCCTTATTCAAATTCCGAGAGCTTGCAATATAAATACTCTTTCAAGTTTCTTTTCGAGTTTGTAAGTAGGACAGGTTCAGATCTCTCTAACCTTTAATATTAATGTAGTTCAGGCTCTGGATTCATGGCATCGAATTTATTCGCGTTTTCTGGAGGGTATGCGTGCCCACTGAACGATGTTTCCTCAGTTTAGATCTCACATTTAAGAATTCCTGAGGTTATCAAAGCTTTATATAAAGACTCTAATACAACATCAACAACACCATCATGCTTTAAAAGAAAAAGAGGGACAAATAAGAGTCATACACATAAACAACTCCAAAATCCCATGGAACAGATGGAAAAGGGACCAAAAGACGAATGAGCGTACCATAAAAATAAAAGAATCTGGTGGTAGTCATACAAAATGAGAAGAATAGTTAACGTACTCCACTTTAGAGATGTGGACGTCGGCAGGGCAATCGCATGACTGTGTGGATAGGAAGCAGAATACATAACAGGTATACAAAGAAGGACATCAAAGAATGTCTGAACATGCCGACAGTGCTGGGAAGGAGAAAATTGATATGTCAGCCGAGACGTGCGCTTCGCACCCAGGCAGCAGAAGACAAGATTACGTTAGTCCTTCTTAGGAACCAACTTGATGTGGAACGAAAAAGTAAATGGAGACAAGATAATCCTACTTCCGGCGTCATGCCTTCCTGTCCGGTTCGTCGGTATAAGTCGGCAACAATACCTCTTCAGATAGCGACGGGAGGTCACAACGTCTGTACGAGGAGGACGCCTGACCGTAGCCTAAGCGATGGCTTCTAGAATGGGAACGGGAAAGCGAATGCGACTGTGAATGCCCATGACCATGCAAGTGCCTCCGACTGTGAGAGTAAACTGGCGTGCGCGAGACCCACGCTTCGTTCGACGCCAGCTCTCGCGCCTCCGTCTCTGAGAGTGACTCGATCGGGACTGGTGCATAGACGAGCATTGAGCCATCAGCTACAGGTAAGCTGGCCGAGCCCATGTACACTTCTTGTGCGGGGCGTGCTGGGAGCAAGTAAACGCGTTGTGGCTTGCCACCATCACTGGTCTCGACAGATCCCAGAGGCACATCGGAGTCCTCCACGTCAACGAACCCGTACGTTCGTTGCCGCAGAAGAAGCTTGTAATACTGTGATACTGTGAAAATAAATTGCAACTGTTGTTGTTGGTTGTTAACAACGAAGTTTGTTGTCATCATTCCATACGATTTGTAAGTTGCGCCCGCCAAGATCGATACGATAACAAATCAACCGACAAAAGATGAGCATAAAAGAGGTTACGTCAGAAAAATGTCGTGGGTGTCGCGGTATGAAAGGGTGAAAACTCACGCGGACGACTAGCAAGATAGCAGTTATCGCCACAAAGCCAAGGACGGCATGTTCAAACCATTGTTCACAATTCTCCGGGTTGAGGCCGGCGTCTGCGAGGTCGCGAAGAAGCTCGGGCTGTCCAGATATCTCCTCGCAGATAGTGGCACGCGCCGAGGGCCGGAATGAGGCAAGTGCAGCACCGACAGTTAGAAGCCCACAGAAACATATGTCGGCAAGCGAATAGTCTCGATAGAGGCGGACAAATGCGGGCGTGCGCTGGTGCACAGTCAGCAACAAGTCGTGAAACAACAAGTGGGTATGGTACGCACCTTTATGACCCCGATTGCCCCGATGACACAGACTACGCTGGCAGTAGTGAAATAAGCAGTGACGAGGAGCCAAACGAGCTTCAGGCTGTCGACACGCCAGCTATCTGGAGACCCCTCCCATTCACTCTCTGACTCCCACTTGAGCACGCGCCAGAAGGAGAGGACGCGGGCTGCGACGAATGAGTTGACTGCAGCACCGACGAGAGAAAGGATAAGTGCAGCCGCTCTGGTTTTTATGCGCATGATTAGGAGGGTGTCGTCGGAGAACAAGAGAGAGAGGAGATTGAATACCTGATAAATGGGGCCATTTGGCCTATGTAAACTGGCCTGACAGGACTCAGACTCGAGTCCGAAAGGGTATCGTATCGCAGTCAAGAATGATTTGTCACGTAACGTAAGGTCTCGGCTACCGCCTTCGCGGCCCTGATTTCGGCGCTGCCCGTCTCTGATTGCCTTTTCTTGTTTAAAAAAGGTATAAATTGTGCATACGCGCGCACAGGGGGCAAAACCCTATTTCGGATCCTAAAATATTTGATCCGGAACTGGAATCCAGCCAATCAGAGGTGAGCTTTCCAATTCTGTTTCATATATAAGCGGCTCAGAAACGTAATTCTGCCCCCTGTGTATATATATATACAGTCATGGACTGGTCCTTGAAACACCACCAGTCCTTGAAACACCCCTTTTGTAACTCAACCACAAAACATCTCTATGATCTAAGAAGTGTTTTTATGGACTGTAAGCCCCATAATTTACTGTCAGAAAAAAAATTGTGTATTTCCATAATGTAGTTGTGGAGATATAGCTAAGATACTGCTTTTTTGGTAGTGATCTGCACCTTCTTAAAAACATTCTGTCCAATTATTTGAGATGTATATTATCTGTGGAAAAAACAAAAAATACAGGAGTTATTTATGTTATGAAAAGTACATCTGTGCAAATTTTCATGTAAGAATACTGAGCGGTTATTTATAAATAAATTCAGGATGTCTCTGAGGCAAGTCTTGAGGATGATCTGCGCGATTTGCATAAGTCATGTGACTGGCATGTCAAGTAAATGTAGACTTTGACCTTCAAACACAGACTAGATATTCACAAAGTATGGCATCATTATTAGGCTGAGACTCTCAAAAGAGGCCAAGGATGAATCATAACTAATTGACATGCTAAATATCAGATAGAGAGACACAGAATTGAAATCTACTAAGTGTGGGAAAGTTGTGTTTCAAGGAGTGGTGTTACGAGAATTTGGACTGAAATGATGAATCAGATCTAACAATTTTTCTACTCAACATTTCTGCTTGAGATTTTGTGTAGACAATCACTGTAGATGCTGTTTTCATGTGGCAAATTTTGTTTGAAATGATATTATGTAAATTTAATAGAAAAGCGGAATCAAAATGTACTGTTTCAAGGACCGGTCCATGACTGTATATACTGTGTTCCTGCCCGAAACGCTCAGTCTAAGCTTTTTCTCTTTCCACAAATTTTCCATTTATACTTTTCGCCACAAAATTCTGTCTGTAGAATAGGTGCACATCTCTAAAATATATTTTGCATTTTATTGAAAAAACGTAAGTAGAGTTTTTTTATTGAATTTATGAGATGGGAGTCTCAAAAATTGACTGCTCACGGTATCGGCGAGGATATTCTGGCTCGCATCATGCCGGTCTAACTCCACAAATGGCAGGTCTTGGCACGGATGCCATGAAACGAAACGACGGTCTTCGTATGTGACGTGACAAGATCGACCATCAATCTCCTTTTCCGGGGGACGTTCTTCCTTCGAGCAAGTGGCGGGGCGCGTCGATTTGTGCAACGGCCAACACCTGTTGTAGCTCGTTCGCGTTTCGATTACAACGACCATGACGATCATCAAGAATGATTCGCCTCCTCCGGCGTACTCCGTTATTCCTTCAATCGACTCAACAGATCGTTCTGCAGAACGACCATCCGCGTCATCTTCCCAAGCTCCACCTTCTACGCTACCCTTCCCCGTCTACGGGACGTCCTTCCCGAGCGAATTACCTGATCACCCTCAACACCAGGCGTATGGACCAACGCCATTACCCCAACAGTTACAACAAGGGGCGCTTTTACCATATCACGACCCGCGATCGCCGTACGCAATGGAGCAGGCAGTGTCACGAGCGCGATGGCGATTTATTGGTGCATTTCTTTGGGCCATTGGAATATACGCTGCATTTGGATTAGTGACTGGAGGAATTGTCATTGACATACGCCGGAAGTGACAACCGGTCTGAAGCAAGGCAGCATCCGATTGTTCTTTGAGCTTCCGGCTGGGAACAATGAGAACTAGTTGATACCCGTTGATACGTGCTGTGAGTACAAGGGAAGGATTACATGGCCCCGAGTTGCGAGCTTACGAGTTCGTTTGACTGTCGTACAGGACGATATCCGTTTATGATCTGTTTGGCAATATTGCATTGTAATCTATACTAGTGTTGTGTTTGTATGGGCACGTTTAGAATGGATTGGCACCAACTGGAACGTAGCTAGAACGGCGGTAGATAGAAGACGACGTCACGACGGGATTGGTAGTAATATATGTAAGAGTGAAAACTGTTATAAAACGTGGGCCTTGCCGGAGAACCTGTGACTAGTGAATTTCGACGAGGACACCGATGATTTGATGTGATGCCTTGCCTTGTCTTGTCTTCTTTCTTTCCTGTATCGTATCTTGCTTGTTCCTCTTCCACCAGCATCCTTGGCGTCGCTAGCGCCCTGGACCTTCAGCCTCACTCGATCCTTCCTGGTCGATATCCAGCTCAACCATGCTGGTGATGTACTCTGTATTAACATGCCGTGCTCATCGCCATCGACGGTGAGCGAGCAAACGGGACAGGTGGCGCGCTGAGGGGAGATGGTCTGTGCGCTGGGAAAGTGTGACTTAATTTGGAAAACGTGATTACCAAACTCCCCTAAACAACGTCTATTGCCAGACACAGTCGCCGTAGCACACGCGCCCACTTTCTCCCGACCCCGCCAGCAGCGTTCGGCGTACTCCGCTCGTCGTCCGTAGCCCTTGCCTCCTTTTTCTCACAATCCCCGCACTGCTTTTGCTCTACTATACTTTCTTCTCATCGCTTAGCTCTCCTTGCTGTTCTATCGTCTCTCTACGCGTCACCATCACGATCCGTCGTCGTCGCCGTCTACGACGTGCACGCCGACACTTTCACTTGAGCCGTCAATCTTTGCGCCATCCATCTAGTCATCTCAGCTCAAGGAGCCTCTGTCGCTCCTCGTAAAGCGTGCCTGGGCGCGTCCGACGCGATTATTCGTAGCCGTCACTAGTCGTCGACGTCGTCGCCCAACAAGAAGATATCGCGCGGATATATCCCTCTTTTGTAACAAGCACTTCATCAGTCTCTACGTTAGTCACCGTGGCGTCTACTATTGCGCAACAACGGTCCGTTCCGGTCCCCGTGCATCAGCACGGGGGAGCCGACGAGGACTTCATCAACCGCTCCTTACTGGATCAAATCGACACCGACGCGGATACTGATCCTGTCTTCTCTTCCGACTCGGAGGCTACGGGTGGTGGCAAAGCGATTGGCAGTGGTAAAGGACGCAACTTCGGCTCGTCTTCTTCTCAATCTTCAGTGGAATCGTCCGGTGTGTCGTTTCCCTATCAGATGCAGGTTCATTCGCAACCACCCCCACGAAGTGACTCACCTAGCGGCCAGCGAGCTAGCCTAGCATATGCGGCTCGTGGTGGTGAAGACTTCATACATACCCCTCAGCAAACATTGTACCATAAATCCGGCTCTGAGCCCTCGACGGAGTTTTCCCCCTTCCCGGACAGCGACACCCAATCCACAGGTCCTTTTGAAAATTCTGCTTTCAGAAGCAACTCTTTGTTTGGCCCTTTTCTTCCTCGAGCTCGACCTTCGATGCCCGGTCCTGTGTCCGCCGGCTTCAGTCCCGAATCAAACACCTTGAACTTCAATCAGTACAACACTCTATCTGCAGCCGATGTATTTGGGACGCACCAGTCTCTTTCTCAGCTGCCACATCAGCAACAGCAGCAGACAGCGGGTTCTCGCGGATATGACTTTATTAATGACGTCTCAGTAATGAAGCCAAATGGCAAACCAGTATTCGCAAACATGGATCCGTTTAATGCGTCTGCTGCAGGCGCAGCGATGTTACAAACCCACCAAATGTCCAAACCTACCCAAAGTCAGGCGCAACAGCAACATCACCTACAGAACTATGTCGGCCAATCGTTCCCAAACGGGATGTTACAAGCGCAGCAGCAGTCCCAACCTAATTATGGTGCACATATACCACCGAACCATAATGTATCAATGGCAGCGCCGTCAGTGTCGCACGCAAACGGGCTGTCGAATGTTGCGACTCAACAAGAGGAAATATCAACAATATTCGTGGTTGGATTTCCTGATGATATGCAGGTTTGTAATAATGTTCCTTTCCAAATGAACATGTCGACTGATAACGGTTGTCGTTTCTCAGGAACGTGAATTCCAGAATATGTTCACTTTCTCTTCTGGCTTTGAGGCTGCGACATTGAAGATTCCGAACAAGGATTCGACGGCCTACGGATCAAATGCACCATCTGCCAACGCCGGTAATTCTGGCCGTGGATCGTACCAAACAAGCTTTCCTTACTCCGGTGCAAATGATCCTTACGGTTTTATGGGTGGCCCAGATGGTCGTGATGGCTGGGCCCCAGTTGACCCAAATGACCCTACTGGTAGCACAAGCAACAATCAGCAGGGAACCAATCCCCAGCCTCGCAAGCAGATCATTGGTTTCGCGAAGTTCCGCACCCGCAGCGAGGCGCTGAGCGCTCGTGACCTCTTGCAAGGCCGACGGATTGATATCGAGAAGGGCGCAGTGCTGAAGGCAGAAATGGCGAAGAAAAATTTGCATACCAAGCGAGGAGTTGGTCCAGTTGGTCCTCCTCTGAGCGTGAACGTCGGAGGTCCGGGAATGGGAGGTGGATTACCAAACGCAGTAACCGGACCGCATGGTGGAGGCTTGGGCAGTATTCCGGAGAATATGAACGCTATGACAGGGATGTTGTCGCCTGGAGCGGGTCCTGGTCCCGAACTTTTGACAGCACGAGAACGTGAGCTTGGTACTCTAGGTGCTATGGGGCTTGGTGGGCTGACTCGGCGTGACCGATTTGAATCACAAGACGAGGACCGTGATAGCCGACGTCGGCGCGACTTTGGATCTGTAAATGCTCTGACGAATAGCCTCACAGGATTAAATATTCAAGCGACCCGCGGTCCTCGGGAGCGTCTCGAGGAGGATGAGCGCGAACGCGAAAAGCGAAGAAGAGAGAGGGAGGCGGAGCGAATCAGGCTGCGTGCAGGAAACCAAGCCGCTTACGACGCATTCCATTCTGTGGCCAACGCTCAACGTCAACCTATACTCTCGAACGTCACTTCGCCATCGGAGAGCTTGAGCGCGCTTCCTTTCTCGGCCTCGCTCTTTTCTCCACAGGAAAGCGTGAGCAGCCAGAGCTTGGACGGATGGCCTATTGGACCCGTTTCAAACGCAGAGAGAGTTGCCAATCTGGGTATTGGTGGTACTGCTGTGATGAGCTCGGTGCGCTCAGCTTCTCTCGGAATTGCAACGAATTTGGCTGGTGGACAATCTTCTTCGTCACAAGAAGCCAGTCCGACCGAACCAACACCTGGTCCTGCTTCGGTTTCTTCGCGCAGTGGCGCATCCGATCACGGTGCTTCTCAAGAAACCGAATTATTCTCTCCGACTCCGGCAATGTCGCTTTCATCTCATCCTTCAATGTCGTCACTCAGCTCTCGTTCGCGACCGTATTCGCCGACAGCCGATGTACCTGTTACGTCTTCAGGGATTCTGGCTTCTCTTCCTGAACAGCAACAATCGGCTGTGAATCAGGGACAAGGTTTACCGCTAGTACCGACGTCAGGTTCTTCTAGCGCATCTGGTTCGCGGAGCAGTTCGGGCAGTGTTGATGAAGATGTGTCGCGGACGATCAGCAATATAGATGTTAATCATCAACAGGGGGCTATGTCACCGCAGTTGCCTTCGCCAAACTCTGGGTCTAGCTCCGGTGCAGCATCGCGAGGGAATCCATCCGATCAGAATCCACCTGTATGTTTTGAATGTAATGTTTACATGAGATGATTGCTTATTTTTGATTACTTCTCGCAGATCAACACTCTTTATGTCGGCAATCTTCCGACTTCTCCCATTCCGGGGAACCAACCGAACTTACTGGAAGATAGCCTTCGAAGTTTATTTGCTCGGTGTCCTGGATATAGGAAGCTTTGCTTCCGCCAGAAGAGCAACGGACCGATGTGTTTTGTGGAGGTATGCTAATGACTCATTTAACCTGATTGAATATACTCATGCTTTATTCTTAGTTTGAAGACGTAAATTATGCCACGAGAGCTTTAAGTGACTTATATGGCCATACTCTGAATGGTCTGGTTAAGGGCGGTATCAGGCTTTCGTACAGCAAGAATCCTCTCGGAGTTCGTACACCAACTAATGTGGCTAATGGGAATGGCCTTCAGCAGAGCTTACAGTCCCTCAGCTCTGGCTCCAGTTCTTTCTCAAGTCTGCAAGAAGCGTTTTCGCGGCAATCAGCTGCAGGTATATTATCTATCGACATGAATGTAATTAGAGGGATGCGAAGGGACGCGAGTGAAGTAACCTCCCCTTCTCAATACTTCGCTTCGTCGCCGCCTCCACCCCGATTCTTTTCCCCTCCACCTTCCTCTGGTTTCGGCTTTGCTAGCCAGACAAGCGCTCCGGGATTAGCTCGATCAAATAATTCGAGTTTCGCATCCACATTCTCTCCGTTCGGTCCATCCACTCCTCCCGAAATGGCTCCTCAGCCTGCAGCCTTAGAACCAGCAGAAACCGTCAAATCACCTAATGAGTCGACAAACGCCCCAAACCTAGATTCAGCGCGTTCTGCTTGATGCTCTTCCGCTTGGCGCGCTTGCATCTTTCGCTCTCGGCATGCATTACAGTCTATGTATTTGTTCAGCAAATCCTCATTTTCAAATGCTTCGTTCCTCATTGTCGCTTGTCCTTGCCCTTGGACTCCCTAGTTCTTTATCATCCTCTAGCATCCACCTCCATTTATCTTCCCACATCTGCAATATCAAAAACGCAATTAATCGTCTCCCGCGCTGCCCCATTACGTAGTGGCTCTCTCTCGTCATTTGGGCTTTACATCTTTACTTATTCTTTTCTGACATTTCGCACTTGACAACCATCACTGATGTAGCTCCCGTTGTCATTATCCATTCGTCCAGCCTTATTCCCTTGCAGCTTTTGCATAACAGCCATAAATCAATGCTCTCGTATCCTCCCTCTTACTCCTCTTGGTCCACTTCTTTTTACCACCAGTCAGCCAACCATATCTGCATTTACCAACCAACGAGTCTCGTCTCTTATTCTTCGTCTACAGCATGATCATTTCGATACGCTTGCGCACGCTTAACGTATCGTCGGTTTTTATATATAGCTCTGTATGTATATGTCACCATCTTTGTGATCGATCTCGTTATTGCCAGCATGAATATGGATGTGAACAGTTTATCTCGTGTTATTTGTATCGGATACTTTGTCGTGCATCACCTAGCTGTAATACGAAGCGGATTCCCACTTTGCAATCATAATATGTTTCCTACGTGTATCAGATTGATTGAATCATGCAAGGTGTTTCCGCTTGGTATGTCTGTCAATGTAATGGTTCTAAATCAAGGGTCTTTAAATAATGAGTACTAGCCAACCACGAAGTGCACAGTAGTACACGTGTAACGAAGACAGCATAACACGGACAATAAACGTTTAGCGACAAAGAAGGTGGTTCGATAAACCAAAGGACACATGACAACAAAGAGAGCAAGGGAAGTAACGAGTCTCTACGCAGGACTCATGATTACTGGTTGAGGTTCTCCGACACCTAAGAAATCTGAATAACCGATGGACGGCTCATGCGAACTGGCGCGAGGATGTTGCTCATGCTCTTGCGAGACGACAGGGGATAGTGCCTCCACCTTGATTTCCGACAGTTCGTCACCATGCTCCTCCGGATTATACTCGGCCTTAACTTCATACTTCTCATTGTCGGGTAGCTTGAGGCGGTCGGCACGAGACGTGAGAAGCTGTTCTCTCAGAGGTCCCTGAGGTCCAGCCTTATCCGGCAAAAGCACTAATCCACATTCGATCTCCTCCGTGGCTTTCGCCGACTCGAGATTAGCGCAGTTCGGAGGCAGCTTCGTGGGCCACAGTTCCAAGAAGTCGTATCTGTCCTGCCAATCACCCAGAAGCTTCGGTTCATCTTCGACCGCACGCCGACGTTGTGGTTGATTTCGAGCGTTGTACTTTGGAGCACCTAGGTTGACATTGCCAAAGCAGTTCTTTGCGACCTGTTAGTTGTGTTAACTTTCCCGTATGTATATCTTAAGATAAGCCAGTACTGACCCAAGGACCGAGCCTCGCTCGGCGCTCTGGTGAGATTTCGGCCGTTTGTACAGGCAGATTAATAACATGGTATGCAAACATTATTCCCAATGGTGGAGCAGATTTCATCATGGGGACGACCGGCTTGACGGACGGTCTCAAATTGTCGCTTGACGAATGATTCGTTTCGACGTGGGCTAGAAGATCCAGAGAGCTCCCAAATGCCGCTTCGCAATCTGTAATAAGATGCATTGAGAAAATGGTTGTGTTATAGAAGGTGATATCTACCTTGATACGCGCAGAATATGCATCTCCATACGTGGTTCCGCAGATGTTTGGCGAGAGCCTCTCGCTTGTTAAACCTCCTAATGCATTCTCCCCACCAACACGGAAATATTTTCTCCTTTCCTTTGAGTTAGTAACATGTTTCAATCAGGATGAAAGATGCCGACCTTATCCGGAATAGACTCGATGTGTTCCAAAACATGAACCTTAAGGCTGTTCGCACTGTTTGCTACGTGAAAACAATCGTTCCAGAGACAGGGTCGTTTCCTGAGTCTAGATGCTGCGACAGCAGCGACCTCCTGTGCTATCGAGTGAAACAAATATTTGCGTTGAGAACACATGATAAAATTCCCAGTAAAGGTAAATACCTGCACGATGGCGGCTTTCTATTTGATAAAATAAATTTAGTAACAGAGCACAACGTAATCAGCGCTTACGAACCATCGACGATATTAGCTTGAGGTACAGACGTATGGACAACTTCGGACTCTTCTTGCATGGCCGTGCCAGTCGACGGCTCATTTGCCATAATGTGCTCGGAGTCTTTCTTCAGAAAGAAAAGCTGTCGTTTTGCTTCCGTCAAGATCGGAACTTCCACATATACTTTCTTCTTGTACTGTGGCTTGTGCGCCGGAGCGGCAGATAGTGATAAACTGGAGGTAACAAGGACACTCTCCTGGAGCTTCTTTCTTCTCTCTCTAGATGGCGTAGAAGATATTTCTGGGTCGGGCAGGAATAATGGAACCGAGGGGTCTTCGATGGGCTGTAGTGCAGTGTCCGCGACAACTTCGGCCTCACTTGAGGCGCGAGACTCTACTGCGGAATGTGAAGGCAGCGAGTCGGGGACAGTCTGGATGTCAGAAGTCGTTACAGTTATAGGAACTAACTCAGGATTGCCAGCTCCAGGGATGCTGCCTCCCATCGTGGCCAGAGCATCCTCTACACCCATACCTTCACCTACATCCTCGTTTATCTCCTCGATCCTAGCAGAATTGTTATGTGTCTCTACGGGAAGGGTACAGGGTATAGTAAAGACGTCTGCGTCCATTACCGGAATATCGGTCGGTTGAAATTCGATGCCATGTCTCTTCGATGGCGGTGGCTCCAGGTCAACATCAGACGCAGAAGACTCGGGAGTTGTTGAAGTCTTGCGTTTTTCTGGCACTTTATTCAGTGCCCAGAGAATATCCTTCGCAAGGGTCTTTTTATTTGCGGACGCTGGAGTTCTGGGACCTGGAGGCCGGTTCTTATCAGGTGGTGGCGTGCCAAATCGGCCAATCTCGAGCTGGTGATGAGAATTCGGATGCTCTTGAACTACCTGAAATTGAGCCTGGTTTGCGTTCTGGGAAGCGACGGCGGCTGAGTAATAATCTTGAATGTTTCGAGTAGAAAAGATTTCAGGTCGCTGGGCAGAGAAATGAATCGAAGCCTTCAACACACGAGCAGCAGATGCAGAGTGGCTTACGTTTGCAACATTAGATTCAGACCATTGGGACCCTGAATTAGCTGCATAATTTAGTGGGACAGATTCGAAAGTAGAACTCGATACTCCGGACTGCGTTGCAAAACCAACAGCTGCTTGCGAAGCTCGAGTATCATTGGCGCTACGCCCTCGCGAAATCTGCATTGATTGGCGTAAGTCTACATATATTGAAAGTATGTTTAGACTTACGTTTGCAAATGATACGGATGAAGAGCCTCCTAGGACAGAAGGCTCGTCTTGAGCTCGTTGAGCGTCAGAGTGAGGCCAGAAACTCTCATGACTAGGATGTGTCGAAAATTGTCTTTGCTTGGGTAACGAGTCCAAGTTATTCTCTAATTGGCTTTGACCTATACTTGCAAGTTCCTTTTGCGCTCGCATGAACTGCTCGTCTGACATGGACTTAAGCACAGCCGAGGCGGTACCAGTGTTCGTTTGCGATGACAGCTCATCAATTGCCCTCGACATGTTGTCTGCCGAAACCGAATCGGACGCTGTCGTCTGTTGGACGTGGCTTGTGGCTTCTCCCGCCGTAGGGGGACTCTCCGTGGTCGTCCGGCGAATCAAATCAGGTGCACTCCGGGCAGATGAAGTTTCCCTTAGTGCCCCGGCTAGAGAGGAGCTGGAGGAGGGGTAATGAGTCTGGTGGCCTGGACCGGAGCCCGATATGCCTTGTCCTGGGCCCAAAGAAAACGGGTTAGTTGCAACCGGGACCTGATAGAAAGACGCCTGCTGCATGTTGGGCTGAGTTTGTGGGATTTGGACACCAGCTTTCGGCGGTACTGGAGCTTCAAGATGAAAGTCAGGTAGGAAAACCGTGTCAGAAAGTTATGCATACCAGTGTTCGCTGACGCATTTGGGTAACCCTGATGTTGAGCGTACGATGCGGACATTGGCGCAACGGTCTGGTTACTGGCACTTGATGGCGGAGCTCGCTGCGATAAAGGCACATCCAAGGTTGTATTACTCGTCCTTCGCTGCTGTCTCATAGCCTGAGAAACATTCTGGCCGGAGATGGTGGACGGATTTGGAGCAGGTTGCTGTACACGGATATTTGCGTCGTGTTGTGAACTTGAAGATGCCTGGATATGGCAATCATGTTCATAACGACCTATACAAACATTATATAGAGACATACGATACCAAAACTCGGATACGAAATGTGCGCCTCTCGCGTATTCGTCAAGAAGGCGTTGTTTCCGTTGACGAAATTCGTGGGAGGTACGGCAACAGGTGGATGGTAGGCGATGAAGTTCACGTTTGTATTTGGTAAGGGACCGACTCTGTTACCCAAGGCTGTGGATGGTCCGGCGATAGCCCTCATATTTGGCAGCTGGTGCAATTGCTGCAGTTGTTGCCTTGGGAGATAGTCATGATCAGCAAGCCATAAGAGTCACAACGCGAGGACGCACCTTGCTCGTTCCCCCTCAGCTACCCTCCGGCTGAGATCAACCTCTGCTCTTCGATAAAGTTCGAATCCATCCCTGTTCATCTGGCTGAAAAACTCGACTTGTTGCCGCAGATGCTGCATATATCGCAAGTTCGCCTCATATTGTTCTGGCGTAATAATGACCGGCGGGACTGCAAGTGGCAGATTACCATTTGGAAAGTTATCGTTTGGGTGATTCCCAGATGGCATTTTGATGATATGTTGTGCCTTCACATTCGATGTAGTTACAAACGGCCGAAGGCTGGAAAGCTATGGAAAACGAGATTGCGAAATGTTGAAGAAGAGGAGTAAACTAGGACTGGAGGGCTAGATAGATGTGCACGTCACGTGCTACAAGACGGCTTAACTAGCTGAACTTACTGTAGTAACTACGGGCAATTTAGTATTTTATCGATGATGATAAATGAGTTGATATGTAATTTGATATTTTAAGTATCATTATGCATGTCCCCATTTGGGATATTTGGAATATCATCAAATCAGATATCTTTAAAAATTATTGTGATTGGCCAATCAGAATATTGATATTATCCTCTTTAATGATAAATATTCTAAATATCCCAAATGAAGACATCCATAGTGATATTTAAAATATCAAATCGCATATCAATTCATTTATCATCATCGATAAAATACTAAATTGCCCGTAGTGAATTAAATTAATGTTTATCACAGAAGAGCGTGCTCTCATGCAGACCGTCAACAATGTACTCCGGCCGTCTCGGTATCGCTTCTTGACTCGTTCTTTTGCTGCAGTTGCAGGAGGGTCTGGTCCAGTTAATCCATATACCGTTGGTCCGTTCAAAGTCTTTGACCGAGATGCAAAACGTATGCAAAAGGATCGAGCCGCTTCTAAAGAAGGTGGTGAGAGGAGTCGAACGGTGGATTACGTTCGGGATGAAGTGGCAAATAGGATGATGGAACGCTTTCTTGTAGGCGGGACCTTTCGATCTATGAAATCTTTTCTCAAGTTTCGTTTTTTTAGGACATCAAACGGAACTTCAATACCATTGTCGACCTTGGAGCTGGTCCAGGTCATTTCTCGAAACTATTAGAGCCAGAGAATGTTCAGAAGTCTATTATGCTGGACTTGAGCAGTAAGATCATGGTATTTGACATGCATTGATGAGAGCTAATGTGCTTGCTGAAAGAGAAGACTCTTGAACGAGATGGGGATGAAGAATTCGCAAGTTTGTCCCTTTTCTTAGTCCAACGCTGTCCAATTGACAATCGGTCTTTACAGTTGAGATAGAAAGAATCCAATGTGACGAAGAAGCTCTACTTCAAACTCTGCCACCGAATTCCCAAGAAGCTATTATATCGTGCTTGAGCTTACACTGGGTTAATGACCTGCCGGGTATGCAATATCTGGGAACATAATCCCGTCACGCTTATTGGTCAAAATTTATAGGTACACTCATCCAGATTAGAGAGGCTCTAAATCCTGATGGGGTCTTCCTCGGTGCGCTGCTTGGCGGAGACACATTATTTGAATTGAGGTGGCAGTATGCCTATAAGTAATTGATCTTCAGACGCTAACTCTCCACGAGGACTTCTCTTCAGCTAGCTGAAGTTGAGCGGGAAGGCGGTATATCTCCTCACATATCACCAATGACCGGTAAGCATCCCGTGAAACTTCAATTTGCCTGCCATGGCTACTCACTATCGTACAGACAGCAGCGACATGTCAAATTTGATGGGGCGAGCTGGCTTCACGCTGCTAACAGTCGACGTCGACGAAGTGAAGGTAGCATATCCGAGTATGTGGGAGCTAATGGAAGATTTGAAAGATATGGGAGAGAGTAATGCTGTTGTGGGCAGGTCAACAACTTCCTTGCTCTAATCTGACAAAGGAGGCTGATAACGATCTAAAGGAGAAATTACATTCATCGTGATACGTTAGCAGCGGCATCGGCCATATACAAGGGTATGCTTTAAGGATCTGGGGGAAAGTGTTTGAGCTTATTCGCCTTACACACATAGAATTGCACGGCGATGAGGACGGTTTCGTCCCTGCGACATTCCAAATAATCTTCGTCGTAAGTAATTCCCTTTCGTGAGAAGTATTGTTCAGTGTTGCCTTACAATCCGATTCGAAGATCGGTTGGAAGCCAGCGCCGAGTCAGCGCAAACCTCTTGAGCGGGGATCTGCTAAAGCCAGATTGAAAGATGTTCTCTGACTTCTTATAAGTACAGTTGAAAACTTCCCGAGTATACAAGTTATTCCTCATCCCCTCATCCCCTCGCACTCTCATCCTCTTCACTCGAAAGCGTCCTGTTGCCTTCCAGTTCCGCCTCATCTAATACCACCTGTTTTTCCTCCAGTCCTTTCTCCTCTAGCTGAGGTTTACCGGATTGCTGTGTGAACTTGCGCTTCGGCATCACGCCATAAATCGCTTCTTCCCAATTTCTGCTTTCTACCCAGTGTATAAGAATTTCGAAGACCTGATTCACTGTTAGGACTTTGCGAGTTTTGAGTTCTTTGAGGTATTTGCCGATCGGAAGGCGCGCTGTACGAATGCCTTGAGCGGCTGCTTTCTTTTGGCATAGTAACTATGTTGATAGCATGTGATAGAGAAGTAGTGAGTACGAATTGAATGAGATTCGCGGAAGAAGAGTCATACTTTATGTCGATTGCGGTCGACTATCCCACCGAGGATGTACGTCTCGCCTTCCTTCAGCTCTTCCAATTCGTCATCCGCGTCTGACGTTAAATAAACGATGGCGTCCTTACTACTCCTCGATTTCTTTTCGTCTGCATTAGCTGCCCCTTTCGCGGCATTAAGTGCATCGTCATCTCTGGGATCCTCAGTCCATAACCTGTCACACCCTTCTTCCCACCATTCACAGCCTGCCCAGCGTTTGTAGCCTGCATTGTTCTCGCGCTCAAGTCTAGCATGCAGTCGACCGGATAAAGACGTGAACAAGAGTGACTCGAACGGTTGTGTAGCCTTCCGGTTGGCGGAGTAGCAGTATGCGAGTTGAGAGCTCAGTGAACTGATTTCCTGTGGCCCGACGTGTTAACTATGATACGATAAACTTTAAAAGCGAGCAAGATATATGCGTACCTTGTCAGTCATATAGCTATCAAATCCTAAGTCAACTATTACGCGTGCCTTGAAAGGATTTCTTCCTCCCTCATTTGTATAACTCTTTCTAGCCTTCTTCCTCACCGGCTCTCCGCCTTCGCCTCTTTCATCACCCTCTCCTTCCTCGGAATCAAGCACACCCCGTACAAGTCGTTCCTTCCTCTCGCGCCTTTTCTCCTTCTTTGCGGCTCGTTCACGTTGACGCTTCTCGAGTTTCTTTTCTTGAAGGATCGCAGCTTTGGCAGCGCGCTTTTGTGCCTTCTTTGATAGTGGTTGTTCTTGCTGTTGTCCAAGAGAAGGTTGGGAAGGGGAATCTTGTGGTGTATCGGCAGGAGGCGAGTTGCCTGCTGTGTTATCTGATGTTTTTGGCTTCGATGGGTCAATGGCGACGTGATTCGTTACTGCTGACTCGGTCATGGTGAAAGTTAAGTACTTGTGTAGAAACGATCGACTGATTCGACGACGGAACTGACTCGCATTTTAGGTTCTCATCGGTCGGTCGATCATAATTGATCGGCGACTGCGACTGTCATGGAGAACCATCTCCTTCCTTCTTGCTACAGTACAGTACTGCCACCCGACCTCAAACCTCATAAGCCATTCCGTCATCTTACACCAGCCTCGCTATCGTAATCCCGGCCGTCATTCTCTACTTCTATTTGTCTACGTATAGGCAGCACGATACAGTATTCAGCAAGATGGCTGCAATTCAACCCTTGAAGCATCTCGTCGTAAACGCGACCGCGAAACATACTTCCACCGTCATCTTCCTGCACGGTCTCGGTGACACAGGAGAAGGTCATTTTCATCATCAAGGCTTCTTTATGAGTGTCGTTCTTATATACCCAGTCCAGGTTGGGAACCTGTTGCGAAGATGCTCGCGAAGGATGAAGGCTTGAAGCATGTGAAATGGGTGCTTCCTCACGCGTAAGTCGCTCTGGAGGCTCATTGTCTAACGCCATGTCTAAACACCTTGCAGACCAGTCAAGCCGGTCACGTTGAACATGGGAATGTCCATGCCATCATGGTATGCAGTCTAATCCTTGTGCCTGATCAACTTTGTCGTTAAAAACCGAAGGTATGACGTCTTCGAAATCGGTTTCAAGTCAAAGGAAGACGAAAAGGGACTTTTGGAGAGCGCTTCTGCTCTGAATACCCTCATCACTTCCGAGGTGGATAATGGCATCCCTGCCTCGCGCATTGTGCTTGGTGGATTCAGCCAAGGTGGTGTTATGAGCCTTCTGACCGGATTGACGAGCGAGAGAAAACTCGCAGGGATCGCGGTTTTGAGTGGCTATTTGCCATTGCGGAATAAGTTTGTCTCCGTGAGTTAGAATTCACTGGATGATGTTTGATCGAACAGGACCTCATCCTCGTGTTGGTAGATGTTCTCCGACCATGCGAGAACGATACCGATCTTCTGGGGTACAGGGACGCACGACCCACTTGTACGATATGAATTGGCCACGCACTCCGTACAGACCCTCACAAAGGATGGCGGTATAAAGACCGCTACGGAAGAGGATCCCGTCGGTTTGGAGTTCCACTCGTATTCTGGATTGGTGCATTCTGCGGTTCCTGAGGAAATTGATGACTTGGGGAAGTGGCTGAAGCGAGTCATTCCTAAGGCGGAGTGACATGGAATTATTTATTTATGACTTCGCTTTTTGATTTGATTTGTATAAAAGATTGTCTGTTGTCGTATATAGAGCAGAGTTTCCTTCCGAGCCGGGAAGATGCTGGGAAAAGGATCGACGGATATCACGCGGTTCCGTCACCCGTGACTTTACCTAATCGAGTGTGTCCGAAAAAGGGAAAGAATTGACGTTGTTGCTTTCACTGACTTACCCAAGCATCGCCTACACACCACTAAACCCGCCTTTCCTCAGTGCTGCGTCTACCCGACGCAGTATCATCCAGTTCACTCAATCAAAACGCAGTTCGTCGACGCGCTCCGCCGTGGCTGGTATCCTCTTCCTTCTCCACTCAACAGAGGGGCACGGACTATTCCCTTGCTGGTCATGAGCCGGGGCGTCGCCGACAATAGAGATTCAGACGACGCCAATCTTCCTTCCAATTCTAGCCTAACCGCTTCGCAATCACCTACAGATGCTTCGGCCGACCCTTCGTCGTCTGCCCCTACAGCCGACAACCACGACACGTTGGTCCAGCAGAACGCGCAAACGCCGGCTACCGCGACGAATGCTGTAAATGGCAATGCCGGTGACACCAACTCTCAGCGGCAGCAGTCGATTGAGTTACGCGAACGGAGCCCGAGTCCACAGCTAGAAGAGATGCCGAATTATGTTAATGAGGAGATGGAATTCATGATGAACGGTAGTGATGACCGCGCGTCTGGTCAGGGCTCAACGGGATCCCAAGAATCGATCGAGGTCTTCGATCCTGATTTACGTCGAGTGAAGGTGTGTGCAGGCTTCTGATCGCTTCGACACGCCTGTGTGTCTTCTTTTATTTGTTGCTGCGGTGGTGCATTAAGGGGCAAAAGTTATTTCACGCGATTTTTTCACGACGCGCTTCATCACGGGCCTGAGCCTTAGAGCTTTTTCGCAGACTATCTTCATAGCTTCTTATCCCTAATTACTTCTAAAAATTTGTGCTTACCTATTAATTTCATAGCTCTATGAGCTCGTTGGCTCGCGATGGACGGATCGAGGCACTGCTTTTTGCTGTGGAGAGTTCGATAGCGAACTCGATGAAGCGCGGCTCATCATAAAAGCAGAGGGTACTCAGCAAGAGATCTTAAGCTGTAGAGTCCGCGCACAGGACGTATATCAGAGGCAGCAACAGACGTTGATTGTTTGGACAGAGCCGGATGGGGCGGACTATGCATTGAGTTTCCAGGATCAAGAAGGGTGCGCGGAAGTATGGGAGTTCATCACAGAAGTGCAGAAGCATCTCAATAGCAGAGGTACGCCTTACTCGCAAATGCAAACGCGAGAATCGCACTGTCTTCGGCCGTGCTGATTCTGCCTGTGCGTAAACGCAGGCGCACAATTCTATCACGGCTTCATATCATCTTCAGTTGCAATAGTGTCTACGACTAGTCTAATTTTTCTAACTTTTATTCCCAACAGTGCCGAGCACTGCCGCTCAGATTATTTCGTCGGGCCACTTACCTCCTCCTGGTGGTGATGCGGCATTCATCGGGGAGATTGAGAAGGCTATTCGGACGATGGCACGGAGTCCCAAGTCTCGAGAAACGATATGTTTCTACATCCAAGAGAATAAATATGTCTACCAGTTGGTGGCTGCATTCGACGCTGCTGAGAAGGCCGAGAACCTGGATGCGTTACACGCACTATGTAGCTGCATGCAGACCATCTGTAAGTCTCTTTTGACAAGATTGCTCGTAGCGTAGATTTACTAATCTTTTCTCGCGGCAGTGCTTCTCAACGAACACAGCATGTATGAGCATATTCTGCTCGACGACCTTTGGATGGGCGTTGTTGGGATGCTTGAATGTAGGTCTTCTTTCCTCTTTGGCTTCAGCCCTCATCTGATATGCGGATCCAGATGATCCAGAATTTCCTAGATTCAAGGCGAACTACCGCGAGTTCCTTCAGCAACGATCGCAATTCATGCAACCTATCGTCATAAAGAACGAGGAAATTCAGCGGAAGATACATGCTACGTATCGATTGCAGTATCTCAAAGACGTCATCCTGGGCCGTGCGCTTGATGATTCGACCTTCAGCGTGCTCAACTCGTGCATCATCTTCAACCAGATCGATATCATTAACCATATCCAGCGAGACGAGCACTTCCTTGCGGAACTTGTGTCTTACTTTATCCGGCCTGCAGGCGTGAAAGGTAAAGAGAAGGAGAAGGAGAAGAGAGTGGACATGGAAATAGATAGGCCTTCTGGAAGTTCCCCGACGGTGAACGGTGCCGTCTCCTCTTCTTCCGGTCCCTCTTCTTCCGGTCCTTTATCTTCTCAGGCAAACCATGTCGATTATAATGCCGATGTCGAGCGCAAGAAGGAGATCATTGCGCTTCTCCAACAACTAAGCGTAATGGGCAAGAATGTCCAGCTTCCTGCGCGGATAGCGCTCTTCCGTACTCTCGTCGAACGTGGGGTACTCTATGCCGTTCAATGGGCTTTATGCAGACCAGAGAAGCATATGGTCTCCACCGCCGGTGAAATCCTATCGATCTTATTGGACCACCACTCTCAGAGTGTTCGGAATCACGTCTTGACGCAGGCAGTAGCAATAGGTCAGCCCACGAATGCCACTGATGCTGGCATTAGTCAAGAACATGCGAAGATACCTGACGTGACGAACGGCGGCCCTCCTCCGTTTAAGGAAACGCTTGCTCAAGCCTTATGTCGCATGATGGCGAATAGCCAGGATCTTGCTGTCCAGACGCAAATAGCCGATGCGCTTAGGTTACTTGTCGATACACCGCCTGAACCACCCGTACCTCCGCCACCGGAAACTCCTCAGGTATGTACTGACGGCATATTTACCCCCTAGTGGACAGTTAAAGCTGTGTCGTATGCCAGATTCAGGGCCAACCTGGCGCAGGACCAGTTCCAAACGCATATCTCAACCGACCAATACGGGATGAAATCAACACCGAGCGGTTCTTGGACAACTTTTACAAAGTTTGCATAGAAACATTAATGCGCCCACTGACCCACGACGTTCCTGACCACCATGAGCTAAAAAGTAAGTAATAAACCTTATCACTGATATAGTCTAGGTTGAGTAGCGAACACCTTTAGATACACCTTTCACGCCTTCCCGGGAGCGAGGCAACGTCTATCTTTATTTGTGTGATCTTCTTTGTAGCTTTGCCATCCAGCATTCATTTCGGAGCTATTTCTTCGTCATCACGTCCAACGTTGTTTCCCGCATTGCTTCTTTATTAAGTGTCAAAGACAAGCATCTATGCCTCGGTAAGTAGCCGTCCTGCTTCCATTTGCATTGGTTCGCAGCGTGCTCACTCTCCACAAATAGCCGCACTTCGATTTTTTCGAATATGTCTCAAGATGAACAACCGCAATCTTTTTATGCATATGCAAAAGCATGAAGTCTTTACTCCTATATGCAAGCTGACTATCCGCGAGGCGCGTCGAGAAAACTTACTTAGTTCAACATGTCAAGAGTTCTTTGAGTTTATGCGAAAGGTGAGCTACAGTTCTTTGCCTCCATTTGACCACCGGTGCCAATACACTTTCAGGAAAATCTCAGAGATCCCATTGCGTATATCATGGATAAGCATGAGTCTGAAATTCGCGAGCTGGCGAAAACGGCCAAGGGCTTCGCTACCTTCCAGAACTTCATCTCGCGATGGGAGATCAACAAGGAACCGCCTCCTCCAGAAGTCGAGAAGAGACCATCGTATGTATCTTTGGTGACATCAGTAACACTCTGACTCATCTCTCATACCATTCAGCATTATTGTTCCACCTCGAATCTTCGGCCAACGCGTCATGGAATCAGAAGAAGACGATTCGTACTTCAACAGCGACGAGAACGAAGACGATCCTGTTGTCCCGGTTCCTCGAGTCGACTCGTTCCTCGGCCTATTCCGTCGCAAACGGCAACGCATCAGTGCTCCTGGTCCTCATGCTCAGATGAACAAGACACAGCGATTAATGAGCGTGCCGTCACAGAATCGTCCTGTCTCGCCGTTATCATCGTTACTAGAGTACGATGATGATGATGATGCAACTAGTCCGTTGTCTGAGCAGATTCGATCAGAGAAGGATCCTTCTACGCCTCAGAGTCCTGTCCTCCCGCACCGACAGATTCAGATTCTCCCTTACGACCCTTCGCAAGACGGGCCTTCGGATCCAGAAGACGAGTTGCTCGAGTCCTTAGTCTCGAAAGGGTCTGACGGACAAGCATCCCCTCCTCCGAAAACTCTACCTGCGAAGCTGGCGGAGAAGCGTCGCCGTGGAGACGACGAGGATGACGCGTTTGAGAGATTGGCGCCTAAGAACCGACGACTTAGTAATGCTTCAGAGGAAGCTTCCATGGCTGCTGCTGCCAGGGCGCGTGCTACTGCTACGGAGGAAGCAAATGCAGGCAAAGCTAGTGATGAGAATCAAGGGCAGAGTCCGGCACCGAGGAAGCTTAGAGTGAAGATTACCGTTTCGAAGAACTCGGGACAGCAAAAGCCTACCGCTACTTCCCCGGCTTCGTCAAAAAGTGACTCGAAAGATGGTGGAAATGGTTGACTCGCTTCACATACTTACATACTTACATAGTTCTATTAAGTTCCATACGTAGACTCAATATGATCCGTTCCTTTAGCAAGGCATTTTGTAAATTATACACTCGTTTTCCGTTTTTAAGAGTCTATTTTAGCATTTCAACTGTCTTCACTTTTTCAGCTGCACACAATAAATCATATATATGTCGGCACTTATACAAGTGTGACTAGGATAAAGGATTCATTTACATAATAAGATCAAGGGTACTTTGTAATGTCTATCTTTTTCTCTCTACATTTTCATCTGTCCATATTTATTTTTTGCGGATATTTTTCATCTGAAAAAAATTAGGTCCCGGTATTTGCCTGTATCCTTTTCCCTGAATCCTGCCACTCAGTTTGTTTTTACAAGGCGATAAATGTGCGGATGCGGTACGAGCATCTACTATGTATGAGTTGACGAAATAGCTGCTTACGTATGCAGCAGTAGCGATCGATCGATCGCCTAGTTCAGGTTGGGTTTGTCGATCGTTCCTTGTTAAAGTGTTTGATATTGTCAAAGGTGCGTAATATTCACAGGGAAAATTAAAACCTAAAAGGGAACCCTACATACAGATTCACTAGATCGGTACAAACAGTGAACATGAGTCTGAAGCTGCGGCCAGACAGCCCGTCCTCGCCTGGTGCTCCTTTTTCATGGGACAATCTCCCTACGTCTCCTTCGGTCTCTTCTCCTTTCGAGCCTCCGCCGTCCCCGCCAACACAATGGCTTGACGCGAAGCAAATGAAGATATTTGGAGCAGAGCCGCTGAGGCCGGAATTTGCTGTAGTCAGATGTAGGGACTGTGGTAAAGCAGTTCAGAAGAGCACGTTTGCGGAACATGTCGGTGTGTTAGCATTTCACATATCTCATAGAGGTGGCGATTGGTAATGTTCTGATAGATCGGTGTCGAACAATACGCGCCGGTGGTAAGAAGGGCGCCAAACTCGACGGTAAGTACGTACCTTTAGTGGCTGAAACCTCGTTTTTTGAACGTGGTCAGACAAGAAGGGATATAAACGAAAAGCTGACAATGAGGATGCCCTAGAAAACGAGAGCGGTACAAAGAAGAAAAAGCCCGCAACTAAAATCACGAAGGGCCGTTTCAAAGGACCAGTAGATCTCGACAGGCAATGCGGTGTCATAAACGACAAAGGGCTGCCGTGTTCTAGAGCTCTCACCTGCAAAAGTCATTCTATGGGAGCGAAGCGCGCTGTTCAAGGAAGGTCGAAGAACTATGACGAGCTGTTGAATGACTTCAACAGGGAGCGAAATCCCAATTACGTAGAGCCGGTGAAGCGTCAGTCAAAGGCGGAGCGCAAGGAGAAGAAGGAGAAGGAAAAGGCGGAGAAGAAGCGGCTAGCGGTGGAACAGGCAGCAGTGAATGCCGCGACCAAGCAAGCGTCTGGCGGAACAGTCAAGAAGGGGAAGAAAACAGCGACAGCTGCAGCTCCTATGCCAACCGTTGCTGAAGAAGACATTGAAGACGAGAACATGGATGACGTGGATTCGGAAGCAGAGCTTGATGCAATGGTCAAGGCAGTCCGTAACGCGGAGGCAGTAGGAGTAATAGGAGTCCCTCTGGCCGTGTCTTATGACGCAGGGACTTGGTTCATATCGCGACGCGAACGATTGCGGAATTGCAAGGACCTACTTGCCAGTGCTCTCATGCCTAAGCCACCGATGTCTGCTACTGTACCAGGCGCAGCTCAGGCTCGAGTCCCTTCTTAGCCCATTCGGTGCGCAAGGATTTCCTTTCTCTTCTTCCTACTTGCATCCTGATCAGAGCTGTTGAAACTGGCAGGTATTTTTATATGACATGTCGTCACTCATTGTACCAACATATCGCCATACCCTTGAACACGCTTTGTATAAAAAAGTTGCTGTCGAGACGCTGTATAATTGTTCGTTCGCGTCGCTGATATCTTAAGAAAGAACTTGTCTTACTTCAGTATGAACGTTTTAGATCATGTACCAGTATTCCGCCTACAATTTGGCTCGCTGTTTATCATAAAATGACTTTGTAGCAAGTTTCCAACAGAGGTTCCGCCGCGCAAAGAGCTTTGCGCTTGTTCATTTCGAACTGACATCAAGACAATTTTATCTCATCCGAGCTTCGATCTGGGCAATGTCATGTCCATACCAGCCACAACAAGCTACTTTGCTCCAATTTGCATGGAATCGAATTTACTTTGCGAATTACTGGTTCTCCAGATGTTCCAGGTATGCTGTTCTATTCGATGAACATATTTTTAGTCGAAAGGTACGAAGGTATTTAAAAGAGTGTTTCGTCGTGGCGTCTGATGCTGAATGACTTGGTATGCTCTGTGGAACGATCTGATCCTTCTGTCTTTGCGAATTTGGCTGATATTTCCATCTCGTTTGAGGCGGTGAACTTGAGTCTGTTCCTGCTTGTTTCCATTCGCGTTCACTTCAAGGTTCATTCCTGACTACTTACATGGTCTATAGCATCTGACGAGATGGTATACTGTAACGCTGGGGCGGACGACAAATTGTCTGCTCGAAACATATTACATACGGTTTCACTTTTCTTTGCGAGGCAGTGCTCCGCGCTGTGACCGTTCTTTGCTCCGAATTGACAAGTGCAAAGTTGCTGCCTGGTATCGTGACAAACGACGCGCAAAGTGCACGGTGCAATAAAGCCAGATAAATACTCGTGCGCACGGTACTTAGTCTAATACTTTGCTTGTTCCTGCCTTCATTGAAACCAGTTTCCCTTCGCATACCCTCTGTGTTGACGCCTTTTTTCTTGAGTTGGTTATATTATTAGCACTTAAGGCCGTCCGACTCGGCGATAATGGGGCGAGGACACGGATATGAGCAGCCGACTTATCGACGTGGAGCCACGATGAATCTGAAGACTACTGAGGTTATGGATAGAGCTTTGCGAGCGGGAATCCTTTCGAATGCGCAGAGACGGTATGAGGCTGCTGCGAGGGAACTTTGGATTAGGACGCAGGCTGAGGCGCAGGCTCAAGTGAAAGCTCTAGCTCAACCTCGAGATGAAGGTCGAGCATATGAGCGAGGGTATTCACATTCACGACCGCATAGGCAGGATTGGCCTCTACCTCAAAATTGCTCCTCGATTCATTCACAATCTCATGTTCAAGCAGGACCTAGCCGAAGCCCAAAGTAAGGTGGCAATTTACTGTTCATACAGTCGTCGCTAATTTCACTTTGCTTCAGTTATTTGTCGCCGGAGCCCGTTGCACGAACCCCTTCATACGCACCCAGTCCTTCGCCAAACACACCAACCCCAATTCTCTATTGTTTCCGTCAAGTCCCTGACAAACCCAGCGCGAAACCCGATCCGAGTAGAATATGCACAGAAGACGATCTTCAAGTTGAAGAACTCAAACGTCGATATTATGCGCAATTATCAAACTCGGGATATTCACAAACAAGACTGTATGGTGAACCTCCACGTTCCCGAAGCGCGATGAATTATAATATGCGGATGCAACATGCGTATCGTAGTTCAAGTACGCCAGTCCGAACCACGGCGGACGAGTATCTGGATTACTATATGCCTGCTCGGCGTGGTCCGCAGTCATCGCATAGTTACCAGAGGCACCGAGACATAGCTCACAAGTACGCTGAGGAAAGAGCCGCGGAAGAGAGATATCGTCACCAAGTGGTGGAACGCCGCGCCCAAACATATAACTCTGAGGTTGGTCGAAGAAATGAAGTTCGTAGTTTGCCGATAGAACGGAGTCACGATGATCAGTCATCGAGGATTTCTCAAATGAACAAAGAACGTGGGGAGCAACGGCAATCATCAAAAGGAAACCTGACATTCCTGCTGAACCCGAGTGAGCCAGATGATCCTAAAGCAAGTCCACGACACAAAGATCTTGATCGTAGGGCAAAGACGCAAGAACTGGAGCCTAGAAGACCTTCAATGCATGAAAGACGCAGTTCATATGAAGCTTCGACATCCAGGAGCGGCTCCGAAAGGATGAACGAGACTTTATTAGAGCGTACGCAACGAAATCTTCAACTTCCGCTCTCTAGCCGAGCCACGAAAAGAAAACATTCCTCTCTACCTGAATCGCCTTATCATTCAGAGACCAGCGACGAAGACGAAACGTCACGAGTAAAACGATGTGCATTCGGTCGACTGCCCGCAGAATATGACGATAATCGCTCGGAGCTCGGATCCGAGGAGGAAGAGCGGGACGAAGTGTATGCAGCGCAATTATCGAGCGAGGCTATTGGGCGAGCTGCATCGCCGGGCGGAGAAGCTAATCAGCCAAGAAGCGAAGTTCGCCACAATTTTGCTCGTTCCGCCAAAGGGAAGTGCAAAGACTCGGAATCAAAAGTTGTTGATGTTTCCGAAAGACAAACGACTTTGACGTTCTCTTCCGACGAGGGTAAAAAGTATTATTTCCGCCCGCGACCCAAAGCAACGTCTAGGTGAATTGAAGATGCGCGGCGACCTGTAGCTGGGAGAAAGCAGGTGTTATTTTTAAACGAGTTTCTACAAGATCTTTTCTTTGTTGCTTTTCTGGATCTCTTAGAGTTGTTACGTAGTTATCCTCTGCTTGTCGTCCTTGCTGTGCGTAAATATGCGATCCGCGCACACATAGGTTCGAAGACCAATGAAAAATCGAAGCGTGCAATCAGGTACATTCTTTGATTTACGTAATATGTCGTTCTTTCTTGGAGGCTGACAACCTTAACTACTTGAAACGGTTTGGTCTCAGATGAATGGAGGGCGCGTCCGTGGTAGCGAGGCTGCCTTCCAAGCGAGTTCCCAGCTTACAGAGTTGCAACCGTGAAGGGAGGAAGCGCATCATCATTGACATGATGCTGAGAATTCTCAAATCTGTGCGCCTGGTCCGAAGAAACGGCTATCATCGCGAAGGTCAATAAGATTTCGACGATACGCGCGTGACGCGGATATCCTCCCAACGAATTCACCAGATACATGCATGGAAAAAAAAAAGAGGTGCTGGGTAATAGGGTCGAGCGAGTTTCCGCCGCGCTTGCAACCAACTTCCCGTGATTGATACGGAATGTTAAGAATCCATAAAGACTGAAGGAGGGTGCAAGACCGCGTGCATGACCTTTATAAAATTCAAAATTGGTGAGAACATCATGAGTGGTGATGGGGATGGGATGGTTTCTTTGATGAAACACAGTCCAAAAAAACGGCAGATTGCGGTGCTGTATTTCTTCTGTCTATTGTCGCCCGAATTAATTGAAAAATTTACGCCGAGCCGACGGCGGGCGGACGGAGGAAAGAATATTAGATACGGCAGAAGGAGGCGAAAGAAAGGACCAATTTGAGTAACGCGGGAGAAGTGTAGATAGAAATTCCAGATTGAGCTGTATACCCGACCCCATCGCCATTCCTCTCAGCCTCAGCCTCAGCCTCAGTTTTCTTTTCCTCTTTCTTTCAAACCACGACCATCCCCGTCTCCTTCATCCGCTCGCACTTCGTTGCGACCCGTCCCTCTTTTCATACTCCGGGTCTATTCCTGCCCTTCTTGTCCAACAGACACCCTGCTTTATTCACGCGCACAATGGCAGGTCTTTCTGATCGTTGTGAGACTGTTATCAGCCACACTTCTGCCGGTTTTTCTGACACGACAAAAATACCTACAGCTCCCTTGTATCTGTCTCCACGCTCTGCGGACGTCGTTCTGTCCGAGATCCGCCCTACGAGACTCGCCTCAGATGCCTTGCGCTCAGTCAACGTCTTGCTTGACGAACTTCTGTGGATGATTCTTAGCATGGCACGCTCGTTCGCCACCGACCAACTAAAAGCCGCTTGGAGCAAGCTTTTACCCACTTTTCTTGGTAAGGAGGCTCTACTCGAGGCGGAGGTGGAGCTAAGAGCCTACTGGGACCGCACTACAAACGCCCCGTCACGACCGTACACCGAGAATTCTCAAGAATTTCCCATACAGCCTGCTTTCGAGGTGAGAACTCATTCGCCAAGCTATTCATATTGCCATATCGCTCACTTTTGACTATTGCCACCTCGTTACAATTCAGCTACTGCGACTAAAGTGTGAAGCATACTCTACATTCAACGACTCTGATGATGATACGGACGGTGAGAAGCGGTGGCAAACAAAAGTCACGAATACCAGCGGGTTCGCGGCGCATAATCTACAGTACATAGCCCCCGCTGCCCTATATTTGACGGCCATTCTCGAGTACGTGTGCATTCATTCACTTGCATCAGGAGCTCAACTGACCTCTGTTTATTAGACACGTGTGCGAGTGAGTCTGACAGTGGTCTCGAACATATCACGGTGTCTTAGCATTCTTTCAGGCATGTTCTATCGAATACGGGACGTGTCGCGTCTCGAGACAGCAGCCGGTCAACTGCGACTTTGCAAGATTTATTCCTCGCACTGTGCGAAGATGATGCCATATATGGCTTATTCAAGATTATGAAAGGTCAGTCTTCATTTCAGTTGTCAAGGCGACACTCATAAATTCTGACACGGAAACATGTCCTCACTTGGCTGAATTTTCCGATGATAATAAGTTCACAACCAGATTGAATCTCAGTGCAATGCACCGGTGAATCGTCCGGGCCGAAGTAGATCGATACGCCATAGTCCAAGTGGCACCGTGAAGGGGACATCTCACGCGAATGGCACCCCACAAGGATCTAACTCAACGCTTAACGGTGATTCTGCTGCAAAGCCGCGTGTCTCTTCTGACAGCGCAGGCTCTGGCACCGCCGTTGTCACTCTACAGTCATCTGGTGCCCGTAGCTCGACAGAGAAGTCGAAGACTAAGAAACTGTTTGGACGGATGAGCGTTGATAAGGACGTCAGCTCGCAAGTCGGCCATGAGAGCGGACACAAGCGTTCAGCATCCATTATCAGCAACGGAAAGCGGCCGAGCTCTACTTTAGATGATGGCCCGGGTTCTAGCCCAAGCGAGGTACGCCCTTCTTAAGGTTCTGATCTACGTTGATTTGTATCTTATAAAATGCCCAAGGTCGAGTTTGACGAGCTGATGCGGTCTGGTACCACCATGAAGGTATCCCTAACACCCAACCGCCTCAGAACTTTTGATGTGAGTTTAGCTTCTATCCCCAAAATGTTGCTTTCTAAGTGAAATGCTTCTTCCAGGTGTACAGCAAGGAGAAGGGGCGGGGAATAAGCAAGGTGGTTATACCCCCTCAGCAACTGTCCAGAAAGGAGCCTCTCCAGGATAGCTCCGTTGCCAATCGTATCACGGACGTGTCTCCATTACAAACGCCAAAGAACAGTTCTGCCTTTGCGCAAGGGCAAGTTGCCCAGGATCAGGAGATGAAGGACAATGGAGCTGGAGAGGACTTCAGCAGCGTGCGAATGCACAAACCATCAAAAGGGGCTCCACCGGTGTCTTACGAACAGCCGCCTCATTCAAGAACTCGGTCTTCATCCGCTTCTCAGTCGTCTGTGACATCGTTTGGGAACCATCACGTTGGCTCTCGGAAGGGCTCATTGGGTGCTTTGCCTGTCGAGTCGTTTCACTCGCAGTCCCTCAGAGGCATTGGGCCGACCAGTCAACATTTGAAGATGTCTGCATCAATGTCTAGCCATACGTACTCAGGGAATAGAGTACATCAGACCGCCAGCCACGATTCTATTGATGTTGATCTGGATTCGGATGATGACGGACCAGTAAAGAAGCCAGCAACTAGGCGCAGAGCACCGACTGTCGGAGGTGTTTCCTCACAGACAGCTGATCTGATCGACTTTCTCAACAGCGGTCCTCCTGACCTGCCCAAAGCCATGTCACCCACACCGACAGCACCATCCTCTCTCGATAATAAGATGAAACGAGGCCGGCTTCGTAGTATTGTCTCGCGCCTGAAAGGCGGTCAATCGATGGACAAATTGCAGAACCAGGCTTCCTTCGAGGACTTCTCGGCAGCTAAGAAGTCTCCTCTGCACCCACCGCCAGCCTTCGTCCCGCCGCCATTGTCGGCTAAGAGGTCGCTCCATAGCCTATCATCCTTCACCCAGAGTCAAGTTTCGCTGGGGAAGGGCCCAACTCCGCCTGTACCTCCCGTTACGATCCCTCTGTCTCCCCCTCTTTCACCAAGTCACTCCTTTGGCGACGCCGCGTCCCCGGCTCGGCCGAGACCATCTCCCACAACATTGAGAAAGGCTGTACCAGCATTCTCGAGTTCTGAAGATGTTCAGCAAGAAAATGGCAGCATCATGCTCAATGTAACGAGACCGGTTGATGTTTCACCTCCTACGCCTTCCAAGGTCGAGAATGAAAACCCGATGCTGAAAGCGCAACAGACGAGGGAGATTGATGAAGGCAGGATGTCGACTACAACAAATTCTTCCGTTACACCTACTCTTGTCACTCCCACAGGACCAAAGCCGTCCGACAACTTGCATACCCCCCTCCATCTTATCCTTCGATACATCCCTCATCAAAGCAAGCCCAGCGCCATGCCTTGTCTCCACCTCCCACACCGAAGGCATTTGCAACTAATGCCACAGACTTGCGCCGCCTAATGGCCAACGCTACGACCGCAGATGAATGCCGTCTTCTTATTGATATGTTCCTCGCTCAAGCAGGCTTGCCGATGAAGGACACCGATTTCCCTCCCGATCCGAAGTTACTCCCGACCGCTCAGCAGGAATCCGCAGTTGTGGAGGTGCTTCTGGGCCATAGCGAAGCTCCCCAGAAACACGAGATCAAGGTAACGAGGGTGCTAGCGCGCGAGAGTCAGGTACACCACCTACCCCGCTATCTGAGGGACACCATTCTGGGACGACAACTCACCGCAAGCCTGTGCAAACTGATAATACGGCGCAAGTAGTTCTTGCTGAGGCTTAGATTCTATATTCGTATTCCTATTATCCTTGGTCGTTCATTTTCACTTATTATGTCATACTAAGTTCTATACCCTGTTGGACGTATTATATTTTGTATAAGCGTTTTCTCTTTATGTCTGTGCTTGGAACTTGTTGCGGAACTCTCGTGGTATTTTATTCCTGCCTGATTTATCTCTTCCTTTTGTTGAGGTTACAAACATTCTTTAACCCTGTAACATCTTAAATCGGGTGCAATTGACTACAGTACTTTTACGACAGCACGAAAGATTTCCGGTGCGAAGCGCAGGAAAAAAAGAATAAGGAAAGCGAGAAAAACTAAAATTGTCTAGGAACAATTTTTTTTCAAAGGTATTCACGAGGTTCATCGCACCTCCAGTGCCACTGCAATGCCCATCGAAGCCAGTTCAGCACAGAGGTACCGGAAGACGAATGGCACTGCGACCACGTCAAGATCACCGCCATTTTTGACGCCTCCAAGGACGTTCGTTCTCGGAAAAGCGACGCGGATACTGGCCTGAACCCCGCTGACTACACCCCTATCCGGTCCTTCCTGACCATTTGCAAGCGCTGTTCGTTCCCGCTCGTCGCGCTCTTCCGAAGCTGCACGGCATATACGGCAGTATTCACCATTGGGTTGAGATAAGCCAGCGTGAAGACCGTCACTTCCGAGCGAGACGTCATCGTACCCTATTGATATGAGACTGCCACACGTCCTGCAGACCCAAGCTAATGAGTAATCTGAACAATTCATAAGTCGATCTTGCAGCAAGAAGGAGGTCCCGTGAGCGATGAGAGCGTCGCGTTCCATTTCGCCGAATCGGATGCCTCCTGCGCGTTTACGTCCCTAGAAAGAAGGGAGAGAAGCGGGGTTAGAAAGTCCAGGAAAAGACGAACATTTTGTTGAAGTATTGATACCTTGACTGGTTGCTGCGTTATCGGGTCGACAGGTCCGGTCGTCCGCACTTGGAATTTGTCCAATACCATGTGTCGTAGACGCTGATAATACACAACTCCGAGGTAAATGTCGGCTGCGAACTCTCGCCGGTTATTCCGGAGTACATTGGCTCGTTCCCGTAATAATTGTAGCCTGCAGCGAGGAGTTGTTCTCCGAAGTAGTTGACTGCTGTGTCGTCTTCTGAAAATCTTTGACGTATATGGGTCAGAATAATTCGTGAATAGTTGTTGAAAGAATACATACTTGAAGGGAGTGGCGTCCTGTGCGATTCCATGCATCGCTCCTGCCTTGCCAGCCATACTCTCGACAAGCATACCGATTGTCATCCGAGAAGGAAAGGCATGAGGATTTATGATGATATCCGGTTGAATACCGCTTTCACTAAAAGGCATGTCTATCATAGGCCATTTCTGCGAGCAAACACCCTTTTGACCATGTCTGGAGGAGAACTTGTCACCGATGACTGGTGATCGAGGTATTCGGAACGTAATGTTGATTTTCTGCAGTTCCGAATCACCCGCATCCGAACCTGATAAAGAGCATTTAGTACTGAACATGCAGGGAAGAGAAGTCGTATTCACCAAGTAATCGGACTTCGTCGATGTAACCAGCTTCGTCATTCTTATATCTGACAAAGCGCGTGCGTCCCGTAGTGTCATCCACGTAAGCAGCTATAAAATCACCAGACTTGACTCTGATGCCGACGTACGGCAAACCGTCAACATCTAGAAATTCGAGACTTGGATGCGCCTCTCTCCTCTAGTCCGAATACCTTTTCCGATCCCGAAGTGAAGCGTGGGTGTGGTTGTACTTTTCGAAGCGCCATGCATATCCTTCAAGTCAATAGTCTGCGACTTATATACAGTCCCATACGCGAAGCCTCGTTCGTGTGCAAATTTGTTGAGAATCATGGCATCCTCCATATCGTAACCAGTGTAAGAAATGACGGCTACAACGGCGTTGGTGCCATTTGGGAAAGAGTCCATTGCGTATGTGTTGTGTAATACGGGTCGCACAACTGGCGTCTGACCAGATTGAAGCCGATACAATCTGTTATCTGTCCGATGCTTTATTGCAGTAGAAGGTGTCCCCATCGTTTGCTTACTCATCTGTACAAAATGCAATCAGTTGAGTGAACTTGACCTCGAGTTGGTACTTACTTGACATTGGTAAATGTTACGTGGACTTTGATTGAAGTCCGAGAATGGAGTGAGATTTGCTAGGATGGAAAGAAAGTTTGTTGGCGAGTGTTCGACATGCGTTGTCACACCGGGTTCGATCTCTTCCAGTTTGATGGCAATGTCCATGTACACCTGTTCAAACGATCCTATTTGGTCGTTGCGACCATTCAAGATATATTTCACAGGTCGCATCATTCGCGACCGCGATGAAAAGAGGTAGAGACCAGGATATTGTCCTCCTTGAGAAATTGGAACGAATCCGATTTCTAGGTCAAGCGGGACGTTGTACTTGCCCTCCGTCTTCCACACACGCAGGTTATTTGCGAGCTGCCTTGCTAGAGCTGGGTTTGCCCATCCGATCATTCGTCCATCCAATTGGACGGCAATATTACGATGATGTTTGCCATTGATGGAAGATGTATGCACGGAAGTCATGCCGTGCGAGAGGAGAAGATTCTCGAGGTGGGCAACTGCAAGTGGTGCAGTGACGATTCGGCACGAACGAGAGAGGTGATTTAGCAGGCCACAAGGGGATCCGTCAGGTGTATGTACGGGACAGAGGAAACCCCAAGCTTCTGGGAGTAGCTTTCGCACTGTGGTCGTCTTCAACTCTGCGAAGAAAGCACCACGGTGAATACATCTGAAGTGGCTGATATATCGATACCAATTCAACTTCTCTGCGACGATTGTAAATCCGGAAGCCTGTTGCAAGTCAAGGCCCGTCGGCGAGACTAAATTCCCCGTCGCAAGGAAATTAACCAGCCTTGCACCGATGTCGAAGTTCACTCGAGACAGAGCCTTGTAGAAATACCTGTCGTCGAAGAAGTCGACGGATGGATCACCGCGGCGCACGTCTTGTGAAATCTGAGCACGAAGGCCATTCAGGCACTCTTCCAATCGTTCTTTCATGATCATACCATACAAAAAGCCTGGAAGCAGGACCTCTTGATGCTGCGGAGAGTCTGGATTATCTCCGCAGCTCGAAGAGTTGACAGACGAGTATAGCTTTCGTAACATGAACCTAGAACGAGAGTCACATGTGAGCCCTACATAAATTATCCGAACTTAGCGCGACGTACAATAGCATCCTGAATTTGTCTCGCGGATCTTCAAGATGAACCAAGACAAATTTCCGTATGAGCCAGACTCCGAGTGCCGTATTGTTCCAGTCTTCAGGTTGCCCGAGTACGACGCGGAACTTATCACCCAAGAACTCCAAACATTGATCTCCGGTGTAGAGCTTGTATGTTTTGAAGCTTCTCAATAAAAGCTCCACTCGGTCTGTAAGGAACGTATTTTCATAATCTTGCATGAGAATTCCTTCGAATACCTCCTTATCCGAAGCTCCAACCAGTGCCTTTAGGACGAGCATGACGGGGATAGCATATTCTTGTTTCCGCAAGCTAAATCGAAACATCGCATTCCCGTTTGAAAGATAATGCAGAGTATTTGTCACAGCAGTTTGATCTAGGCGGACACATCGAATTTGGACGGCATAGGGAGAATAAGAAGGCCCTCGCTTCTGGAAAGAAGGTCGAATGAGAGAGATGGTATGATGCCTCCGCGGGACGATGAGATAACGAATGAGCCGTTCGTTGCCGTTTATTATGAAGTAACCTCCGAATTCCTCGGGTTCTTCATGTCGTTTTACGAGTTCAGCAGAGGGCAGGTTCCGCAGATTGCAACGTACGGACTAGGGATTGTGCTTAGACCTGGATACGTGTTATGCAGAATTAAGGACGTGGACGTACTCGAACCATAATGGGTACCAAACCGCATTCCTTCATCATGGAATTCGCTTCTCTCCCTTGCACTTTCCAGCACAGCTTGATGCTCATCCTGGCCCGATACGAAGTCACTCGTTCGCGAGCCTGATGGCCAGGGGCGATCAGAGGGATTCAGCAACGAGGAAAACCTATTGTCCACACCTCTGCAGGGAATACCTTCCGCTCAAATGCTTGCTTATCTCTATCAGGTACCATTGGTCTCGCGATAGATACTTGCTCCATCCAAACTATTAATGCTCATGAATTCCACGTTCAAATTTATTAGCTGCAGCAACGTACAGCTCATGCGATTTCCTAGACCTCGATTGCCATGTTCATCTTCTCGTCCTGTGTAATCAAACACAACTTTCTCCCCAATATCTTTAACGGCTAGGGACAAGAGACCCGTTCCGACGCCGTCACCTGCAGGCAATCCAGAATCGTCGAACAGCGCATTGAAGGATTCAATGTGCGGTGTTGCAAGTTCGTTGAGTATTGGAACGGAATGACCTTTCTTTGAAGGGTTGCGAAAGCTCTGCTCTCGCTTTAGAGTTTCAAATCCGCTGCAGGAACCGTCAGGCATTGCAGATGCTCGCGTGTCTGAGATGTTCACAGCAGAATACAAAGACCCTGCAATTGAGGAAACTTTTCAGATGAAGTTTCCTATCACGTGAACAGAATACCTAGAATTTGGTTGTTTCTTTGCAGGATATAGCAAAAGGAGGATAGCAATGCGAGTTTGTACTGTACATGTATATACTACAAGAGTTCTGCGGAAGTTTATACTTGGCTAATATGCGACGCAAATAGAAAGACAGAAATCGCTAGAGAACCCAGAGCAAGATAAGTACTATGTATATGTCAGGGCATGCTCCTCGCAGCACATCGTTCATTTACGTTCTCCAAATGCATCAGCGATGGACTCGTTTGTCAGAGTCAATGAATTAAACAGGATTTCTTGCATTCGGCTTTTCCTCAGGAATCTGCGTGAGGATAGAAGGAACCCGACCGACTCTTGCTGCAGGTCCCGCCGTCTTCACCTTCCGTCTCTTTACAGTCTCGCCAGCTGAGCCAATGAGGCCCATCTCATCCACACTTTCAATGGTGTCGTACCTGTTCGGCCCTACCGACTTTGCAGGCTTCCTTGGTACCTTCGGTAACGGCTTCGAATTTAGAGCAACTGGTTTGAGAGCACGAGACGGTACTGGCGGACGCATGTTTGAAGTCCGAGCGCGGATTGTACCCTTCAGCGAGCCTGCCTTCGTTGAAATATCGACAGAGCTGCTAAATGCGGGAGGCCCAGAGATAGACTTTTCACCAGTCTTGCTCTCTTCCATCCTGTCTTGCACAGGACGCGGCCTCTTCACACCAGCCACCGAACTTGGGCCGGAAGAAGCAGCCGATCCGGAACCACTACTCGGTCTCGATGCAAGAGAGGGAGCACGAGAGATAGTTCGCTCGGACGAAGCACGCGAAACAGTCGTCAGTGACGCTTGGCTATCTGTTCGAGTTGCACGCGTTGAAGAGAGCGTGTAGTTTGAGTTTGCACGCCTACGGCTAGACGGAACGGCCAGAGTCGAAAGTCCCGCTGCCTCAGGTTCAGTATCATCCTCAAATTCTTCTTCTTCCCCGGATGCCAGATGAAAGGCCCGCAGTTCTGGTGGGGGTGAAACTTCGCGTGAAGGAAAGTGTCGCCGGAGAGTCGTATTATTCGTCATTCTTTGACGTGGAGGGGTGCGCAGCGTCACATTGAGAGTATCGTCTTCGTCGTCACCACAATCGACGTCATCATCATCGATATCCATGTGGCTTTCTCTATCATCGTCAACATCCATCGCCTCAGCCACCACCGTCTCATTATTCGTATTATTATGAAGACTCCGTTCAGTCAACCCAAATTCGTCGCCCGAGCCGTCGTGTAAGCCGGAGTCTCCTAGGTAGGACTCACACGCATCCGCTCGAGCGACAGACCAAAATCCTGCACTGTCACTACTTCGTCGTCTGTATGCAACTTTCTGCGACCGGTTCTGCTGGGCAAAGTCTGATTCGCCAGAGCCTTAGATCTATTAGGCTTATCGCGCGTCTGTGGCAGTGTTGATGATTCGTAGCGCGGCTGCGGCACTTCACAAATGCCGTTTAGTGTCGACTGGTGCTGAGTGATAGGTGCAACATGAACAGCCTTCGGTCTCACTTGAGGCGTAGTCGGATACGCAGACGGGAAAGGCGGATATTGACGCCATTCTTCAGCTTCCTCTACAATCATATTAATTTCGCCAAATTCACTCGGAGTAGATACTGGAAGCGTAGATGAGCCTGCGGAGGCAGCGATTGTGGAGGTAGCAGAATCGGACACAACTCTTCGACTGGATGGCCTTTCGTCATATTCTTGTACAAGTCCAGCGTTAGCTGATGAGCGCCAGATCTTATGTTTCTGATTGTGGTGGAAGTTGTCATTGTAAGTAAATAGGATAAAGCAATGAAATTGCAACGTACTTGGTTTACAGTCACGTCAGACTTGGATTGGGGGATACCGTTAGGTCTTGCGATTCTCGAAGGACCAGAAACGGAATCTCTTCCTGTAGCACCATCGGAAGCCTGCCTAATTCCTCGCGTTCTCGTGCCAATCCCATTGCCATTAGAGGCCTGCCTTGCAGGCTTCCGCTCAAGCTCGTGTCGTTCTACTTGTGACTCCGGCGATGATACAGCGGACTCGCTCTCACTCGCTGGACTCGATGTCTCCGGCGCGGAAGCAGAAGGACGCCACCAGTTGATAATAAAGCCAAACGGAATTGAAATCAACAAGGTAATGAAGTCGCCTAACATGTGCACGAGTTCCAGCGCATAATCAAGTGTGGCCACGTACGGCTTCACTAAAGGTCGCATGACGTGCAGGTAAATTGGCTCCGCGCCCTGGACATGAAATGAGTCTCTTCACGGGCAAGGCACTTATGAAAAACCAAGAACATACCCGTGCACGCGTGATTATCTGGAATAAGTATATGATACCCTTGATCTCGTTGTAAAATGGCATTACGAGACCAACAGTGGTGTCAGCCATGCCCTCGATCACTGCGCACGAGCACTGGATGAATGCCTTTGAGCACAAGCTGGGCAAGACGCTAGACTCAACAAACTTACCCACACTAACCAAATCGCAATGCAACCCTTCATGTCTCTTTTGCGTTGCGAGACGGCTCGTGGTGTCTGTTCGCCCGTGCGAGGCGAACGTCGAGGAGGCTTGAGAGTTTTAAACGTCTCGAAAACATTGAGGAAAAGCAAGTAAAGTCTCAAGATCGGCACAATGACCGCCATCGAGTGCGATCGTGGCTAAGTATGAGCGACTCTCGTGCTCGCGTGACGAACTATGAGACACAGCTACAAGCTCGTGATTTGGTAAGGAGTCTAAAGTGTTATCCGACTCTGTCGGGTATAGAGTGGTGGAGGTTAATGAGAAAGACGGTCAGGATCACAGAAGAGGCAGGTGAGAGCCGTGTTTGCTGGCTGGACCCTCAAAGAAGAGCACTGCGAACGCGCCCTACGCGTGTTTGGAAAAGAATACAACAAACCACGTGCACGTACCGAGTACCGAGGATGAGAAACGTCGATCACGACGACGATCAACACTACTTCGAGGTCAGACTGTAATCAGAAAAGACGAAAATTCAATCGCATATATGATACAAAGGTGTACATACTGTAGCGAAGCATATGATAGCATAGGACCATAGCGAAGGCATAAAGGCAGTTTGGTAAAAATACACTTATGTTAGGAATGCAGTAAGGAGTATCCATCGAGAGGAGAGTGAAATCATTAGCAGGTGCGTTAGGGTATTTAGGAAGTCCGCGGAGAGAATTGAAGAATTTACGTGGTTCGCAGTGTACAATGCTGGATGAGAAAAAGAAGAAATGTAGGGATAGTAAAGAATAAAAGTGCAAAAGTTCTGAGATGTCCGTGACTGAGAATTCAATAATATCCGACTTGGATTGAATGCAATGAAGGATGGATATGGACCGATCCCGGGCTGTTGTGCGGGCTGACAGGAGAGATTGTTGATGAACGAGAGTGCGGACTGAACGATCCTGGGCTTCCATTGCCACTGTTCCCGGATGAAGTTCCGGAGGACAGTAGAAATGACGATGGGTTTGGCGAGCCGCGAGGCGGAGACGGTGCAGGAGAGAGCGAAATAGCAGGCGGTCCCATTGGCATGAACGCAGCATATTGATTGATGCCGAGGAACTGCCCGTCATATATAGCTCCTTCGCTTCCAGGAAACCAGATGTCCGAAGGCATTGCACCAAAACCATATTCCGACGGAGGTTGAGCGTAATGACTCATAGATTCGGTGTACGTTGGCGCAGAAGCTTTTCTGGATACGGATGCGTATGGATCCGTCAGTAACACAGGCGAGGACGTATCGGTTCCAAAGACTGCTGGATTCGATGGGAACATAACGCTACCGTTAAGATGCAATGAAGCCATCTGAGGTGATCGCATGCTTTGAGTAACCTCGGAGAATTTGGACGGAGGGGACGGATCCGAATGATAACCAGCTTTAGAACCGGTAACAGCCTTGAGGTATGGACCTGCAGAAACGCGGCGGCTGATGAGTTCATTGTCGCTGGGGCTAATCGCATGCTTGTCCTGCATGTGCTGCTTAAAGACCGGTTTTCGTTTGAAGCTGGTTCAGTGAAATTATTTTAGTCTTCAAGTGATCCGTTCAACAATGAGGTAGAACGCACTATTTCCCGCATCCTGGTACCGGGCATGCATATACGTACTCCAGCTCGTGCTTCTCACGTACATGACGGTTGAACGTCGGCTTGTCGAAGAAGTTCATCTGGCATTTCTGGCAAGTGAAAGACGTATCTCGTACGCTAGAAATGAGGTTTGTCAGTAATGAATAAGGCATAAAAACGGCACGCTTCATACTGATAATTTGAATGATTCTTCAGAGCCGAGGATTGTCTAAAAGCCTTGCCACAGTCTGGGTGCGGACAAACGAAGGGCCTTATCAAGAATATGTCATAAATACAAGATTAGACCTGGCCACAACAAGGACGTACTTCTCATTTGTGTGAATACGCATGTGGCGCTGAAGGTCCGCTTTACGGTTCCGCTGGAATTCGCGCCCACATTCCGAGCATGAGATCATGGGACGTGTCTTGACCTTGCCCGTTAATTGCTTCATAAATTACGGTCAGCGAACTGATTAGAATGTTAGTTGACCTATGATGCACCATAGCGAAATTCATCGGTGAAGTCATTGCCAATTGACCAAATACGAGGCTTGACTGCTTCCAGAGCAGCGTCGTGAAAGAGCGTGAATTGACGTGAAGTCGGAAATTAGAGGCCTGCAAGAAGGCAGGAGGCCACTTCGAGCAGCGATATGTTAAAAATAGATATCGATATCTAGTATTAGATGCGATGTGGAGGACGCGCCAGGCGTCAGTCCGTTAATTAGTCTAAAGGAGAAAGAAAACGGAAAGCAGATTAGTGGGGTGGAGGATGAAGCACAACGCTGAAGGGCCCGAAACGTGGCCTTCATATACGAAAAGCCCTTTCTTCATCATGAAGGGAAATGGAGACATGGCAGACAAAAACAAGATACGCTCTTGTGTATGTGTTTTTGTATTCGACAAGTACGTAGCGAACAAGGACGCGTCGCGCCGCGTCGGCTAGCAACGCTCCTCCTGATCCAATGATCGACGTTTACCTTCTTTCACGTGACCAAAACTACCATCTTCACACCTTTGTCTTCTTCTCTTGTACCCAGTCTCACTCACTCATCGATGTTACTAGCATCACTAGGGCTCAAGGTCTTGACAATTGTCAGAGTTTCTTGTTCTGGACCTATAGTCACCGTACTGGAATGTCAAGCCATGAGTCTCAGGGTCAAGGAGTGCTTCGTGTGCATACAGGAGGAAATATGAAGGCACTCTTCGAATCACTACCCGTTGAGCTCATCGCAGAGATACTCAGTGAACTTGATCTGGAATCATTGGCCACTGCCTCATGTCTCTCCCGGAGGCTTCGTAGCATCGCTAGCGACTCCGCCCTGAATCCGTGGAAGCGTCCGATCGCCCGTAACCTCCAACGGCGGGATGGACAGTACGAGTCCTGCATGACACATCTTGCAGAACGCTCAACATTTCCTCGCGCGAACTGGCTAGACATGCTGAGCGCAGCGCGCGCTGATTTCCTGCTGTTCGAGGCGACGCTGCCCAACCTGCCTGAGACGGACTATGCCGAAGCATTCCGGAGACGTTTCCTTCCCACCTGGACTAAGTGGAGAAAAGATAGCTGTAGGTGGCGTGAGGTGTATAGGAAGTGAGTTACATTTGGCAAGCTTTACCCGGATTCCCGGTGCATGGCTTGACGGCGTGCGATTATTGTCTATTCTTGGCTAATGCGCCTCCTTTAATTTTTTTTATCTTTCTTATTATATTCCGCGAAGAACCTTGTATCGCATCTGGCATCGATCAGCAACGACCTGCACAGCCGATGAAGCTTGGACGAGGTGAGTCTTTGTATGTATAGCTTAGCGCCGTTGCTCATGGCGCCCGTTAGATATATCGTTTTCAACCGTAACGGGTCGGCCAATCTTCTGGAGACGTCGTCCCGAAACTTTAATCCCCAGCTTCTTTTCAACGAAATGAAGTCCGTTTCGCCCTTTGTTTGTTTATTGTTTGCTGAGTAATCTGGAATTTTCCGTAGAATACAAAATAATTTGGCTCACTTGGAAACGCATATCAGGGTGAGACAGACGATTTTCACTTTTTTTTGAAATGAGAGCCACTTACCTTATGTTGCGACCTGAATCTGTAGCTTGTTGTCGAACTGGCCGATGTTCGCATTCTCGCATTCGGGATTTTGACCAAACCCAGAAGCACATTTCATGTCAATGATAACGCTCGTATTTTGCTGCATCCTCCTGGAATCCACAGGGAGGACTGCGACGGAACCGACAGTCTTAGCGACACCACAAATATTGCAAGCCACTTCAGCCCTACGTATTCAAATGGTATTTACAACACTGACTACAGAGTTTTCTTCTAATTGTTCCACAGCGCTTTATGAACGCATGATACACCCTCAACCGGGTCCTGCGCATTGGAATTATCCGTTCTATACTCCTGGAGGCGAAGATAAGCGCTGGATAGGTGCGAAACTGGACGAAGAAAAAGGAAATTTGTGGGTTGGAGGCTTGCTGTTGTGCGCACAACTGTGTACGCAAGAGACGCGCGCGCATTCTGGAGAGAGACCTGCGCTGCAGGATTTAGACTTGGTGGTCGGCCCTGGTCGTAACAAATACTGTTCGTTCGGATGGGCGGACCTGGATGCGATTGCTCCGTGGATTTCGAAGCGAATCAAGAAACGGATCGACGGACAGGGTCTCGGCCTGTAGTGTGTCAAGTTCAGGTGACTATGATGTGGGATTTGGTGGACGCGATTTTCCTGCACTTAGTGGACAGCGGGGATTGATGGACTTGACCAATAGGGCATGCCTGCATTAGGTGTGCATGTGCATGTCGTAAACGGCGTTGTACTTCTAACCGAAATTACTCTTTGACCATTTACTGTATCGTGTAGCTTCTTAGCCGGGGACATTTGCTACTTTCTTTGTCTGTTGTATTTCTCGCTAATTTAAATAAACTACTGAACATCTCCGTTTGAGTAAGCACGACGGCGCGGCGGGAAAAAGTGCGGATTCACGTGAAAATGATTTGACCACGTGCGCGGTCTATTTCTGGCTATCTGGTGTGTTGCGGTCGCATTCGGAAGGACCATCTGCACTGGCAGGAGGTAGAGAACACATCTTACTTATAGTCCCCCGCTTAGTCGAGAGGTGCAACTCGGACAGCAATACAGTTAGACGACCGTATTCTACTTGGTCGCTTTGCTTTTTCTAGCGCAACCCCCAATCCTCAGTGGAAGGCTCAGCTCAAAACCGTACGACTTCAGAACCGTCTCATCTAATCATCAGCTCTCCGACAAGCAAGGGCGATGAACTATCTGCGCGGGGCGCTCAATGCAGCTTCGCAGTATTATAGAGATATCAACCCTTCCACGCTTACTGGCGCCATCGATGTCATCGTCGTGCGGCGAACAGTGTCAGGAGACGATGCGGCCGAGGGCAGCACGGAAGGAGAGCTTGCATGCAGCCCGTTCCACGTCAGATTTGGAAAATGGCAGGTATTGCGACCAGTCGACAAGAAGGTGAAGGTCATGGTCAATGGCCGTGAAATTCCCTTCAATATGAAGATCGGCGACGCTGGCGAGGCTTTCTTCGTATTTGAGACGGACGGTGATGTACCGGAGGATCTGATCACGAGCCCTCTTCTTGAGGCAACTCGTCCCGAACAGAGCAGTGCCCATGTTGATGCAGGCAGGTTCAGTACAAAGATAAAGGAAGGGGAGGATAGAAGGGAATCACGAACACCGGACTCGGAGAATGTGAGCTTCCTGTAGTGTTGTCACTCGTAAATGCAGCTTCCATCTAACCATAGACGTTCAGGAACCCGAACCATTAGATCTCGACTCTCCGGATACTAGTGGCACAATTATTATTGCACGTCCTTCTGGACTTCCTCCATCCTCAGCCTCAGAGTCCGCTCCTTCCAATTTGGATGACGAGTCAGGAAAGCAAGAAGATAGAGAACAAGAGCAATCTTCTCATGGCCCGACGGGCTTCCTGAGCCGTACTGCAGGGTTAGGCAAAGCTATCGTGGAAGCAGCAGTTGAAGCGGACGGCTACGAACGTCAACAGATTTGCGACAAGGCAGAAGCTGCTGAGAACGTAACATCTCGTGCCTACAAGAGCCTAAGCTATGGTGCGTTCGGGGTTGGGAATAGCGATAAGGGTGACGAAACACTGCCTCTTGTCCGCGAAGGAGAAGGAGAACCACCGGATGTCGTCTACTCAAACGGTACGTACAGCTCTGTTTGAGTCTGAGTGAGCTTAACACGTCGAGAACAGGCATGGTCCTTGATTCTGCCGGTTATCACTCACAAATCAAACATCCACAGTCTGCGACTAATGAGGACTCCCAAGGATCGCCCAAACATGACTCTCCATCAAGTACAGGCGAAGAGACGGATGATTAGTGAGTCATTTCTTCGTCGCGTGTTGGTTTTCGTCTCACAGCGATATCAAGCGATTCTTACGAAGGGCGATCGACGCCGAGATCAAGTGGATTGTCCGCTCGCGCTACTCCAACGCAATCTCCTGATACATCTAGTTCGTAGGGTCTTCAAAAAAGTAATTCACCGATTTATGTTTCATATGTAGGATCTTCAAGTCCGCAGCGACGTTCGAGTTCTTCGTCGGAGGCTGACAAGTAAGTCTCTGACAGCATACTGTGACGTGCTCATTATATTTACATGACCTATAGCAGCAAAAGTCATTCTTTCCGAGCAGCTTCTGAGCCGCCAGAAACTGAGAATACGTCAAATGATTTCCCGCCGAGTTATTCCTGGGAGTGGGGTGCCTTTCCTAAGCCATCGCCGATGAAGGCCACGTTCTCGCCAGCTAGATCAGACTCCTTAGAAACGCAACGTAGTCTCAGTGTTCCACCCGAGCTTGGGTACGAGCTGGGTTCCCCGCGACCCTCTTCCCCTCCACGCTCAAAGACGAATGGTGCATCCCGTCCATTATCCGATTCACCAGTTGGTGACGTACCAGGCTTCTGTGGTAAAGGTGCCGAGCTAAGCGCGGATGAAAGGAGTGGGAGGCAGTTCCTACTGTCCGTGGGCGGGAAAACATATGACTTTGAGCTCAGCATCTCCGAAGAGCTGGCCGCGTGCGAAGGTGGTGGCAGTGGCGACGAAATAAAAGACGCACGACGTTTTCGTGATGGACAAGTATCGTTCCGTCGGTTTATCAAATATCCTGGTGTAGTGCAAGACAAGAATCTGGTTATCAGGTGGAACGACAAATATATCGCTCGCAATGATATGTCATTTTTGTTCGATTGCCTTACTAAATGGCGCGAAGCGGCACTTGCGAAGCCTGTGAATGCGAAGGCGCTTGAGGAAGAGGAGCCTTTATCCTCGTCCGACGAAACAGAGCCAGAGGAACGTACCGCATCGAATAAGTCGTCTTCGTCTTGGGTCCGATGGTGGAGATCAAGTCGATCTAAGGCTCCATCCCGGCCTCAATCTCGATCCGATTCAGCGAAACTGCTAGCGCAACCAACCTCGGACATTCAGGACCGGCAAAGGCGTCCATCGCTCATCCAATCCAATTCCGCTCCCCCGAAGTCAGAAGGCCGGAATACGCCTGTTCCGTTTCCTGCGATGAGTGAATCCAAGTTAAATGGAGATGCATCAACAAGAACAAGTAGTTCGGTATCAGAGAAGAGGGAGAAGCGATTTGCAAAGACATTGCGACTGACTTCTGATCAGCTCGTGAGTTTACACAGCTTTTCTCCTGGAGCATGCTTCTAAACGCCCTGTCGATAGAAACAACTGGACCTGAAGCCAGGGAAGAATCTTATTACGTTCTCGCTTTCCGCGTCTGGGGTGACGGCTTGCACTGCGAGTATCTTCCTCTGGGAAGAAACAGATTCGATTGTTGTCTCTGACATCGACGGGACTATCACGAAGTAAGTTCTTGTAAGTTTCAATCTTGTTATCATTTCTGATTACACGCCATTTGTAGGTCTGATGCTCTCGGCCACGTCTTCACCATGATTGGACGAGACTGGACTCATCTTGGTGTTGCAAAGCTGTATACTGACATCGCGAGGAACGGGTACAGAATTATGTACCTTACGTCTCGTGCCATCGGGCAGGCGGACTCGACAAGATACTACCTCAAAAGTATCAATCAGAATAACTATCAGTTACCCGAGGGTCCAGTAATCATGAGTCCAGATAGGCTAATGACCTCGCTTCATCGGGAGGTGATTATGCGTAAGCCTGAGGTGTTCAAAATGGCGTGCCTACGTGACATCCAGCGGCTATTTGGAGAGGGCAAGAATCCATTCTATGCGGGGTTTGGTAACCGTATAACAGACGCATTGTCGTACCGCAGCGTGAACATTCCGAGTCAGCGAATTTTCACGATCGACTCGACTGGCGAAGTGAAAATGGAACTGCTCGAGGTTGCTGGCTACAAGTCCTCGTATATCCATCTGACGGACCTCGTAGACCAGATGTTTCCACCTGTTCACCGGAAGACCGAGACAGAATATTCCGATGTGAATTACTGGAAGACACCAATACAAGAGTTTGCGTTGCCCGACCTTGCAACTCCTCCAGCATCACCAGCATTGAGTGCCCGCTCAGACGCTTCGATGTCTACGTTCACCAGACTTCGCAACTTCAGCTTACGTCAGAGCACGAGTTCGTTCTTCCAGGCTTCAGGCACGCCAACGGAACAGGATGAACGGATGACTTCGCTACAGAGGCTAAGCAAACGGCATACCCGAAGCACGGAGACGCTCGTTGAACATGCGTGGTCGGATGATGAGCGCGGACGAGAGTTTGCGCGTTCGAGGACAGAGACGGATGAAACTAGCAGAGAGCGGCGTGCAAGGAAGCGACTTAGCTTGGATAGCATGCCTGGCTCTTTGGACGGTTCATTGGCAGACCTCGAGACTGACGGGGAGGATGAGGACCAGGAGAACTATGATCACGAGGGTGAAGACGGACACGGTGAATACGAAGAGGAAGGTCATTACGACGGGGAGCTTGAAGGTCCGGAGGAAGCAGCTGAAGAGGGTTTTGACGACGACTTATTGGCTACAGGCGAGATGGAAAGTGTGCCTTTCCTATAGTAATTTTTTTTTCTTTTGCTGGTGCTACTCGTATCATCTGCATTTGCTTTCTCATGCTCAATGCTCTCGATCTGCAATTTTTTTATTGATGCACAAACAAGAATTGCAATGCCCAACTGCATGTATTAGAATACGCAATATTCAAATGTCAATCTGTTTTTTACTGTTTTTGGGGGATTAGATCAGATCAATTGAGGTGTTCGATTCTCACGGATTGATTGGCGCGTCGAAAAACACTACATTACATTATTTAGCCTCTCTTTCAGTTGGGTTGATCGTCTCCACTTCACCCCTTCTCACTCACTTATCCCCACAACGTTCTCCCCTTTGACCGCGTCCCTTCGACGCGTTTTTACAGGCAGCTCGTCACGTCGAGCGTTCCGCGAAAGTCGAAGGCCCCAGAGGGCCCTTGCAACAGCTAAAAGAAGCGGTCTTGAGGGGCAAGAACCACAAACACTAGACGCCCAGTACCGAAGTCTCTCTACAGAAGAACGACAATCTTACTCTCTGGTACAAAAGTCGGCTCAAAAAATGGCCACGCTCGTCGCAACCTCCCCACAACCGTTGAACATGGACAGTGTCTTTGCTCATGGCCATGCCCCGCCATCACCCGCGTACTCCTCTCCTCCACATCCTGCCTCTCCGCTTTCACCCAGGCTCAAAGACGAACACCCCATGTCCCTCTCTACTCCCTCAAACTCATTATCAGTCTCAAGCACGCCCTCATCTGTGCAGAACACAACACTGATGGAACGTAACGACGCGTTCATGACGTCGGTATTGAGGGGCGATGAACCTGCTCCTGTACAACCTGCGAAAGACATCGAGGAGTTTAAGAGCCGACTTCCTCCACCTGTCGAGTTTGTTCAAGGGTCGTCGTCGGGTGCGTTTGCCATGAATTTGGAAGGCCGGTATGAGCCCATCAACACGTCGCCAAAGGCGGCGCCGAGGACTCTGAATGAGGTGAGTGACAAGCTCTGGTTGCAATGCCTACTTTCACGCGTTTTTTGTCTGCTATCCGGCTTTTCTATTCGATTATATTTATCCTTTATATTAAATATACGTTCCGTTGAGAATGACGGTAGCTAACGATTTGTTGTGCAGTCCCAGACAAAAACAAAACAAGGACTCGCGAAGAAGGCCGCTTTCGATCAGAAGGCATCCTCATCACTCTATGCTCCTCCGATAGATTTGACCTGGCCTTCAGGTTACAATCGGGGCTCGGGGCTATTCAACACAGGCAATACATGTTTCCTGAATAGCGCCTTACAATGCCTGCTTCATACTCCTCCCTTACTTCGGATACTCCGCATGCATACGGGTTCTGAATGTATGTGTGTCTGATCGATATCATGGCTACAGATGACTGATTGTGCGTTTGGGCCCGCAGGCCAAGTGAAGAGTGGCTTCTGCATGAGTTGCTCGTTGAGACAAGTAATGGAGTTAAGTTTCCAGAAAGCCGGGGCTTTTGTGCCGAGTCCGATCACCAAGAACTTGAACTGTGTGTACCGTCTTACTTCTAAGAACATAAAAGAAAAAAGGTACTAAACTCGTCGGCTCGCTAGACATCGCAAAGCATTTTCGAAGAGGGCGGCAAGAAGATGCGCACGAATTCCTCCGGTACGCAATAGACTCTTTACAGAAATCTTGTCTTGCTGGGTATTCACCGTAAGTGGCACTTATTTGCACTATGTTAGGTCGACTCATATCCCTACAGAAAAATAGACCATAAACTTGCCGAGACAACCTGGGTGCACAAGATTTTCGGTGGTCGATTACGGTCGCGAGTGTCTTGCCAGCAATGTGGCTACAACAGTGACACATTTGATAGTATACTGGATCTCAGCATAGACATATACAATACGGCTAGTCTGAAAGAAGCGTTGAAGAAATTCACTGCTAAGGATTACCTCAAAGGGGCGGATAAGTACAAATGCGAGAAGTAGGTGCCCCGTTCGTCTTCTGTTTTTCTGCTGCGCTGACCTGGTCTTGTTAAAGGTGCAAACGAGCTGTGAATGCGGAGAAGCAGTTCACAATACATGAAGCACCGGCGGTGCTTACCGTGCACCTGAAGCGCTTCACACCGATGGGGCGCAAATTACAGCACCCCGTCCGGTACGACGAACGACTGAGCCTCCAACCCGCGATGAGTGAAGGCCAACACGGCCCGACGTATACTCTTTACGGGGTCATCTCGCATATGGGAGGAGGACCGAACTCGGGGCATTATTTCGCCCATGTCCGTGGTGCAGACGGGCAGTGGTATGAGATGAATGACGATTCGGTCGAGCGTGCCCGGAAGCCTGAGCCTCTAAACATGAAGAATGCGTACATGCTCTTTTACATTCGCGACAAGGGCCAGGCGCTTGCAGCTGCAGTAAACATTGGACTTGTGAATGGTATGGTACCATCCAAGAAACGGAAAGGTCCGAGTGATGATGAGCGAGAGAACGGAGACGTGACTAGAGACGAGCCGGAAACCAGGACGGCGCGCCCTTTCATTGGAGCTGTTATTCCTGTCCCCCTTCTTCAGAAGTCTGACCCTCAGTCAGACATGCTGAAGAGGAGGATCGAAGCCGCAGAGAAGGAAAAGAGAGTAACGGGCACGCCGATGCAGCAGGTAAAACCTCGTCATCCCGTAAAGCCTCTCGTCGAGTACGAAGATGAAAGCGATGAGGAGCAAGGCGAGCCGGTCGAGCGACGACCCCAGAATTCCGAACTGACTCAGAACAATGGAGGTCCTCCACAAAACGGAGGGATGCGTGGTGGCTCAGGATCTATTATCCCGTCTTCATCTCCAACGACTTCTGCACCGGACTCCGGATCTCCGCTCCGAGATGACCGGGTTGACAATAGTGAAACGACTGTGCAAGAAGATGGAGCCTCGACCTCTTCACCGACGCGACCTCCTTCGACGTCACCTCTTCCCGTTACTTCACCCACCGTGGCCATCCCGCCATCTAATTTTTACGGGTCCACTTCATCTTCAAAGCGGAAATCTCCTGATAGTGATGACGGAGACAAACACATACAACGCCGGGAGATCGGGAACTCTTCAAAATCAACAATTCCTTCGTTCACGTCCTCTTGGCGTGGCAATCCCTTTGGAAAGTCGCGCATTGGGGATACTTTACACCAAGAACGAAATCGGGATCAAGATGAAGAGCGGGAGTTGTTCCGTCTGAGAAAGGTGCCTAAGAGGCAGTTCGGCTCGCGGAACAAGTTTGCGTACTAGCCAGGCCTTTCTGGTACTTGCACCGGTCGCTTTTGTTGGTAGTTTGAATCAGGCTCTTGTGCCCTGTGTGTGATGTGTTGTGTTAACTTGCTTTGCTGACGTATTCCCTTCTTGTTCTTGATTCATTCACCTTTGCCTTCGACTTCTTTTACGTTGCTGTACCCCTTTGACCCTTTCATTTCTACCCTTATAATTTTTGACACAGCGTTTTGTGCTGATTTTTGATGGACCGATGTAGCATTTGTCCGAATTAATTTCTTGTAGATTAGATACATAGAGATCCACGAACGAAAGAAGGTCATTGTAACCATCTTGTCGACACTCGCGTTAGCCAACAATGTCGGTGAAATCAGAAAGAGGGCCAAGGGGGTCCAGATATGAGAGAAGAGTATTGATTCTATGCTGCAGAGGGATGTCTCTACAAAGGAAGTTACAAATATTGTGCCGGGGTTTTCGAAGTCAATATGCCACATCCGTGTCAGTACGCTACGCGCACGAATGAACATATCGTACATTACAAGTATATTACAACTTCGCCTTCAGATTAACATTCTCTGTCTTCGCCTCATTCACACGTCCATCTTCCCACCATACAACAGTCACAGTAACATCGTCTCTAAATCGTCTGGAGAAAGGAGCTGGGATACTTAATAATCTTCTTAGTCGGTCCGTGTCTGCACCGCCGAAAGCGTTACGGAGAAGGTGGACGCCTGGATGATGATCGACAAACGCCCATCCAGGGCCTTCATCCTGCTTCTGGGTTTGATCTTTATTGGACGTAGGTGGATTTGCTTTCCCTTCAACGCCAGGCGAGTCTCCTACTCGAGTAGGTGCGTAGGTATTCAAGGTTGAGCGAGTAACAGAAGGAGATCGTAGTCCGGAGAGGTGTGCACCGACGAGTGCGACTGCGTCCAGTGAAGAAATTTGGTCCCAGAGACCGTCAGTTGCAAGGATGATAAAGCGAAGGGACGAAGAGGGTGGTCTCTGTGGTGTCTGTACCAGAGAAGAAGACTTAGAGGAGGGGGGAAGGGTAGCGTTCTCCACACGCTGCTCACTTCCTTTCGTGAATGGAGCATACTCCCTTAGCCAGGAAAACATGGAAGGCTGAGCCGAGGAAAGTGGGACAATGCCGTCAGCGCTATTGAGCGGAGGGAATTGAATCGGTGGATATTCCGAGAGAGGGAGGAAGTCAAGTTTTCGGTATGCGATCACAGGCTGAGCAGTGACGTATGGCGGTGTTTTGAAGTCAGGCGGAGGGCGTCGTATCGTTTGGCCGTTTCCGTCCATATACACGTGTGTCAATCTGTGAACGGGGGTATCAAGATGTTAGTCAAATCCACAAATGTGTGGGAAGCTGAGAGCGAGTCAGGGGAGGTCTTTAGGAGGATGAAGTTTTGAGAAGAATGTGACTGGAGAAAAGAAAGATGGTATTGTAAAAAAGGACAAAAAATGACTTACAACTGCTGGATATGTAACGGCCACTTGTATCGTGCATCCCCAAAGGCACGCGACGGCTCCAGTCCGCCAAGAATCCGGCCCCGCTGAACAACAGTCGAAGCTTCGCCCTTGGGATGTTCACTCTGTAGTCTAGATTTTTCCACCGTTAAATCAAATCAACCTCCGAGTTTGTTTGAGTAAGGGATCACACAGTACACACCGTTTCAGCTCGCTTGCATTCCTTCCTGTCTGGTCATCACTTAAAACGTCGACTCGCCAGGTTCCATTTCCGCAACCGTCGGGCGCTTCTTCCCAGACGCCCGCAACTGCGCGGCAATCTCCGGTGCATGCGACGTATAGGTCACGATGCGCGGTGTCTAATAATGCTAGGAGGGCACAGCTACCTTGATATAATCATCAATAGCAGCTTGAGAAAAAATGCCGCGGAAGAAAACAAAGAATACTTAAGCGCACGTATCGCGTGATCGAAACAGGGGTTGGACAGGAAGAAGCCGAAGAGTAGATTAGAAGAACGTACCGGAAAGAGCTGGAGCCATAGAAGGGAGTGCCATGGGATGTTTTGATAGGTCCGGTAAAGACTCATTTCCCTTGGCGCCTATTTCTTTCAGGTGGTCGTGTAGGAGACGCAGAGGCGCGTTGACTATTTCTGAGTCGACCATTGCGAAGGCAGTTTGAATCGCGAGAGAAACGAATTTGGGGTCAGCGTCATATGGAGTCGTGCTTGCACCGGGAGATTTAGGTGCAGACGAAAAGAGAGACCGGATGCCGTCCAAGAAACTTGCTCTTCCAGCTTTAGAGTCGAATGAACCAGGTGAGGTAGTGAGTTCGCGCAGTTGCAGCGCGATGGCAGGTATGAGGGTCTTTGAAAGGAGTCGTGAAGTATGCGTGCCAGAGTGTCCATCCATAACAGTAAAGAAAAGATAATCTCCATCTTGTTGATCTCGCTGTACAATTGCTTCAGCATGGGCATCCTCAATGGGATCGTTGGATGCCAGATGAGCAGTCGCGTGTTTCCATAAGATGTGACCTGGACGTGACGAGGCACGAAGTACTGCGTTCTCTTTCAGGCGCGTTTCAATCTCAGGCATAGACTGAATACGGATCGTTTGAGTCGTATAAGTGCGCTTCCCGTCAGGACCGACGGTTGGCGCGCGAATGTCAAAGGTCTCGTGAGCAGTCTTTGGACGAGTTACACGGCGGTAGATGTAAGCTGATGAGCCAACGAGCACTGCAGAACCAGCTAGTGTGCGCCAAGGATGGCGAAGCATCGGTGAAGCGCTGCGGTAAGCAGCGTCGAGCGACAGTGTGGTCACGATTGAGCAGCGCAGGCATGTTTTTTGTTTTACGTGAATTCCGCGTGAGCGTGAGCGTCACAAATGACACGAATCACGTGCACAATTCTATTACGACAGCAACGGGTCATGGCCACAGATTTAATTTTTACCGAAACTCGCGCCACGCTCGTGTTTGCTCTTTGTCCGGCTCCTTTACTTACCCCTCTCTCTGCCTCGCAGCGTCCGCACCGCAGCTACCGCAGCACTGCCGGAAACACCCCGCATCTGTCGGTGATTAAAAGTAACTCATATCCCACGACCGGTGAGTCAGAGTAGACGTGCGGATCATAGCCATTACCGGATTCGGCAGCTCGCCTTTTGTGCGACTCTATTCGTCACCGCCGTCTCCGCCGACACTCGCTCGACACTGCATCTCGTTCTCCTTTCATCTACACTCCGCTCGGCCACGTATACGTATAGCATATTATAGACCTCGCTGGCTCTGGCCCCTGGCACTGCCTCTCGCGAAGAGTTCTTATACTCCCGTCCGCATACTCGCATCAGAACTTTCTTTCGTCTGCAAATACGCATCCACTAGACGAACCTTGACGTCCTACTCGTCTTGGCTATCGTTTCGGGATTCAACTCCATATTTCGCTGCTTATATCAATGGAAATTATGGGTGTCTCTCCAACTTCTTTTGATGTTCGCCACGAGTCAGTACCATCGATGTCGACGCCCAAGCCACTTAGTCCACTCAAGACAACTTCAAGTCTACCGAATTTCCTCTCTGGTCCGAATGTCTTCGCTAATGTTGCCGGTCCGAGTCGTCATATGGTACGTCGTCTTCTTATGTCTGGCTTGAGGTCTTGCGTTACTCAGCCGACCCATTTAACTTTGAAGATCTCATCACCACTACGAGCCTACTCTCCACTTACCTCCCGAGTCCCGCCCCCTCCAATTGACACATCCTGCACTACACCTACCAGAAGTGGTCCACAGCCTCTTGAACGGGTACCGACTGAACCTGCTAGCGCACCTCCCCCACGGCAGCAACCTACAACGGACGAACTAGCTGTGCTAGGCATCAAAGTCCGTGACTTCGCTTTCGAGCCGAACACTCTCCCTCGTGTTCCTACTATAAGGAGACCTTTCTTCCGAGAGTTAAAGCGCCAGCCTCAAGAGACATCTGAAGACTTCGAGGCGAGAAAGAGGAATGAGGCACGGAGATTAGAATTCAACACCCCGAGAAGGAGAGATGAGATTTCTAAACATTTGGAAACGCTAAGGTTCGCCTTTGACAGTCCGCGGACGAAGGGTACGTCGAGTGGTGGCCTTACACCTTCTTCTCGATCAGGTGGAGCCTTCGCGAATCACATTGATCTGGGCATCCTTTCAACAGGTTCGAATTGGGGCTCCAGATCAAATGTTGGTGCAGGACCCAGCCCCGGAAGTCCCAGGGCAAGACTACCATTGCAGCGACAGCCCAGCGAAATCTACATACCTCACGCGAGAACTGGCATGTCTTCGATGTTTCCGTCGATGGACTTGTTTATTTCGAGTCAGCATGCCCGCCATGGATCAACTTCGTCTTCTTCGCGTCTTAGCAACGTGAATGATTCACAAGTGCGCAAGACTTTTGTTTCATCACAATTGCCGGATTCAGACTGGGATTGGCTCACGCGATCTTTTTCTCGTGGATCTCAGTCTCAAGCTCAAGGATCCGCGTCGCAGCCTGCGTTTATTGCACACGATAGTCAAGATTCGCAGACTGGCTCAGAAATGGACGACGAAGAATATGTCAAGACGCCACTTGTTGCACCCAATGGTTCACTCGTTTTCGGTGACGAGTTCAACTTATCAAATAACGCTACTAGTGCCGATTCGGATAGATCTATCCTTACCAACGACGAGTCTTCCTCTGAAAGACACCCAGGCCCGAATATCGTTCAAATGGATTATTCTGTTATAAACTCCAGTGCATTACCCGAGTCACAAGTGGCCGAACTATTCCCTGTAGAGATCGGCGGACCGGATGAGAACGTGTCAGCATCGCAGATGGGTTTGGAGAGCCAGGACTTGCTTTCACAGCCGGCTTGGCAGCAGCAGTCTCAATCTCAAGCACTGTCATGGACGCAGGCGCAGGAGTCTGGGGAACAGCGCGATGTGGAGATGCCCGCCTCGCATACCAGAAGCCGAGGAAAACAGGATTGCGGACTGCGATCGCACACTTACACTGACGCCCACCCCTTCGTTCGCGCGTGTCTCGTCCATCGTTGTCTCGCCTACTCGTGCTAGTGCAAGCGCAAACTCAAACCACTCAGCAACATCTTCTCAACCTAGACCCATTCCGCGCTTTAGCCCACGTTCTTCACCTTTGCGTCGTTCGCCCAGCTCCCGATCCCTGGCCTCCGCTCATTCCCATTCGTCCCTTCGACGTTGCCCGAGCCTCAATAGTGGTAGCGGTCTGAGTCGCCTCCCGACCCTCGCTTCGTTCAAGACGGAGTCGAGCTTATCAGCCGTCTCTACTTCCCTCTCTAGTGCAGGCAAAGCCCGATACAATCTCCGCACACCCTCACCCAAGAAAGCCAAACTTCTAGGTGTACCCTCGCTCATATCACCTTCAGCTTCCAGACCTAGAACGCGCTCCAGGGCACATAGTGCTCCTGCCTCCAAGAGGGGCACGGCAAACGTAGTTAGAGCCGCCGGTGCAAGAAGAACGAGAAGTGCTGCTGCTCAGGCGCGAAGTCGGGTGAAGGGAGTGAGAAAGGGAAGAGCAGAAGATGATGACGTGGTCATGGCTGAGGAAGCCAAGTGCTAAGCTGAATGGGAACCAATGGGACTTGATGGCGTCGAGTCTACTCAGTCGCATGCTCATAGTGTTATCAATTGTTTTGATCTACGTCGTGCCCGCGTCCTTGTCACCTCTGTCCCTGACGGGGCTGAGGCCACGACATGACTGTGTTCGACTATTTCTGACGAGGACTTGATCCTGCGCGACTTCAAGCACAAGCAATCGGAATTGGACAACTTATCCGACCACGTAATTCACGGTTCACTTTCTGTTTCTCATTTGTACTCATTTTGCGGTCTCGTCGGATCCTTGTGTATGTTATCTGACCGGACTGTGTCATCCCATTCGCCGTTCTCGTCCAGTTGTCCGTTCAGAATACCCTTTCGTGCTCTCCCGCAGCTCGCAACCTGTGCATGTCTTATACTTTCATTTTGTCACTCTTCTCAGCAGATGATTTTGGACAGCACGACAGCAATGTACACGTACAAGTGCTCATCTTTTCTCTCTCGTCTCGATCGCAAAGCGTCGCTTAATTATTCTATTTGCTGTCTTTTACTCTTTCTTTTTCTTTCGTCTAACTGTGCCGATAACTCGTTGCATGTGTAGCCCAATAGCAGCTTTGGAGTGCAATTAGTATTATTATACAAGTGATTTCTGTTGCTTTTCTTGAAGATCGTTGGTTTGGCAGGAATATGAATGTGAGGAGCATTGCCGAAATTGGTATACGACGATCATCGTCGTCCTGTCCCCGATGAACTTACTATCCATCATCATCGTTGTTCTCAACGTTCCCCACTGCCTACCGCGAGGCCTCCGAAAAGCCATGGCCTCAACAGCAAAGGCTGTCAGTCCTTTCTCTGTCGCACATCGCTTCTACGTCAAGTCGCTATACAAGCGCTATTTGAAGAACGAGCTTGACTGGACTGTGCATCGTCACCTGTGGAGGTACAAGGCTCTGCAGATTCGAGCTGAGTTTGAGAGGAATAAGTGAGTCTTTCTTTCTTCAACCAGTGGGAATGAATGGCTCGGAACGTAATGGAAGGGGATGTCCACTGCACTGATTTTGAGTGAAACCACGTTGAGATAGAATCTTGTTGGCAGGCTTCGTGTCTGGGTTTCTTTAACTCAATGTGTTTTCTTATGGATCGCATACGGCACAGTTCACGCATTATATACTTAATCTTTGTCGACAGGAATGTTAGTGACCCACGTGCCTTAGCGACAATCTTGGAGAAAGCAGAGGCAGATCTCGCGGCGAAGCAGCATCCTGATCCGTATATCAGTGCGTATTTTTCCTTCTCTCCTTGTTATTTTCATCATATCAATCGCTTTTTATCGGTTAGCTCCTACTGCTCCTGGTGGTACGAAATGGTGCGTGGCCATATTATCTCAACATCAGTTCTAACGCTAACAATGCCTTCTCGTCTGATGCAGGGAGCGTCACATCCCGGTGAGAATCGAACCACTTCCAACTTTCATCCTAACTTCCATTGCTCATTTTTGCACTTCATGAACTTTGCTAGCCGACATTGGGTCCTATCTACGATCATGAAGCCGACCCGCATCATCATTGAGCATTCTTGTCACGCACTTATCAAATACTATTAGCAAAATGGTAATGCATGTGTCATAGCGGCATAGCGAATATGGGGTGTTAGCAAGATAACTATATACAGGCAGCAAGAAATCAGAATTAACTCAAGCATAGACTTACAATGGATCAGCCGAAGTTGTTGTCTACCTGGAAACGGATCCTCGACATCAAGGCATCAAGAAGCAACTTCGCAACAAATTACTTGAACCCAAGCATGAGGTCAGAGATGTATACTTCATTAAGGTCGCCGAAATCGTCCAGGCTACACCGATACGGATACGTTTCCTCGACTTCAAATTTCATTCCGCACTTCATGGTGTTCCTCGAGTAATTCACTTGGAGATGGTTGATATTCAGTAATACCAGTCCGATTTTCTGGCCCTTGGCGAAGCGTGCGGCAATGCCTGAGTTGACGAGCACTGAGCGACAGGCCTGAGCTATACAGATGTTTTCCGCTTACCACCAAGACTGTATCTGTTGCCTTTCAGTTCCTTATGATGCTTGCCGAATATCTTCTCGATTTCCTCAGTGGGCTACTCACTTTTCAGACCAGATCCCACTCAAAGATGTGTCGAATATCCACTCACGTATTCGTAGATGTGCACTGATGATCCTGGTTTATTGTCAGGTCGAGGTTGGATCACTCCAGCGTAGTCAGGCCGGCCTGTAAATATCTCGAAGAACTCGTCCTCTTCGATGACTTCTTCGATCCTGCAGGTTTTTGGAGGGCCTCCTCTAAACTTGTATTTCTCCGTTTTCACTTCTTTCTGTAGGCTGATTGAGAATGTGAGTCGCTAGCTCAAGATTAAGATCGTTTATAAGGATTTCCCAACCTAGACCAAATCTTCTTGATAATAGCATCAATTTTCTTCGGATCAGTATTGAACCTTCCCGACTTTCCGCTCGTTGAAGTGCTAGGACCTGCTTTCGGCGGTTCCTCTGCGGGATTGGATAGCTTTGGTCGTTTGACAGCAGATTGGCCCTCAAGCTGCTCCTCCAACTTTGTTCATTCGCAAAATCATCAGCTCTTCATTCCGGAATATCCTACAGTATACGCTTACGCACCTCGAGAATTCGCTTGCGCATAGCTTCTACGACCTACTCAGCTTCTCAGTCAAGAACAAGGCACCGGAACTTTCAGCCACAAACCTCTTTCGTCACAGGAATTCCCGCGTTATTGAGGTTAATGGCGACTAGAAAAACAAGCAGAATTACGAAACCGGTTTATGCGAGAAAGATATAGAGCAGGATTCACAGTCATCTGACACGGCCACCGTCCTTTTCTTGCCTTTCGATGTCGCGACATCCTTCACACCGGTCGCGGAAGGTGCCTTCGTGAAGTTCAGTGTAGACTGCTGGAGAGGTGTGTTCTCTTTTTCTTTTCCGTACATTTTTAATATTATTTGATGTAGTTACTGGTCGAAGGAGATATAGTAATATAGTGGTAAGAGGATATCGCGCCTATTACGCCCATAAGACGCGACCACGAAAGCCTCACGTGTACGCGACACGACCGTGCGAACATACGATTTTCAGCCCGAGAGAACTGACCCTATGATCTTGCCAGATATCCCGCCGTATGTCATCGCCATTCGTGCCTGTCGCTGCTAGAAGCTGCACCCTTTGCGATGAGAACCCAGGCAAGATTATATACGATTGATTCCGTAACGGAAGGCTGCCGCTTCGGACGGATGCAAACTGATTCAGTGCCTCCCGGACTTAAGGCCGTTTTACGCGGGAAGGCAGACTATGTTTATCCTTGCATCAAACTGGCAACATCTCGTAGGCAAGCTACTGTGCTTTGTCCGCTAGCACATGATATACATTGTTGTAACCTGCTGGAGACCCTCATCATGATGATGAGTCCAATCGTACGACAAACCTTCGTTCCACCTTGGTAGGAACTATTGCATCTTGTTTCAGTTAGCTTCTTGCTCACACGATGAGCTCTCGTGGGAGCCCCTGCTCTCAGTGGGGTTAATTCCACGCGGTCCTTTATGCTTGCTTGGCAGCCCGAGGAATCGATCGCAGTCCGCATTCCATAAACATGTCCTTTCGATGCCTTGAAAGGCTATTACAGCAACCATATTTGGCACACTCTTTGCTTTTGCTGAAGTCCTTGTAAAGTGAAGACAACCTCCAGGACAGCTAAGGTTAGTCGGTGACATTTCGTTTTTTTGGGCAATCATGATGTGTTTCGCCACGTGAGAGATTTTAAATTTCCACATCCATCTCAGGAGTTATCTCGATGCCGGTGCCCTTTAGATGCATCATTGCTGTGAAAGCCAACGGTGAACGTATCCTCTTGGACTGCAGGAGTGGACAGGATCCCACGAAAACCTACCAAAGTTCTTCTATATATTCTTCATGTTCATGGGCGGTCGCACTATATCCAGATACGTGCCGATTCCTCCGTAGACCTGTAAAATTTGCTCTCCACGATCTCGTCGATCCTGATCTCCCATGGACGCAGTAACGGTTGTTCGACATTTGTGAGCTCAAGAACTTCCTGTGATGTGAAGCGAAGTTTACGTGGATTCACCATCAAACTGTACGGCACTGGGAGCTTTGGTGCGTCCGCACATACTCAACGTATCCTAATTTGATGCGGACTTAGGCTCATCATTGCCGCGGATGATGATGCATTGATAGCGATTGGCCTCTATGAATATACCATTACTCTGGATCGCGAGATTGAAGCCTTCCGGAAGTGAAGGTTTGCGTTCGCTACTATGTTATGGGTTTTGGTGAGTATCTGCCTCTTACCTATGAATTTCTGAAATGCTGAACTTGGTGCTGGCACCAATAGAATCGATGTACTCTGCTTTTCTCCACCTTTCCAACAGTAGTTGGTATGGAGTTGTAATCGAGTTCATTCGTGGCTGCGCGCTGATGGTACATGTATCTGCAAGGCTTTCATTATCCTTATTCAGATGAGGCTGGTCCCTTCCACTTCCTCTACATTTGAAGGAATAGTTGTTGACGTAAAAAAACTATAGCAGTGTTCCCGTTTTGTACGGTTTCCTGGATCAATGCAGATCGCTTCCAACGTTGCTTCTGGGCTGACGCTTTCTCTTCGTGTTTACGCGTTGTATGGTCAAGCCTGGGTAAGTCGGACTCTGATTCTGTCGCGCTATTTGCACTCAATTGCATATAATGGGTTCTTGCAGTGCTTCTCCCTATTTTTTCCTGGTGGAGATTGGTCTGGAAATTGTAAGACATTGCCGCCGTCATCTAATTCAAGAACTGATGAAATCTGTCCAGTGGGCGGTCGCGGGAGGTGTTGCAGCTAGCCTTCCTCCCGGTATGTATCCTTTTTTATCCCTTTTCAAACCAATCGGCGACCTGGCGCGCTAGGAATAATTGGCTGCAGTTTAACTGGAAGTCCTGATGAGTAAGTGACGTTAGTTATCACAGAATTTTTCTCTCAAGACTGGTTATTTTGTGATACATGATATCAGAGGGGATAGTAAGCGCTTTTCTCTCTATCTGCTTTTGCTTCTTCTGAGATCATTGCATCAGGATTCGCGGCATTTTGGATAGGCCGACTCGTTTTTCCGACCATCGTCTTTGTCATCAGAGCATCCGATTGCGCCGTTACGGCACTTTGAAAGGTAGCCTTTAAACGGTCATTTTTCGAGACGGTGAGCATTCTCGGTTCTACATATGATTCGTCCTCTAATCGGATGTACATCAGGAATATGCTACTTCTTGTGAGCCAGACGTGCTATTGATGACTCTACTACTCACGTTGGTGACTTCTAGCGTGATATTCATTGTGAATCTCACGAACGTTCTCACATATACCGTACGTGGACATTGATGGTAGCCCCTACCAACGACTAATAATCCCTTCTTTGACGCCTCCTCAAGATTGCACCAGTGCGTATGGATCTCTGAACCAACCGAATATTTAGCTCACCACTTCGCTCTTGAAGGAGAGTTTGAAATTTGCAAACGCTCCATTTACGAACGTTATTACTACTTTGATGATATGCCGGCTAATGTTAAATCTACGCCGACCAGAACCCTCTGAAATCTCACTGACCGACTTCTCCCAGTTCCGCGCCAACCACGGAGTTCATCTAGTACCCGGGAGATCTAGAAATGGACATCGACCACCTCAACGATCGTACACGAAAGCGGGATACGAAACAAATTGATCCAAGGCAGGTCGAAACCTGGATACAGTCTGAAGAAGAAACGGAACTCGAATTAGATACTAATGTCTCATCGATGATATAGACGGCAAATCATAGCTCAATAGTTGTACCGAACCATGGCAGTTTCAAATTCTTCATTCTCACGACAGCATTAGTAGTAGAGTCACTCTAATTTTAGCATCCAAAGTCCGAGTCGGAAAGCGAAGTGTGATAGTGGTGCGATGTGTCTTTGCATCTTGGATTATGCACATCTGTCCTCTTTCAAGTTGTTCATCGGTGTCGACCGAGTGGGTTCGTGTGTTCGCAAAGTCACGTGCATTTTGAGAATTTTTTTTTCATTGTGCAAATACGTTGTTGCGAGGGTAAATTACAAAACCTCGTTCTAAAGAAATGCATTTTGAGTTCACTGCCCAGCCAAATGCATTTCAAACGCTCCCATCATCTAATCACGGTGGCTACTTGACAATTATCATCCTGTCAGACCTGGCGGGGCGCGACTGTCAAGTGCTGTACGTCGTATAAGTTCTCTGTGGACAAATTTCCCGAGTAAAATGTGAAGTTGATTTACAATAACGTCCTGAAGAGAACTGTGCCGGTGCAGGTTTCGGTGCACAATTTTGGCGACTTCGCCAGAACCCGATGAAAGCACATGAGTTCTTACCAACGATTCTCACCCTAGCCTACTACGGTCATGGGGGAAGAAGCTGACTGCAGATTTGTCAAGAGTTGCCGCGTTGAGACATTGCCTCACTTCATGACCATATCATGGAAGACACAAACCTCTGGAAGCTTGTGTGCCTTCTGTCCTCTTGTATCTTTCTTCCGTGCCTGCGTGAAGCAGCGGAATGCTCTGATAGGCTGTGGACAGACGCGCGGGTGGTCCATCTGAATAGTCTGTCGGAGGTATTGATGATCGGTCGCATTGCCCATCATAAGATCTATCCCACGCAAGTTTCAATGCCGCGACCAGTAAATAGGATAGTGATACTCTGGAGAAGTCGAATGGCAGTCCAGAGTAAAATTAGAATCGCTGTCAGCCTTTATAGCGTGCCAGCCTCCTCTAAGGCAGTGCCCTCTAAGCAACCACCCTGGCAATCACGCCCCGCTTCTCCGCTATGGACCCAGAGCAGACCACTACAGCGGCTCGACACTTGTGAGTGCTATATTGCTATCATCTGTCACTAATGGCTGAAAGGACTTGGCTGCCAATGTAGACTGGCTGTAAAGCAGTACACCACCGCAAGTTATGGTGAATATTTCCAGAACACATCCAATTTTACCCGACTGAATGCCATTTCTCAAAAAGCGTTTGCCCTCTACGAATACTTCATTACCCTCGATAGAGAAATCGATACATTCTGGAGACGAAAGTTCACATTCCCTACCGCCTTATGGTTCTTGGTGCGTGTAAAAATGATGTTCTAGGGTGCAAGACTAACAGAGATGGTAGAACCGATACACTTTGTATTTCTCGCTGTTCCCGACTCTGATAGGTGCGTATTTGTTTCGTCTTCAGTTGCACGGTTCGCTTCATTCCACTTCAGGCTTCCATGTCCCGTTCTCTCAGCAGGTTTGTCCAGCATATACGGACTCTTAATTGATCTTGCTAACATTGACACTATATGAATCTATAGCAGTGAGTGGGCTCAAAAACCGTCGGATCGGGCTCTCATACTGAAAAAAAAATCTCAGGTGTCTCCATTTCGTGAAATTTCCTGGCGTAATGCAGATCATATCAAATGTTGCGTCCGGCCTGACCCTTTCGCTCCGTGTTTACGCTCTCTACGGACAAGCTTGGGTATGTGGAATCTGTTCCTATCGTTGTTTACCAATTAAAATGTTTTCTAGTGGGTCATAGTCGTATTATTCCCGTTCTTTATTTCGGAAATCGCGTTGGAGAGCGTGAGTGAGATCAGCCACCACACACAAGAAATTTCTAACACACCTCAAGTGGGCTGTTGACGGAGGTGTTCCTGTCCCTCTCCCTTCATGTGAGGTCCCTTAGTGCTTCACGGTTACTGGAATCTGAATCATGTTATGACAGGGGCGATTGGTTGCATCCTAACAGGAAAATCAAATCAGTAAGATTCTCCGACATAGCCATTCACCTTGACTTATAACCTTCTGTAAAATGATATTTAGAGGCATCAGTAAGTAACCATTTTTTAACGACATTCTCTCTTTTGAACTTGCATAAGGATTCGCTGTATTCTGGATGGGACAGCTCATATTTCCGACCCTAATCTTCATAATGACGATCGCTAGAGCAGTTCGACTGCGAAGATACGGACCTATGAAGGGAGGTATCCTAAACGTAATGCTCCGAGATGGTAAGCCACCTATGTCATTACACGGTTCCGTAGTTATCTAACTAGCATCTGTTGCAACAGGAGTCATGTATTTCTTGTAGGTCTAAGACATGCTGTTACCCTCCACATGCAGCTCACCCTAACTGCAATGCGCGGCAGGGTCATATTCATTGTGAATCTTGCGAATGTTGTGACTTACATCGTAAGCCCCTGTTTATTCTCACCTAACGGTAGCTCAATCCCTCTTGCCGTGTCGTATTAGGTCGCACCGGTACGCTTCGGGTGTCTCACTTAACTACTGCTTTGTGTTTGACGTCGGGCGTGGGCTATAGGTGGACCTCAAATTTGCAAACGCACCGTTCACAAATGTCATCACGACAGTTATGATATGTCGACTGATGCTGAATTTGAAACGTGCCAACAACCAAGAACCCGTCTCGATGAACACTTCTTTCTTCAGTGTCAAAGGCGATGCTCGCACCCGTCGAACTCTCTTGGTAGGAGATCTTGGTGAGGACATTGACATCAACGACTCCAATGACAAGAGCCGAAGGAGGGATTATCCGCAGAGTCGCTATGGCTATGGTCGGGGACGGGCGCCGCAGAACCCAGGGTACGAGCTTGAAATGTTGACCGAACATGAGCGGCAGTAGTTGGCATATATCAAATTCTATCCTTAAAATGGACATCCAACAATCTCCAACACGCTCGTTGACGAGTAAGTTTGGCAGGTGATATTTTCGTGCAATCGTCCCTTCATTGTGTAGGTTTATCCTGTATCTGAGCATGTATTCATCGTTGAGTATCTCTCAGCCTCCATCAACGCGATGTGTATCCACTCCATCAGCACTTCTCGTCCTTCCATTCCTACACTTAGACGCACGATTCCTTCTTCGATTCCATATGCTGCCGCCCATGGTCGCTCATTATAGTGGGCCAAGATAGTATACGGGCACGCAAGAGTGAAGTTTGTTCCCAAGGATGGCCCCTTGGCACATTGGAGTGAATTAAAGAAAGCATGCGAAGCCTCCGGAGAAGTGAAGGTAAGGGAGAAAAGAGGTCCAAAGCTGTCCTCAGCACCCGGTTTGCGACAAAGATCATAGTTCTCCCGGGTCACCCACTTCGGGAAGAATACATCTTTGATGACGAAATCGTGCCAATCAGAAGACGGGTTCGGACCGCGGGGACCAGCGAATGTCAATGATCGGGTTCTCAGGAACTCGCAGACGGCAACGGCATTAGCATTGATGATAACAACACGTTCCGCGAAATTACGTGAATTTGCTTCCACGACCACAGCATCCTCATAATAGTAATCGTCAACATATGTCTTCTTGAGATGAGCGCTCATGAACGAGAAGTGCGAGGAATTCGGATTGATAACTAGACTGCAACCCGGGGAATATTTTGTTTAGCACGAAGCACTGAAATGATTCCTGCAAAAAGTTTTACCTTCCACCCATGACATTTGCGCTTCCGCTAAACAATTTGCTCAAGCTCGTTGTGATAATGTCCGCATACCGAAACACATCTACATTGATGAAGTTGCCAACCGTTTCATCCACGACTATTAAGAAGCCGAATCTATCAGCAAGTGCTCGAAGCCGCGGTAAATTTGGCGTTTGCAAAAGCGGGTTTGATGGAACCTCGCAGAAGAGCGCAGCGGTAGGACAATTAGGCAGAAATTTCTCAAGGGCCTCAAGGTTAGTATCCGGGCCATCGAAGAAATTGGCTGACCCAGAACCCCAGCGGTCAATGACTTTGATCGTATCGGTGTAAGAAAAACTACCGGAACTCATTAGTCCCTAGATTAGTTCATGTACGGAACAACGACAGACCCAAAACAGATACATTTGCTTCCTGATGAGAAGGCCAAGCTCAGCTGGTGTGCATGCCAGATCGCGGACATCCCTGTCGGATATAGGAAAACATGGTCCTCTTCTGCTGGTTCATTTCCAAGGCTTTGCTCTCTTAATGATGGACTGGGGCGACATCGGTTGTCGTTGATTAGGTTTGCTATTCTGCGCCTCAGAGTGCACTTCTCTTCTTGCGCCCGAGAATCCATATTCTGTGAATGAAGAAGAGGTCAGAAAAGGTGGCAGATCACGAAGCCCATAGATTTGATATTCTCATACCAGCTCATTCGTTGGAGGCTTCTCGACTATATCCAGCTTGTAACCAGCCTCCAGTTGATCAAGAATCATGTCGGCATAACGGCTGGAGATGCCCATTCCAGCATGCTGCCAGAATGACTTTGCGATCTTCCAAAGCTCTGGCCTGAAGAAGACTGCATAAAGCTCCACACCGCTCTCAGGAGGTGGAGCGTCCGTCTCGCTGTGAAGCTCGAAATGGATCATCTGAGCTGAGGATCTTGGTTCCATCCGTTTCATGTACGGAATGCATTCTCGAGCGGTACGCTCTGTAGGGAAAAGCATAGCCGTATCTGTTTGATTCTGCGCTGCCTCCAAACAAAGCCTTGCTAGCTGCGTTAGACATAATGAGCCTGGCATAATACGAGTTTAATAGCTTGCTCAAACCTTCTGAATGTTCCTCTGCACGAAAAAACGTGGGTACCCCGTGGACATGACATCCACGACTCTCGCGTTTGCTTCTGCCCAATCGACGTTATCTTGCCACGTTGGAAGAGAAACAGAGAGTGCGTGAGGAAGATTTGGAATAGACGCGCCCAAAGGGGCACTTCCGGGCGGTGAATAAAGAGACTCCTCCATTGCTAGAGACCTTTGCACAAAGGAAGACACAGATTGGAGGGGCTCAGAAATAGTACGAGAGGGCGTTTGAGCGCTCTTTGTCAAGTTTACAGTCATCTTGCTGATTTGGCGCTCTTCCGGATTGGGAACCGAAGTTTGATAGAATTCAGCTTTGACGCCAGAAACCAACGCGAGCCCACCATGCCAATAGTCCAGCCAAAACTCTAGGCTAACACTTAATTCAAGTTTTGTAATACGGGAGCGTAGCTACGAGGAACGGTATCGGCGTGGTGGAGGAAAGTGAGCAAAAATGAAACGGAAGCAATTCGCATAGATTATGAGTCAAAACGTGGGAAACTTCCTGTTCAGTGCTGCCGACCCATTGCGGGCACACTAAATATACCACTGTAAGAAAGACACAAAGCAAAGGAGAAAATGCCGCTGGAGTGCAAACGGGCGGAGAATAGATAACCTGTGAAGGGATGCGTGCTACACAGATTAAACAAGAGCCTAGAACCAGAAAAAGGTTGCTTGAGAGGCATCCTCAAGACACAATTCGGCTTCTAGTTGTTGTTGAGCGGTTCAAACATCGAAAGAGAAAGCGCACTATGAGACGGTGAGGCTCTGGACTTTCTCGAACAATTGTATTTGCTAAAAAGTCCTGAAGCGTCTAGGCTCAGAAGACGACATCTGCATATGAACTGACAGGTTGAGGGCCTACGTTATTGGGCCACAGCAGCACTTTCTGATCCTGCTGCAGCGGCTGCTCCTGGACAATCCTCACACGGCACCTAGACAGGATACATATGTGAGAATCACAAATTATGCTGCGGAAAAAGCTGCTCGCACTGTCGTAGTAGTCTTCGGGATATTTGCTGTAGTCATTTTCGAAGGGATCCGGTTCAAAGTCGGCGCCAAGGTCTGCGACGATGTCTCCGATGAGCCGCCTAAACTGTCGGGATACAATGGAAAATGATGCTTACGGAAGATCCTCCAGAAGTGAATGAGATAATATCACTTTCCGTTGCGATAATCGTGTTCGGCTCGATACATGAAGCGTCGGACGGACAGTCATCCGAAAGCTGGGTGTTCGCCTGCCTTGCCTTTAGGTGCTGGACGAAACTAGATGTAACAATCGGAGGACTGACCTCTGCAAGACTTTGCACTTCACGACTAGAGGAATTTTGTCTTGAATTGTCTTCGTCTTCGGACTCGTAGAAATTCTAGCAGTAGGTATGTTAGCTTACTTGTAAGAAGAAAGCGAGGTGGACAAAGTATCGTACCATGTTCACAGTACCATGGACGTTGACGTTGAAAGTCTGAGCTGACAACCCTCTCGAGCTTAGTATGCCTTCATGAAACTCAACGCTTTGGATAAGTTGAGGCGCATCGTAATGAAGGTCTCGTACTCACAGGACACTCCAATATCGCACTTTCAGCTACCTGGCCTTGTGGCTGTTAGCTAATAATTCTTCGCAAGCAAACAACTCACTGACAGGTGACCTAATCGGTTGGGCACCGACAAAGATGAATGCTTTCAGGGAAAGGACTGTAAGCGCGGTGCAGCGACGCATGATTTTCGCAACTCGACGGTTATCAGGTATAAGCACAGAATCGCGGAAGAAAGCTTCTGACAGAGCCAAGGCGAGTGATCTTAAGGAGTCAAAAGAGATTATACAGTCTTTATAGTTCGAGTTCGTTTGCCAAATTAGGAGAAATAAGCCGACCGACATGCCCTCAATGAGTCAGATTTAGACGGCGAAGAATGAACAAACCAAGCCGATACATTGAGCGGGTCCGAGAGGAATCTTTTTGCCTTCCCAATAAAGACTTTAGAGGTCGAACGTCCTTTGACGCTGTCCAATCAGAACATGCTGAAAGCAATAAGCCTCGGACTCTTCGCGCGAAAGGTTGACGGAGACAGAAGAGCGAATGGCCTCTCAAGGACTTCGCCTATTTTAAGATTGTTGCGCGTCTTGGTCAGGCTCGTTCAGAAGCAGTCATAATTACGAAGTTCGACTCGTAGTGACTCCATGAGGACAGACCAATATCAGACTCTTGCTTTATAGAGACACATAAGCGCACTTCCAAAGGGAGGCGATTGCCAAAAATAGGAACATACATGCACCGACGGCGCCTTTGCATGAGTTCATTCGTTCATGCGCGTCGGCGAAAGTAGACGGAGGCTGGCCTTTTGCTTCCTCGCGCGCCTGGATGGGCGAAAATAGATTAAGTGACCAAATCTGGCAGGAAGCTCCAGGAATCTGTGAGCCGAATTGGCATGACCACAAAATAGGACAAAGCAGGGTGGGTTCGGCAAGAGGATATCTGTAGAGAAGATCAGAGAGGCGCCTGAATTTTTCAGCTACGATGTCGATGATTGGTCGGGATAAAGATACATGTCGCCATGCAATCAGGGGATGTCGGAGCAAGCCACGCAACGTGGAAGTGCAGGACTGAAAAGGTAACTTCCTTTTCATCCTTCACCTTTCGCTCTCGGAACATGTACAACGTTGTTACGTCAAGAGGCACAAGATCAGTCAGCGTTAACCGTTTGTTAACAGACGCAGAGTCGGCACGAGATCCTGTAAGAATGGACGGCGATCATACTAGATTATCGGTTCAGAAATTCATCAATGAAGAAGAGACACTGACAGGATTGCGTCCATTTATACTCGTGCAGCAGGCGTAAAGTTCTGTCAACAAGGAAAAGCTTCGCCAAAGTCAAAGATTCATATGAGGTAGAGAGCCAGTTTAGTCATAGAGCGATAGAGAGAAGTCGACCAAGGCCAGCATGCTACTGAAAAAGGCATTCGCCTCAAATTCGCACTCGCTCCGCATTTGTCATTCCTACAAAATTGGCTTGTAGGCAAAAGAAGACGAAGTTCGGGGAGAACGGTGCCGGCATTTCGTCGAGTCAACTGTTTCTAACGAATCAATAACAAAGCGGAAATACAACAAATGCAGCAATGTGGTGCCTTCTCTATCATACATCGGAGACCTATGAAGTGACGAGCTGTAAACGTGTAGATACTTCGGCTTGCGACCGGATGAGGTTCGCGAGGTAAGAGATCATAAGTGTGTCCTGTAATGTAACACATAATTCTGTAATGTTCTTCATAGCAAGACTTGCAAAAGACTTACCTGCAAGCTCCTTGCAAAACTACCTTGATCCAACCCTTCTGTACTCATAGCGAACGTTTCCAACAAGTAACGACCAATTGCTGGGTCGCCTTTTATCTCTCCGGCGATCACAGATCGCACATATGAGAGGACTCGGTCTAACATTTCTGATACCATCTGTACCGAACGTTCGAGTACTTCGATGTCGCTCAAGGCGTTTGTTATTGATGGAGAAGTTGACGAGAGCGATTTGGTGAGAATGTCGACTGAAAACCACTATATCAGCATATTGATCAAGCAAGCTTAATACAGGAACGTACGCCCTCCTCGTTCTGAGTTGTTGAAGCGGAGTTCGCAAGGAATGGGAACGAAGACACAGTTTTCGGGTTTAGGGTAGACGCCCACAGGTGAGCTTTACAAAATGAAATCACGAATAACGCTTCCACCAAATAGAATTCACAGATGGACGTACCTGAGGAAAGCTTTTACACCTGGCTCGCCCCCTTCCTCCGTCCCAGTATTCAGTGTAATATGCACAGCAGGGTGTGGCGCAGTCTCTTGTGAGTAGAAGTACTGAATTAGGGCAGAGTATGTGTTCAAATTTGAACCAGTCGAGTACCTGCATACAAGTCAAGTAACAAATGAACGTCGTAACTTTCCCTCGTCTTTCGCTTCAATCAAGCCAATACTCACCAGCCAACGATAATCTCCTTTGGATGCACCTTATGGTGCAAATCATACACCGTACGATGGTAATCCTGGTCCACCGCCACCTGCTCGGTCGTCTCGCTATGCAAGACGGCAAAGCAATTGTGCACCTCGATCTCTGTCTCCGTGCGTGTACCAAGGAGTGTGCCTATCACGCGCTCTTGAGAGTCTTTTCGCCGGAGGTAGTGGTCGAGGATGTTGAATAGTACGACGGGGTGAACTATAACATTTTGGATAGATCGCCTGTTGTAACAATGTCGTGATTATGTTTTTATTCTTATACTTCAGACTTAACGAAAGACATACGTTGGGTTGGAAATAGTCCCTGAGTTCAAGTTTTGCAAGTTCAACGCAGACGAAGTTTGCCCGATTGGCATTTTTTGCGAGCGTTGTGATATGAAGACGCGGCGTATGCTTTTTCAAAGTTCGCTTCGAAAACGAAAAATCATTCTGTCCCAAATATGGGAAGTCCACGATCTGCAAGGTCACGTTGTCGGTCGCTTCAGTTCCTTTGCTTTGCTTCAAGTTGCTCAAACTCAAAGACGACCACGATGCCGAGCCTAACGTCCTATCTCACTCCCTCGGAAGAGGCAAAAGTGAATTCTCTATCATCCCAAGCTCCTCATAAACATTCACTGACTCAACGATATTAAAGGAACGCATCGCAAAAGTCATCGACGTTGGTCACGTACGCGCGTTTTCGTGTTTTCTTCGCCTTTGAGAGACTTGAAACCCATATCTACTTTTATTCCAATTCTACAGACTGCACTGCAATACATATGGATACCGTGTATCATCTACATCGGGTACACAAGGAGTAACCCACAGCCATCTCTCATAAAGTGCGTTCTTCGAAGGTGCCTTTAAAGCGAAGCGATTCGAAAACTGACGTGGAACCGCAAACTTAGACTTCTCAGTCCATTAGCCTGAAAAACGCATTTGTTTACCTTCTTCCGAGTAAGAGCCATAGACTTGCTCGCAGTCACCTCCCGCTTCACCCCCATGTAACGTATGCTCCGTTTGCACATGCTTTGCTTAATCAACGCCATGACTACCTCCACCCTCATTCATTCGCCTGACTTCTCATGCATGTCTGACCGTCTTCTACGTTTCTGGGAAGCGCAATAGGAAGCAAAAAGCGCTGAAAGTGAGTGCAATTCTTTATCTACATTAAATGATTCAAACTTCCGTGGTTGTACCTTGCGTACCCGATCTGCGCGACGAGGAACCTGCCTTGCTTGCGTGCGGGCTTGACTTAGCCGTCCTGTATACCTATATTGGCTCTGGTTTCGCTGGCTTGTTTGATGCGACGACGAACGAGGCCAGATATGATCTTTTAATTCTCTATCCTTATTTCTGCTCTTCCGATGCGTTACGGAATGATAACTAATAATTTTTACATTATAGTGCCACATATGATAAACATACAAATGAGTGAAAGCAATGAGCAAAGCGTCAACGTTAATGTTTCAAAAGCAAGATTCAATTCACAGATAGACTCGTCGTAGCTCAGTTGCAGCCGTGATACGCTTACATATTGGACAGAGTCTTGTAGAACCAAGACATCGAAGCCAACATTCTCGACAACAAGTATGCCAACAACCAGTTGACACGGTAGGCTCATTGTATGGATCAAGGCAGATTCGACAAAGTAAGGAAGTTGACGAGGAGACGCGCATTGATTCCTGCGAAATTGAATGTTAAAGAACCGACATGAGGAAGGAAAGGATGTAAGTAAGTTACGCACAATATGCTTGATTTTGTCTTCCAGGGCGACAAGAAGCTTCGCCGTGTCTCCACTTTTTCGTGCTATAGTGATGGCGTGGTTTATTCTGTCTGTGTCGCCGACGCCTATTACTTGCTCGACTTCTGTGCGTACGCCATCCAGGTCTGGCGTGACTGCCTTGCGAGTAATGATTTTTCCTTGCGCGACCAAGTCTCGTAAAGTTCTCACGTCGTCTTCCCCTTCATCGTCCTTGTCCACTACACTAATGTGTCGGTCGGAAATAGGGTTCATGACGTCCTGTTCTGTGAATTGGGCAACACCAAACTCATCCTCCCCATCTACATCTACTTCGTCCTCAATGTCCACCTGCGTCTGGTCTCTGACGTGAACACCTATCCTCCGCAACCCATTCACATCGTTCAGATGTATCCTCGTCTCACCATCCACCTCAATCTCCGTCCAAGTGTCATGATCAGTTCCACTTCTTTCTCTTCTCTCTCTTTCCTCCGTTTCCGCCTGTAACCGACTCGCATTCGCAACGCACGCATCCACATGCGCATCAATCACATCCGGGTCGCCTCGCACGACAGTAAGGCATATAGGGCACGTCAGCTCATTGCCTCTGTTAGCATTCTTAGCATGCGGCCGCTCGTCCTCATCCTGCGCGATGATCTCTTTCAGTCGTGCGTTTCGGTGTTTGCGATTCCGGTTGAGAAGTTTTAGAGTCTTCTCTATTTGTTCGACAGTGCTCATGTCTGGATCACCGTGCGGGTTGATAGACCGTCGGGCTTTCACAGCTGCTCCGCGTCGACCTGTGGTTAGACTTATAACCGACCAAGTTAATTAGATGAATCATGAAGGAGGTCTGTGCAGACTCACCCGGATTCCGGCATAACCGATGTTTGTGCTAAAGGTCCCACGTTGATCAGAATCTCCTCAACCCGTTTCAGCTCCCACTCTGCGTGCATTCCGAGTAGTCGTATTGGTATCTTCTCTTCACATACTGGACAAAGTCTTGTTTCTGCTCGTTTGGCTATAATATGTCATAATTAGACATTAGATTCCAGAAGTGTAATGTAAATTTTAGCTGCGTACATCTCTTCAGCTTTGGCTGTTCCTCTGGCGGAGGGGACAAAGACGAGGTTGAAGCTGTACTTGGAGGAGGTTCTGGTGCAACAGCTGCGCGTTTCTTGCCTCTGGAATAGTTGAGGTTGGAATGAGCATTATTTGGTATTTGACACACAAGCTGCTCACTTTATATCGCGAGGCATGATTATCTCGTCGTAAAATAAATGTAAATGCTTCCCATAAAATACCGGTATTTATTTGTCAAAGCTGGCGGAGGAAAATAGTTGAATGGGCGGATGGATGGATGGATCAAAGGTGGATGGACTGGCAAAGCCGCGTCTTCCGATCGGATTCAAAATTCTTCCAAGTCAGTCATGGATTAATAATAACAGCATTTTTTGGAAGCCAGTTCCCGACGCAATGTGAATGCACAGTCTATTCCGTTTGTTCTCTTTGCTGAGGTGTACGACGATAAGAGATGGGGGAAAGGCGAGAAAGGATCTGCCGGCTCTGTCAGCTCTGCGGTCCGACGCGGCACAAGCGTTTGATTTCGACACTGGCAACCACCAATCTCGTATTCCGACTGCTTCCGCTTCCTTTCCTTGACTTCTCCCCTTTCTTGCTTTCTTGCATAGAGGAATTTTACGATGTCCTTACGGGCTTATTCTCGTCTGGCCCAGTTCAATCGTGTAAATCGTTCTCTCAGGTCCGGTCATTCACATTCTCCGTCGAGGTTACGAACACATCGAGCAGGTCTCGCACACGCACAATCTCGCCGAGAATACTCCAGCGATTCTGCTTCTGCGAGTTCTTCTCAGAATACGAGTTATGATACTGGGTCGCAATCGTACACTAATTCCAGGAGTGAAGGAGCGGTGAACAGTGGCGCAGGACGTACGTGAGCAGCTCAACCATCGTCCATAGCAATATATTGACGTGGAGTATTATATATAGCCTATCCCACACCTCGATCGCGATATCAAGAACTCGTTCAGCAAGGCATACTTAGGAGAGACGATCACCAAGACAAGGTCATAGACAAGCTGCAGGCGTTACATGAACAACTAGAGAAGTACGGGCAAACTCCTGTCCAAGAAACAAAGTCATCCGGTTCACTAGTCCGTTCTATACCCACACATTGTACCCATAACTCATAATCAGTGCCACTGTATAGATGTCACGGCTGTTTTCAAAATCCGATACCCAGGCCGAAGCAGACGACCTCGTCCCACAGGGTCTTTATCTCTACGGAGACGTAGGGACGGGAAAGTCCATGCTCATGGATCTGTTCTACGAAACTCTTCCGCCGCGAATAAGGAAGAAACGAAGAGTGCATTTTCACGCGTTCATGGTTGACGTGCATAAACGCGTTCATGCACTCAAGGCATCGTGGGGTATGTCTGGCGGAGATCCGATTGGACCTGTTGCTAGAGATTTGGCGAGTGAGGCGGCCGTGTTGTGTTTTGACGAATTTCAGGTATGATTTGTTTTTGACTAATAAGATGGATATGATTGAAATAATGACAGGTGACGGATATCGTCGATGCTATGATTCTTCGTCGATTATTAGAGACTCTACGAAATCAGGGCGTAGTTACCGTAATGACTTCAAAGTACGTCCGCGTAAAGTATAGTTCTAGTTCTATATCGCCGTCATCTCATGGTGAAGGTAGTCGACATCCTGATGAACTATATAAGAATGGGATCCAACGCTCCAGCTTCATACCTTGTATCGAATTACTGAAGACGAAGTACGATGTGATCAACCTAGACTCCGGAACAGGTAGGGGTCTACCATACCTCCCTCTTACCGAACTTTGTCATTGATAATACTCTTGTAGACTATCGTCGCATTCCTCGCGCACTCTCAAACGTCTATCTGCACCCGCTCTCCCCAGAAAACAAAGAAGAGATCAACAAAACCTTCGTCGCCATTGCCACCCGGGACGGGGAACCAATCTCGCACACCCGACACCTAAAAATCTGGGGCCGCACGCTGCACGTACCAGAAAGTACGAGTCACGTTGCGAAGTTCACTTTTGACGAACTGTGTGGGCATCCGTTGAGCGCGGCGGATTATTTGGAGGTGACGAAGACGTTTCATACGGTTTTCCTGACGGACGTGCCGAAGATGAATTTGGATCAGAAGGATAAGGTGCGTTCGTTTGAGGCGGTCTTGGTTGCTTGAAGGATTTGACCTGGTATGAACAGGCTCGACGGTTCATTACATTCGTTGATGGTGCGTTTCTTACAAGAATTTTTCTGTTCTTTATTTACTAACGTCTTTTATCACATAGCATGTTACGAAAGCAAGGTGAACGAATTGGTGCACCTTCACAAACCTGACTGATTTGTATCACACCGCAGACAAAACTGTTCATAACTTCAGAAGAACCGATATTCCAGATATTTTCGGACGAGGTTGATAGCAAGTCCATCTCAGACCATCAACGTAGCGTCATGGATGATCTCGTCAGTCCTCTAGTCCATGATCGTCGTACCTTTTCTCTTACGGATTTTCCTTCACTCACATAGGGACTTTCGGAATCAACGATTGGAACGAGTTCGATGTTCACGGGTGAAGAAGAGATTTTTGCTTTTGCGCGCTGTTGTTCTCGACTTGTCCAGATGGGGAGCAAGGAGTGGGCAGAGACTGCTGGAGAGGATTGAAATGCATGCTTTATGTTATTATATTATAATTTATCGGCTGTCTAATGGCTTGGGTTGGAGGGACGGACTTGGATATTTTCAAGACTGGTTACATCGTTACCTCAGAAGTGATTAACAGAGACCATAGATCTTCAAACGGTAAATATTGGTAGGACTTTTCGCATGCTTTCCTACATATGGGTCTGCATCGGTGTGACTCGCTTCATGAAATGATACATCATACTGGTGGGTCCAGAAGGCGCGCGTCGATCTGTCGATCAATAAAGGTAGGTGTGACTAAGCGACCACATTCGTCACAACACACACCTGTGACTCAAGGCGACCTTGTTCTTCTCGTCGTCGGCCCGCTTTTGCTTCGAGCCCACTAGCGTTTACCTTCTTTACCGTCATCTGCGATGGCGCCTTCTCCCTCTCCTGCGCCTTCCGTCTCACAGACAACGACAACAGTACAGGCTCATCAGCCTAATGGGATTCCGAATGGAGTTGCTGTTCCGCCAGGGTTGAGACGACCGAAGAAAGAGGTGTCGCTCTTCCATAAGAAGCCCAGTCGTCCCTTTGCGCTTGCCGCGATGCAAGCTGCTAACAGAAACACAAATGCCAGTTCCAACTCCAATGCTACTACTGGTGCGGGCTCGTCGACGGAGAGCGCTCGAGCGAACCAGAACAGTAGTACTGCATCTCGCGCTTCACCGATACCAAAGCCACCAGTAGCGGCGGGCTCGCCATCTACGCCGCAATCCACACCCGAACATAGACCTTCGCCTTCTAGAGCATCTACGCCCTCGAACTCACAAGGATCTGCATCTACGCCTGCTGTTACGCCTACGGCTACACAAACGTCGTCGAATACGACAGGCAGCGAACCTGCTCCAGCGATCGGCTACCAGGACTTCCGCGTCGTATCTACAGACCGACATGGATGGAAATACGACGTTATGAAGTTCGATTCGCGCAATCCTGTTGATATCAACGTATGGGCACGACCTGTGAAGCTCAATCGCAAGGAGATCCGGAGAGTAGAGACGAATGGGAATGAAGCGGCGCAGGTGCCTGCAGGACCGATGTTAGGACCAGATGGTAAACCAGTCATCGGTGCAGACGGACGCGTCGTCATGGTCGATGCGCAGGGTCGTCCAATCCACGACTCGAAATCCGGCAATGGCTCGGCGTCACCTGGGACTTCTACGCCCCCCATTGGAAAGAACGGGAAAGACGATAAGAACAAAAAGAAGAAATTCCAAAAGAAGACACGGCAGGTCTTCCTTGTACCTGAGCATATACGGCAGCTGCGCAAGGAGGAACGATATCCGTGGGTGATGGAAGATGCAACGGGGAAGGAAATATGGGAAGGGCGAATGGAGGAAGCCTCCAAGGCGGAGTTGTTCGCGTTGTTCATGCCAGCACCAGATAGCGTATTCCGCTTCGTACCCGCCCACCGGTGGTACAAATTCCAAAAACGAAGAACGCGGCAACATACCTGGTCGCTCGAGGAGGCGGAGAAGATGATGGCGAAGATGCAGAGGAATAAGGATGGAGAAAGGTGGCTCCTTCGTAGGAGGAACAATAATGCCAACCCTGCTGCAACGCCCGGTGGTCTAGGCGGACCATCGCTTGTGTATAATTTAGGAGGGATGTCGCTGGCACCCGGAGGACGCAGACTGAGGACTGTTGACGCTGGAATGCGTGGCTTGTTTGAAGAGGATGATGAAGAGGGTGTACAAGATAGGAGGCGTCGGGAAAGAGAGCGAGACTTTGAAGGTGATATGGATGAGATGGAATATGAGGAAGACTTTGCGGATGATGAAGAAAAGATGGAACCTGACGATGTTGCTGCCGACGAGGAAGCTAAGGAGTTGGAGGTGTGTGTAGCCTCATGTTCCTTTTTCCTTCTTACTGAATATTATTTACAGGAACGCCTCAAACGCGAGTATCGTCAAGCGAACAAGACTCGCGAAGGCTATATTGACGAGGATGAAGAGGAGGAAGACGCAGACAACCTCACTGGTACTGGGAAAGACATCAAGAAACTCGTCCGTAAAATCGAGAAGAACGCAGCGTATGAGAGTGACGAGGATAAGAATCCATATGCTAGCTCGGTAAGTATAAACATCATTTTGTTGTGCAATCCTAAAGGGTATACAACTATCGTAGGAGGAAGAAGAGGAAGAGGAGACACCCACACCCACACCTTCTGGACCGGCAGTACAAGACCAGTCGAACGCTCGACCAGCTTCAGCACCACAAAGTAAACCCGGCAGTCGTCCAGGCTCAAAACCACCTTCGCGACCGGGTTCTCGCTCTGGTTCGCCCGCACCGCCAGGTTCAGGCGGCAGCGTGAAAGTAAAGTCGAAGCCCCCGGCTCGCCATTGGTCCCACCCCCACCGACCTCCCCAATTATAGGCATGGGCGGGCACTCGGTGCTAGCGAAACGCGCGACGTCGCCGAAGCCTCCTGCGAAGATGCTGAAAGGTCAGGGTGGGGGTGCTTCGGCTGGTGGTGCTGTCGGAGGTGGGAGCAGGGCGACGAGCCCGCTTGCGGGGAGAGGGGGTCGGGCGGGCAGTCCGAACCCGGTGTCGACTGGCGCGAGTCGCGGGGCGAGCCCTGCCCCCATGGCCACGGCGAGTCCGTCGAAGAAGCGTAAGGCGGATGGGGACGTCGGCGGGACGGAGAGCGTCCCCGGCACTCCGGGTCCCTCCGGAGGAGGAGGAGGAGGATCTTCCCAACCGAAGTTCAAGAAACGCAAACCCGTTCCGGGTGCAGGTGCAGGTGCAGGTCCGAGTGCGGGTGCGGGCACACCCATCAAAACCGAAGCCTCCTCACCGACCGCCGCCGCCGAGTCCGCTCCGCGCCCGCAAATCTCGCCTGGGACGGAACTCACAGCGTCCCTGCTGGTGGCGTGGCTGCGCACGAGCCCGGGTGCGACGACGCGAGAGTGCATACACTATTTCCAGCCTGCGCTGACGGACGACGTGAAGAAGGCGCGGTTCACGGCGCTGGTGAAGGAGGTGGCGAGTTTGAAGGGCGGGGTTCTGGCGCTGAAGGCGCAGTATCGGGATGGGAATGGGAGTGGGAATGGGAATGGGAATAATGGTGCGGTGGAAGAGGGGAAGGTGAATGCGTAAGATGATGTTTGTAGGTGGCCAGAGATAGAACTGCTTTTCAGGCTTTCCCAGCTCATAGGCTGGATGCGAGCTCGGATCGTTTGAAAACTGACATGTGGATTCTTTCTTTCTTTCCTTCTAAATTCCTAAGTAACTACTTAGCTAACTAGATTCCATTGTAATCCAAAGAAATGTAAAGTTATAAGTACTATAAACGCACGGCGCGTGCGCGTGTTGAATATTTGCATGTGGCCAGGGTGGATTCACTCACGAGCACCAGGTCTGGCAGATGGTTTCGCAACGCAACAATTGTAATTTCCCTTCCGGCCGGGTGTGGGGAGCCTCGACGATCGATCGATATGATATGGCACTGCGTACTCGACCGACTGCCCGACTCCGACTCTGATTTTTACTGGACGAGCTGTACGTGGCGTGGCGTGGCTTCGCAACAAACGGAATTTATTTTTCCCGGCCGGATATGTAAGTAGTTCCTTCCATGTTCATTCCGAGTCGATGCTCGAGTTCTGGGGGGGGGGGTACCATGTACTACACTACGCAGTACATGGCGGATCTACCCAAGTGGACAAAAAGTCAATAATTGCATTTGCGATTGCATTACATTCCGACTCTGCATTGTACTGTACCATGGCTCCTCTTCTCGCTTCTGCTTCTACATTCTTGATCTCCTCCTAAGCCTAAACCTGAACTTAGGATCTTAGTTCTTGGTTCTTTGGACTGTGTAATGCATTGCTCCTGTCTACACATACTGTACAAGTTGTGGACGGAGAGACATATCATATTATACTACTTATACTGAGAAGGAAGGAGAGTCCGCGGTTTGTGTGTTAAGTGTTATAATGTAGTCAAAGGCACGGGAATGGAATGGGAACGCAGCGTTCATTCTTGAGAAGCCAATGGCCAGCAAGGAACCGGACATCGGGGGGCCGTGCTCTTGAGAATGAGCTCTTGGTATAGGACTAGGACTAGGGACTGGCGGTTTCGCTCGTCGCTGAGTGACCTTTGATGTCGACGGTGGTGACTTGACGGTGTCGTTGACGTCAATCACGACGTCACGCGAACTCGGCTTTGTTCAGTCCAGGGTGGAGAGGAACAGATCGCTTCGATTTCGAATTCGGTATTTATTTTATTTGATGGGCGTGATGGCTGAGACGTGGCTGCATGTTCTCACTCCGAGCGTGTTGTAGTGAGTGGGCAACGGAAGAATATTCGATTCGATTATCGATAGGAAATAAGAAGGGCGAGCGAGTCAGGTGAAGTCTCCCTCCGCCGGATGAATCCATTGATTCGCCTCGTGTCGGTCGGTCGTCTCGATTCCCGATTCCTGTATGTACGCCGCGTTCCGGATCCCGAGTGCACGCTGTATCGTCATCGCCCGGTGATCAGACGGCCTGTCTCCGTGAGCGTGCTGGAGCTGGCGTACATCGTCTCCATGAGTGTGAGTGTGTATGTATGTAGTGATTAATAGATGGTGAATAATAATCATAAGTGACACCCGCATATATCGTCACGTTCGGCCGTGATTTCTGTCCTCTATCTCCTATTTCATTTCATTTCATTTCATTTCCCGTTTCTCGCCTTCTCTTTCCTTCCCTCAGGCCATAGGCGCCTCTCTCTCTCTCTGCTTCTCCTCGTCGTCGTCGTCGTCGTCGTCACGCCCGCCGTCCCCGACGCACGTTGACGACACGCGAGTGTCTATCTGCTTCTGTTTCCCACCGCGTGGTCTGTCTTCTCCATAACAGGACTGCGCGATTCTTTCACGTCCTGCTTACCCGTGCATCCTAGCCGGGCGAATCCCTGCCTACCTGCCTGCCTGTCTTCCCTTCCCTTCCCTTCCTCAGTCCATCTCCTTTTATCCTCTCCTTCACGACGACAACGACACGTCTGACTCCGCCAAGGTCCTCCTCCTCTCTTCTCGCTTCACATTCTCAATGGTAAGTACAGTTAAGTTTACTACTACTAGCTCCTTTGTCCCGTATTCGTATTCGAATGGACGAATGAACGATTTACTTTCGGACGACTTCGTCACTTTCAAGACTGACACTGACACCTACATCTTCCTTTATTCTCACACCAGCCACGCGTGCTCACTCGTCCTCCTCCCTCCTCACCACCACCCCTCTCGTCACAGGCGGCAAACAACTTCCCCAGGGACAGCAAGCTTGCAGCCAACGTGCGCATCATTGCGCAAGCGCAAGCTCCAGCGGTGCCGTCGGCGCCTATAGCCGCTCCGATGCTCCCGAATAACGACCCGGCCAGCCTGTACACCATCCTCGAGAAGCTCGGCACCGGAAGCTTTGGTACTGTCTATAAGGGGATGCACAACGACACGAAGCAGATCGTTGCTATCAAGCAGATTGGTGTGTCCACTCCTCCGTTTCGGGCTATGCCTATTTGACCTTACGGCACTGCCTTCGCAGACCTTGAGGATACGGACGACGATATCGCAGAGATACAGCAGGAAATCGCCCACCTTGCACAGTGCGACAGCGAGTATGTGACGCGGTACTACGGAGCGTTCGTCAAGGGCTACAAGCTCTGGATCGTCATGGAGTACCTCGCCGGCGGGTCCTGCCTCGACCTGCTCAAGCCGGGCGTATTCTCAGAGGCGCACATCGCGATCATCTGCCGCGAGCTTCTGCTCGGACTCGACTACCTACACAGCGAGGGCAAGATCCACCGCGATATCAAAGCAGCCAACGTCCTTCTCTCCGCTTCGGGTAAAGTCAAGCTCGCCGATTTCGGCGTCGCCGCGCAGCTGAGCAATACACTCCGGCATACCTTTGTCGGCACGCCGTTCTGGATGGCGCCTGAGGTGATCCGGCAGGCGGGGTACGATAACAAAGCTGATCTGTGGAGTCTTGGAATTACGGCTATTGAGATGGCGAAGGGCGAGCCCCCGCTTGCGGAGTACCACCCCATGCGCGTGCTGTTCCTCATTCCGAAGGCGAAGCCGCCCACGCTCGATGGTGCTTTCAGCCCTGCATTCAAGGATTTCGTGTCCCTGTGCCTTACGAAGGATCCGAAGCATGTGAGTATGACCTCATTGCTCCCCACTCTATTTGCGACCCTTTGTCCTTCTCTCGATTCTTTATGACTATATTTGATCTGAAGATGGACTGCGTTTACTGATGCCCTTTGGCGGTGATTAGCGCCCCTCGACGAAGGAGCTGCTGCAGCATCGATTCATCAAGAATGCGAAGCGGACAAGTTGTTTGACGGAATTGATCGAGCGATATCAGGACTACGCCGCGCGTACACCGCAGAAGAAGGTGCGCAGGGCGCGAATGGGATCCCGCCAGCAGCTCAGCAGACTATTCGTGGGACGTGGGGCCGGAACGACACAGTCCGGAGCGAATGGATCTTCGAGACCGTGCGCTCGAAATCCGGAGGGAGCATCAACAACAACAACTCGTACCGCTCGCTCGCGCAGGTGCATTCGGGGCTGCGGGTGCGAATGGCGGCGGTGGTTCCATGCCGCCGGGGATGATCCCGGATGACGATGCGTCGTACTACGACGAGGAGCTGGAGGGCCTCGCGCCGATCGAGGAGAGCGAGGACTCGTATGACTCGGGTGCGGCGACAAGGGGAGCGACGATCCGTTCTCGGGTTCGGGCGGCCGACTGGGTATGAACGACGCTGCGTCGCATTCGACGGTCGTCATCCGACCGCCGTTGCCGTCGAACGGAAGATCGTCTGTATATGGCGCTAGGGAGTCCGCGGACGAGGCACTTGCGAATGCCGGTGCGGATGCGGACGCAGAGGCCGCTGGGCTGGGTGCGCCTCCGGCGTACGACACGCCCGGTGCGAGTCCGTCTCCTCAGCAACAACCGCCATTGAGCAGCACTGGGACTGCGACTGGAAATGCGAACGGGACTGGGACGGGAATTCGAATTCCCCACCCCCAAGTCCGAACTCTGTACGGAGACGCTCGACACACGCGGAGCGCACTTCCGGGCGGGGTACGCCTTTGCGGCCCGGGGACATCGGGAACGGAGTGGACACGATCCGGCCTGTGAAGCGCGTCGATACTGCTGGGAGCCTGAAGCTGAGCGCGGAATACGTCGGTGCTGTGCGCGAGGGTCTTGAAGGGGGTAACAATACGCGAGGGAGCGGGAGTAGCGGTGGTGGTGGTGGTGTGGAGAGGGAGAGGGAGAGGGATAGTAAGGAGCGGAGGAGACGGGCGAGCGAGAATGCGAGAGCGGGGCGGGCGATGATGGACGAGGTGGTCGTTCCCGTCGTGCAGAACGTACGTCTGCTTTCTCCTCCTCGGTTCTCCTTTCTTTTCACTTACACTCACTCACTCACTTGTAAACCACCACCACCTCCTTCAGGCAATCCAAGACGGGATGGAAGCACACGAGATCGAAGCGCTCAGTATGCTCGCACGGGGGTTCGTCGACCTGCGCGAGTCGAACCCCGAACTGGCGTACACGCTCATGCTCGACATCCTCGCGGGGATAAACGAGAACGGCGCGGTGAGGCAGCACGTCGCGACGGTGCGCGGGGGGCTGATGCCGTCGCGGCGCGTGGTGCGGAGGGGGAGATGACGGCGAGGGGGCTGGTCGTTATCGAGCAGGAGGTGGATGATGATAATACAAGTACCAGCGCGAACGCTCCAGGTGTGAATGGAGTCGCGAATGGAGGCGGCGGGGTGAATGGAGTGATTGGGAAAGGACCAGGCGTGATATCAACACCGACCGGTGTGTCGTCGACGAAGAGCGGAGGAAGTGGGAATTCGAATTCGGACGAACAGGCGAAAAGATCGCCGATTGCGGAGTTGCTGTATGTTCGCTGGTTGGAGGGGCTCAAGCTGAAGTGGCCGAGTATACTTTGAAGAGAAAGGCTTCCCCCCGCGCCGGGACTCGGACTCGGACTTGAACTTCTCGCCTCCTGTCTGGCTTTATTTCCAGCCGGTCGGCAACGATTATGGGGAGCCCTCGGACTTGGAACTTGGAAGACGCTCTTTCACCCCCTCCCCCTCTCACCGGCCTCACCGACCTCACCGACCGCGCAACATGATCCTCGACGAAAAACTAACAAGGAAAACGAAATGGAACGAGAACGAGACGAGATGATAAACCACACTTTCACCCACCCGCACGTTGTATACCAAACTACAGACATTCCTCACTGCCAACCCACCACGCACGCAAATATACACTGATCTCTGGCCCGAACGACATTATGATGACTTTCTCGACTGTTTTCCGAGACCCGTTAGCCGCTTCTCGCCTTTCCCCCCTTTCTGGTCGGCGTTGGTTGGAGAGGTTGGAGAGGTTGGGGGGGGCAGTTTTGAGTGGGACTTCCGAGTTTCCCTTCTTCTTGTAGTAGTAGTAGTACATACATCCATGTCCTTTACCGCCTCTGCTATACACCTACCCGCACCTTGTCATACTCAAGCCTTTTCATCACGATTCTAACTTTCGACTTTGAGTTGTTCGTTTCGATTGACTGATTGTTTGTTTGTTCATATGACTCTCCATCAACTGACGACTCCTCGTCCTCTTTCTCACTTTCCGTTTCCGTGCTCGTTTCACTCCATTTTTTTCTTGTATGCATACACTACCTGGGGACTTTCGCTCGGACTCTCCCTCCTAATCTGCCCATATATGCGCCTTTTCTGATCATGGTAACAAAGAGATAAAGGCAAGGGAAGGGAAGGGGGAATGGTACTCGCGTCCCGGCCCCCCTTCTCTTTTTCCTTCTCGCTTCTCACTTCTCATTCTCCATTCTCCATTCTCCCTCCCTCCCACCGCGCCGCTCTTACATTCTTCCGACTTACACTAACAACTCATCTCTCACAGCTTCTTTCTTGATCACGTCAAACAAAATGCCTCTCTCCTCTTAAGCCTGTCCGACATCCGTCGTCACACTCCGATATTCCTGTATACTTCTGTATTTCCTTGTACTTACGCGTCTATTTTGGGGGCTCCTCGTGTGTTTCGTATTTCATCCGTTCTTTTTACGTTTATCTGTGATGATATGAATACGCGAACGAGTTATGTGAATATCCGGTTGGTTGGTTGGTTGGTTTGAGAATTTCCATGTATGTATGTGCGTGTGTGTATAAGTTATGCGAATGCCCATCCAGAATTTCCATGTACATACAGTAGTAGATAGAGTAGAATGGAAAGAAAAGAAGTTCTGTTCATGCATAATAGCAAATATTTTAATACCACCTCCATCGGCCTCTACGTAGTCTGTTTGTGAAATTGCTGTAGTACACCAGTATTTATCACTTATTTATATTTCGGTCGATATCCCTAATCCTAATCCTTGCTGGAGGAATTTAAGGTTTGATCCTTTGAAGGTTCTTTCCACAGGGGGCAAAACCCTATTTCCGAGCCTGAAAAATTTGATCCGGAACTGAAATCCAGCCAATCAGAGGCGAGCTTTCCAATTCTGTTTCCTATATAAGCGACTCAGAAACGTAATTCTGCCCCCTGTGTTCTTTAATGAGAGATTATGTAATGCAGATTGACGCGTTCAGATCACGTGCTTATACTTTACGTAACGGATTCTTTTCTCTGGTACTAGTACCGTCATCGCTTTGAGCCAGAGCAGAGCAGACCATGCACACTAGGATGTGTTTTGTCTGTCGTCGTGCGAGTCTCCGTAGACCGGGATACCCAGTAGGGATAGTTATGTAAGTATACCGGTCGTGCGCGTACTACATCATCATTAAAAAATTGTTTCCTTTTCCCCAAAAATAATATGAAAACTCAGACAAGGCAGATACGGCTAGTGGCATGTTGCTGGATTCCAGTTTCGTTTTGCCGCCGCCGCCGTCGCTGCTGCACTTGAAAGCATGGTTGATGATGCCGAGCCTGATAGGCGCCCGTCCTTGAATTCTCCGGTCCTGGACCTGGAGCTATTAGTAACTATCCAACCCGAGTATATATTGCTCCTGTCCGACCCAGCGTAATTATGTATGTACTATACTCTTCATGGCTAGGGTACGTATCGTATAGACGTCGCAGCGATCACGAGGCCCCAGAGAAGGGTTTTACACCAACAAAGTAAGTACTGTACCAGTCCTCGCTCGCAAAACACAGGTTCAGCGATCTCCTTACTCCGAGTCTTGGTGATGGACTATTAATATTAATATTGCCGATTTGGGTCACAGTTCGTGATAGGAGTGCACACCTTCAAGCGAGGACAGCAAGACTCATCGGGACGAGAATGGTATTGCCTTGGCGAAAAGGAAAAGTTGAATTTGCATGACCTGTAAGTAGCAAGCCGAGAAAATCGAGAGTATTCAGAGGCAGTTGATGATGGATGGCGCTGCGGCGCAGCATCATGGAAGAAGAAAAAGACACAGGACGCGAGAAAGGGAAAGAAAACGGAGACTAGTACTAGCGCACATGAAGGAGGAGATTGGGAGGATTTACTGTAATTCTGGGCGGGTAGTGATTCCAAGGTTCCAGACATACTGACAAATATTTCTCTTTCTCGCGGAGACCATCAACTTTGAGATGCTCTTGAATTCCTCGAAGACTCATGAGGATACATGCACTGTTAGAGAGGTCGACAGCTGGTGGACAAATGACCGGGTAGATATAGGAATAACAGTAGGAATAAGTTCCTTACGATAGATGACAAATATAGTTACCGGTACCGAGGTTTTCTTATCTTATTTCAACTTGAACATATCTAAATATACCTACTTACTGACTTACTGATCTTGCATTCACAAAAAGATGAAGATGAAGATGAAGATGAAGATGAAAAGTCCGCCATCAAGTCCCGTGTGTCCCCTGTGCTGTGCGCGCCGCCTCGCTAATGGTTTAATCCGTTCTCGTTTTTCGCTTCAGCTTTCCCTTCCCAAACCCTATGAGGACCCTTTTCGTACGTCGGACGAGGATTGTGAGTAAGCAAGTTCAAGGAAGATTCGGAATTCCATGTACGATGCGCGCACCCCACATGTAACGTTCCCACTCAATCCAATCACCACATTCCAAGTAGAAAAAAAAAGGTAAGTCGCATGGGCGGGGAGAGGGTTTCCAAACGTATTCGAAGCTCCAGACGACAGTAAGTACCGGTGTAGCAAAGGCGGGGATAACAACATGCATCGGGTCGGACTGAGATGTTGTTGAGATGTAGGTATCATACAGTAGCTTCCGAACCCACCAACACGTTTATATTGCGTACGTGCCGCAGCCCGCAAGACAGAGACTATCAGTAAAAATAACCTCGCCTACTTAGTACTTAACGCGTCATCACACGACACAGGAGGCAAGGGGGGGGGAGGTCATAAATCTCTCCGAAAAAGATCCAATCGAAATTGAAATCGTAATTCACCTGATCAACGAGGGGGTATCATTAATTAATATTCTATTATTATGTTATTGATACATCATCTTCTTCAGATTAGGTTCGCCAGGACCAGGGAGGCGCCGTAATGTTGTAAGTAAGTATGGAAGGGATGTCGGCGACGCGGCCAGAAGGCGGCGACGGCGAATCTAAATGTCAGGGAAACGAGCCGAATTTCAAATTGCTAGAGTATTATAAGTAACAGGGCTTGCCTGACCCTCTCCCGGAAGAAAGTTAAGTCAAGGAGCGGACGCCCTCCCCAGACAGTTCTCAGCTAGACCAGCTAGCTGACCGAACTGGCTGGTCGAAGGGACTAAAAAGAGCGAAGGGAGCGAGGAGGAAGCCGTTAATTGGTATAGTATGGTACTTGGATGGTTTGATTTGGTTTGAAGAACAGTGGGGAGGCGAGAGAAAGCAAACGAGCGTCTGATTGCAAACAGAAAGGGGGGGGAGGAAAAGGGAAGGAAAAAAGGGAAGGAAAAAAGGCATCGATACATACAATAAAATCCAAGAAATCCAAGAAATGTTGTATGCATTAATTATCATATACAGTCCATCATATGCATGAAATGATTTCCTTTTCTTATTGCCTAAAGAAGAAAAGAAGCGGATGCCAGATGCCGAATGCCGAATGAAAAAAAGGAAGTGCAAGAGTTCGGACGTAGATCGAAAAGGAAGTCCGATGTTCAAAGCAAGGCGAAGCATGAGGAGGGGAAGTGCGGGAGGGGGGGGGGGGACAAAGATGGAGTTGCGGCGAATAAATGTATAATACTATTATTAACTACGAAGGCGTCAGAGGAGAAGAAGACACAGCATCGTGCAGGGATTACATCACGGGGCATTGCAACAGGATGCGAGAGAACAGGGGGGAAATAGAAAGGGCGAAACCAGAAAGAAAGCGAACTAATGAAGAGTCTTTTGGTGGGAAGGATGGAAGAAGTAGGGGAGGAGGGAGAACAAATTGGAATGGAAAGCAATTGCGGAGGCAAAAGAGGAAAGTGGGGGGAAAGAAGTGGGGAAAGCGAAGAGAAAAGGAATTTGCGCGGAATGTCTTTGTTCTAAGTTCTGCAATTCTCATCTGGTCGTGGCTGTTGCTGTTATTGTCTATTGCAATTGCCGAGGTCGTGACGAAGTGGAGAGAGAAAGGGAGAAGGGGTCGAAGGGATGGAAATCGATGCAAGGAGGAAATGGAAGGATAGGGTAGGAGATACGATGGAAGTGCTATCCTTACCATCCTTACATGAGCACAAGGATACCTCCGACGAGTACGCCAAAGCTGACGAGCGAAGGGTAGACGAAGGAAGGTGTACTACCGCTCGAGTTGGACTCGGCCGTCAAGCCGTTGTCCGACGCGGATGCCGAGGCGGCTGAGCTACCCGACCCGGACGACGCACTTTCAGAGGCTGACGAGGAAGAAGCCGAGGGCGTGATGAAGCTGTTGAACGCGTCGTCGTCCTCCTCGCCGTCTTGATACGTAGTCCATGAAGAGTTGAGCTGCACCTGCGAGATGGCGTTCCACCCGTTCTGGCCGATCATCGGGTACGCGTCGATGAACGCCTGGACGGTATCATTCGTCAGCTCGTGCTCGAGGATGATGAGGCCCGGCGACTTGGGGCCGGTAAGCCAGCGCGTCATCTCCGTGTGGATCTGGTCCATCGTCGTCCCCGGCGGGGTGCTCGCCATCGACCAGTCCTCCGTATCCTGGTTCCACATCACGGCGGTCATACCAAAGACCTCGCGCGCGATAGCGCTCACGCGTGTGTCGATATCACCATACGGCGGGCGCCAGAAGCGCGGGACCTTGCCGTCCGTGGAGTCATAAATGATCTGAATTGTCCAGCCTAACTGACCCAACACTTGTTCGTCCGTCAGCGTTGTCATGAACGGATGTGTCCAGGTGTGCACCGCAATGTCCGCCTCCAGCACATCGTACGCCATCTGGAAGTTCCTCCAGTTGTTCAGGATGTACACCCCGATCATGTAATGCGTCGACGAGAGGTTCTGCTGCTCCAAGAAATCATACAGCGTCGGCGATGCCTAGACGAAAAAAAAAAATGAAAATTCGTCAGTTTCTAAGTCTTTAGACCACACCGATCATGTATAATTAATCGGAACGAATAAAGTATAAATGTATAAATTCAGGTCCCGACCGGCGCTACCGGCGGGCTGACTTCTGTGATCGACAGCGCGTTATCTCGACGCGTGCCGCGCGCGCCCATGCCATACACATTTTCACTTTAGCCGAATAATAATTAAAAAAAGTTACTCACATCGGTGGGACCATCGTCGAACCCGATGCCCATGTAACCATCAGGTGCATCCCACACATCCTGAGGGATCCTACATACGCGATCTGTAGCAGCGCATATAGTCGCGTTGTTCCTGTTCTCGTCTATACCAGTGGGATAATGCGGTGCGTCGACCCCGTTATAGGTCGTAGGAGGGAGAGCGGGATCTTGCCCGCATCCTTCGCATCGTTGAGCGCATCGAGCCATGCCTGGGGAAGGTCATTCACATCTGGAGAACTAGCTGGATACTGAGCAGTCCAGGCTATTTTTTTACATTCAATTCAATTCGATAGTAGGATAAGTACGCGATTAGTATTCGAGTAAGAAATATACGAAGACTGAAGAACGTACCTGATGAACCGACTTCGGGCATGGATTGCCTCTTGCCGTTTGTTGGCTGACTGCGAAAGAGGGCGTGAACAGGATGGTCCTCATCATGATACCAACGGTCGGGAAGGGGAGCAGATCTCGTTCTGCTACCTTCTGGATGAGGATGAGGATGAGCTACGACGGCGGTAACTGCTGCAGCTGAGACTGAGAGAACTGCGAGGAGTGAGAAGGCGACCATGGCGGGATGGCTTGGGTGGACCTAGGGCGGGCGAGGGCGGGGGGCGTTGGGCGGGGAGGCAGTAAAAGAGCGGGGAGGGGGGAGACAGCCGCAAAGGCGTCTAAGTCGAGGCAGGGGAGGATATAAGGGATGCATGATTGAGTCAGCCCTGATATATTTTAAAGTCAACGTGCTAGCGGAGAACAGGCGGGATGGGATGAGACGCGCCACCGAACGAAGTGAATGAATTTCAGTCCGACCTGCACGGCGCTCACTTGCCGCGAACAAACAGCTAAGGACACGAACCCGCCAATCCCGGCGAAGAAGCGAAGCGTTATCGGCAACACTTTATTTCCTTTTCCGACGCGTCAAGCGGCGATCACATTCTGCACGTGCTCGCGCTTTCCTTTCTCACCGCGGTCACGTCCTCCCGTCCTCCCGTCCTCTCCTCTCCTCTTGCCTATTTCGCTTTTTCTGTCATGCCGAGCTCCTCGCATTCTCGTCCTACTCGTAAGAATATCCCATCCGACGAATAAAAGATGTCACTCGGTTTTAATTTCGCGTATCTTGCACATCTCGATGCTTGAACACAGATCCTCAAAAAGGGCGCGAGTGATGCACGATGCCTCAACACAGCCCTCCGCCACGCTCTCCTTCTCCCAGGTAGTTGAGGTTCTCTCCATTGCTGCGGATCAAGCGGTATCCCAAGAGCAGTCCTTTTTTTCTACTTTTTTCTGTCCTCGGCTTCATAGCTTCGCCTCGTGCTCTCTCAAGCCTCTCGAGCGCAGCTGCCCGATAGTTCCACATCACCGTTGGGTTATTACCATTCTTTGCGCATGGGAAGCATACCAACTTTTACTCAATCCAAACTCAGGGAAAAGCAAACTAAGTGTAACATCAGTTTTAAGCGTGTCTTCTCTCGCTATACCTCACAATCTCCCCAATTATCAATATCCGCTCGGGAAACGCCAAATACCGAATGGCAGGCCAAACATGGGAGTCACTCCCCGTTACCTATTGTTGTATTATGCATACCTCCTGGATCTCATCAGCTTATTGAAGTCGGTCGTCCAGCCGCCCGCCTCTCGGATCTAGCGTGCCGCGAGACGTAAGGCAAGTAACCTTCACGCTCTTCGGACTTTGCCTATATGCTATCGATTCCGATGCCCCGTACATATACAGTGCGTTTCCTAGTCTGAGTGGCTGCTCGATCTAAGGAAACTTCCCGCTAGACATCGTAGAGATGTATACATGCCTGCTTCTGTTTTAACTCCTCGTCCGCTCTTCTGATTCTGACTGTGACGCATTGGAACAGCTTGACTGGAAGGTGTGTTATAAATAGCTACACTTAGCGGCTTTATAATACGACCATCGGCACAGGTACAATCATGTTTCCTTTCGATTTCATAAGTTTTGAAGTACTAGTACTAGTAGTGTCCTGCCCTGCTCGGCACCTCCAATACGCCGCTCATCATGCACTAAAATAACTGGGATTTACAGTTCACGCAGGCACCCGACGAGCCGACTCTGAACACACGGCATCTGGACATTCCAGATCAGATACACTAGAACACCACGATTGGCATATGTCATTGTCACACGTTCTACACGACAAATATAAAGAAATATCAAATGTATCGGAAAGAACATGCAAGAAATCAAATTTTTATTCTTCGTTGAATCGCGGAGTCGCAGTGACTACGGACGGAAGTCTGTCTTTTTCTCGCCCTGCCTCGTGAATGCTAACCTCGAGATCGCCCTCCTTGGCCGTATTGTCGCTCTATCGCCTCAATTATTCGAGTTTTCCTCGTCCTGCCTCGTCTTCTTCTTGCCTCGTCTTCCTCTTGCCTCGTGCTGCGGTGCAGCAGTACCACTCTGAATTCCTGAAATAATGCAGCCGTCATTTCCAGCTATTTACTTATGGATCAACGAGGACACTTGGCTACTACTCCTATCACGCCGCGCGCCTAATTCTTTACTTGGAAATAGCAGTGCTATAATGCCTCCGTGCCGTGCCCATCAAGGACTCACCACGACTTTCACATCGCAAAGTTCAAATCCATCTTCGAGTCTATCTGATACTTGTTGGCCGAGGGAAGGATCACGCAGGTGTATTCGTCCGGTTGTCCGCGCACACGCCTTTGTTCAGGTCTGAATTGGAGCTGGGCGTCTAATCGTCTAGCTATCGTTTCGGGTATCAGACTTTCTTACTTACCTTGGGCGCGCCGCGAGCGAGTAAGGAGAACTGAAAACGTGTATTTGGTTTACACACAGGAAATCGACCGATCATGATCGCTGGTCTGGAATAAGAGAATTCTTGGGACTCTTTTATGCCTTCAGTAGTATTATCCTATGTGCTAAGTGCCTCTTAATTCGCTCCATCCCTCATGGCAATGTTTTTGTGATTGATAATATAATCAATCCGTAGTCAGTGAGTATGTACGCGACTATGTCCTCGAGGCGTTTCCAACAAACAAGCGCCGCCTACACCGATTAATAAATTAACAATTGTGGTGTTTTGCAAACGTGTTTCACTAATATTATACTTCGCATATACGACATATTGAAAGATGTGTTTCCATTACGTTCCAATATAGATATCTCTTTATAGTTTCCTTTTTCTCGTATTTGAGTTGTGATTGGTTCAGGTTCCCGTCAACCCTCCGGATCGCCGGTGAGCACAACTTTTTCCTGATGTGGAACGCAAGACACTCCGTCGGCGGCTTGTTATTATTTATCTCAAAGAGTACAATATATTGCCAACGCAAATGTCGAAAGAACTACCGAGTAATACTTACAACTACTGATTTGTAGCTCCGTCGGATAATACGCCAGCGAGTGGTCTTGCATTGGCACCAGCCTGCGTCCTTCGTACTTCGCGAAGTAATTATGAGAGCACGAGAACTTGAAGAACTCAAGACGACGATCTTCGTCGCAACTTTCTTTTTTACGGCATACGTAGATCTTCGCTGAAGAACCGTAGTGACTGGGTAGGAAAAACTCCACGTACGTACAAAGTGAAAAGAAGCCGTAAATAATAAGTTAAATCTTAAATCAATTTAGAGAAGGGGTGGACGGCACTCCGTGTCTACTCATGCCAACGAATGTGCAGAATACATGGGCGGGCGCCGAGGAACCAGCTACAGGAAGGAAAAACACACAAACGTGTTCGCACCGATGAATGGAAAAGTACGGCGGTGACGATGAGAATTGCTCACTAGTGCTATGGAAAATTGAAAATAGTATACAGTACACTTCACTACATGCAGATCAAGTTGGTAAAACTACAGAAAATGCTTCAGCGAACCAAAGACCAAAGAATAAAAGAAAAGTGAAAAGGGAAGAGAGCACATTTGGATTAAATGCAGAAGTCCTTGAATAAGGTACTAGTCAAGAGAAGGAAGAAAGTTCTTCCAAGACGAAGGAACCGACATGAACGCAAGGTGAATAAGCATAAGGGAAAGGGCGGGGTACAGCCATCCGAATAGAGAATTCGGCGGTCGCTCATCCATTCTTGCCCAGCCCAGGCAACGTCCGTCTCAGTCTACTCTGAGCATGCATTTGCGGCGAAGGGCTCTTCGCACGCGGCGTCGCAGCATTCTGTTGCTGCTGCTGGTGGTGCTGGGCAAAACCAAGCAACCCACTCGGGCTCGTCACACGCTTCGGATTGAGCGGCGACAAGATCCCGCCTCTGCCTCCTCCTGCTCCACTCGGTGCCGCATTTCCGGAGACAGGCGTTCCAGTTCCGCTTGCAGCGTTCATACCCGACGAAAGACCCGCGGGCGGCAGACCTTCGTTGCCCGTGACACGACGCCTCATCCCTGGTCGCGACGGTCCACTCATGCCATTGAGAGTCGGCTTATCAGCCCGCTCGAGCAAGGAGTCTTCACCGCGTCTTAATTTCTCGTGCCATCCTTGCACAGAGCGGAAATGCATGAGCAATTCTTGCCATTTGATTTCGTCACCCCGCCCGAGCTTTGATCGTCCGGAATAAGCATTGGACGAACTGGATGGGATAACTGGTCAGATATTCGGCACTCATCCAGGTTGAGCAACAGGACACGGACGTACGATTTAGGAGCAATGTGCAGGAAGCCAGCCGAGTTTACCGCGTTTAGTCTATTCCGTAGGGAAACGAACGCCGAGCTTTGAGGTAGGAGCATCAAGAGGCCGTATAAACATTTGAATAAATAGGGATATTTTTCAGGCTCGAGGAGTTGTAAACGAAGGTCTAGTGGGTCATTAGTAACGGATCTATTGTTCGGTACGCCTCACTTACAAGTAAACACAGGCGATTCAATGAGCTGCACGAGCTTATCCACTTGAACCAGAAGTTGCACGGTGATCTCCAAATCTGCGCTGTACAATAACCTGGGTTTAAGAACGAAATCGTAATTATAAGAGAGTACTTACAAAATCGAGAGAAGATTTGAAGCATGCTCATAGGCCTGAGCTAATAGACATAACGCAAACACGGCAACAGCATTGTGACACCACGATCGATATAACGTCGTGAATAGAACTTGTCCGTCCTGTCGGAACAACAATGAACAGGTTAAAACGATCTCGACCACAAGGATAACAACTTACTCTTGACTCCAGGCTCTTTAATCGCTTTCGGAAATCCGCAAGTTCAGGAGACGTTATTAAAATCAGGTTGAGTTTTTGCACCATAATGCTAGCGAACTCAAGATCCTATATCGTAATGGACGTGAGTTCAGAAGTTGAACTGAGGCGCTCCAGCTGATCTTCACATACCTCCTCCTTTTCCAATATCTCTGCTAAAGTACGGTATATTCGCTCAGTATTGAGATTGAAACAGAGTTGCCGGATGATCAGACTTCCTCGGTGATCAAGTAGTCGCCGATCGGTACTAAAGAGCTCGAGAAGATTGACCATGAATGACTTGAAGTAGCTCTCCTCGGAGCTTGAAGAAATCTGCGCTAGCAATTGCAAGTCATGCTTGATTACCTCCTCCGAAGGATCGGAAAGCGTCTTCAACAGAGCAGGGAATGTCCCATCATCCATGGCTAAGATCTACCAGTACAAGGCGAAGCGTTCAGCAAAAAAGATCACTCGGATATAGAAAGACAGTTACCTTCTTCGGCATCTTTCTATGCAACATGAGAAGCCATTTCAGAGCTGCCACACGTGTCTCCTCATGCTCACTTAAGAACTGTATCGTAAGGATGTTCACCGTCTCTCGATAGTCAAACGCATCTTGCTCCGTCGATGTAGGAGACTGGGTGACCACTTGCCCCTGACCGAGCGTCATGGTTCCAGTGGGCTGATTAGAGGCCGAAAGCGCCACGCTAGCTGCCGTCGAAGTAGGCGAATGAGACCTACTCGCTTGCACCTGGGAGACAGGATCCGACTCGCTGGCTGGCACTTGTGTATTGAGTTCTCCAAGAGGTGGGGCTGTCCCAGATCGTTGTCGGATGGGTGCTTGCACTGTGCGATCAGACGCAGGAGATGCCGTAATATCCAGAGCGCCTTCAGAATCTCTCACAGAAGTCGTGGGTCGCGATGCTGCTGGAGATACAGAACTCACAGTTGTCACAGCTGGTGAAACGGTAGGAGCACTTGTCTTGCCAGATGATACCGAAGCCCTATCTTTGTCTATGCTGCCTTGCTCGCTGAGTGGCTGAGGAGTTGGAAGGTTCTGGATTGCATTCATAAGTGCTTGATTAGTTCGGATAGCCTCCTTCTGGATCATCGGGACATGATGCGCAAGGTTGGGAAGGATGGCGGGAATGAGGCGGGGAGTAAATGGCAGCATAACATCTTGCGCGAAATGAAGAAATTCGGCCAACCAATATAATGCAGTGGACATTTGAATTTCATCGTCTACATTGGCGTTAGTAACGATCAGATCATTTTGCACTACAAGAAGCACTCACGCTCATCATCCAGTTGCTGAAGCAGTATTTCAACGATTGCGGCATGATCAACTTTGACGTTCTGTCCAGGAACATACGCTATAGAATATGTTCAGCATAAATTTTTCATCGGACGACGTGGACAGACCTCCTGTATCTTTGATGTCCGCTTCCGGAACAGGTTCTCCATCTCGATTCTCTTCACCTTCAGGTATGAAGGCTGCACGCTCTGGGTGCGTCATTGTGATATCCGGCAATCTGTCATCGACTCTGCGACCATGTTCAAGTGTGTCTGGTTCCCGCATGTTTTTCCTTTCTTCTGTTTTCTTCTGGATGATAGCAATGTCCCGCATTTCCCGAAGGAATTCGGCCAACAGGTTCTCCGTTGCAACACGAACATCCTCCGTAGGATCAGATAGGTATTTACTAAAGCAGGTTTCAGCACAGTAGTGCAAGACAGGAAAAAAATCGCTCACAATAATCCATCAAGGAATTCCGGGAGTAAGATATGAGCTCGAGTTCTGGTACCGAGTCCAGTACCGTAATCCACGAAACAAGAAAGCTGCGCGTGAAAGGGCTCAACACGTATATCCTTTCGGATAATAAAGGGATGAAATTTGCAAGTGAGAAAGCTTTCTTAGGGGCTCCAAGTTCGTTCGCATCATCGGTGTATGGCACCAATATACCCTGGTTTTGCGCTTGGTCCGCCAGCTGCCGCACTTTTTCCGTCTCTGCATATTGTGGTACGTAGTATGAAGCTGATTCTGCGACAATGTCTTTTAAAAGACGGTCGAGAAGCTCAGCACCGTTCTTGACAGATAACTCTGAGTCCGCTGCAAGCTAAATGCTTTGTAAACATATGTTAAAAAGAACATGCCAGATTGTTAAGCGCACCTTGCTCAGGGCATCGAAAATAGGATTAAAATACACTAAGATTTCCCCCTTGGAAACCTTTGCAATGTTGTAGAGACATTCTGCAGAGAAATAGCGTATTCGGTTCTCTGGGTCACTGAAGCAAGCGAGTAGCTGATCGATGAACTTGTCCATGTACGGCGAAACGTCCATGCCGAGAGCAATGGCAGTTCCGGCTAGCCCAATGAGTCCGCCATTCTTTACGTGCAACGGGTTCGAGGGATTACTGAACATCTCTGCAAGCTGGTCAATGATCTGAATTATGCGGCGCTGGTCGCCTTGGCTGTGGCACTCCCGAATTTGCCTAGTTTCTCATCAGCTGAGGCTCCAGGAAGCAACGCATTTGTGCTCACTTTTCGAGGTCGAGCGCCGCTGCCTTGCGCTTCTCGTACATCTTGTCGACAAGCTGTCGAGAGATGGCAGGATCTGAAGCGTAAACGGAGGTGAGCAGATCATCATAACTCAAGCAATAGCTTTGGGTCGCACCCATGGTTGCCAGAGGTTCCAAACAATCCTCACGTAACAGCGTCTTCTTGTGAAATGCACGCGTTGTTCATACGCGGCTGAACGGAACGTCACAGGAGCCGCGGCAGGACCTGGTCTGAGGGTCACGTGGAAGAACCCAAAGCTAATCTGCGCTCCCTACGGTGCATAAAAATGGGCTTTATAAACTTTACTCGACCCCTTCTGCGCAGTTTGCCTCGAACGAACCACTATGTTCCCCCCCTTTGCCAGCCTGGATGACCTGAAATCAGGCCCAAGTCTGCACGTTCTTGATTTTGACAAGAAGACGAGTGTTTTGCCTGTCATTGCACCTCTTCTCCCAGGTAACACCTACTCTCCTGGTCAGGCCGTACTCTTCTCTCATTCAAACCTGTCTTTAAGAGCATCTAGACAATGTGTTCTAAACTGTGGAATCTGCCTTCAGTAATGACCCGTTACTTTTATACATCAAAGCAGTACATTTAAGTCGTGTTCTCGTGCTCCTCAAGTTAGCTGATTCGAACGAGTAAGGGACAAGAATGGTCTCCATTTCGCACTGCGATATATAGGCGCCTGTGTAAACTTCGAAAAGGCGAGAACTAAGGAAAAAGCTTGCCTATACTGTGAATGCTGGCGACGCGGTTATCATTGCGTAAGTTCGTACCTTAAAATGTGTAAACGCACTGATCGTACTCTCATCTTCTGGAACTGCTGCTAAAAGCGGCTGTTCAAAGCCATCGCTAATCGACCGTGCCCTCCGCTCTCTCGAGCTTGCATTACCGCAAGGTTTTGTCTTGCATTCGGAACAAACCAAGGTTACAAATATGTATGGATCATATTCATTCACTCACCTATTCTTGTCAGAGAGCAAAGGAGTTGGATTTAAATCTGCAAAGGTCGTTAAGAACGAACTAGGTGATAAGACCCAGTCAATGTTTTATGTTGATCTCCTTGCGACGAACCCTGAGCATCAGGGACACGGATATGCAACCGCTCTTTTAAAGGCCGTCTCCTTTCCACGTATTTATTTGTAATTTATTTCCTTGGCACCAAATTAGGCTGATTTACGCGGACGTGCGACCTACTTGCTTTCAAGCAGTATTGCAAATGTACCGTTCTCGAATCATTTGGATTTGTCCGGACCACTGATGTTTTGCTTGGTGATGACAATCCTAAGTGGGAACATCCTCCCCTGGTTGTTGCGCTTGTGAGCTGCAATGCTTCCCTGCACATCTCAAACCTGTGCTCATCGCCTTTGACAGATGGTTTGTCAAGCCAGATCTCGCATCTAAATATGCACTGATCTGCTATAACTTTATTGGTGAAAATGCCGAGACCCTATGTTTGTTTGAAAAGCCATAATTTATATTCTGCTCTCTGGATGTTATATATACAGGATGCGACCGTATTAACTAAGAGTGAGCTCGATATAGCATCAGGGTCTCTTCCCACAATGTTCTGATTCTGATTTAGGAATTTTCCTTCCCAGGTCGGCTTTGATCACGTGACTTGTTAATACTACTTATTTGATATCGACGGTGCCGAACTACACTGCTTCAGGAGGTTCAACTTATACCACCACATGATCGTGCTGTGTCTCTACCTGCAGCTGCGTTGACTTGAATAGTCCGTCCCCTCCATCTCCTTTTCTTGTAGACCATTACGATGATCTCACGCGATTCGAGCATCTATTGTCAGTCTATTTTCTCGCCTTTCAGCGAGAAGCCTTGCGACAACCGAGTACCGCGAGTGGAACCGCTTCTCCCGGGTATGCGTGGACCTTTGCGTGGCGAGTGTCCATTCTGATTTGAAGTTATTGATAGAACATCTTGATAAGGCATTTGAGTCCATTGAAGCGGCCTTGAAGGATGACCCACTCGCCCAATACCTTCAAGCAGTGTGTATATGTACAACCTTATTTCTCGTCTGGATCTTATATGCCTTTCACAACATTTCTAAGGGGAAGGATAGATCTCCGGTCGAACAAACGATATACAAACGTATTTGGAAGTTGCAGCACAAGCGACTTCTGAAGCGTAAGGCTGCCTACACTGTGAATGGTGGTGATGCAGTCATCATTGCGTAGGTTGATGACCTTGCTTCCGTTCACACGCTGACTCATAGTCTTTGTATATCGGAAGAACACCACCTGATGCAGATTTTGGAAAACCCTCACCAGTCGATCGTACCATTGATTACATAGTGTCCTTTATTCGGAATGGTCTCTTGTGGATAAATCGTCAACAAGAACAAGTGAAGGTCGTCGACGAACCCATTGATAAGATGTTTTCATTAGGCTAACTCATTAATTCAGAGGTACAGGGAATTGGAAAGCAAGAAGAGGAAAATTATCGAGAATAACTTAGGTGACCGAGTGAAGTCGATGGTCTATATCGACCTTTTTGCAACAAACCCAGAATCACAAGGTCAAGGATACGGAACGGCCCTTCTGAATACCGTTTTATTCTCGGTATGATTCCAAGCCTCCGATCAAATGGTGGAGCTTAAGCTTTGCTAGGCCGACATCCGAGGACGCGCCGTTTTCCTTACCATAGGGAATACCTCGAATATCCCGTTTTATGAGTCTTTCGGGTTCGTTCACGTCACTCACTTCTTTCTGGGTGAAGAAAATCCTAAGTGGGATAAGCCCCCTCTTGTCGTGCCGCTGGTGAGTTCCGCATCGTCATATCTGCAGAATTGAGAGATTAATTCTTCTTGGGTCAAGATGGTGCGTGAAATCAAGCATGATGTTTAGGACTTCATGAGTGTTCTGTTTCCTTAAGCTTACTGAGACTGGCCGAATTCCGTTTCATTCGTACCGTCTCTCTTTTTCCTTCGCACGATCCTTTGAAGCTTGAATCAATAAAACGAGGTTGCATTGCGCATCAGATTCCCTAGAGCCATTTATTAACATTTTTTGGTCTGGGACAAAAAAAAAAAGAACTATCAGGACCTGGTTCTATCACTTGAGCGCCATCCCACTGTGCCGCAGCCGCGACCTCAACCACAACATTCCTCCTGTGGTAATTTCCGACTTGCTTCGCCTGTATTCCATACACACTTGTTTCAAGGGCATCTATATGACTGATAGGCGAGTAATTGACTCATGATATTGAAAGGGGAAACCCTTTACTTTGATCCGACATAGAAGTACACTTAATTCGACAATTTCACTTTTTCAAGTCCTTCTGGAAACACGTATCCGCCTTGACGTCTTATTTCATCGAAGATGCTCAGCTCCAATAGAGTGTCTGCATGTGGCATCCTCTCATTCTCTATCTTTCCATCTGGTTAAAGCGATAAGACCGGTACTAATAATCCATGTCTAGAGTACCAGGCTTACCGCGAATGTCACGCGCAATGGCGTCTGCTTCCCAGTTAAGGCCCGTTCCTTGGATCGGGAATTTGCAAACCTCTTCCGTATAGTCCTGAGGTCCTCTTCCGACTTTGGAATGACGAATTGTGAAGCTCTCTGGACGAGCTGTTGCCCAGGGCATAATGATCTCTCTATGGGAATCATCCAGTAAACTCGACAATCGTGCTTGCATGGCACTGTAGACAAACCCTTTGGTCCCTTGTATGCGCGTTACAGCATCTCGGCAACCGTTCACACCGATACTGGTGCTGAGGATTGCTCGTGCGCCGACCTTTCCGATGCGAGGGAAATCGAGCGTCCAGCTTGTATGCAAGTCTACACCTGTCCTTTCATACTTTCTCATGGATGCCTGAATCTTTTCGGGAGGCGTTTGTTTGTTCTCTGGGTGGTTGTACAGCAAAAGGAGAGCCCTGGAATAGTTTTCAGGCGAATGGTTGTCTAATCTGATTAAGGTTGGACAAACCAGAGGAGCGGATAGGGCCCGAGATCAAGGAGTCCCCCTCCCGCAAGATCTATATTCAGCAGCCTATTCTCCTCAGTGACAACTAGCAGTGATCGAGGAAGTTTCAATCAACGACATTAATCCAAGCTTACTGATACACGTACTGTCAACGAAGTCGATGCTGAAGTCCGAAACAAGACGTCTAATCTCTCCGATAACCTGTTGTTCAAAGAGCGCCTTTTCCAGAGTGAAGGTCAATGGAAAGAATCGGGTCCAGACTGCTTCCATGAGGAAGAGGTTTTTGGATTTCGAGAAATCGGAAAGAACCTTGAACTCTGCTTGGTTAAGACACGCCGGCTGGGTTAGTATGGTATTGCAGATCAGTTCTTCCAAATGCTCCTATCAGACAATTGCAATCAGACCTTTTCGAGGAGGACATGCTTTCCGGCCTCAAGCGCATTCTTAGTATCCTCAAACTATGAAAGGCTTATGTTAAAATTTACGACGACGTACGGATGAGACAGTTTTACATGACAAGTATGAGGTGTCGCAACATATATGATGTCAACTCTCTGATCATTCATTAACAAAAATACACTCATCGGGAGTATTGGCAGGGACCCACAGAGTCTGAGTATACTTCAGCGTATGATCCGTAAGCGACAGGAACTGTCTGACTAAGTCCAGCTTTCTGGGCGCATCCGCCTTCGGGACACTTTTCCCGAATAAATTGTTGCGCCTTGTCTGAAGAGCGTGATCCCACAGCGACAATCGCATGCGAAACGTCACTAACGCCTCTACCCTCAGGTGGTAAGACGAGATCCTTTACAAATGCCGCCGCAATGCCTCCTGTGCTGATTATTCCCCAGTGCAGCACGAAGGGAGCCGCTCTGGACATGATGACTGACGAAAAGGAAGGATTGGAAGTACTCAGCTTTGATACGCAGTGCATTTATATACTGAATTCACAGATGAAGTCATATGTCCTCAATGTACGGGCCGGTCTTGCCCCTTGAAATTTTATTTCGTGCACGGTCAAACTGAAGAAGTCGCGTAGAAACAGCCCATCATATTGTCCAAAACAAACAACACTTTATTGAACAACAAAGTTAATTGGTTGATAGAAAGAAAAAATAAGCGAAGTCAATATAAAGGTCTGACAGATATGAAAAGGTGGGGTATCCGGAAAAGGCCTGAGCCTACAATCTGTGTCCCTATCCGCAAGTTATAAACAAGCTCCCGCTCGCAAAAGCCCTCGATAATCAAATTTGATCATCGGGCTCTGTCTTGCGCCTGTATAAGATATATGGACAATAAGTAGGCAGTGCAGTTATTCATACTCATCGACTTAACTTGGTATTCTCTTTATATGCCGTCTTGGCGTCAAACGGACAACCAGTTTATGCCCCCCTCTGACACCGCAATGGGCACACTGGGGTTCCCTACTAGTAGCCAGCTGAGGACCCGTATTTGAAGGTTTCGTATTCGGGTTATTTGTCGAGGAAGAGTTTGTTGCAGAGTTCTGTGCCATGAAGGATTTCCTTTGATGAAATCGATTATGAGACTACGTAGACGCGAAGTTGCCTCTGAGTGAGAAGCAGATATCGAGTTGGAGGATGGAGGACGAAACAGTCGCCCTTTTATACCCTCGCAGAACAAGGTGAGGTCGAACAAACTGATTCAAGATAGGAGTAGCACTGTGGCCCCAGTTCAGACACCTATGACTTTGAGTCATTTTCAGGCGAAGAAGCTCATGTCATGCGCCGCAGTTGGACAAAGGGGAACCAGCAATATCAAATACGTTAAACCCTCAGTTCGATTCTATGCGCTTCCTGTGCAAAAATCCAGTGCATCTAGCGCGATAATCAGTGATATGTCGATAAGTATCAAAATAATGAATACGTACTAAGAGGAGTTAGATTAGTGCTCGTGGAATAGAATCATACATAGGTGATTACTACAAGCAAGTAAGGTTGTGAATGGGTTGGCATGGTATGAAGGTCGTGGAAATGCAGAATGGTATAAAGAATAATATGAGATGACAAGGGAGGAGAGGCAAACGAATATCCCGCAACGATTATACTATAAGCTTTTCCGGCACATTTGTATGATGCATCATCAGGAATTCCAGCTCGAATGCCGTCATGTAGGAATCGTGATCGTCGTCAACACACTTGCGGAAGACCTGAGTATTCATGTATGATGGGCGACTGACACAACAGACCTCACGATGAAGTCCGACTTACCTTGCCCGTTATTTGCCTTGATGGTCACTGAAAGGACAATTTGATGCATGCGAGCCTCTGTAACCACAGTGGCAACACTGAGGACTGCTACTGTCCGACGTCTGTCCGCTGGGATCTTGCGCGAAGCACATCGGACTCGATGAGCAAAGTGACGACATGGTACGTTATTTGAAATGGATAAGTATGCTCAGCGTGGTACGGCTGGCAGCAGGGAAGGATGGGTTCTGCGTCGACGGAGTAATGATGAAAGGAGACTGTGGACTGAAGATGAGGAGTCAGATGAGGTCGCCGTTGCCCTTTTGTACCTTCGAAACAAATCTGTGCCGGACAAATATGGCGAAATAGCCGATGAAAGGCATCGCCAAGGCAAAAGTACCCGAGGCCACGCTGGATTCGCCTGAGAAGATTGCGTCACCTTTCAGGCCACTATCACCCAGGCGGCGCCTGCCAGACAAAGGACATGATCTGAAGAGGTAGATTCCGCTTTGATTCCTCGAGGCATGTGTGACTCAGTCTATTTGTATTCAAGCGCAGCTTCTGTATAGCACAAAGGCAGAGAACAAGTTCTGGTACTCAGTCGCTAGTGCACGCGCCTACTCGTCGACCCACGTTACGGGAATTCAATCACTGTAGAAGACCAAATTTGTAGCTCTGTGCTAAATTGGCTCGACAAGTCATATGAACGGTTCGGAGAACAAACGGTCGGGATGTTGAATTCATTCGGGCAAGGGGGCGTGCGGTGGCTGTGCATGAAGCAACAAGGAAAGGTGACTCACGATCACGAGCACGCGTCCAACACGTGTATCAATATTGAAACCTACACGCGAAATCAAAGCACTCTTTGAATCAATCTTTTTGACTCCTGTCGGTCTTTACATAGCCCTAGTCTCGTAACTTATGACGATAAGTGTGAAGACCGTTCAACTTAGTTTTGTAAAGGAAGATGGAGAACTCGACCTATTTCGGGTTTTGTCGTGAGAATATCCATGATATTAATTATGGAGCTTGAGTCTTGCCCAAGGAAATTATTACCCTGTTTCAATCGTTTTGTGGGCGGAACCTGCGGTATTATGAACTTGGCGACAATAGTGCACATTATGCCGCTTAGTATAAAAAAGCAAGAATGATTTATCGCATGTTCCGATTGCTCCAAGAATATCCCTACAATGCGCCATATCAACACGCAGTTCACGCACCTTGCTTCATTCGATCAAAGAACAGTATTACTTTTGACACAAAAGATTGAAATCAGTAATTCATCGCGCCTTCGAAGATGCCCGTTAGAGCTTCTTTCCCATCTTCGCCAACTACGTCGCCGATACCTGGTGCCAAATCAAGTACGCGGCGCTGTGGAAGCGTGCCCTGAACAAGTCGTGGTATGTCCGCGTCCGAGTAACCTACAGCCTCCAGCCCCCGAGGAACACCGAGTCCATCCAGGAACCGTGCAATCGCATCGTACAAATGCGATCCGATGTCTGCGTCGGGGATACGACTGATGGATGGGTCTGAGGGAGTCGTATCATGGAAAATTGCGAGTGCTTCACGATGCCTGTCCGGCGAGGAAGGCGAGGTGAAACGGAAGACTGGGTCAACACGTAAATTTGGTGAGCACTAATTGGAACAACGGCGGAGAATGCATACCTGATGGGCCAGTGACAGCAACGCTGATACCGTGTGGGATGATGGGGTGGTCCACGATATACCCAGGATGCTTGTACTTCGGGCCGGCCTTATTCAGACCGGAAATCTAAAGGAATAGCTCAGTAAACAAAGTTTTACAAGAAGGACTCCACTGACCGGATAGCTCATACCGTGGCAAAGATGAACACCGGCGTTTCCGAATCCGATACCGGCAAAGGCTGCAGCCAGGCTTAACAATCAAAGTCAGTTTAAAATAACGATAAGCACTGTGAATCTTACAGCATCTGTTGTTTCGCTTGTTCGTCATTTGGATCCTTTGCAACTCGTGGAAGATTCTTGACTGTCTGCTTGAGGGCCCAGACCGAGAAAATGTCGGCGACAGGATTACTGCCTTGGTAAGCCGGCCGATTAATTGGATTCGAGGGACGAGGAGTGCGTTCATAATAACTGGGCGAGCATCAGTCGGTCTCCTTGGAAATGGGGGAGGAAATCCTTACGGGATAGCGGTATAGCTTTCAAGACTGTGGAATAGTGTATCGAGCCCACTAGAGATATGCACTAAATTGTATGTCAGACGATAAGATATAAAGCGGAAACTTTTCGGTCACCTGCCTTCTGTTGGACATGAAGCCGTGTTTCGCGTGTCAACAATCCCAAGCATTGGCTTCAGAGATCGCGACGCGATACCCGTCTTGAAAGACTTGGAAGTTATATCGAGAATCGCAGTCCCCGTTGTTTCAGAGCCAGTACCGGCAGTTGTTGGAACTTCATGAAAAATATCAGCACGATATGTACTGTACTGTACTGGGGAAGAAATAGAAAAGTACCCGCAATGAGTGGTCGAAGCTTCTCTGTGATCGGAAGACCCTTGCCAATGGGCGCATTGATGAAGTCCATCAGATCTGAATCCTTGTATACGGTAAAACTGAGAGACCACATCACGATCAGCGGAAAGCAAAACTGTGTAAAATAATAAGAGTCACAGGTTCGCCGCTTTTGCAGTGTCCATGACACTTCCACCTCCGACCCTGAATAAGGTGCTTGTTGGTCGGACGCAGAGGAAAGTCCAAGATGAGACTTACGCGAGGAAGTGACTGAAGTCATGAGAGCGAGCCCAGGCGATGGCATTGCGCCAGCTCTCCTCCGTTGGCTCCGCAACAACTCTGTCGTAGACTTCGTATGAAAGGTCGGGTTGAGAGTCAAGCGACTCAATAGCCTGAAGATAATATTCAACGATAAATCAATGATCAAATGCGCGGTGCTCACCGTCTGCATGGGAGGAAGCTTTGCTACATTTGGATCCGTGAATACTCCCACCTGAAGTAGCTTTAGCCGAAATCAGTACTCTCCACTTTTTGGACTGACTTTTCTAGGATTCATGTTCTTAAGATCCATTCCGACTTCCATGGTGACTCCCTCACCGAATCTGAGGTTTGATGCTGCAATCTGTTAACTAATTAGTCATCCATTCGCAAACGCAAAGGAGAAACAGTCAGTCCACCTCAAAGGCGTACTCCTTCTGAACAACACCGACTGGAGTTGCGAGCTTCCGTAATTGGTTCATAACAGCCCCATGACCGCCGGCAGCCATCGAGCGACAGCCATGGCACGGGCAAGCTGTATGCTGGGCAGCATTAATGAGGCGATGGATGAGATTGCGCCTGGCTGCTGCAGACATGGTCGTGATCAGAATTCAAGCCGAGTATAGGCAAATCGCTCACGATTGAGTGTGAAAAACGCGACGGAACATGAGATTCTGGGGCGGACTCACGGGACCAACTACTGTATGTACAGGTGGTTCCAAAAAGTGTTCGGCACCCCCATATATGGAAAGTGATCACTGCTGTCTGCTCAGCTTACAAACTGAGACTTTGTCCTTGTATTTTTCAATGTATTTGGTACCCGGAGAACTGTAAACATGTAGTTTACTTTCCTCAGAGTCACTTTCTAGCAATTTGTGATGTTTATATGACGGTTTACTCTGAGGTGGGATGAACATGGCAGACACGTCGATCACTGCATCTCACTGAACCCTCCCAGGCCCCCTCCCTTTCACAACAAATTTTCTCAAAACAAAAAGCCAGTTCTATTGAGGCTTTACTGTCATTACATGTGCTTGTAATTTTCATTGACATTACCATATGAAAAACTTTGGAGATAGTTTCTGAAAGGTGAGTTTAAGAACTTGCGTCGATCACCTTCCATATATGGGGGTGCCGAACACTTTTTGGAACCACCTGTAGTTTCAGCAGGATCGACGCCGTGCCGAGACTTGATTAGGAAAGAGCGATCATCGTATCATTCTTGTTGATCGCGGAAGGACAGAACAGCTGGCTTCTTGACCAGCGACGCCCTCCTCTCACACGCTCTTTTTATCCCGCCTTTCCCTTCATTTTCGCTGCCGTTGTTGTTTCCGTTGACCAGTGTCGCTAGGCCCGGCCGTCGATTATGAAGTCCAACTGTTTGTCGATCCTTTTGATATGCGCGCTCTCTTCTTCTGCTATCCGCATACCGTTTGGTCAGTCAAAACGCTCGTTACAATCCAGATCATTTGGGAAGTCGAGTACGAAACCTGTAGTCAATGCTGTCGTTGGCGATGGCGATGGCGATGCGGACCTAAGGTGTGATATGAAGTGAAATGTCTTTGTTCGTATAAGAAAACTCAGTGTGTCCTTAGCACGGTTAACGACTTGCTCTACATGGCTAATGTAAGTCGTCTATCTATAAATCATACTGTTGGATAGGCAATTTACTTATCGCAATCATATAGATCACCGTAGGAGGAACTGGTATAGGTCTCTTGTGTATATGTATCGGGATCTCACATTCTCATATATATCACAGAATACGTTGTGCAGCTCGACACTGGGTCATCAGATCTTTGGATCAAAGGTGATTCATCTCCTCTACCAAATGTATCATCCACTGTGAGTAACAAGAGAAGTTTTGTTCCTCTTGCATGTTCTTAACGATCATGATATTCGCTAGACCACACCATTTAATTTGACGGTAACACTATCATACTTGCAAATTAAGGAAGCACTCACGCATTTCGATAGTACGGAATTGGCTGGGCATACGGGAACATCAGTACAGCGGAAATCGAGTTTGCTGGGTAGGTCTTTAAGATTTTCTCAAGCTGTGGCCTTGCACTGAATGAAGTGGTACAGAATCACAATTCCCAGACAAGCCTTCCTTGATGTTTCCTCCGCCTCGAACCCAGCGCTTCAGTATGGTGCACAAGGCGTACTTGGGCTTGGCTTCACTTCGCTTTCTAACATCGATAACACCGTCAATGGAACTGGAGGCGATTGGGGTCGCAGTATTCTTTATAACGCTTTTCTTGACAATCCAGACGAGGAAAACTATATCACCTTCGCCTTGCAACGAACCACGGACCCTAATGACGACGTTGAAGGAGCCTTCACTATCGGTAAGTTATTGGCGTGTTACATGATTTTGACTTTTCTGAATGAATCATTTATATGCGGCTGTGTTGTTATGCAGGCGAAATCGATGAGACTTATTCCGACATCAACAATGCAAATGCACTTTCCACTTGGCCAGTCGTAGATCCAAGTAGATGGAATGTACTTCTTGATGCTTTCATGGTTGGAACCGATACTTTCAGCGTAACGACGAATGTATCTGGCGCCCCGTCAGATCAAGCAGTTGTATTATTAGACAGCGGGACCTCATACTCGTAAGTCGCATGAGTCAGTTTCACTGCTTCCTCACTTTACTCTGAACTGCGTTTCTTAGTTATGTTTCAAGTGACATAGCTCAATCCATCTATGGCGGCGTGGAAGGTGCGACCTATGATTCTGAGCAGGGCCTTTGGTCCGTGCCATGCAGCGCCGAAATAGATATGGCCTTGCAATTTGGGTAAGTATGTCGAGCTACATCAAATCTCACACTCTCTAAATGTATCTACATTAGCGGTGAAGTATATCCTCTGCATCCACTGGATGTAGTAATTTCAGCTTCATCGGTGGCCTCAACGAACTCTTGCATCGGCAGCTTCATTCCGCAATCCATCTCTGTCGGTTCTGGCCAATTGTAAGTTCTTCTCTCAATTATACATCTGACACCCTCAATTTATTGCCACTCAAAGTGACTGGTTGTTGGGCGATAACTTCCTGCGTTCCGTTTACACACTGTATGACTTTGGTGACTTTGATTCCAACCAGATTATGGGTAATCCTTACGTTAAACTGTTCTCGCTCACGGATCCGAACGAGGCTTCATCTGAATATGTTTCCGTCCGTGGAGGAACGGCGCGAACAAACATAACATACAACGTAGCCAATACTGGTTCTTCTGGGTCGTCAAGTGTTTCCGTTTCAAGTTCAGTCGCAGACAAGCTTAGCAAACTCGTCGATTATATTCCTGCCGTTCTCGCCATCCTGGCTCTCAATGCTGTTGCGCTACTTGTCATAGCGGCCGTCGGCATTGCATTCATGTGCAGGCGTCGCCGCCGCAAAGGCTCGAAGAAAGACCGCACTCTACTCCTTGACAACCGCGTTCCTACGCCATACCCAGGGTCGTCCACTCAAAACGGGAACAATGATCACGAATACGAACGAGTGTCCACGTACGTACCTCCTGGAGAGCAGGGTCCAGAAGATGCACCGTTCACCCCCCCAGCGCCTGCATTCCATTCGCTCGAGGGGGATACCCTTCGCCCTCTCCCACCTGGTGCGCGACCTCGTTCGACATTCGGAGGCATCGGTGTACCGCGAGACTATCGTGTTAGCGCCGCTGGCTCAGATGTCACTGCCTTCGTACCGCCTTCGCCTGCATACAAAATGGCGGACAGACCAAAGTCGGTTGCCTAGACATCATCAGTGTCCTTGACTTCCTCATCGGACTCCTTACATCTTTTGCATGCATCCCATCTCATCCACCTTTCTTCGCCTATCCGACGGACTTCGCTCTGCGAAATTATCACCTTTTTCCTCACTCTCTTCTCGCTGCTCGTCGCTCCCCATGCTCCAATCATTGCCACGAAACTTGCTTTCCGCTTGTACTTGATGTACATACTGTTTTGAGAGCTACGCTTGGACCCATTCTGCTTATTGTAAATGCATTCATTTATCCCTTTTACTGCTCTTCATTTTACTTCTCGAAGATCGAGGGGTTTACTATCAGGACAGTATCCCATCGGCTGGTAGGCTGCGTGTCTTAATTATATTATGTGGACTATATATGCATATGCATTGTGTGCATTATGAAAGCGTGCTCGAGGCTAGCGTAGGTATCCCTTTCAGCGCGCAGATAATTCGAAGTCTATCGCCTGCTGTAGCTTTCCAAGGTATTTCTCCGACCCGAGTCCCCCCTCTTCTTTTTCTGGTCGCTCAACAGGGCTCCGTTTCTGTAGAATGCCACGACTCTCCCTCTTCATGTCTTTCCAGATCTTTACTTCGTCCTTTGACCAGTCTTCAGCAACAGCGTCTACTAGTTTGATCGTAGCCTTTGCCAACTCGTACTTGTAGAAATCGGGATGTGCCTCGAAATGACTGGGCTCAGTGCCGTGGTACCACATCATCCGAAGGCACTGACGCATCTTCGACTTGTCACCAGTGGAAAGAGCCGTACGAGCCATATGCGTGCTAGCAGTCATGTAGATCAGCTTTTTCTGATAACGAGGATATCTAGCAGCGTCAATGCTGCCGGATGCGATTGGACCGTCGTCCAAAACATCTCCAGTGAAAGATCCGTCACCAGAGAGAAGATCATAGTTGCACGCTCCCAGTCACCACACCTCCAACACACTCCGAGTGCAAGTGCCACGGTCTCTCTCGTCAATGAAAAGTCTTCAACCTTTCCGCTCTCCTGAGCTTCCAAAGCGGCAGCTTGTCTCAAGTAACGTATTACGTCCACCGCCGTTTCAGATTCATCGAAAGAGCCAACAGCCGCCAATTGCCCAAGCGCTATCAGCTGCTCGTTGATGTGACGATAGCCAATAACCACACTGAAGACCTTATTCGACTTCTGACGTGACTGTTCTGCCACCTGTTTTAAGAAATAGGTGCACAGGCGGAACTTCTTCGCCTTGTTGCATAGCTCCAGAACAGCCTGGAAAGAGCGACTGCAGAGCTGCGAACGAGGAGGTGGCGGGTCCTCTCCGGGTGGAGCAAGGCCGTACAAGTCGCGCACTACGTTTAAACCAAATTGTTGGTCCGTCGGCCGTCCACCTGCCATTATCTTAAGAAAAGGGGCAATCGCGCGGGAATCGACCTCCAGCCCGCGTTCCATGTCCTTCTCGAGCGTTTTCCAATAAAACTTCGCGTCTGACGCGTTCTGCTCAGCCACACTCAGGTTTCCAACCTGGTCCGCCTCCTTCCTAGCCATCAAGGCTCCAAACAAGGCTCCATAGAGTTCTCTGTCCCTTGGCAGGGCACCGACTTCGCCCGACTTGTAGTATATGTCAGCGATCTTCCGGAAGTTACCAGTTTTCCCAAGTATATGGATGTAATGTCCACGGGCGTGTCGTAGGAAGAGGAGCTCGTCTTTCAAGTGTGTTTCCGTGCAATATTCTTCAATGGCCTCGTACAGTTTGTGACATCGTTGCAGATTCAATGAATTTTGAGGCCATTCATCGATGGCAATTTCATTCATGCCACTCATCATCGTTCTAAACGTTCTCGCACTCGGAGGAAATCCACGTCTCTTCATCTGTAAGGAGAGCAAGAACATTAAGTTTCGTGCAAACAGAATCGACGATACGTAACATTACCTCAATGAACATGTCATACGCTCGTTTCCTCTTTCCAGCTCTCATCAACATTGCCAGAAGCGTGTTCCAGACAATGGAGTTCAGGGTATCGATAGGCGCAGTAGTTACAAAGGAAATCGCCTCTTCTACTCCTTTTGCTTCGAATATTTCCTTCACTCGTGCAGCTTGTACAGCTGGTCGGATTGTGCTCTGAGCTGCCAGCGGGTCTTTGAACTTTCCCGACCGTTTTAGACGCTCTCTCTTCATCTGTTTGCGGTGCTTAGGAGACGCGACAGGTACATCTGAAGAAATTCGGATCCTGTCTCGAGGCATGCGATTTTCATCCTTGCGCTTCGCTTTCGATAGTTCGAAACTGTGCTTCGACTTCTCATACCCGATACCATTGAGTCCGACGTCCTCCAAGACTGGAACCCTTTTTGGAATATCACTGAGATTGTGAAGACGGCGGTGTTGGCCGAGACTATAAGCGACCTTTGATACGTTGGATGATAAATTCCACGTGCTCGTTGCTATCGTCTTCAACATGACGGATCGATGAGAAGCAAGCAGCACCTCGGAGGACAGTGACCTCGAGAGCGAGAGTCAGGTCGTATTTCTCGAGAGAATTTATCAAGCACGTGACATGAACAATAAAGTTTGTATATTGTGAAAAGGAAGGTTATTTAAGTACGTGTTGTGTAGAAAATTTCGATTTCGTATGCGGTGTGGTAAAGGGGAAAAAGTTCCATGAGTAAGAACAAAATATTAAAATTTAGATCCAATTACTTTGAAATTAAAGCGAGTAAAAAAAACTTCTGTGGCTGCTCAACATCGCACACCAGCGTTAGACCCGACAGACCGCTTGACGTACAAACGAACCTACGACCAATCATTGGCATGGTTCTATTTTGACTTGCAGCATAAATGATAAACTGGCTCGGTTAACCATCGATATGCCCTATATACATACCATGGAGGTAATCATTCAGTGACATCCAAGGAACTGCTTTCGAGGTGTGTGAAAATATTTGGTCAAGGTGAAATTCTTACACACAATTGATACATCAATGAACAAGAGCAACTAAAGATACAAGTTTCTCCCTAGATAACATGTCTGCTGCGCCGGCGAATCTTATGCACAGTACCAGAGCGTTCCAGTCCTCCTTTCAGCCTCATCCCTCTGATCGTACTGACAATTTCCGCTGAAGAATTGAAATAAGCCTTGTGGCTACACACTTTTGATATGAAAATCACTTACTTGCTTGCTTAGCACTCTCCGCTTCGAAATCGTACCGCTTGTCCCCTCCGTCACGTCTGAAAGTGATCTTGAAGGTTGCAGATGCCCTCGCAGATTGACTACAGTTGACTACAGACTTTATGTGGTACGACACCGTTTTACCGCTATCAAATACGACTCGAGCTTTGTTTGCAGATGGCATGATCTGTTCAGTTGTCAGATGATGACTCTTGAGTAATTTGCATGATTGAGCTCACATGAATGTAATCTCCATCAATTGCGAGAGTCCGTTCCAAACGAGCGACAAGCATCGGCACCTTCCGCCAGACAGTGTACCGCTGAGATGAGGAAGAGGTTAGAATCGTCGTTCATATTCGAAGCAGACCACAAACCTTGTATACGTCAAAGTCTGGCTCTATGGTCTTGTTCTTCGGCTGTACTTCCGAGATCCGCTTGAAAATCGAGGCTAAAGCAAAACGAACGTTAAAACCTCGATCTGGAAAAATCGGCAGATCCACCGACCATTAGGATCAATTGAACGCGCCGTTCGCTTGTCTGCATCGACAGCGAAGCCATATTCTGGAAGCGCTTCGCGCTGTATAAGTACGAGGCGCAAATTATCCTCCAAACTAGCCACCGTTCGGTCAAGAGGCACCAGGATCTTTAAATCATCCGAAAGCAATGCCCAATCCCTGGGATTCTCGATCTTCCTTTTGCGACAGATCTGTTCGAGCACTTCCTGCATATACATCGTTGAAAATCTGTGCCAGAGGTAGTCAGACCAAATGTTTTATAAGAAAAAATGCAGCGGTACACAGAAATAGTTGTCGAATAATGTGTTGCTTTGTTGTCAACATTCGCCATTCGGATGCGGAGAAGTGCTTGGGATCCATGACTCGAGGAAATGTTGAGAGACGATCCAAGTATGCCCACGGAAGTTCCGAGAGCAGACGCCGACATGGTACTGAGACTCGGTCCCACCGATGGAGCAGGCGGAGCCAGACCTCCAGTCGATTCTTGTTTCTGTTTCGTCTTCGAAACAATAATGCGCGAAGGTCGCCGAGCAATCTTAGCCTCCAATTGGGCATTCTGGGCGGCTGAAAGTGGACGGTTGAGCATCGGCACTAGTAGCAAAATAGAAACGCATTTCACCTTGAGCCGGGGTAGCTTCGAGAATAGCGTAAGCGTCGAAGTTGAACTTCGAGATTTTTCCCATTCTATCCGGAGCTAAAAACAGTCTGAGTCAACATCGGCTGCCATGGACCTAATGCGACAAACCTGGGAAGTCTTCATCCACCTCTCCGTCATCTTCTGCAATACGTAACACCCAGCCGATTGCGCTAAGCCTCTCATCTTTCCGCTCCTCTGGGATTCCCTCGTCAAGTTTAGGAAGCCAGCCCTCCTCCCAATAGCTCCATAAAGAAAATCCAATGACTTCCTCAATGGTAGCATCCTTACGGACGTTCAGTTTCATCGGTTTGTTAGCGGGCTTCATTGCATGCGGGAAGTACACAGTTACGTCCATCGAAGCGACCTCCGCACGGCCGGAGATTAGCGCATACAATTCAGTAAATGGATTTGTGGACGTGTCCGAAGCTGCGAGTTTCGCACTAAGGCCGGAAGTTGCAGGTCGAATAGGTGGTACCTTTCGTCGGGTAAAGTCCAAGTCTGATGGTGGCTGTGAATGACGCTTATTCGATATTGAAATGTCATGTGAATTGTCAGTCGCAAGTCTTAGAGATCCAGCCAGGCGTCCACCGCGAGGCACAGGTGGTTTGACAATCTCAAAGTAGTCTTCAATCGGTGTGCCGGTATCTCGTTGCGTGGTAGCGTCAGAGACCGTACCATCTGCGCTTGTATCCGCTTGACCAGACAAATGATCATCACTAGGTCTGGTCTCACTGACTGGACTAAGCTTTCCTCTTCCCCGAGCACTACCTGCTATTTGAAGCGAGGAATTATACGCAGAAGATACTGAAGTAGATATCGCCGAATTCGACATCGAATTGAGGAGATCCGAGCTATCAGAGTTGAAGCCGATTCTCGGCGGTGCAAAGTCACTGGAGCAAAGAAAGCACTGAGTAAGCATCGCCATATTTTAACTAAACTCAATACTTACGGATCAAATCCGTCATTCTCAGCCTCCAAGCTTCCCTCTACCTCGACTATAGAGCCATCATCATCCAAACTTCCCGACATCGCTTCTGCATCGTCTTCTTCTGATGATGATGATGATGATTCAGGATTCAGCTTTGTTTCTGAGATGATTATCGGTCGAACCGCGTCTCCTCCTGCCGAAGAAAAATGCGCTACTCTCCTCTGGCGTCTAGCCTGGATGGCAGCGATATGGGACATGCTCTGAAGAGCAACAGGAACATTGGTCAGAGAACTTGGCTGTTCGTTGTTCTCCAGCTCCATTTTCTCGACCAACGTTGTGGGAACCTCTTGAAGCGAAGTTCCTCCTGCGCTTCGACGTTTGCTGACTTGTATAGACGCATCATCGTACGTGTCAGGAGATCCAGCAGCTCCGACTCCATTCTGAGCATTCGATACTGCAGCAGGCGTCGGCTCACTACCAGCGCGAGTCCGTCTCGGTGTTGAGCTAGTCGCTGAAATAGAGCGTCGTACGAATTCTTTTCCGGGCACTACACGTCTTCCGGAGACGCGCATACCGGCCACACCAGCCCTATTTCCCATAATTGTTTGGGTATACTTAAGGCTCGTCGCTCCAGAAGATCCCGAAGTGCGTTTTCCGTTAGGCGCTCCAGAGGAGCCTTCATCGTCAGACACCTGCGGGCTTTGCGGCAGGTTCAACTCAGGCCATTTGTCCGAATCTGCTCGACCAGAGGCACATATATGGGCATTGAACTGGTAGCGAGGATCGAAGGTAATTATTCGTGGCCCATAAGGATCTGAATCGACATGACGAAGATAGTTCAGGCGCAAAGAATGAATCAAGTAACTAGGCGCATCCGTTAATCAGTATTGTGCACTTCGTGCAACTCTACATCGAAAAACTCACTCTGGGTCACATATCAACGCCATAGACCCAATGATAGTGTCGTGGATGATGTTGGTAACTTAACTGTCTGAGAATACAGTACAGAGCATGCGATGCGATGCAGATCATGACATTTCTGCACGTGACTTACACGGTAAAGTTGTATGTGAAAAGGCGAGTTATTTGGAGTACAAAATGTGTAAATATGATGGTTACAAAGTGATAGCGGGAAAAAAGGTTCCATGAGTAAGAAAGGAAAGACCCGTCCGCTTCATGGAGAAAAAACCCCTAAGGTGGTTCGAACACGGACCATCTGGTTCCGTGAACAAGACAAAATAAAATAGAATATCTCAGCTAACATTTTGCAGACACTATTGCCGAAGTCTTCTCTCGAAACACAATGATAGAGTAATGTACGCAATGTGACTAAGAGAGCTCTGAAATTTTGTGTCGTGTAATCCTTGTAGAAAGGACTCACGGTGCAGATCAAAGTTAAGTATTAATATTCATGCTTCAATCAGCTGGGGAGAACATAGGATAAGCAAGCAACGTAAACAAATGAGAAACCGTCACTTCGAAAATCATTCTAGCTTTTCTAATTCATCAAGACGCGAAAGGACAACCTCTTTACTAGTCTCCTCGATCTCTCCAGCGAGAAAGATCTCGTCGAGAATAGCATATACCTGAAAGCGTGTTCTGGAATTCAGTCTTGTGGCATTTTGAATTGAAGGATACGTACTTTGTAGAAGTTGAAAACTAAATCAAGCTCGCAAACATTCTCGAAAAATGCGTCTAGAAAGCGCAGATTATCAGTAAATAGAGGGAAAGAAAGTGATCAGACCGAACCTAGCACTTCGACAAAAAGATGAATAGCCTCGAGGTAAGCGAGCTCGTTGTCATTAGCATCCACGCAAACGCAGAAGAATAGCCCTGCATATCGTCTGTAGACTACTTTGTAGTTGCGAAACTTTGATCGGAGAAAGCGTTTAGACAATGCATGAAGTCATTGCACCGGTGCTTACTTCAACGAAGTTGGATTGATACTTTCTGGTCGCGTGGGGCTACTAGACGATGGACCTCTCCTCGCAGACGAACCTAAGCATTGTGTACCAGTGTCGAGATATGAAAAGTCGTGGCGCCTAGCGTACCTTTTCGTCGTCGTCGAAAGGAACATACCACTTGGAGAGACGTGTCTTTCCCTGGCGATTCTGAATGATAACATTGGACAAGAAACGGAAATCAAGCTCGCATTTAGACCCACCTGGACAAGAATGAACCGAATCATGCCACTGCAACTGCTCACAAGTTACTTTAGCACATGAATTAATGTGCCAAAGATTCAGCCAGCGGAAGGTGATGGTAGTTGGACGCAAGTTACGGGAAGGAAATCACGTGTCGGTGTCGATCCTTTGGCGTCATGTCCCTTTCTGGACGCGTTTGGTTTTTGATTCTTGCTACGAACCGGCTTGATGAAATTCGCAAAGAGCACAAGAAGCTAACAGACCAACGAATCTTCGATGATGATCTCTGAAGTGACCGTTCATGACTTGAACACTCTAGAGCCTCTTGACAGCGAATGGGTTCAACAACGTCTCGCAAACTTTCCCTTCGTTCGCATCGATGGTGTAACCAACGTTCGTAGCTTGGGTCCATATCCTGTAAAGCCACAGAGTCAAGAGGACGCAAGCGTACGTCTTTTAACGCGACCTTGTCAGCTCTTTCGCAGTGCCGAGGTTTCTGGGATTACTGAGCAAGGTGAGCTGGCTTGTGCGTGGTTCGCAAGTTCTTATTTCATCCGTTTTATAGGGAAAGTCCAAATGCGAGAACTTGGAATAACCAGAGTATTCGACTTACGCTCTGATACGGAGATGGAGAAGTATGATACACCCGTGCCGCAAATTGAAGGAGTGGAAGTTATACGTGCTCCAGTATTTCAGATCGAAGATTATTCTCCGGAGGTAATGGCTCGGTGCGTCACGCGTAGAAATCTTATTCTTTGAAGGCGGGCATTAAAATGATTCATTTCCATTAGGCGATTTCAATTATATGCTAGCGGAAAGACGGAGGTCTGTTCTCTGATCTGCTGTAAGACTCTGTTCGCCATACTTAATGCCTGAACGAAGGCATTCATGGAACTGTACTCCCAGATCCTTGACAACGGTGGACAGGCTTTCGCAGAAATTCTTAAGCATGTACGAGACAGACCGGACGAAGGCTGTCTATTTCATTGTACAGGCAAGCAAATCGGTTGTTGAAACGACGGCATTTTAGCTAACGCGGTTCAATCCTAAAGCCGGAAAAGATCGCACTGCTGTAATAGCTGCGATTCTACTTTCTGTGCGTATCGTGCAAAAAATTTAGTCCTTCTCACTTGCTGATATCAGGAAAGCTTGCAGGAGTCGACGACGAACTAATCGCTGACGACTATGAGCTCACACGTATCGGAAGGGAGCCTGTCCGTACCAAGATACTGCAACGTCTTTCCAAAGAGCCAATATTTGCTGAGAACAAAGATGCTGCTTTAAATATGCTGACATCAAGGTAAGCAGCCGTTCCCGAATGATTGAAGGCTTGCGATGATCAATCCTCTCCAGACGAGAAACGATGTTGGCTTTCTTACAAATGCTACGGGAGAAATACAGCGGAGCAGAAGGCTACGTGCAGAAATGTTGCGGTCTTTCAAAGGCCGATATCGAAACTATCCGCCGAAATCTTGTAGGAAAAGCCAATTCATAGTATCTCTACTTGGTCTTCTACTTGGATCTGTAATTTGTTGTCTGCGCTGTTTTGGGCCCAACCGGGACTACCGAATCGAGCTCGCACCCTCAGTTTAGACGATCTGTTGAGGGAATAGATGTTAGCACTCTGCATCACTGATATCCAGGGATGAACAAAAAATGCAGGAAAGGGATCAGTAATGTAAATTGTCTCATGCAGTCCTCCCAGGACACGGAGGCGACCGTATCCCTTTGATGTAGGAGGACAGGTCGAACGCAAATTACTAGTACACATCATTTATAAATGTAGGATGCGGTTAACTTACCAAGACATAAAGACTGGTTCCAAGACTCAAGGAACTAGAAAGCGGCAGGCAACCTCAAATCAAGACGAAATCACTTGAACTCAGCAACAACAGGCTAGCCCAGGAATACAACGATATGCATATAGGCGTTTGCATAGGATACGGCTGGGTCATATTTTGCAGATGCATGGAGTGACGTACAAAAAGCGCGAAGAACAGAACGTCTCAAAATGGACGGCATACAGGTTATCCGAATCCCTCAACAAAATCTATCATGCCTTGACGGCGTATTTGCGAATCGGGAAATGGATGTCCTTCTTGTGCTGGCGGACCGTCTTCTTTGAGATCTCGTTCTGTGGACAAAATAATTGTGATCAATTCTATGCATAATTTGCAAACCGAAAAACGACACACTTTGGTTAGTCGTCGACGGATGGCACGCGTCTGCTTCTTGCGGAGATCAAGGGGCTTGTACTTCTTGCCTTTGTAGAATCCCCGCAGATGTTCTCGCTGCTTAGCGTTGGTGACTGTCAATACTCGAGCAATCGACTTTCGGACAGAATTACTGAGGAAAGGTCCTCGCGGTCAGCTATCCTTTCAAATTATGATAGAGCAAAATATGTACATTTTTGTCAGTTTCGACGCTGAACCACCTGCTATCTTCTGCACACGAAGCGACAGGAGCTCATCCTTGAGCTCCGTAAGCTGTTTCGTGAGGTCAGTCTTTGACCTATAGGAGTGCAATGAGTTTCTTCTTTCTCTGAGCCCTATCGCGGACTGTACATACTTTGATTGCAGCTCGTATGCCTTGACTTTGCCAGGCATTTTGACGATATCTTGAGGAGGAGCGTTGAATACGACGAACAATTTCGTCTATAGAAATCTCACGGTGTGCATCACGTGAAATACTATATAGCATTTCTCACGCACTACGTTTGACCGTTCGCCCGTCATCCATGTTCAGTTCATGCATGTTATTAACAATGTTACTTACTGCTCTTCATGTCCCCCATATTGCCTTACGGAATGAACATTCAAACGTCATCGAGTCACATCAACGCATATGGTTAGGGCGTCTAAGCACAGCCAAATCTCGCGCGACGCTGTTTGCTGTCATTACTGATCCTCAAACATATCGTTGAAACAAGGACTCAAGAGTTGAACATGGGTCGAGACATCGCATTGCTCCGAATGAATTAAGCGAAGAAAATATCACCAACTTGGATTGCCCCATTACGATACAACTCATTGAATAACGAGTTCTTCCCGCCACCGTACACGATCTTGCAGTACGGGTTTTTATCTTTATAAAACACAGATCGGGAAGACTCAAGAGACAAAAAATGACTTCGAGATGCCCCCCAAAGCTCCCGCTAGGCAATGTGGTCATTGCAACGAGCCATGGCATTCATCGCTGAAGGTTGGTTGGAGATGAAAGAACGGATCGGTTTCGCGTTTCAAACTCCGAAACCCTTTTTGGTAATAGTGATTAGACGTTCGCACCCGTGGCACGGTCAGCAGTCGCTTCTCCTACTGTCCACTACAGCGAAACGTGCAATGTCGGAACCAGCTACGCCAACGAAACGCGTCTTGACAGAGGATGTCCATAATTCTCTTTGTGCAACACGACTTCCTTTTGGTAACTTGTGTGTATCTATCATTGTCCGTATCTCATCTCTCACCAGTCGCGTCTCGTCTTTAGTGTATCAGACGACCTCACGGCGCGTCTGCAGAATCTTGGATCACGCGTCAGGAAAAGTTAATTCGCGTCTTATTGATTCATGCGCTTCTTTGACGCGTCTTTAACGCGGTCAGGTGTTAATGAAGGTTACGCGACGCAGCGCTATGGCGGTATCCCATCCGTTACACCGACGCCATTTTCGTCGCCGGTAAAGTCAATCAGTGCGACGACATCACCTCAAAGCGCACCTATATTTCGCTCGGCGAATGATACGCTTCTAGATGTATTCTCTTCTCCCGCGCTCTGCAATGGCAATGCGTCTCCTGCGTCGGCATCCCAGAAGAAGCGCCGACATGCGGAAATCGACCTGGAGGAAGATGGCGGAGAAGGTTCGCCCATAGCCACATTCAGCACGCGTAATGGAAAATCAGCGACGACAGAAATGGAGGCAGCATCCGAGGACGAAGATGTCATGATAATAACAGAAGCGAGTCCGACATACAGCCCGCGCAGGCCTGTTAGACCGCTCAAACGGACGGGGCGCACGCATCATTCCTCAGGTGCGCCTTCAAATCCACCCTGCATCACGAAATCATTTTTCAGTTCCTCGGGTTTCAACTCTCACACCGAAGAAGCTACACCTATAACTTCAAATTGGAAAAGCATGTTCAACCAACCTTTCTGACTTCATTATCTCTTGATCTTGACTGACCCAGGTGAAAAGCTTCTCAATAGATTATCCAAGGGCAACATACTTACATTCTCCACCCGTAGACATGTTATCTTTGAGCGAAACTCCATGTACCACTAGTGTGTAATTTGTCCGGACTATATAATCTTATTCGGTCATCCGTGTACCTCTGCAGCTTACAGATTCCATACCAGCAAAAGCAAGATTGCAACCGAACCTCACAGCCTTTCCGTGAATTTCTTATCGCTCTGTGCTGGTCCTTTTTCATACGTACGTTTTGTGGCCCGCCGGACATCACTTAAAATAGAAGAACGGCGTCCAAAAGAGTTGTTTTAATTACCGTACATTGCGGCAGCGTGCGACAAGGGACGCTTCAATTCGTTTCGCGGAGGAGGAAGCATATTCAATGAACGGAACAAACGGTCAACTCGGACGGACATTGCCCTCTCAGCTTCTTTTACAATTGTACCTCGGACCTCAGTTTTCAGAAGTCCGGAGGTTACCAACGCTGACCCTCCGTATGTGCGATCATCTTCCGTATTCTCTTCCTCTTCCTATTTTTATGTCGCATTAACCTTTCGGAGCGTTCCAAAATGCGGCAGAGCCCGCGGCGCGTCGCAGAATTGACGAAGCAGACAGCCCACTTCTGCAACTCTTCTCGTTGAGACGCCCTCTTCGAAGCAAACGAGTAGATGCAGTATGCCCAACCAACAGATTTATCCAGAAGACTCTCCTGTCTCACGTATTGTCATTTACGTTCCATTTTCGTGGACTTGCTTACTCCGATAGGTGCTCTAATACAGAGACGCTGGTGATCTCGGGAACAAAGCTCAAGACTCCGCTGCCCTTTGATGCTTTTTGCGCCACGAGCCACGGGCTGTAACCACGGAAAAACTGTGAATTTCCACTCATGAATCTAAACGCGGGTTTATGTGGGGCAATGACCTTGCAATTTGCAATTTTGAAGTATTTACGGCATCACATATGCTTCCTGCCAAGGCGCTGCAGTGGCGTACTCTTTACCTTTCCAATTTGGCGATTTTAACTCGAGTCCGATGGTAATGCTTCAATGATGGTGCTCAGTGGGTTACTACAGCAATCGTTGATGCTCTGCCGTAATTGATGCATCTGACGGCAATGATGAAGAACGAAGAGCACAGGCAAACAAATGATTAGCTAGACGCCCTGATCTTTGGGTCTTGATGCCGCGCGACGCTCCTATCTTTGGATCACATCATCTCTCAGTGGCTGTGAAATCCGGGTCTGAAACGTAGATCGTTGCCAGAGATGGATACTGATCCATGGTGATGTTTTTCTGTGTCACGATGATCGGCGGGTCTAGCAATCGGCACCGATCATCCTCCACTGATCATCACCATGTATACTTATGGTATAGGAATTATATCCAACCCTCGGTTTCTAGGAGCTGCTGAGGGTCACTAGCGCATGTATCATTCGCCAAGTATTGGAAGATTCTCAGTGAACCTGAGGCACCGTGCGATCTCCGGCATCCAGACTGATATCCAATTGTTCTCCATGAGCTAGAATTTCACGTCTGGGCCTTTACATTACATTCTTCAGTGAGTTGCCGAGATGAAAGCCTGCATAGGTTACGAGCTCTTCCTGACACATTTCAATTTCAACAGAAAACGGCGCAATGCTCGTGACCGTGGTGGAATCCACATCTTACCGTTCGAACGGCAGTCATCTATACCGTGACTCGCAACCAATTAGGTTTGAAACAGGTTCGTAAAAAGACAAACCTAATAAGCTCAACTTTAGCACCGATTTGCTGGAGGCGGAAATACGTGATGCAGCCGATATGGGATCCTCTTCTTTCTCGCACGATAATAGGGGGATCGGAAAAGCTGTTTGACACGAAGTTTTGATAGACGCCCGCGATGAGGAGCGGCTTTCATTTGATCAGCACGAGAAGCACTGGCTCTCACCAGTTTGAGTCGACTCTGTGATCAGTATCTCATCCGAACTCATCGCGCAGCGCCATGCAGACAGCATGCTCACTATCGATTCGCCTTATATGTCCATCTGTGCTTGTAGGCCTGCTTTTGTTCAACCTCGAGGCACTCTCGCGAGAATGAGTCAAACTATGTTTGCTTCAGCTCCATCCTTTGGCCATAGCACTAGATAACTCACTGGATTAAGCATGGATTTCGATGTTATCGATCCGTAAGATAACACAAAGCATACGCTTTGCGGAGTAATTCAGGTCACAAACAGGATCCCAGAACTTTGCGAGATGCATTAGTATTTCAAGTATTACTAGTTGTTACTAGACAGACAATTAGTGCGATAACATCTCGCGATTACCTTGATATATCGCTAGGCTCATATCAAGAGCTTTGGACCCACAACTGATTGGCGCCCGTCGTGAATGAATGGCCTTATTAATAAGAAAACAAGAGCCGGGGTTCGAGGTCCTCGGAGCGCATAGGCCCTAATTCAGTTCCTAATGCATCCCTTTGGCCACATTCCGCACATCAGCCCTTCCCCTCATGATGCATACGTGCGGACCGGAACATGACAAAGAGACGAACCAATCTTCCACGCATCACGAAGTCCCTGATAAAGCGGCATTCGGATGAGAAGACTGGTGTGCCGAATATATGAAAAAGAAACCTTCGTGGTTACGCGTGTTTTTGATTGCACTTTGCTTTCCGCCATCCTCCTGGTTCGCGTCACGTAATCAGGTATATGGCATTCCCTTCGTCTCCTTCGTTTGGACTCGAGTGCGGAGCATAAGCGCTGGCGATTGTATTTATTCTTTCTACATCATGGCTGAGTGTAAAACAATGCTTTATCTGTCGGTACGTGTATAGAATTCAATTATGAAATGATGCTAGAGTCCCGTTGCACAGGTGTCTGAGTCGAGCCTGCAAAGAGATTGAATATGGTTCGGGGCTAAGGTTTCGAAGCAGCACACCACTGTGGCGATGCACCCATAAACGGAAACGCCTTACATGACAAATCGAAAGAAATTCAGAAACGGAGCAACGGCGATGTCGGTCGGTCAGCACCTAGTCCCTACATGTCTTGTACTGTGTCTACTGGGTCGCACTGCAGAACCCCACTTTGTACGGGTTATCTTCAAGCCATTATCTAGGTCTCCTAATTTTCATCGCTTTTCAAAAGAAATTGACTTCGTACGAGTCACTCACGTTTCTTCATCGGGTTAATTGGAGGCAGGACACATACACGTGTATAACGCATTGAACATATAGACGGGCGCTTGTAGGATAGCCTGGTCTTCTTCTCCTTCCTATAGAGCACTTCTCGTCCAAGCAGTGTTTAGGTTTATTTAAGATCTTTTAGAGATTAATATTGGGGCTCACTAGGTAAGCATGTCTCGGAACATAAAGATCGGAGTTTACTGGACCTTGCCTTTCATAATAACACTTTGACCCTTACTTCCCGTAGAACGTTCTCGCAACCCTTTGTGGAACGTCGTTGCGTTCCTAGCCTAGATAGACGAAGTCGTTGAACAAATACGGACCCATTGCACATCCGATTATCTGACAAGTTTCTCGTACTTTTCTTAGCGCGTAACGGCTAGCGGATAGGCAACGCCGGACGCGCCCTTCTTAAGTCGACCAGCGCTTGTGCCTCAGCTTTGTGCAGATCCTTCATCATTCAGCAAACTCACTCAAATTCGACTTCGGTATTCGTGGTCACGGTGAGCTGGGGGCTTCGGAAGAACAAAACTCTTGATCTTCTCGTAGGGTACGCTTTTAGCCGATTCGCCTTTTTGAGAAAAATAGCTTAACCAGGAAATATATACTTGCAGCGCCACTTATATTCTAGTTCTTTTTAAAGAGTCCCTCCCAGCCCTTCATAAAGCAGACGATCCCGAGGTCCATTATTCCCCAGGCCTCATCTCACAGGTCGCCCCCTCCCATACTTCAACTCTATCCGACTTCCACGCCTCGCGGCCGTCTTTATCATGTCTACTCGTCGATCACCGTCCCTGAAGGACGATAGTGACCAGAGCCTCAAGAGGGAGCAAGCTCTCCATCGGTCTCTTCGAGAATGCACAACGTGGGTCCATGATTGTACTCACCATGTGCAAGTATTGACAAATCACACAGCCGGAGGCTCACACATTACAACCCGTGCAATGTCGACCATGTGCACAATGCACCCACGCTCACTTCGCGGGTTCAATGGAGCAACGGAAGATCACCTGCAAGGTGAGCCTTCCTTGCTCATTCATTTGACATCACCTTTGCTGACAGCCTGGTGCGCTTTTCAGAAGTCCTTCCGATAAAGTCACTGTACACGCTGCGAACGACGCCATAGCGGTTGAACGGGATGTAAGCATGTCTCCGGTACAATCGGAAATCGACGAACTGGCGCAATCTGAGTACGTTCACATTGTCGATCCACTATGGTCTTCTCTCAATTGACCATTCCAATGAATCAGTGATGATGATCAGCCTCCTGAAAGCAGCCGTCCTTCCTCTGGGTAAGCGAGAAATGATTGTATCGCCAGCACGTACTTATGCTCTGTCCAGCACGTCTTCGCATCTGCATCCTTCGAGCGCTCTCCGAGCAAATGAGTCTGTCGGCGATCGCGGCTGTTCTAGTCCTTCTTTTTCAGATTCTTCTGACACGGAGAGACGCCAACCAAATTTTCCTGGAAACAGGGACATTATTGACAGTCGCTTCCTCAGCACGAGCCCTAGCCCACCGACGCAGCACAGTGCCGAGCTGGAAACCCCTTCACCAATGAGCGACGTAGGGTCAGTCATTTAAGGTGCACTCGATTTATCGGCGAACAGTATTGATCAGATCCTACAGAAATTGTTGGCCATCAGAAAACGGAAAACCCTCGTCTTCCCTCGGTCTTCATCTCAATACAATTGATAGGCCTTTGCTACGAGACGAAAGGCTAGTTCGCGTTGGATCATGGCGCACCGAATCGACGATGCAGGACCGATTATACAATCATAACCAAGGGCAGTACGGTGTATCAAGGTTAGTGATTTTGAATTCTATAGGGTCTACCCGGTTGACATTCCTAGCCTCTCCTATAGCGCATATGATTCACCTCGTCCATCGTATCTGCATTATTCGCCTTCAATCTCTTCGTCCTCGGCTCCTCCAAGCCCGCCACCAGTGCTTCCGCCGATTCATCATCTCAACGCGACTTTACCAGTCAACACCGGTAACACGCCTGGCGTTATGCATTGGCGCTTTCGTGAATCCTTGGATGCTCGTCATGTCAAAAAATCCAGGTCCGGTCGTGATTATCCAGATGAATATACCAATTTTCGCTCTGCCACAGCTTCTCCTCAGTCTCTCCCTCCTCTATTACCTCACATTAAAATGATGGCTCAGTCCTATCCACCCTCCCGTCCTCTGCCCGGCATTATGCCTGTATCCATTGCGCCGCCGATGCCATCAGCTGCTAATCCCACAAGGGATAAGAACGCTTGGAAGGATTACGCGCAACTAGTTACGAATGAGAACGAGGAAACTCAGTTCCGCTGCGTCTGGCCTACCGGCTACACCGGCGAGATGACCGATCACTGTGGGTATACTGCGAAACGACACCTGGTAAAGCGCCACATCGAGACTCGGCATCTGCAATTCAAGTGGGCTTCCATTTTTTTTTGCGCTTCGTATGCTCAGTCTAACGACCCGATTTACAAATCACAGAGATCATATCTGCCCGTATTGTGGCAAAGCGTTCCCTCAGAGGGTTTCGCTCATGATTCATGTTAACAGACAGTGAGTAGTCCTTTTGTATCGGTCTCCGACATATCGTGCTGATAGTGTTTTCAAGTACTGGCGCTAAGCCTCATCCTTGCCGCTATGTTGATTGCGACAAGACCTTCAGTGATCCGGCTCGTCGACATAAGCACATGGTAGAGGCCCACGGTTACAATCCCCAAGGCCCTCGTAAACGCCATCGAACCGTCGATTCCTACCACACAAACAAAAATTTCGAGAGTCTGGCGCCGTGGACGGCTAAGGGCGAGGATCAAAAAGATGCTGTGGCAAAATCATAAACGAACAATTTTCTTCCCTTCTCTCTGCTTTCGAATTTTTTCTTCTCCACTCGTGAATTTCGGGATTGTGTGCTCTTTTTGTTCATGATTATTTTCGCCGATTTTGTTATCCACTGTAGCGTTATTTCTAATGCGAGCACGCATTGGTATCCCTGTGCTTGTTTGCTTCTCACACATCTTGGTGTTGTATATTTATTCCCGGCCACCGTCCTGGAATCTTTTAATCACGGTTCACCACTTCGCTCGTCATATATGTGTATTTTATGCCCTATTAGTCTTCGGTAGCCACTGAAGCCTTTTTGTGCCATGGAATCTATTATTTGTCTCTCTGGATGTTGCTTTTTGTCATCTGATTGAAGATAACTCGAACTTCTACATAAGGCATCGCGCCTGGGATACCACACTGCACTATTCATTTGCTGCTTAGGGAATGTATCTCTATTGCTATTGTTGCGCATCGCTCACACTATTGTGCTGTGGCTTCTATTGATAAAGAGACGAGCTTTGATTCGCCTTATAAGGCGAATCCTTTGGCCTTGCGCGAAGGTAGCTTATGAAGTACAAGAGCTTCGGTTGATCATCAACAAGGTGTGGTAGTCACCTGAAGACTATTCCCTTTGTTTAAGGCATATCAAGATAAGGTCGGGAACAGCGGAGTACAATGATGAGACTTCGCGAAATATCAGGAGAAGACTGTCGTGCGGAGATTCGAATTTGTGAATTTGCATTTCTTGTCTCTTCGATGTTTGAAGGTAAATTTGGCCTACCTTCTTTTGTTACGGATATCCTTGGCGCAAAAAGGTGCGAGAGGCACCTGGGAGATGCACCTCAGATGGAACGGCGAGACGGTCAGTTCGGTCGGGCCATGGCGTATCTATTGCGGGATGTGATCCGAAAATTGGTCGGCCAAGTGTGGATTTACTACAGTAAGAAATAGTAACGGTTTGAAATTTACGATGGTGCATAGTAGCTTGGGAGGAATGGAAGGACCATGAGACTTCTCGGAGCAAAGCTAGGTCAGTCAGTCAGAAGCAGCCACCACTACTTTGCGGCGGAGAAGAGCTGAGGTACCAATTAGGCTGGAATGACAAAGGGCTAGTCGGGGGAAATGGGCACAAGGAATTTGCGCTTTGGCGGCGGCCAGCTTAATTTTCAAATTTGTCTCTCTGTATTGCCCCCCCCCCCCCCCCCCCCGTACCCTCCCCGAGGAAAGCTGAATGCGGCGGATAGCCAGGAGCTTTCGGCGGCGGCGTGGCACCAATCACCGAATTCTCAGTCCGACTCCGTCGTTGCACGGTAAAATGATCATCAAGTTTGAATGGATGAGGTGCATAGCTGCATACAACCATGCCTGTGCAGCATACCCTGAATATGGTATTGAAATATGATCGCGTGAACAATCAGGGTTGTTCGTGTCCATCATTGCACGTCCAAGTTATTTGCATTCCGGTTGTGAAGTGGGATAGCTGAAATGATATACAGCTGTGCAAGCTATGCTACTGTGATTCTCCCTTGCCCCACATGGCATTTTAAATTGTGGGTAGCAGAATGGAGCATTTATTCAACGGAAGACAAAAAGAAACGAGCCCGAAGAAAATTAGAAATGCAGGCAGGAACACGGATTTTCGTTTTCGATCCAGGGTAAAAGAGACAATCAATCGCATCTCGTTTTCGCACTTGGTGTAAAGTCGATGATCGTAATTGGGGTCCTCTGATGAATGTTTTGCGGGAAATACAAGGTAGCTAAGCAGTTAGCATATATCTCGCCTATGCCTGGGCTTGGACGAATAAATCGGGATTTTTCTCCGATTTTCTAGACTGGCTGGGTGCCGGTGGTCGTGAACGTGAAGAGATGATCGACAGCAGCCGATGTCAGATTCCTTATGCGGTAGGGCCGTTGAAGCCGTGAATTGCACCCGATCAGCCTCGCTCGGCACTGATCTCTCCGTGCGCGCATGCGCTCGGAATTAGCACTGACCAACACGGTTCACATTGAGGCACACGACTTTGCAAGACAAAACTTCGACATAATACATCGAGATTCTACAAGATTACCGAGAGGTTTCAGTTCATGCCTTCAAGACAGCCAGTGCTTGGGAGCCAGGCTGTTTTCTCTCCTTCCGCCGATAAAACAAGAACAGTCCACGTTGATCCTGCGACATGTCATAACCTTTCGCTTTTCAAAGGTACGTATCGCACTGCATTTCATTCTTTTTCATGATTCACTGACCCTTGATCTGATGCGCGCTGACAGAGCTCATGCGAGAATACCGCAAAGTGGACGACAACGTGACGATGCGGTTGAATAGGACCGTTGCTCAATTTCGTGATCGGGAACGGACGGCGTCTGGGTCAGTCACATCGCGCAGACCGGAGGATGAGGCGTGCGAGTACTTTTGGAAAGACCTTGTCTGTGCGTAGGCATGCTTTCGCCTATTCTGGCATTGCAATATTCATTACTGAGGTGTAGCAAACTGGAAAAAGAGAACCGAGATCATTCAGTATTGTGTGGACGTCGTTGACCAGAGTATCGATGGCAAACGAAGAGCTATCGAAAGCGAACAGCTCAGTGCGGAGGACGAATCGAGTCTGAAGCAAGCTTCATACGCGGAAGAAGTAAAGGTATGCTCGCGATGATTGGCTTCTGTAGTAACCGACACCAATCATACGGCTTCATTTTGTCAGCGAAACCAGATCCACAACGAACTGACTGTCGAAGCTATCACTCGACAAAGATCGCTTGATAGTAATAACTTCCACACACTGCTTGATCTTCATTCGCGACTGATGCATTCCGTAGCGTTCAAAAATCGATGTAGGTTCTTCGAACCTCCACTGTCAGACAAGGAGGCGCGGATGTGGTGGGACAGAGCTTTAAAAGGACGATGAGGTCGAAAAGGCCTTGCTGTGCGACTTTACCACTGTTATTATTTCTGCAAACAATCCGACTATCGCACCACTAGCATATAATGCACATGTTCTCTAAATCGCTTCTTTTTTTTCTTTCTCTACTGCAATGAATCCCATCGTCGAATATATTTTCTTCGGAGTTTGCCGATATCAATGACGCAAGGAGATGTTCGACTGAGCTGCTTCCGTAGTCAACATTGCAACTGCAAAGGGGCCGCCGCGCGCGTGTGGCGACGCTCTTGCTTACGATTATCTCCCACTATGCCGTCCATTGCACTCAGAGTACTCTCCATGTTCTCCCTTGCGCTGCTGCTCGCGCCGACTGCCATCGCAGCAGCGACAGCGTATGGCCGTCTGATGCTTCAGTTTCCCAACTTCTGGCCAGATGGTCCCCAGCAGCAGAGTACACTCGCTGTGGGCAATGAGGACGTCAAAGTACCTGTGACGCTCGGTGTCATGTCCCGCTGCCCCGATGCTCTCATATGTGAAGCGACGTTTGACAAAGTAGTACCGCAAGTGGCGGATAAGATTGACCTTTCGTTGGAATTTATCGGGAAGTGAGTTGTGACTTTCAATAGCAATGTTACTCCTTGACTTACAAGGGCAAACATAGAATCAATGATTCAGAGCCGGATTTTGGCGTTACATGCTTGCACGGTCCTGGAGAATGTGCTGGGAACGTGCAAGAACTATGCGCAGCGAAATACCTTGACGTACAACAATGGTGGCCATATCTCAAGTGCCAGAACTTCAATGGTCGCAACAAGGTCGGCGAACCAGACATCGCTCTCAAATGCGCCGATACGGCCAAGTTTGATTGGTTAGGCAGTGGTGTTGGATTGTGTGCTGGCGAGGATGGGTCTGGTAAGGGTGCGGAGGGTGTGCAGCTTCTAAAAGACAGTGTACGAAGGACCGAGGAGCTTGGCATTGAGTATGTGTTTCCTACTTCGATCCGGCGGGATGACATTAATGTAGTCGACATTAACAGGAAGAGCTGCACGGTATTAATAAATAATAAGCCTGTCTGCATCCACGATGGTGCATGGAAGGAATGCGAGGTAAGTCTATGGCTTCTGCGAATCCCTGCTTTCCCCAATATCTTAAACCAACGTTCAGGATGGCCATGCGCCAGAAGACTTCATCAGACAAATCAACGCCGAGTACGAAAAGCTCAATATGGTCTAAACGTAGATCGCACGACCTGTCGTAACCTCTATCCTACACCTCTCCGAACGAACAATGATCCTCCATAGCTACGGACCTCCAAAGATGAGTTCGTAAATGATCACCATGGCGTTTATGAATATGAGCGGCACTGCGATTCGCATATGTACATCTCTTTTTTTAGCATGTTGTTTTCATTTCCCAGACATTTGTATAATAGCACATACCTCGCATTAGCGTTCTGACTGCGCCTATTAAATTGACAAGTTTTGCTTTCACGCTTAACTCTGGCGGATTCCCGCCCATGCCTGAATAGGGATCGTATGGTTGGGCGAAAGCTGGTTGGGCTTGCTGGGCTTGTGCTGTCCAGCCGACTGAAAGATGAATTCATGGAAATGAATTCAGTAAAGCAGACCGACCGACAAATGGAAGTTCGAAGGGACACGCACTTCGTGCTAAGAACCGCTCCTCGTTGAGGATTGCCATTGCGTTGATGAGGAGAAGCGTGACTTTGAATATCGCGCCAAGCCAGTTGGCCATGGCTGCATATGAAGACCTCGGTCAAGAGTTGGTAACGGTGGGGGTAGAGGAAGCTTTGGAAGTTCTATAGTCGCGCGTACGTGGTGGAGAAATCGTGCACGTGATGAAGTACAGTCGAAGTTTGACTGTGACCGGGATTCTTCAAAGATACAATCCTCCATGCGGTCACCATTTGCTAATGGACTGAGGACTGGTTCGTTCCTGTTGCGGTGCTCTTTCGAGATATTTAGTTGACAAACATTGTTGATCAGGATCGCGCAGGCAAGCGAAAACTCTCCTGCGAATACAACCGAACCCCATTGCTTCGACCTCGCGCTCTCCTATTCAATGGGAACAGCGTCGAACGTACGTAACATTCCATTGGTACCAAAGTCGTCATGTAAACCATCTAATCCGATGATTTTGTTCTCAGAGCATGGTCCCCTATGGACTGGTTCCGCAGAACCATAACACCTCAAACACGCGAAAAGGACAACGAAAAAGAGATTGAAGAAGCACGGAAGAAGGCAAAGGAGAGCGGCGAGGCGAGCGTATTTGAGTACGAGGATACAGAGCCTATCAAGGTGGAGACAACAAAAGTGGAAGAGGCGCGGGATGTAGTTAGGATTAGAAAGGGAGTTGGACCTTTTGAGGTGTGCACTTAGAGTCGTTCTCAGAGATTTGACCTTTCTGATCCAATCTGTTTCTGAATGCAGCATAAAGGCGCAACCAAGAACTTCAGAATCTCACATCGGAAATTGAACAAGCTAGCTCGACAAATTGCTGGAAGACCTGTGGATTCAGCTATCCTTCAGATGATCTTCAGCGAGAAACGCGCTTCGGGACGTATCAAGAGCATGCTGGCTCAGGCCAAAGGCAGTGCTGTCGCTCGAGGAATGGACCCAGAAAGGCTCACAGTCGGTAGGTTCTCCTCTTGCTCGTCACAATTCCATCACTGTATCACATTCATTCTGATTTTTCTTCTACTCAGCCGAGGCATGGGTAAACAAAGGCCCAGGCGGGATCATGAACAAGCGTGTTGAAATCAAAGGGCGCGGTAAAGTTGGCGTTCAGACGAGGTACCAAGCGAAGATGGTCGTGAAACTTCGTGAAGGCTTGACATTTGAAGAAAAGAGACAGCGAGACCGTGAGGTAAAACTAAAGAGGATTGTTTCAGCTGGATTGAATAGGGAGGATGTCCCTCTAAGGAATCCCGCTGCTCAATGGGCATGGTAATCTCCTCGTATTCTAGATCCAATAAAATGCGGCTTTGATTGGATTTTTGCCATATTTTTTGACTGTCTATATATAGCGATATTAGTCATCAAACGCGCAGCTGGTTGAGGGATCCGCGAAGTGACACGTCTACTCAGAGTATTCAACGACCAGCAAAACGCGCGTCCAGGTCCAGGACGTGCTCAACAAAATATGGCTAGACACCACTATCTAACTCTCTTCATTTCATTGCTATGTTGTCTATTCTCCTTCGTGCTCGCCGACCACTCCTTTGAAAATACCGCCATTGTGCGGACAGTCGAGCTCGCAGGCTCTCTCGTGCACGTCCGCACGACGTTTGCTGCGAAGGCTCTGGAGACCGGCGCGACGATCTATTCATTTGCGCTTGGGAAGGAAGATGGGGAGAGGACGAGCTTCCTTGAGGCGCGTCTTAAGGGCGAACAGGAGACGCTTGAGATCCAGCGTTTTGGGCTTGACAAGCAGTCGTGCGTGTTCAATCAGTATTTCGCGTTTCCCGATCAATGCTGACTAGGGTCTTGGATGATGGTATACAGGAACGTCTATTTGTATGCCGTTGTGCTTCCAAAAGGTCTAAAGAAGAACGAGAGTGTTACAGTAGAACTGGAGACTGTCCAGACGCACGCGACATATCCTTGGCCAGCTTCGATAGCTCAGAACGAGGAAATGTCTCTCAAGTACGAAACAGAACTGTTCGTTTTGAGTCCGTATATTACGAACGTACAGCGGACCAAAATTAGGTGAGCGTGACTTGAAGTACCGGTCAATTCACTAGTTCTAATGCGCTGATGCTGCATTTAGAGCGTCCAGCCCGAAAATCGATTCGTACACCGAACCGAAGAACGTAGACGCTTTTACTTTGGACGCTCCCGTGACAAAGACTGGAGCTACGATCACTTATGGCCCTTATAACAATATACCTCCATCTACGAATGCGGCCTTCACGAATGACACTCAACAACGCATCACTGTTCACTACAAGCACGATCTTCCGGTCCTCGAGATCACAGAAATGAAACGTGCGGCTGAGATCAGCCACTGGGGAGCGAACATCAATATCCAAGATGATATCTGGTTGCACAACGCTGGCCCAGAGTAAGTCGCTGTTCTTATTTTATTGGACTAGGCTCAACAGGAAGCTGATATTGAATTCTCTAGGCTCAAGGGACATTTCTCTCGCTTGGACCACCAGCGCCAGAGTTTCACAAACCAGCCGGCGGGACATGTCATGCGCGCTGTCAATCTCTTCCTGCCTCCCGGAATCCGCAACGTCTACTACATCGACACCGTAGGCAACGTCTCAACCTCGCGTCTTCGCGAAGCTCCATCCGTCCCGAAGGGTACACGCCCAAAGCAAACGAGCATGCTTGAACTTCGGCCACGTTATCCGCTTATGGGCGGTTGGAACTACAGCTTTACACTGGGCTTCGACGCGCCTTTACAAGATTGGGAAGCGTATGATAATCGCGACGGGCGGCACATTGTTGCTGTGCCGATTCTGACTCAATTCCCTGATACTGTCGTCGATGAGGCAGAGATCAAAGTCATCTTACCTGAGGGAGCGATGTAGGTCTTCTTCTTTGCAATTGAAAAATAACGTGCGCTGATTGCTTTGTGCTGTTGTAAGTGACGTTGAGGTGTACCCACCGTTCCCTCCATTATCAGTTAAAAAGTCCATCCACAAAACGTACCTAGACTCTAAAGGCCGCCCAGCAGTTTCGTTCTTCTATAAGAACTTGACCGATAGACACGCTGGATTCATTTACGTTAGTCCCTTATCAATTTTCTCTCGACTGTAAATTGATCTACTTGCGACAGGTGGCATACAAAGTTCCTTTATCGAGCATTTGAGGAAACCCGTGACCGTTGCCGCTGTATTCTTCGGCTTGTTCATCGTATCGTCCGCTGTGCGAAGAGTAGACTCGAATCTCCGTCGTAATGGTGACAAGAAGCAATAATGTCGCTACACCTGATCGCTTTGTGATCGGTATTTATTTACAACGGAGCTAATATACACTGATTTGTTGCAAAACGAAGAGACGGACAGTGGTAATACGCGATACATGGTAAGATACGTGGTTATCGTAGCCTCTCTGGCCTATCCGAAAAGCTATGCAATGTCGTGAACTTGCAACCGTATGGCACGGGCATACTATGCGATATACGAGAACATCAGACGGTCTGGAATAATCAAGAACATGGAGAAATCCACTTACTCTTCCAAGGCGGTATACAATGCCCTCGCACCACCATTCGTCACGCACGAGAAGTACAACCCTTTGTTCGATCTATTTCCCATCTCGAAATACAATTTCGTTCCGGACCAACGCCAAGTCCCATCCACTAAGCCCTTGGGTTCCTCGGAAGTCTCGATTTTCAGCGGGGCAGGGTGGATAATTCCTTTCTGCTCGATAGAAGTGACGTTCAAGACGTTGACGCGGAGTATGGAGGTGAGATTTGTCGGTTGCCAGAGTTGACCGTTGTGGATGTAGAAGAGCGGAGGAGAGTTGTGCTCGAAAATGGCCGCTGGTCCAGGCACTCCTGCAAAGTCCAAGCAAGTTACAGGTCAAACAGGATTATTTTCAGCCAAAATTACTGGATGCGCCCACCTTTCTCAGCTGGGATACTCAAATACTTTGGTCTATACTGATTTGAATCAATCCCTTCCGTGATTGCTTCAATGACAGTCGCACCCGGGACGAGCGAACCAATCGAGATGTGTGGCGAGCTTCCCAGAAGCCGTCCCATTGCGGTAAAGCCTGCGCTAACTCCAGTATGAGTGAGAGGACGAGAATGATGAGATGCCAGGATATACAAAGCATCGTAATGGTCAGATGCTCGCTCGATGATGAACGATCAGTAGTTTTGGCTTTTTGAGTGAAGTCCAGTTGCTAATTGTCGCCCAAGAGGAGGCGGCTGTAACTCACGCTCGTTGTATTATATACTTCCTACGGAGGTAATGCTAACGTGTAAGCTTGCCAGTGCGACGGCCAGATGGGGTATGACGCGGAAGTGTTCTCTGGTAGCAACTCTAATTTTCCGTTCTCCGAGGGCCGCTTGTATTCGTACTTACAAAATCTGATTGAGAGCAGGTTATGAGTCGACGTAAGACCTAGTGCGACTTTCTTTGGAAGTCCGCCTACAAAATCGCTTGATTCTCGCTGAATTGGCGGAGGAAATATCCACGTTTCAGAACCGAAAGGACAGCTCGTACTGTATACGTGGAACGAGATGATCCTGTAACCATGTGATGAGACTCAAAAAGTGAAATAAATCCGTGGTGCAACAAAGCATGAAGTCATGAAATCAAAATGGAAATGCAGGGTGATACAGTTGGTAGGAATCTCTAACATTAGTTGGAATATGAAAACGAGACGCTCAAAATTGTAGATGTGAGAAGAACACAAAGGACACGAGAAAAGGACTGAAACAAACGGGGAGATCATAGTCAAACAGTAACAACCTCCCGAGGTCTGGTAGGACTAATACTCATTCCACCGAACGACTCTCCTAATCCCCCGGTATCGTCAATAAAGCTCGCCGGGCCACGCATGTGTTCGTCAGCATCCTCTTTCCGTGCGACAGGTAAGCCAAAAACGACATCAGCATCTTCATTCTCGTCTGCCGCCTCCTCCTCTTCCTCTTCTTCTTCTTCCTCCTCTGCTTCATCCTCGCCTTCGCTATCTTCAACGGCAACAGAACTCCACTCTCTGTAGATGCCATCAATGTATACAGAGGATCGTGGAAGTTTGAATGGATCAAAGGGGAAGAACGTCGTGAGGTCAGCGTCAAAGGATTGAGCCATCACTGCGGTCGCTAGGTCAGAATTCGAATTGTGATTCGGATCGGAAGCATATTCAGATCGTCTGTTAGCCTCCATGATGGAGAAGCAGTATATAAAACCGACACGTTGCGCAACACGAGCGAACTGATGCACAACATTTGACGAGCAGATCTGTATTGATTTCTGAGTACGTTGAGTAGAAGTAAATCAGAATGATAATCACCTTCAGAGGATTCAGAGCAGAGTTGACAGCACGTTGCATGACATTAAGTTCTGGCATCCAGGCACGATGTATAGCGTTCCTACTGATAACAGTATCCCCAAATTCGTCGTACACTGCTTCATTCTCGTCATGCAGCGCCAAATCGCGCCACCGAAAGCAGAAGATCAGGAAAACCGCTTGGGCAACCGCATAGAAAATGGCATGTTGTTCCGCGCTCTGTTGACTAGGCAGCTGGGAATATAAGTTCCTTGAACTCGCCGCCTGCTGCTTCATATACTCGTCGAATTCGTCTAAGTGGGTCTGAAGGAATTGACAAAGCACACGGACAACCATCTGTGTTTCATCGCGGGCAACGAACGAGGCGCGACTAACGTAGCTCGCGACGTAGCTGGCTGCAGCTGCACGCGTAACAACGGGCTGTGCAGGCTCAAGTAGAGCTATAGAGACAATGGCACCAAGAAAACGATCTCGGAATTGCATGTCGAGCGACGAATACCAGAAGACCAGGAATTGCGTGTAGCGAGACTTGAACGTACGTAGAATCGTGCGTTCAAAGATAGAAAGAAGGGAATGGAACCGTGCTTCTGCGAGCGCAGCTCGTTTAGAATCCAATATTGGGAGGCTGGCTGAGCCTTGGTTAGGTTTTTCCGCATCCGCATTAGGGGCCAGAGGAGATGTATCAGTGGAAGGCGACGGAGAGTCTACAGAGTCTAGAGATGGCTTTGAGATGGTGGAATGTAAGCGGTCAAGATGCTTGAATATGACTTCAAGGATGCTGTCTAGCTTGGACACCATTTCTTGGATGTGTTTCGCATCCATTTGTTCATCTTTTACGCTCTCGTCACTGTCGCTCTCCGCGTCTGATGACAAATCGCTAAGGCCGTCCTCATCACCATCCTCGTCCTCATCCGAATCAGCATCGTAGCCCTCTTGACCAATAATAGTGTCAAACAAGTCGAGTTGGAAAACGTCGTCCGGCTCATCTCCTGCACCCTCTGCTTCAAGCTCTTCAAGCTCGACTTGAATCTCGACCTAACAGAAGTCAGTAAGTCGCGTCCTTCTAAGAAATGATGCTGACATACATCAATCTGCAGTGTCCTGTCAACAATCAAGCTTAGGATACGATCCCACAGCTCGGGACAATAATCAGATAGTCGCAGCAGATTTCGTATGTATGCAACATGTTCTGCCTCTTTCTGCCGCTTATGAGGGAAGTTCCTTGCGAGGAGAGGATAAAGCGTGGAAGGTAAAGTAGGAATGAGTTCGATGAGCTGCTCCACAAGACCGTGTACTCTATCATAAACCACCCGTCTAGTTAACGGTGCCGAAGAAGTTTCGACGAATCCAGAATTGAGCGTTTTACGAGCAGAATCTGATCAATCACAAAGTTTATCAGCTTTAGTCAAAAGCCTCAAATTATGCCTCGATACTCACGGAAAGTAAGATTTTGAGCAGCGCGTTCTAGGACAAGCGTAACATACTCTGGCCGAGCACTGACCAGCATACCGACAAATGACATGTACACTTTCACAAATGACGATTCCATCGTCGTCCATGGCATACTTATGATTGCATCCACAAGAGAAAAGTGAGAACGGTCTAATTTTGAGACGACATGCGACAGGGCAGTCAAGTAAGCGCGCAGTTGCTGCTGATGAGCGGGCTGCTCAGTCCTCCCCGCAGCCGAGAGTGTGCTCGGGCTGAATTGATGTACAAGATCATCGTAATGTTCGTTCACCCCCTAAACCGAGTTCCGGCATCAGCGAGCACGAATGAATTGCAGGAGAGATGGACGCACACAAGCTTTTTGTGTCAGTGCATTGTCAACGAATGCAAGGTACATGTCTCGCATATACTTCTCGTCCCTTCGGACACGCGAATTCGAGGCAATAGGTCGAGCTGCCAGGTCTTTCAGATCCTTCGATGAGGACGACCTCGAAGATGAGAATGATCCTGACTGAGGCCTCTTAAACTGTTCAAACACATTCATCGTTTTGACCTCCATTTGACGGAGACTTTGTACTTGAGGTCCTGATTTGGGCCTCCGCTGCTGGTTGTTGTACTGAGAGAACCTCGAGTGCGGGTCCATGTATGTAGATGAGATAGAGAGAAAGTGGTTCATCACAAAAAAGTTAGAGGGCGATTTACACGAGTACGTAAGCATATTTCCTTTCGGGGCGTCATTTGTTGATTGAATTAAGAGGAAATGTACATTAATTATTATTAGAGTTTGGATAGGATAGGATAGATAGAAAACCCGGGCGAGAGAAACAAACGAATAAATATATAACGAATTCAAGATCCTCCAAACTGAGTCTCATTACCCGGAGTAGAAATGTTCGGCCCTATTCCAAAAAATCGCGAATCTTGCAAAATAGTTCGACACGGCTCAAGGTCGTCGGATATCAATGGTAGGATGTTTTCGTCCCCGGTAGACGAACGCATATCAAAGCTCACATCAAAATCCGTATTGAGAAATGATTCGAGCGAAAAATCCGGAAATGAGTCGAAGTCCAATGGGGATTGTGTGCTGTCCATTTCCGCTTGTACATGCTCCCCACCATCCACACCCGCGGGATAAACTCCAAAGGCGGCGTTAGACGCGCTTGGAAGGCTGTCGTGGTATTCAGCTCGACTCGATGAGCTCAGTTGCGAGCTCTGTAGGATCCCGACGCCATGATTGAGGGTCTGTCCATTGGTATTGTGAGAAGTAGGTCGTTCTGTGCCTTGTCCGTAGTCGGCTTGCATTTCTGATGGCAGATAAAGGCCATATTGATTGGTGGATGAAACTCGCGGAGTTCCGGATGCATATTGTGCGGTGTTAATCTGCGAAAGTAAGGAATCCTGGGGACTGACCATCATATCGGATAAAGTTGGGTTCGTGGATTGAGCGGTGTTCGTTTGATCATGGTTGAATATTCTGTCCAAACTGGTCTCGGACGTCAAATCCGCTTGTTGGTGGGTGACCCCTCCAGAGTAAGCACCTCCCAGCGTTCTCGAAGACGTAGAAGTACTGGCCGAAGGGGTATCCGGTCCAGGCATCGGCTCGTCTAAGTAGTTGCTTATGGATTGGTGTGGAGTTACATGAGTACCAAAATGGCCTTGGAGCCGTTTTGGAACCATCCAATCCATGCTATTGAGGAGATCGAAGCTCTTTTCCTCAATCTTAGGAGGTCGCATCACCACGGGAGATCGAGGCTTCGGTACATCATTGCCATGTCTAACAAGTGCATCGTATGCTCGGTCTCGCAGTTGCAACACTGTGGGCTGGAGAATAACGGAGTTGCATCAGTCTGCTGGGTCATTGCGTAGCGTAAGGAAGGAAGACGAACCAATAAATCCTTGACAAGCGGGTGTATCTGCACCTTTGCGAGCATATCGATCGAATGGTTGAATTCTATATACGCCTCCGGTGCAAGTGCGGCTCGCGTCCCACATGCGGCGATCGAACCAAGCATTACGCTTGCAGAAAGCGCGTGTGCCCACATTGGCCATATTCTCGTGATGAAGTGGTCGCACTCATACATGAGTCCTCTTAGACCACGCAATATCATGGTCGCGCAGCGATAAGTGGCAAAAAAAGAAGGTGCAAAATGGCTCCGCGTCGGATCCGAGGGATTCTCGATCAATGCACGGAGGAAGAAATTACGATGCAATAGAAGCAATGCTGGAACAAATGATAAAATGCAAAGCGGTGGCGTAGCATACCAAAGCAACGTACTCGGTTCTTTCAGTAAAACAATCATCAGTCTTTCCAACAGCTCCCGGCCGCTTGCATCCGACCTGACCCTGGAATTTGTTTCCAACTTGACAAATTCGTCGGAGCGAAAGTCGCGGACTTTCTGATCAAACAGCAGGATCTCTGAATATCTCAGTGCACGAGCCGAACTGAGTCTATCCACCAAATCAGAGACAATTTCCTTTGTGAACTGGTGGCGTAGGCCCCAAACTGAAATTCAAGTCCATGTGAGCTAAGCACCAGAGAATCTGAAAGAAGCGAATCATACTACTTGATATTTTCGTTCCATCTCTGAGAACCGTTGCGTCCGTATCCTCAGGAAGCTCGCAATCAATGGAATCCCGATTCAGAGACCTTGGTCTTCCAGATCCAATACTCTCAATATGAACTAAGGAGATCGTGCGGTCAATTTAGTGATAGAAACAACGTACTTTCCATGTATCCAGACAATAAAGTTCCCAGAATAGCTGTCTTCTGCGTTGTACCTGCTTTGGAGGAAACTTGAAATGGGATGGGTCTCGATCTAAGTCGGCAACCGGTTATTACAAAGCGTCAGAAAGACAAAATAGAACTTACGCAAACCAATCTGAATAATCCGCACGAGTATTATCAGCTTTATCAATAATATTAGAATTCGGAAGGAGATGCTTACGCTGGCAGCCAGCGACATACAGAAACTTATCAATTTCCATGTTCCCTCAAGCGAATTCTTGCGGCACGAGAAAATATCATACGAACCAAGAACCGCTAATGCTTGTACGGTGCGAAGACTGGTGGCATCGAAAACGGATCTCAGTCCGATGGCTGTGGATGCCAGGTGATAATAAAGATCCGCTTCCTCGTTCCAAGGGGGAAGTGTTAGATCGGCTACCGCTCCGCATGCAAATATAGCAAGCAATAGAGCAAGAGCATGAGGATCCGTCGACTGAGTCTCACCCGTTCCGCTGTTCTCCGCATTTTGTCGTCTCCGGTAGATTTGTGGTATGAGCTCTTCCATGATTTGCTCTCGATCGACTATCCTTATGAGCCATGTGGTATTCTCAAGATATGCCTCTACAAGCGCTGATGCTCGCTCAAATGAAGGGAGCTTCCCTTCAATCTGCGCAAGCATCTCGTCGGCCGGGAGGTATAGAGGTGTAAAAGGAAATGTCTCTCCTGGAAGAGTCATCGCTGGCGAAGCCAGTGGATTCACTTTCAAATGCATGGCATCCACAGCACGATCCTTCGCGTCGTTTATTACAAGAACACTGTGATTACCAATGAGAGCTTACAATGAGAAGTTTCTGTTAATGCAAGTAAGTTCCGTTGAGCCTACAGACTGATAAAGAGACACACATTCGCACCGACATATGATTCTACTCCACGTCCTAGCATTCTCAACGTTCCGATGGAATTCACGGTATCCTCGTCTGAAGCGTCAGTCTCCTCTTTCATATGCATCGGTCCCTCAATGACGTTCTTTATTTTAAGAAGTTCATCGGACAGTAAAGGATGCGTCGATGTCGTGAGTGAGCTGTTGGCTATCTGGAGAGCATCTTCGAGCTGCTGAATTCTTTTGCTCATTTGCGTTAGTTTCTTCATTTGTACGTCCGTGTCTGTGTCTCTTGGAACATGACGAGGTGGTTGACTTAGAGTCAACGTTCCTGCGCGATGTTTTATCTTTGATACGGGTTCGATTTTATTCAGGTTGGCATACCGTTTGGACAAACCTCTTCGCATCCTTTTCGTATACATGTCCCGCAAGGGATCTAGAACCGATGTCTTGTTAAGTGAACGTCATCTAAGCATGTATAAGACAGCACCTACAGATTTATTGCATTTAAGCTTGTGTCTATGCGCTACGGTGAATAATTTGAACACTCATGACCTGGAGTAGATCCTTACCGGCGGCATTCGGCACAAGAGATCTCGCCCCTAGCGCGGCGCACCTTTGGATTATCAAGTTACACTGAGGATGCGGAAGATTCAACATAACAGACGAACCTCGACAGAATCTTTATGCCTCGAGATATTCCGAGATGGAGGCATTTGAGAGTTGATGAGAGATATCCAGAACGCAGAACGAACGGCGTGTCCCTAAAGCATTTCTACTTATTAATGTTGTTGCCGTCTGACATCGTAATCGGATTGCCGCCAAGTGTGTCCATGACCGCTGCGATCATAATTTCTTTCTTTGTCTGATTAACTGCCGTTGGGTCATCAATCCGAGTCAAAGAAATAAATTGGGCCGGAATCGCACAAATGAACTGCGCGAATCGCACTCCGATCCGATGTTGTATAGATCAGATCAGAACGGACTGCCCTGATCGGACCGGTAACGTGACGCAACGTGGCGTTTTCAGTGTGCTTTCTCTTGTGTCTGAATTTCCTTCCAGGTTCCAATGACAGACTCGCAGGAAAGACGGCGACACAGTGTATTCCGTCCATGCATTGATCTTCATGACGGTAAAGTGAAGCAAATTGTAGGCAGTACCTTATCAGATGATTCGTCTGCTCTCAAGACAAATTTTGTGGCGAGGCGCGTTCCCCTTCACGTCTAGCCGGTTGAAAAAATGCTCAAGTGCACCTAAGTGAGATGCCTGCTCATTTTGCGCGCCTTTATAAGAAGTATAATTTAACTGGGGGGCATGTCATAAAGCTTGGACCCGGGAATGACGCTGCAGCAAAGGAGGCTTTGGAAGCCTGGCCAGGTCTGTTTTTGAAATTAAATTGATAGTCTAATGGAGTATTCATTGCATACATGTTCAGACAGTCTCCAAATTGGAGGCGGCATAACAGATAAGAATGCTTCTGAATGGTTAGGATACGGTGCAAGCAAGGTAATTCGAGACTCAGGATTTTCTCATCGATTTCATATTATATTTCGACAGGTCATCGTCACGTCCTTTCTCTTCCCTTCAGCCCGATTCTCCCTCGAGAGACTCAAATCAATATCTCAAATTATCGGGAAGGAAAAGCTTGTTATAGATATCAGGTGAGCATCATAAGCATATGCCACCGAAACAATGCACGTACTAAATTTCACTTGATGATAGTTGTCGAAGAAGAGGGAACAAATGGCTCGTGGCGACGAACAAATGGCAAGACACCACAGACATGGAAGTCTGTAAAGATACTCTCGATCTGCTAGCAGAGTACTGTAGGTACGATATATTTCACAGTCGACTTTCTTATTAGACAGATTTATATCTCATGCGCACTAGCGAATTTCTCATTCACGCTGCCGACGTCGAAGGTCTATGCAAAGGGATCGATGAGGAGCTCGTCTCCCGTACGTTCTTCCCCCTTTCTTCTGAGAAACTTTTATCAACTCAATCCTACTTCTCCCACAGGACTAGGAGAATGGGGTACCATCCCCGTGACATATGCCGGTGGCGCAAAGGACATTTCAGATCTAGCGCTTGTCGACGGTCTCTCGAACGGACGCGTCGACCTCACATATGGGAGCGCCCTTGATATCTTCGGCGGAACGCTCATCAAGTTCAGCGAACTCGTGGAGGCGAACAAGAATCACGCAGAGATGAATGCGAGTTTGGGAATACCCTGAGTTCGGGATGGAATGGTATGTTGCCGAAAAGTGGGATGTGTTGCAACTGATCTGAAGGCGAACAAAGACCACAACTAAGTGCAGACACAGTAGTATGAGGTACGCTTGACGAATCCAATACATTTAATATATTATATATATACATGGAGAAAAATAAACTAAAAAAACAAAGGATTCCGCTACGACGAACCCAGTCAAAATGTCATTCTATACTGCCTGACCACGAGGAAACGCAGCCTGCACGACAAACACCGCGCCCGGCTTCGGTGTGGGCGCGGAAGTTGAAGCAGCTGTTGTGCTACCCTGAGGGACTAGAAGAAAAGCAGCAGCCACATCACCCACTGTACGGCTCATCTCTCCGCCCGCGGCTCCAGCGTCTCGAGCAGCGTGCCCAGAAGCGATAAGCAAACGTTTAAGCTCAGCACGGTGAGATTCACGAGCGAGTCGTCGCCCGCGCCCAACAATGATGATGGTCTCAGGTACTTGTGCGGCGCGCGTCAGTGCAGCGCGGAGCGGCTGTGATGAAGAGACAGTTTGGAAGGTGATGTGTGAGAGAGCGTCGAGTGTAGACGGCGGAAGGGGAGGAGACGAAGTATTCTTCGAAGCATACCGACTCCATACGAGATCGTCGGCAGTGTCAGATTGCATACGCGTCTGGGTCGTCTGAGCACCATAGTGTGTATCAGCAGTGGTCGTCCCTGGCCCTGCTACGGTGAAGTTCGAGAGCGCTACAGCTTTCTCTTCTTCTATTGTATCCATTCTCTCCACCCCAGCATCCTCTGCTGTACTTTCCTCGGTAACGTGAATGCGAATGACTGTCGCTGAGACAGTAGCGTTTGTACATAATTGCACGAGTAGCTCCAGAGCCAGACGATCATCAGGCCCACCGAAGAATGGTAAGAACAAGTGGTGTCCATCCACATCGCCCGTTCCATTAGACACATCGGGAGAAGAGGATTCACGATCAATAACAAGCGCAACGTCAGCAGGTGACTCTGCGAAGACCTTCCGAATAAACGTAGAATACACGACGGATCCCGAGCCAACGGCCGAAGCGGCCGAAAAGAGACCCTCGAAAGGATTGTACGAACCCACCGGGAAGGGAGTCGTAAATGACACATTCTGTTCCTCACTCGCGCCTGAACCGGATGTACTTGTAGGCCTCAGTGACCACGGAATAACAACCATGTGTGCGGCCTGCTCATTGACGAAGCTTGTGACTTCTCGAGAGAATCCATCAGAAGATACAACGGATAGTTCTCCGGAGACTGGCAGACGATACATTCTCCCGCACGTGCGAACAACGCTCAAAAGCGCATCTGCGGCTGCGAGAGCAGCCGATTCCTGCGAGCGAAGCACAGCTGAGGTACGCTCAGTGAGCTCGACAAGACGAAGAGCCGACAATTGAACGGTCGGTGTTGAATGTTCGACGGGCTTCTCATCGCTCTCGTTTATACTACCAAAGGATGTACGTTTGGTTGGCGCATGTCGTTGCAGGAGTTGGGTAAGTATCATGATCGCGGGAAGATGTTCGACTCTGTTCAGAACAACTGCGAACTTCGTTTTCATGGTTTCATCATACGACCCTTGCGTCACGCCTGAATCTCTCGGCGGTAATTGGACAGGCTTCTCTTGACTGTCCCTGCCGTACCGACTTCGCTTCGACTCGGGGTACCAGAGAAGCGTCAACGGAGTTGTAATGAACGTCAAAACAATCGCATGCAGCACAAACATCGAGAACAATCGTGTGTCGAGAATGCCTGCTTGGAACCCGACGTTCAACACAATGAGTTCTACAAGACCCTTGCAGCTCATGAGAGTTCCGATTGCGCCAGATTCGCGAATACTAAACCCATTGAGTTTGGCAGTGACGGCACAACCGAAGAATTTTGAAACGAAAGCAATGACACAGATAAAGACGACATATCCCCAAGTCTTGCCGTTGTCCAGTAAGCCAAGGTCGGTCCTGAGACCCGAGAATGCGAAGTACTACGCGCCAATCAATGATCGTTTGCTCAAAGGAAGGCGAGATGAGAACCTACCAATGGCAAGAAGACAAGCGACACAAAATCTTCCAGTTTTTCGACGAGAGCGATAGCAAACCCTCCTTCGTGTGGGATAACTAGTCCAGCAAGGAAACCACCTACAAGAAACAGCGTTCAAGAACTACCAGATAAATTGATGCTGAGAAATCACGTACCAAAAATAGCATGAATGCCAATAATGTCAGTGAAGAAGGCAGATACGAGGACCATGAGGAACGTAATGGTCATCATCAGCATGCTCGGGTGACTACCCTCAAGGCTTCCTGTCTTCCGGGCGAGCCAGCGGAAGGCCCATTTGACAGGAAGTAGCATAAAGAGCACCCATCCGACACCACTCAAAAGAACCCAAAGTGCAGTGAGACCCGTCGAAGCATTTACCAGCGCGACGGCCAGGGCAAGCAAAATCCACCCCACGATATCGTTGCCAACACCTGCAGCGAGAGTAACAACACCAACAGGAGTTTCCAATAGGCGAGTCTCCGTAAGGATACGACAGAGAACAGGGAAGGCCGTAATGCCTACCGCCACCGCCACGAACAAGATGAAATGCCCGTAATTCACATCAGACTGTGTGATGATCAGCGCGTCTATCACAGAAAATTAACCTTATGAAATGCTTACATCTACAAAGTCATGATAGATAGGGACAGCTAAAGCAGCACCAAGTCCCAACGGAATGATAAGGCCAGTCGCGCTGATGAAGAACGCCGCACGAGCATTCCGCTTCATCACGCTTACGTCCACCTCCAAGCCCACAAGGAATAAGAAAAACACCAAACCAACACTCGCCGTCAGAGAGAGAATTGGTATAGAATCAGACGGGAATATATTATCAGTGAATCCCGGGATTTGACCCATCACGGAGGGTCCAAGGAGGACACCTCCAATGACCTCGGCGATTACCCGAGGCTGTCGAAGACGGCCCAGGACAACGGACAGGAGCTGGGTGAAGATAATAATGATGCCAGCTTGGATGACCCATAGTCTGAAGGGGTTGCTTGCATTGTACTCTGCGGGGTTGTCGCCTGAGATGATGCCGGCCTTGATGTAACGGTAATCAGCTATAACACGAACTATATGTTTCAAACAATGAAATGGGGAATAACATACCTGCTCAGCGGCAGCTCTCTTGGCGAGAAAGATAACGTCTTCCGAGAACTGGCCCATGATACCTCCCGGCACTGCGAGCGGCTAGGTGTGAAGGTGGCGAGAGAGAAAGGGGGGAGGACGGGCATTCAAAAGAGTGGCGGACTCGAATGCTATTTACTTGAAACTGAATGAATGACCGGCGCGTTTCCGTAACGGGATCAGAAACGACCCAATTTAGGGGATCTCACTCTTCCCACCTTCATCGCACACCGCCGCCAATCATTCAAAGAAGTTTCTAAGAAGACCTTCTTCCGCTTTTCTTTTTCAAAGACCAGCTCACATGTTGTGTGCCAAGTATACATATAGGAGACAGTTACAATCGAATAAGGTAGCTTTGACTCTCCAGTAAAGTATGAAGTGATGATTGTTTGCCAAGTCTAATTTCTTACTTGGCAGTAATCTCGTTACGACGCAGAAAAGAGGGCAAAAAGGCCGGATGACAATGCTTCGCCTTTTTGTCGAACTTCTGACTACATTGACATCTCACCACATGAGGCTAACTCGCAAGACTGCTTTTACTCAGTCCTCCATCGGGGGGAACGATATTCACAGTAATCTCAGCAAATATACACGGAATACTAGTACTTAGACGGTCGGATCCTAATCAGATCAATCCTTGCCAATGACATCGACGAATTGCCAAGCTTAGTTGATATGAAAGGAATCCACACAGGTATGACGTAGTCCGATGTGTCTTCACTGATTCTTATACGCTATTCATTCTCGCAGCCCACCCACAAAAGTTTAGCCTCACACCGGGAAAAAACTCATTTCCAAGCCATGAAAATGTTACCCAAAATGGAAAAAGAGCCAATCGGATGAGTTCCGATCAAAGTTTCTAAGGGCTCGGAATGAGTTTTTGCCCGGTGCGATCTTGGTGTTCGAGAATATACGAATCAATAGGGATCAACCTGGGTCAACTTCCCACCTTGTCTGTCTATGCCTCGGACTATGACGTCTCCTGGCTTGGCCCAACGATACCCTCCAGGACCTGAATAATACGTTGCTGACGCTAAACACGTTCAAAGTCGCGCAAACCAGTCAGAAACAAACTACGACGGCCCTGGTGAGGCTCTTCTTACCTCCATATCCGGCTTCTCAGAAGTTACGAACATCGCAGGCACACCCAGTTCCTCGAGCGTGGCTTGTTGACGAGCGATGAGTCCTCCCCAGGCAGGCATCACTCGTTCCCGATCGAATTTGTTCAGCTCATTTTCAAATACCTGTTTCATCGCCTGAACAAGAAAATAGTTCAGCACAAGCTATAGTTGTAGAATATGAAAATCAATTATAAGAAAAGGAAGCACTAACGTTCGCCTCGCGTTCTGAGATCCCCGTTCCTAGCATATTTGCCCTACGATCATTAAGCATGATGTTAATATATAAGTTTGTTTATGTCGGGAGGCAAACTTGCTTCGTCACGGCGATCTTCACTTTCTCGGCCTGTTTAGCATGTAGAGCCTGTCGTTCATCCGACAGTTGCTTTTCCAAGTTGTTCTGGTCCCGGCGTAACTTTTCACAACGGCATGCTATTCAATAACAACCCCAGTGTGAAACGAAGTTGATTGATAACGTACTTTGAGGACAGCGTCGACAAAGGTAGGATCATCAGAAAGTTGAGCAAGATGAGGTAGAGCCTGTTGGAAAGTATAATTCTGGACGTCTTTTACAGATTTCGTGGATGGCCCGGAGGAAGGGCAGACATCGAAGATGAGGAGGGCAAGAAGCTTATCGAGGTGCCTTGAGCAGAACTCGCTCTCGAGGCAGAGGCAGAACCGAGCTGAGAGAGAAGACTAGCAACCGAGGGCTGTGATTCATTCTTTGAAGAGTCTGCAGCATCTTGTAATGGCGGAGATTGACTGGGAGGCTCAGACCTGGGTATGGATTGACCTGATGTCGGTGCGTTCTGTTGAGCCTGCAGATCAGTCCAAGCTTGCGACGAGCGCAGTTGTTCTAGCAATGCAGATACACCTGCGGGGTCCTACAATCAGACCATTCATTAGATCCAACAAGTAATGTCAGGATCCAAGGACGACTTGCATTGATATTCGTAAAGCTCATTATTCACCGTCATCGGGACTTGAACAGAGGTGCGACGATCGGAAGTTGCCGAGGCGAAGGGCGACGAGCAACTATACAGCACATTACCAAATTGGGACACACTTGGATTGACGTTCTCCAACTTTTTGTTGAGAGAGGCGGCACACAGGCAGCACCGTCGACCAACTTCAAGACATCAAAAAATGAGGTGGGTATATTATTCACCTCTAGCACGTATCCGAAGCTAATTGCGCGCTTTGCAGTCACCGTAAGGTCTGTAAACAGAAGCAAATTCCTACAACGAATGAGTCACTGAAAGGGTTTGGTTGAATGGTTAACAGTACGAAGCACCCCGCCACGGCTCTCTGGGCTTCTTGCCGCGCAAGCGCGCTGCTCGTCACCGTGGAAAGGTCAAGTCCTTCCCAAAGGATGACCCTAAGAAGCCGGTGCACCTTACTGCCTACCTGGGTTACAAGGCGGGTATGACCCACGTCGTTCGTGACCTTGACCGGCCTGGATCCAGTGCGTCTTATTCGAACAGTTCAATGTTTATTGAATGCTAAATTGAACGTGACGCAGAGATGAACAAGCGTGAAATTGTCGAAGCTGTAAGCATCGTTGAGACCCCACCATTGATCGTCGTTGGTATTGTCGGCTACGTCGAGACTCCTCGTGGTCTTCGCACACTTACGACCGTCTGGGCCTCTCACCTCTCCGACGAAGTCAAGCGCAGATTCTACAAAAACTGGTACCGCTCGAAGAAGAAGGCCTTCACGCGCTACGCGAAGAAGCATGCCGAGGATGGTGGCAAGTCCGTGTCGCGTGAGCTCGAGCGCATTCGCAAATACTGCACCGTCGTCCGTGTCCTTGCGCACACTCAGATCCGCAAAACGGGTCTCAAGCAAAAGAAGGCCCACCTCATGGAGATCCAGATTAATGGTGGCTCCGTCGCAGACAAGGTCGAATTTGCGCATGGATTGTTTGAGAAGCCTGTCTCTATCGACACTGTATTCGAGCAGGATGAGGTGATCGATGTAATTGCTGTCACGAAGGGACACGGATTCGAGGGTGTTACTCACCGTTGGGGCACGAAGAAGCTTCCTCGTAAAACTCACAAGGGTCTCCGCAAGGTCGCTTGTATTGGTGCTTGGCATCCGTCGAAGGTCATGTTCTCGGTCGCTCGAGCTGGTCAAAGTGAGTGCTGTGTTTCTTCCGCCGCGATAGTCATTTATTTAATTTGCTTTCAGACGGCTACCACCACCGTACGGAGCTCAACAAAAAGATCTACCGTATTGGTAAGGGCGACGATGACGGCAATGCAACGACAGAGTCGGACGCGACGAAGAAGACTATCACGCCCATGGGTGGTTTCCCTCACTACGGTATCGTCAAGAACGATTTCTTGATACTCAAAGGCTGCATCCCGGGTACCAAGAAGCGCGTCATCACACTCCGCAAGTCACTCATGACGCACACTTCTCGTCGGGACCTCGAGAAGGTCACTCTCAAGTTCATCGATACTTCTTCAAAGTTCGGCGTACGTATCCGTACTACTTTTCAAAATGGCCTACTGATTAACTTTGTTTGGAATGTAGCATGGTGCATTCCAGACGTTCGAAGAGAAGGCTGCATTCCTTGGCCCGCTCAAACCCCGGGATTAGAAATTCCGTCTTTTCTGTCGTCATATTGCATTTTGTATTTTCTGAGCATACACCCTGTTATGTGGTTTTTTCTTTTCTTTATGTCCTACATGCCATGTGCACTGCACGAATGAATGAAAAACAAGATGCTGCTGTGATGACTAAATGCGGTCGTAAGCCGGAGTTGACAAGTATTTATACGTATATGATCAGCGGCGCGTGCCTCAAGTAGCATTGCCTCACTCGGCTGGGGCCAGGCTTCGTCTCCTCGTCTCACCTCTCTCCAGCCTCGAGGATCAATGGCGCTCTTTGGATCTTCAGCGCACGAGACGGGGGACACCGCACCCAAGCCTGATCCTCTTCCAGTAGCAGCGACAGAGCCAGAGCAAGTGATAGAGGAAAATAACACCGCCACGCCTGAACATTGCTACCACGCCTTTGACGCTCTTTACTGCGCACTTACAGGTCGTCAGCCTGTTCAACCAGAGTTTCCCGATGAAAAATAGTAAGACAAAACTAGAGATTATTTTATGCCATACTTAGATAGAAAGCTGACGAGATTTGATTTTCGCATCGGGTGCAGTCCTCTGTTCGTAACATGGAACACGCGCCCTACGCGCCCAGGACGCGCATCCCGCCTGCGGGGCTGTATAGGCACCTTCGAGCCGCAGGCGGTACACGATGGCCTAGCCGAATACGCGCTCATCAGCGCCTTTAAGGACTCCCGCTTCGCGCCTGTCGAAGCGAGGGAGCTTCCCAACCTCGAATGCGCGTATGTCTTTGACATTATTGTACCTCGTGGTTTGTTTGGATTGACTACATGAAGGACTCTGCGCACTTGGTCACATCAACCTCGCATCGCATCAATTTCGCGCGCATTCCGTAATGGGATTATAATATAAATATACACGATGCTGGCGGTGGCGGTATTATTAGCATCTCGCTATTGACGGACTTCGAGGACGCCTCGTCTTACATGGACTGGTCGATCGGGATACATGGGATCCACATTTCATTCCAACACCCCGCGCTCTCAGGCGTCGTAGCCGACAGCTCCGCCACGCCTTCTCCAACTCCCTCCGCGCAATTCTCTCGCTCAAGTTCTCGAATCTCTCGCCGTCCGCTCACAGCTACGTACCTCCCCGACGTCATGCCCGAGCAAGGATGGGACCACCTCGATGCCGTCGATAGCGCGATCCGCAAGGCTGGGTGGGACGGCCGCATCACGGAGGATCTACGCAGGAGCATCAAGCTGAGGAGGTATCAGAGTAGTAAATGCTCCGTTACTTTCGAGGACTTCGTCAATTGGAGGAAGGAGCACGGGGCGGAGGTCTGACTACCCTCGGGCACAATTTCACCACCACCGTCATCGGTACCATCTAGATCAGGGAGAAGTGCGCTGGTCCTGGAGTTGTTGAGCACTTTCCTTTCTTGCTTGAAACTCAGTCGCAAGAATTAAATCAGAACATGTATCAAGAAGAACGCTTTGTGCTATCATTGGAATCAATGCATTAGATGTAATCAGAACAGATGACCTAGGTTTGCTTGTACAGGATGAGAGCTGCGAATTGGAAATCTATACAATTAAGTAAATTCACTGTTTAGTCCGCCCATACTTGAGATCTAAAGCTTTTAACCTCCCGCCTTTGCGGATGTACCAGCGCTCGTTCAGTCTTCTCCAAACATCTCGCATAAGTCGCTCATCGCCTGTCATCCGCCGCACGGCAGTCATAATCCAATACACCATCCTCTCGCTCGGTGGTCTGATTGAATCGCTATGCTCGATAAACGCGTCTAGTATGACGCTGAATCGGTCCCAATTCCATTCTGGTATTTGCGAGATCTCGGTGAGAGGAGTCATCGACGTAGTAGACGTGGAAAGGGATGATGATTTGGAATCCGTCCTGCATCCATGCCGTGCGAACCCTAGAAACAGGCCTCGAAAGACTGCATAGTTGGGCTGGAAGAACTTCACCGTCCCTCGAGACCCTTGCTGACGCGTAGCGAGCATGTCCATGAAGACTTTCAAAGCGTCTAATAGACGTCCGTAGTACGCAAAAATTTGAATGGTGTAGTTGTATATCGATGCGGAGGGGACGAGTGAACGTGGAAGTCGGATACCTTCGACTAGCATGTACTTCTCAGTGTCAGTATAGCTATTCCCGTCATTGACCGCAGGTGTTTCGAAAGAGTCGCTGCCTTCCGAACGTTGAGAGGAAATGGCGAGGGGCCCGTACGTCCCATCCTCGTGCGCTTCGACATTCCGCCGAAGCGCATTGTAGACATTCTGGACAATATCCAAATAACCATCGTTCCCCGCACATGCCATGTACGCCGTCACGCCATCCGCGCCAATATCTTCAGGCTTCAGCGAAGACAACAAGGCACGTACGCCAACGAGACCAGCATACCTATATCGATAACGAACCATGCATAGATGAGTAATCCGCGTCGATTCTTTGCCTGATTCTCGTAGAAGCTTCATAGCATGCTCGATAGCGGGTTGATGTTCCGTACGCAACGCGATGTTGAGAAGCGAGGTATACGTATAGATATCCGGCTCGATCTCTTTCAGCAAAGAATCGCGACCAGTAGAACGCGCGTCTTCCACGCCGCGAAGCATATCATCGTAGACGTCTAAAGACGCATTGTAGGCCGAGAGAGACACCTTCCCACGCAAACCCGTCCCAGCAAAATGAATCAAACAATTCCACTCGGGAGTCCTCAAGTAGGGGACTCCACCGCCTCTAGCACGTTCTTTCCGTAGACGGGCGTATACTGATATAAGTCGGAGAAAAATCTCTCGGGAGTTTTTGTGATGGTGTTTCCGCTGTGCGATGAGTCGTTTGGCGAGTGTGATGAGCAAGGCGGGGCTGATGAGGTTGGTTGATACCGCTCCTTGCTGGCCGTCGGAGTGTGTGTGATAATGAAATTCGGCGTCGAGAGAGATGAGGCGGTGGTACGCGTCCCAAGCGAGTCCCATGAGATCTGACTTCTTGTCCAGGATGATTGCCTGGAGCTGTTCTGCAGATAGATCTTCTACATGGATCACTTCCTCGGAGTGAAGTTCGTAGCTGTCGACAGGCTCCTCCAGTATTTTCACTTCGTCGTCGAGTACATGATGCGAAATACTTGATTCCACACGGTCGAGTATCGCGTCCTCTACTGCGTCTCCTTCTACTTCTAACGCGACGATCTCCTCTTTTGTCCTTTCGGCATAGTCGACTTGACGCTTGTGTCTTCGAGATTTCGTGGTTCTGACATGAGAACGATGTTCCGAAGAAGCATTTACCATGCTCTTCTTCCTCCCAATCCGGGTGACCTTTCCGTTGACACCAGCCGCGCCTTCGCGTTGACCAACGCGTCGAGTACTCGTCCGAGGAGGCGGAGGACACGCCCAAGGCAAGTAATAATACTTCACCCTCTTCCGAATCGCTTTTTCGTCCGTTCCCCCCAGTACATCTAATCCTAATCCCGGAGGCAACAATTCTTCCCGCCGCCCTCCTTCTCGTATTTCCTCTCCTTCGGCTCTGGCCTCCACAGGTGGGTTGATGAGAGTCGACAGGGGCGACCCAAACCGCGTCGAGAACCTCGAGTTTGCAGGGGCGTATGTGTGAAAAAGACAATAACATTGCAAGGAGTGATAAACGACGCATCGCTGTGCTGCACAAATTTGTGATTCGGAGAGGCATTGTTTGAGGAGGACGATGCCCGATGAGGACGCCCTGAGCATCAACTTTTTGTCTTCTAACCATCCTGCGAAGGATAAAATAAATTTAAGAAGAAGGGCTAAATATCTCGTCGTGCCAGCTGGCGAAACAATAACTTACCACTGCCCAAGCTCCTCGTGTAGAACGCACACTCTTGTCGCCAGAGGTCCTTCAAGTGTCAACTACACGCTCGCCTGTGAGAGAAGTGGTCAGACCTGTGTAGGTTGTCGCGCTGTCGTTCATGAAGGCGACATCCAAGTCGCTTGAACGAGCAAGAAATTCTGGACGAGACGCGTCTGACGGTCCGTTATTGGATCAAGCCGCTCACATAAGCTTCAAAACAACCAATCACAGCTCTCCGCAATCGTAATCCAAGCCAACATAATGAGGGAGCTATCTACAGGTGCTACCAAAAGTGTTCGGCACCCCCATATTTGGAAAGTGATATGGTACCAGGAAAACTGCAAACATGTAGTGTACTTTCCTCAGAGTCAATTTCTAGCAATTCGTCATGTGTGTACATGTATATGACAGTTTACTCTGGGGTGGGATGAACAAGGCAGACACGTCGATCGACGCGTCCCACTGAATCCTCCCAAGCCCCCTCCCCTTCAAAACGAAATTTCTCAATAAAAATACCACTTATATTGAGTCTTTGCCGTTAGTACATGTGTTCGTAATTTTCATTGATATTACCGTATGAAAAACTTTGGAGGTAGGTTCAGAAAGGTGGGTTTAAGAGATTGCATCGCTCACTTTCTATATACGACGGTGCCGAACACTTTCTTTTTGGAACCACCTGTATCTACGTACAATTTTGAGCCATGTCAAAAGTACTGAATCTCTGTACATACATATATACCTACATGATCACTACTCATGAGGGATCAGAAAAAGTTCAGAATGAGGATGATAGAATCGGATCCGGAGCTCAATTTCCTCTAAAGTTAAAAGGGATGAAAGAACAGACGGGATAAAAGGAAGTTAGGAATGTATGAATGTATGATGAGTGACTTAGACGAAGTCGTACGTGGGGTATTATGCGACCATGAGTAAGGAGTCGAGTACCAGAAGAACGAAGAGAGAAAATAAAGAGAAAGAAAAATCCACCGCACCAGCGTAGTTACCGAAAAAGAATAGTGAAAAAGAATAGCTAAGACGGGTGAGAACGTAGGATATCGTTAGTGAATGTAGGTGAAGCGATCTGAGTAGTAAGAGATGGGGAGTGAAGAATGCGTGAAAATATGTCGGAAGGGTCTGAAGTGGGAAGGAGAAGAGAAGAATCAGCGTGAGGAGCAGACGAGTGTCATGACTGGAATATGTTTATGCGTCAGGCAATGGATCCTCCGGGAGACCATGAACATTGATGAAAGAATTGAGCACGCCCAGCACATTCGCGGTTTTTGAGGCAAACGGAGGAGCAGAGTCATATGGTAAACGGGTTGAGGGACGGAGAAAAATCCAGGCAACCAGAAACGTCGCGAAACAGTGGTGAAAATCGATGGGCTAAGCACGGACTTAGAATCTCAACTTGCTCATGTGCAACGTATTCGAAATAAGCGCAGGCGCGAAGTTACTATTCGATCCTCCAATCGTAGCCTTTTCAACAACATGTTTTGAAATCGTCGAGCGTCGTAACCTGCCAGATCTTGCGACCTCGCTTGATACAGGTTCCTGAGCGGAGAGGTACGTCCCACCCTTTCGAGCGGCGGCAGAGTTGACTTCGGTTTGGGTGACGAGTTTCTCGAGTGCTTTGAGCTTTTCCTCTTTGTTAAGGTTCGTTGCTGGAAATAGGGAAAAGAAGATTGGAGATGAGATGGTGATGATTTATGCTATGTGGTGAGGACAGGAAAGGGAGATGAGACGTACGTTTCGCAGTATCTTCGTCCTTTTCGGCTTGGAACCAGTGATCGTTGTACCGCTCGGAAAACCTACAAAGTATAATCATTCCACATATCAATTTAACGTTCCCTCTAGACGTGATACACGAAACGATAAAAAATACTCGCCTCCGACGCGGCCGTCCGTCCATCCCAAGAGGCGAGAACGCCAGATGCTCATCAAGCATCTGTCTCCTCAGAACATCATTCTGACTCTGCAACACCTCGGGAGTCACACACGAAAAGCTCAGCGGACTCGAAGGGTCGCGTGTCGCGATACTCGCATCATCCATCAGCTCGCTCAGCCTCATCAACGCCTCTTGCAGTCTCTCCCGTCGCTTCGCCGCTGGTATACTCTGAGGCCGTGATGATACATGCGGACGAGTCTGCCGTGAGAGGAATTCAGCGACGACTCGGTTGACGATAGTTGCGCATGTCGGTACGACAGTCACGTATTCCGGAGAACCTGATTCAAAGATCCAAGGTTAAAAGAATCAAGACAAATGAATCAGTTAGTCGTGATATTCGGAGAGAACAGGCAGAAAAGAAGCAAGCTGAAAATGCGAAGGAAGCGAAGGTACCATTTCCAGATCCAATGTATTGCATTGCATTGCTTCGCGAGAGAAAGCCCGAGACTCAACTCACCCCTAATAGTATGCACCCGCGCCTTCCCCTCGGCATTGAGCAAGCTTGCTGCCAGCTTATTCGCATACCTAATTGGATTGATCTCCGTCTTGTCCGACTATCACAAAAAGACCGGGAGATCAGAATCCATCGTTGGGTCGCTGATAGAAGCGCTCGAATAAATACCTGGATAATCAGCGTGGGCTGTGTGATGCATGCAAGGATAGGATCAGACAATGGTATTCGCTATTTTAAAAAAGCGATGTTCAGCGCACGGCAACCTCTCAGCATCCCGAAAGAAAAATGGAGAAACATAAAGGCCTACATTTAGAACACAATGAAATAATTCGTAGACTCGTGATCGTCTCCAGGGTGGATATTGCGTTGACCAATAGGCGATCAGTTCGTCTTTGAGCTCGGATGCCGCATCCTAGGAAATGGCAGTGATGTGTGAGAAAGCGCGCCCAGAAAATCAAGAGCTAAAAATACCTTCCCGAGGAAATACGTAGTCATTTCCAGCAATGCGTGCTCGTATTCATCAAGATCCGTAGGATGACACCAGAGGCTAAGGAGTTCTCCATACGTATCGAATACCCATTCCAGTCTCGTATGTCGGAATTATTAGTTGATTTAGAAGAATGGTGCATATATGCAGGAAAATAGACTCACTCAGTTGGCGGAGGCACGTTGACAAGTGTCAAGCTGAGGCATAACTCCGGAAATCTAGGTCAGAAGTACGCACGATCAGAACATCTTGACTTGAAGACGTAACCAATAGACATAACTGCAGAAACTCACAGGGCGGCTAACCGAAGTGCCGTGTTGACCGAAATGTTTTCAATGGCCAGGATATGTGCCGGTGGGAGACCGAGCGCCTAGAAGGAATCAGAAACAGGACCAAGAACGAGAAAAGAGAGTAAGAATTTAATCAGAACGACACACGATGGGGTGCAGCGTGAAATACGTGCAAGGCATGCGAGCCTGCATAATGCAATGTGTGTGTACGTACCAGGAGCGCAAAAGCCAAGTCCGCGGCATCTACCCAAGTATCGTGCGCCCCGCTAGGACGCGCGCTGCTACGCCCAGCGCAGCGCATGTCGAACGCAAGCAAGTTGTAACGCGAAGTGAGACGCGGGTCCTCGAACTGATTTGTGAGCCACGTCGAATCGAGGAACAAAGGATGCAGCCTAATAAGATTTCAAAGGCAGGAATAAGATTAAGCGTTTTGAGGAGAAAGTAAATGAAAGGGATGTACATGACGACGATGGGTTTGTCTGGCCCGAAATCGCCTACGCCGCCCATACGCGAGTTTGTGGTGTACCATAGGGATACACGGTCATCCTTGGACACGAAGTCAATGTACGGCATCGTGACGAAGGAGCAGGAGTAGCGCTTGTCAAATACGCGTCAGAGTGTGTGAGAGATGTTGGGAGATGGAGGAAAAGAATGAAGGGGAATGTTGAGCTTGTCAGGACATCGAGCGAAAGGAATGGCACAAGGGTCGAGACGGGCACAAATACAACCCAGTCTTCTTTTTTCGAAGCATCCGCGCCAATTGAATATAATCTATAAACCCTACTCGCTCCGGATCATTCCCCAACCTCAACGATCCATTCTATCATTTCATCCTCAACAAAATTTATCTACTACTAGGTTTCACAGGACATAGCTTGTATGAAGGAAATGAATCATTGTTTGCTCAAAGATAGCACGCCTGTGCTTCTCCACGGTGCTTCTCACTTCTCATCGTCATCATCATCTTTTGGCTCCTTTGACAACACATCCCGGATCTATCATAGATATGATCCAGCATCATGATGGACCAATTCATCCCAACATCAAATAAATCCATCCAAGGCCTCAACTTATTATTCCATCGTAGCTACCCCAGACACAGCTACTGATCTGGATTAAAGACATTAATTGATGAGGAAAATATATTTATTGAGTGAAATTTAAGTTTACCCGACAGACGGATCGAAGGCGCGACCTCGGCCTCAATAGTCACGTTCCCCGTGTCCAGCGCTAAGTTCACTACAGGCCTGCAACGTCGAGATTCCCGTCCTTGGTGAGCAGGTTAGTACTTTTCGTCATATTTTCGTTCTCAGGACGTGGATTTGAACGTGTTGGATGGCCTTTGAAATGTTGGAATGTTGTGGAATGAACAAATATCGATTGGATTGGAACTTGAGATATTGGATTACGCTAACGTTATCTTGCTGTTTTTGCAGTCCCCACCATGTCCGTCCAACATAAATTTCTGCGCATCGCAAACGCGCCTTTAACACCTCCTGACGAAGTCGAGACGTCCGTCGCACAGGCACTTATTGATTTGGAGAACAATGTACCCGACCTGAAGACGGAGCTCCGCCCACTTCAGATTTCTGCTGCTCGTGAAGTTGACGTTCGAGATGGCAAGAAGGCTATCGTTGTCTTCGTCCCTGTGCCCCAACTAAAGGCCTTCCACAAGATCCAGGCCAAGTGTGTCTCATTTACAAGCCATTCATTTATTCTGGGATATTGACGATTTTATCCGCTAGACTTACACGCGAACTCGAAAGAAGTTCTCAGATCGCCATGTCGTATTCATCGGTCAACGTCGCATCCTCCGCAAGCCCACCCGTACTTCCCGTGTGCAACAGAAGCGCCCACGCAGCAGGACGCTGACTAACGTGCACGAAAAGCTGCTGGAGGATCTCGTCTTCCCGACCGAGATTGTCGGTAAGCGCACACGTTTCAGCGTAGATGGATCAAAACTGCTCAAAGTGTACGTAACTATCTTACTGATTTTCCAATTGCGATAAGTGACCTCTGACACGATGCCTAAACTAGCTTCCTTGACTCCAAGGACGCGACATTGCTGGAGTACAAGCTTGACTCATTCACTTCTGTGTACCGCCGGTTGACCGGGAAGGATGTGGTGTTCGAATTTCCTGTTGTTGTTGTTGATGCTGGTGCTGCTGAGACGACGGAATAGATTGATAGACATGTTCTTATCATGTGTTATATGCTACACGTAGGTATCGGTGCAGTCGTCACAAAATGAAGGTTTCATGTATACCATTTCATGACTGTGGCTTCTGCCCTGCACATAGCGATGCATTGTTTACTTGCTGCGCGTTTGGTGCTGTACGCGATGAAACAGCACACTAAACAGATATCTCTCATATCCTCCTGTCTGAATGGGAAAGTGCCGACTTCTGAGGAGGAAGAGAGCCTCAAGGCATCATGTTTAAGGAACCAAATTGCCGGTATTCGATCCGATGCCGAGTCCAAAGATGAAATGGTACACGTGACCAAGATTGTTGAATTTCCCGCCCGCCTGCTGGGTGATGTGCTAGTGCTAGTGCTTCGTCCACGGAGGACTCCTAACCTGAGTATTCGCCTTAAGCTCTCGATCTCGCCTCTTCCTTCCTCTTTCATTCCGCCCCCCCCCCTCACGTTCCCTTATAACACGCGCTACTCACCGCCGTCGCACTCTGCGCGCGTCGCTCCCTTGCCACGTCCTCCATGAACGTCTCAGAATATGCCCCTCTAGACGGCTATGGCAAGTCCCGTTACTCCTACGATTCCCACTCCATCGACGCTAAGATAGTCGTTATGGGCAATACTGGTGAGTATTGCATCTCATCGTGCTTTTCTGCACGTCGTACTTCGCTTCTGGGGCTTAGGGCTGACGCTTTGAACAAGGTGTGGGCAAAACCAGTCTCCTTCAACGATACACCCAAAACAAGTTCGATCCCCGAAACACCACCTCCACCACCGGCGCGTTCTTCGTCACGAAGAAGGTCTATGTAAACGGACTGAAGGTACGCCTCCAGCTATGGGACACTGCGGGGCAAGAACGATTCAGGAGCATGGTACGTATTCGAGCTAGTCATTATTCCCCGGGCCCTCGGTTCGCCGCGCACTCCGGCGCGAGTTCATCACCGGTCTTTCTGACTTGGCTAACTGACATTCTACTGTCTCTCGGCGCTTAGGCTCCAATGTACTATCGTGGTGCAAACGCCGCTTTATTGCTCTACGACATCACCAACCTCGCTACATTCGAGGCCGTCCGTGGGTGGCTCGAAGGTGCGTGACAGGTTTCCCTTCCGTGCTATCACCTCTGTCCGTTTAATTGTTCCGAGTAATTTATTTACTGTTTCCGCTCCACTCTTCTTTTACTTTTCCTCCCTTAACGCCTATACTATATGCGAGTCATCGGGCTAATATTTGCCGTGCTTAGAGCTCAAAAAGAACTGTTCACCCGATTTGATTATCTACATCGTGGGCGCGAAAGCGGATCTGCACAGAAATCGTCAAGTCACTTCGGACAGAGTACGGCTGTCCATAGCTCGTTGGTTCCCGCCTCCACCTCCGCCTCCCCCACCTGAACAGCCTCCAACGTCCACACTTTCTTACATCCGACCCCGGTTCACGTCCTTTACGACCTTACGACCTTCTCCCCCGGACCAACTCGCCCCTAAAGCACTTGATGACAGCAGCCTAGCCAGGCCAGCCGAGTTGCGACGTTCGACGACTGCGTATCCGCGTCAGGCCGTGAATTGGAGTTTCGGCAATGGACTTGCCGTGGAGAGTGGCCCTCTCCGACGAGCAAAGTCCTCTAATGCTGCCGGCTCTCCAATCCGCCAGAAACTGCTTGACCGTGATCGGGATCGATCGGTTCAGCCATCGACAACGTCGCGCTTCGCGAGTCATTTCGGGCTCAAGGCCGGAGCTGGAGGTTTTATGGATGGTCTAGATGGTTCTAGTAACAGTGTCCCTGAGGAAGATGAGGATGAAGATTCATGGGATGACGATGAATGGGGACTGGAGAAGGGAATGAGTCTCTTCGAAGTGTCTGCGAAAGACGACTTCGGTTAGTTCATTCCTTTACAACACCCGTTGTGACGTCAACGCGTCGTTCCATCTACCCATGTACCTTGATTGCTGACGCATCTATTCCTACCATTAACAGGCGTGAAGAATCTATTTGACACACTGATTGCCGCGATAATCGAACGGAAGGACCTGATCGAGAAGGAGAATGAACTGAAGAAACGCGATAGTGTTATGCTTTCGAGTGTCCCGACTCCTGCCTGGTCGGTGCAGGCCGAGGAAGAGGAGAAAGCGCGGATGAACAAGCAAAGTTCGTGGAGCTGTTGTCAGACTTGAGTTCCGCGCGTTCGACATCCATCAGATTCGAGGTTCTCGTCAGCCCAATCACCGTCTTGCATTCTCTCTATCCGCTTGTACGGATTCCACAGTTCTCATTTAAGATTACGACTACGCCACTCTTGCTCATCACCGCTCTCAAGCGACCACCGTAAACACGATCATGCTTGCGTGCAGTCTCGGTGTCTGTTTGAGGGAGAAGGAATTGTCTAATTGCTATTTTTGTCAGTCGATTCTTGTTGCGATCCAAACCCTCATCCACCTGTCGCTCTGCTTTCGCTTCTTCCGCGGAATTTTCACAGACTGCTCTCTGACTCCATTGTCAAATGCTATCGCAGCCCGTGCTCGTATCAGTATGCCTCACATGTTCAGTCTTTGCCGCTTTCCTGGCGTGTGGTCCATGCACATGACGATCGATGGATGATGGATTCACTTTACTTCTTACGCTATGCTTCTTCATGCCACCCCCAAATTTCTCATTCTGTGTTCTTATGACTATGTCTTCTCTTGACTTCTTGCAAGCTAGCCTTCTTATCTCATTTTTCTAACTCTCTCGACCCATGACTTTACGCTTTTTATCTATTCTATACCCTATCATGGCTGCACCAACCCTACACGCTGCAATTTTCTCCGACTCCTTCCCGCATGCAACGATAATTCAATTCAATCCAATCCAAGTCATACGTCTTTTCCATATACAGGCAACCTTTGACGACCCAATCAAATCAATCCTCCCTCGATTCCTTTGCGTCCAATTCTAATGCTGCAATGTTTCTTCTTTCTTTCTTTTCAGTTCCTCTATATCGGCTGTTCTTATCTTGTCATCTGCCTTGGTCTTGTACCCCCACAGTCCTTGGCGAGGCTCCCTCTATTTACTCTTAACACCTACCTTATTCCGTATCTCTTCTCCTCGTGCTTTTCCGATTATTTAGTATTTAGCTAGTTTCCACCTTTCCTGTTTTCTTGTCCCACGGACAGATCATTTTTGACGACAACAATGACGATGACGATGACTGCGTTCTTGGTATTGTCGTCGTCGTCGTCGTGTTGTGTATATCTGTATCATACGAATTGTGTGTACATACATACATACATACATACATACATATTTACTACAGTTTATGAATGGTATATGCACGCCGTTCTTCCGTGATACAGTGTGATCGTCGTGACACTAAAAGTTTAAACTAAACGGGACTGGGAAAGTTTGTGAGCAGGTGATGTGTCTTTTGTGCTTTCTTTTGCGCTTTGAAAGCTTCTGGAGTAAATATACTTGATCATCTGCTCGTGTGGAGGGATGAAGATTCGAGATAAGTGATAAGCCTGACTGGCCAATTTTGGGCGCTTGACCTTAATGCCGGAGCGGGAGGTGATCGCGTGGGCGGTATGAGAGCTGCGGGCGCTCGCACGCTGTTGCCGGAGAAGTGGCGCTTCGGGAAGGAGACACGTAAGTATCGCAAGGCGTGAATTGAAGTCCTCAAATTGAGGTGGAAGTTAGGCGGAAGTGTGATATGGGCCCGATGGCTTGGCGGGTTCGCGCGTACACCACATGTGGGGCAGAACCTGGTCCGTAGCTGATGAGGGCGAGTACTAGCAACGCGGTAGCCATGCGAAGACCGTATCACTATCAGCGTGTCGAAGCCTTCGGAGAATCCTAAAGAGGCAATTGATTTGATGTATGAGTGGGGATGAGTAGGGATGACCTACCCTCGTGAGTCATCCGATGACAAGATGAGTACGCGTGACGTGTCCCTCGGAGGGGCTGTTGCTTATCGTAGTGTAGCGTTGCTCGGAAAGCATTGAAGCAATAAGCATCGGCGCTTCTTCCCCGATAAAGCGTGGATGCGTAGGGGTGATAGGGTGGGCCTAGGTGTGGACCTTGTATGCCCTCATCCCCGCGCGTTTCATTTGATTCCGAAGTCGGCTTTCTTGGTTGGAAGACAAGGAAGAATCGGATTAGGCTACGTAAGCTCCGAGTGGCGTGAATCGCCCCTTTCGCACCCTAGAGATCCGCTTTGAGATCTTCCTTCTTCCTTTCAGTGCAAAGCTTCCTTCAATTTATGTGGCTTGCGTGATCCGTCCCGAGTAGATAAGGGCCATTCGGAGGATTTGACTATAGTAGGGCAAGAGTTGCTCTTACGTGTTTCGATCTCTACACCTCGGTAATGAACTAAGCCACTAACACCCCGGGAATAAAGGGATCCAGGAGAAGGAGACTTAATGTCCGTACCGTGTCCATGCTATAGCGCTACATGGTAAGATCAGTCTCGTTCGGACTTCCGAGTCTTCCGGCTTACTACTTTCGGTCGAGTAAAATCACCGAGTTAAGTGTGGATATGGGTATAGATAAGCAGAAGATACGATTGTGCACAGGTGACCTCGAGAGAGATATGAGAAATAGATTTTAAATATATATATGCGCATCAAGAGAAGGCGGAAGCAGTTAACGCGTCGCGACGCGTCTCGCTAATTGAGTGTTCACGCGGAGTTTGAATGACATGCTTTCAGTGTTTCTCTGTGAATTCTTGCGGCTGTATCCAGGTAAGGAATTCTTATCAAGCAAGCTCGGGTGTATTGAACTTTAATTCTGGTCGGAACTTGAATGTGTGCCGCTTTTTGTTCAGCAAAGTGTCCACGCAAAGAAAGCTGAAGAGAATGTCAGAATAGAGTACTACTGGTCGAAAAGATCACAACGTCCCCGTGTATATCATAGAGCGTCTAAAGCGACTCAAATACTTCCTATCTTTCTTTTTCGTTCTCTTGGTTTGTGAGGGCCAAACACACGACAAGGCTGTGTGCATCAGATAAGATTACTGCCATTCCGGGAAGTTCTTACGTACTCTGATGCTTACGGTAGATGAAGACATCGACGCCCTATGCGCGTCTCTTGTACTCATACTCTTCGTCGACCTCCCGTTCGTAACGAGACCACGTTTCGTTGTATCTTGTAAAGTTCCTGTTTCTCGAGTAAGGATGGCGGATATGGACGTTGATACTCCCGCCGATGCTGCGCCGCCCTCATCCGGCGCTTTAAAGAAGAAGAGTGACGGCAAGGATAAGAAGCGCTTTGAGGTTAAGAAGGTACGTATGCGCTCAGCGTATTCGGTGCTCACACAAGCATCCTCGATTACTCGAGATGCACGAAGCGCTTTGTGACTCGGCTCTTGGTGCCCTGTATGCTGACAATAGTTCCTTCCAGTGGAACGCCGTGGCACTTTGGTCTTGGGGTGGGTCTCTCGTCTAATCAGACACCGAAATATCTACATCGACTCATCCTTGACGTGCGCTTTCTGATATTTAGACATTGTCGTCGACAACTGTGCCATCTGTAGGAACCATATCATGGATCTCTGTGCGTATCCTGTCGAATTCTATCTTAAACGCACTATACTTTGTGTGTGGCGCATGAGGTTTGATTGACGCTGACGCATTTTCCCATCGATCGTCACAGGCATCGACTGTCAGGCGAACCAAGTTTCTGCGTCGTCGGAGGAGTGCAACGCGGCGTGGGGTATTTGTAATGTAAGTTGTTCATTGAAGAATTGCATCGCTGCAATTCTGATGTTCTTGCCGCAGCACGCATTTCATTTCCACTGCATCTCGAGATGGTTGAAGACGCGGAACGTATGCCCGTTGGATAACAGGGAATGGGAGTTACAGAAGTGCGTATAATCACTGTCACGCGCAAATTCCATGCTAACCTCTCGTGTTCAGGTACGGTCGGTAAAGATGTATCGATGTACTGCAGCCATCCGTGTGCTACCTGTCTATGCATGATGTACAATAGAGCTTTTCTTTCATGCCTTGCGATTCACTTTCTTTGTTCGCCCGAAACAACTTGAAGACCAACCGGACAACTCGTCAAAGGCTCATAGAGCGTGCGATCTCACTTCTACTCGATTCAAGGGCCATCAGATGGTTTGTAATGCACCTGATATTTTTGATCTAATCTGTCTAGCACGGTTACTTGTGGGACCTCGAGTAAACATGTCTCATTAGCCGACGCCGACAGAGCCACGCACTCACGTGCCGATATAAATACCGCTCTATGCGAGAGAATAAACCACAACGCGTTTTGCTTTCGACCACCATCTATAATCTTCTTCCTCTACTCACTTTCAAGCAAAACAAGGTGACGACGCGGAATGGCCACGCCAATGAACGTGAATGACGCGTCAAATGTGTCGTCTGAGCCTTCCAAACCAATTGAACTCGCGGATGATAGTATGGACGTTGACGAAGTGAGTAAGCACGATGTGTGCGAGGTTGTCTTTGCCTAACGCGCGTCATCTGTTTCTGTTGAGGTCCCTGCTGCAACTACGAGTCCTTACAAGGTGGTCACAATCCCAGGACAGTCGCTTCTCGTAGCGGGATTGGATCTTCCAGAAGATTTCGAGGAGGAAGAAGCGGAGATGAGCTCCGATGAGGATGTGAGTAGTTGTGTGTATGTTACACAGTGAACTGCACGCTTAACACGGCCCTGAACGTACAGGATGACGAAGAGGTTGATGAAATCGAGGAAGTGAAATCAACGGTAAGTTCTATCATTGTTGCCTGCTTGGCTCAATGATCTACAATTGTTCCATCTACTACGTACAGGAGGTATCCGCTGCAGTCTTGCTCGACAAGGTCAGTTTCTTGTAGCTTTCCACATTCGTATCTTCTGACGTCCATCATTTTCAGCCCATCGAGGAAGCGGATGACGCTGACGATGAGGACTATGTTCCGACTGAATGAGCTCGCCGGCTTGAAGCGTTTGCATTATAATGCTGAGAGAGTCTTGTTTGCTCGGTTTTCTGTTTCATCTTCACCGATATAAAACCAAATGTTAAACTGTACTTGCATTACTGTGTGGATCTGTAGAACTATCCCTTGATCGAGTCACTACATTACCAATCACCTATGCGGTACATGGCCAGGAAGCAAGGCTAGACTAAAGGAGTTCTACACTCTGCTAAGCAGCCGGCGGCTTTAAGAATTGAGCTCGCTATAGTTAAATGATTAGCACCCCGACCGCCCTTAGAAAGAACTTATACAGACCAGTAACATAATAGCCTCCCGTTCAATAGGCGGCAAGCTTTGGACCTGCTCCAATGGAAGGGCCAGTACGTGTTGTAGCATCGCCTACATAAAATGTTAGCTGGCAAAAACAAATAAACGAAAGACAACAAGACGTGCTCGTTGTGCGGGATCAATGTTATCTGGTAAGTTAATCTGAGGCGTCGCAGCAGGAGCAGCAGAAGGAACCGGAGCCGACGATGCAGCCGGTGCTCCCGCGACAGGAGTAGACGATTGCACAGGCGGAGGGACCACGGGCTGTGCAGGCTGGTGAGGCGGAGTGGGCTGATGATAGTAGGCCTGATGCTGAGCCGGTGGGACTGGAGAAGGTGCCTGCTGTTGTTGAAGATTCGGTGGGAATGGTGGAAATTGAGACGGAGTCGGAGGTGCTGGTATAGACGACACGGGAGGCATTTGTGCTGTTGTATGTTGTACGACTTGAGGAGGTGCGGGTGGGCGCGGCGTTGATGCGCCTGGGGCTGGAACACCTCCTGGAGTAGGGGTTGAGGTGGCTGCTTGCGTGGCTGCTAGCATTCTCTGTGTGAGAGAGAAGGTACTCAGCGTCAATCCAAGCGTAGCTGAGACAAAGTCTACGGACCTGGAGAATTGCCGGATCAACGATTCTGTTAAGTAATAACGCTTGGAAGAGGCCATATGCGAGCTGTGGATGCGAGACAAGAAGGGTGCGAGCCTGTTCAGGATGGTTTATGACGAACGCCTAAGGTCATGAAACTCAGTGACAATCAGAAGACGAAAGAGAGTTACACCCCTCGGACCTTCATCTGGGCAAGAACTTCCGTCAACTGGGCTGGTTCAATAGTCGCAAGCCTGTGGCTAATCGCGTCAAGCGCCGTAACTCCCGGCGCCAATGGGACACCAGGCGGCAACGATTTCAAGAACTCCCTATCAGGGCCGCGCGAGCGGTCATCATCGCGTTTGAATTCGCGTTGCCGCCATTGCGCTCGTGTTTCGCCGGCGTCGATGATCTCTCCGTGTACTGTGGTCTTGCCTTCGAGGTATGGGTCCGAGTCTGCCAAGTCGATACGCAGGTTCCGACCGCCACAATCCGTGTTGTTGAGGTTCCGTACGGCTGACATCGCTGTCTCATGGTCTGTAGTAGGGAGAGCCAAGTGCCGGTATATGCATAATAAAGTCACGCATTTCAGACAACCGCAAGACGAGATGAATGTGGTTCGGACAATGCATGAGCGGACAACGGACATCGGACACAATCAAACGAGCGGTTGTTAGTTTAACTGAGTCTGGTCATTCCTCTATTCTGAGAAACATAATAGCTACCCGCGAATTCGCAGAACCCATATCCTTTGGGTTTGCCTGACTCTCTGTCGTATACTAGTCTAAAAAGAACAAAGAGACGGACAATACGAGGAGCTTTGTCAGAGTCACCACCACCGCTTGCATTGATGTACGACGTACCGGAAGCCCACCACATGTCCAACAGTCTTGAATATATCTATCAGCTGTTCCTGAAGCAAGTATGAGTCCAAGAGATCATTGCTTTGACTAGCGGCACACGCTCACTTCTCCCATCTGGTACGGTACATTTCCAACTGAGTACGACAAGTTGAGATTCACGGAACAATCATGTCATCACCGACATAACACTTACCGAAGACTACTTTGCTCATCTTGACTATACCAACAGCGGTGATCTTTTTTAAGGTAAAGAGCTGGGGTCAGAAAGGACGAAAGCAAGCAAGAAATGCTGAATTTTATTCGGAAATATTTTTGGTTTTGTGAGTCACGTGCTCTTCTCAATCCAAAATTGATTGGAAGTTTAAACCACGTCTACCATACACGTTCAGTAAATACGTACTGCAAGTCCGACACCACTACGATGCCTCCTGCAGGTCGTGTTACCCGTGGAGCTCTTGCCGCAGCAGAAGACTTCGCCTCTTTATCTTCGCGCGACCGCTTAATCTTCGCTCAAGCCGTATACGAGTATGGGGCACGGCAGTCGGCCTGGACTGAGATCGCGAAAGTTTTGTCTAAACACCCTCTCATCTCGAAGCCGAAGAACTTCTCCACTGTCCAATCTTGCATCTCTATATATAATTATCTGATGAAGGAAGCTGATATTGAGAGGTATGTGTAATCTGTGGCTGACCCACTTGGAAATTGACTGAACTCCAGATTAGGACGGATTTGTGTGAAGCGAAGAAATGTTGGTCTTGACAAGCCGGACTTGACACATGACTCTGACGCTCTCTCATAGCTCCGATACATGCTCAACTAGCTCAGAGGTTCTATCGTGATCGTGTCGCGGAACTACGGAATCAAATTGCTACTGAGGAAGAGCGGTTTAAGTGAGTACATATTGTGAATGCGTGGTTCTGAGGAACTCAGTCGTTTGTAGAACACTAGTGACGCAAATTGAAGAAATCAGAGCCGGGAAATGGGATGACAGGATAAGAGCTAAGCTTGGCGGAGCGGAAGTTTCATTTGACTTACCTCCCGCCGTTCCGGCCAAAACACCTGGTAAGGCTAGCTGTGGCTGAACAATCTGTTGCACAAACTTACGATGTTGTTGTTTTCAGAGTCTATGGAATCAGCGGTATGTGGAGTTACTCCCGTACTTTACTGATGCTTACTTCCGGTTCTCAGGCTGTCAGAGAAGATTCTGCCCCTGCGCGAATGGAGGCACCTGTGGAAGACCAACAAAACGTACACCTCTTCTCTTTCAGGCTTGCGAATAATTACTTATGTTGTCATGGTAGGACGAGCTTCCAGTAGAAATGCCCAGTTCAGACGGTGAAGCGCCAATGGATGTGTCGTCGCCAATACGTCCATCGTCACCCCCGGCGGCGGAATCATCGCCTCGGCAAGAAACATCACAAGCTGCAGAAGAACAGCCCTCAGAATCCATGTCAACTGAATCCAAGCTTAGCCCAGTACCTCCCGCTTCAGAAGACCAACCTCTGATATCTCCAAAGCATGTGCCAAAGACACGTTCCCAGACGCGCAAGGAGCCTGCGGAGACGATCAAATCTCCTACCCCGGCTCATGATGAGGATGAAGAGATGCCAGCCACAGATGAAGAGGTACAAGAAGCGAAGGCCGAGGAGGAAGAGATGGAAGAGGACGCGGAAGCTGCGCCAGAGATATCTCCTGACCAGACCGTATCAAGAGAAGACGAAACCACGGAACTGGTATCTCGCGAATGGACTCCAGCTCTTCAAGAACGACTGGAAGGTAAGAATTCTGCGATTATCTGGTTTCGTATTGATTGCCGAGGCTTCACCAGGTAAACGGAGGGCATCAGACGCCGATGGAGCCGAGTATTCTAGGGACAGGAAGCGTGCAAGAGACAAATCGGAGCCTGTGGAGACCGCGGAGTCTCCCGCACCCGCGACGCCGTCTGCGATTCCATCAACAGCAGGAACGAAAGATGCCAAGGGTTCGTGACGTTTTGAGCTGCGTTCATGCATTGGTACTGACTTTAGGCCAATAGAACGCAAGCGCTTCCAAAGCGTCATTCTAATGTTGCATGCGCAGATAACAGCGCACAGAAACGGCACGATCTTCCATAATCCTATCAAGCCTTCCGAAGCCCCGGATTATCAAGATATTGTGAAACGACCCATGGACTTGAAGACGATCAAAAACCGGGTGAAAGATGGACGAATCAGTTCGTCGAACGAGTATCAGCGAGACATTTATCTCATGTTTGCTAACTCGTTGATGTATAATCGACCAAATTCGGATATCTATATGATGGCTGAAGAGGTGAGTAGGGATTTATTCTCTCGTTTTTAGTATGTCTTGCTTATGAAGATCCTAGATGATGCTGGATAGCGAAGCTGAGATTCAGAACTTCCAACAGACGGAGGCGTACAATCTTCGAACACGCGGCTAGAGTAAGAGTACTTAAGCTGTACCTGATTGTATTGTATTGGACCCTATATTGTAAATGTAATCTTCTCGCGTGTTTTTATGGTTTTTTGGAGCGCGGAAGTAAAGCAAGAAGCGAGCACGTGAAAGGACATTGTGCGGTGCGGATCAAGGATCATCAGTTGATCCGTCCTTCCGTCGTGCCGTGCGCCCCAAAGGTCGATCAAGACTTGAATCACAGGCCCCAATATATTTTAAATTCATTCTTTCCTATTATCCTCATCCACATCAGTTTTCATCGTCGTGTTCTGTGCTATGCCTGCAGTTTATCAAGATGGAGCAACAACGACAGAGCTGCCTTCATCCTCGAGTCGAGCTCATGAGGACTTATATACAAACTATGTGGATGAAAGGTTCGTACCTACTCAGCTCAAGACAAACTGTGTGCTCATGCCTAGCAGCCACATGGAAGCCTTTGCACACGCGCTCAATGCAGAGTATTTCGTAGACACCGACCTGTTGGATACCCCAAATCACTCGCCCAGCGCTCTCAGTCTTGCCAGTGGTCAACAACACCAACAACATAATTCGAACTCCTTTCTTTCACAACAGGGGTATGCTAATGGAGGCAGGACGCCTCGCATACGGAAGGTGTCTGCACTATCTGATTTTGCGCCTGTGAACCTTCGAGTGCGGAAACGACGGAAAGGCACGAAGCATCAGCATCATGTGCATGAGAGGAGACAGGAGTGGTTGTTCGTGCTTGTCCGATGGCCGCTATTGGTGCGCACATCCTTCATATATACCTCTAATTCCCTTTATGACCAACTTGTTGTGTATAGATACTTATATTCCTATTTATTTTTTTCGAGTTTGGCATGTACGTGGCAGTCCGGCAGTTCGTGATCGCGAAGGAATGGTTCACAGCATGTACGTGTCTTCCTCGCCACACACAAACACACACTCTCTTAAATGAATGTATGGTTGACATATGTAACAGGGCGTGGCAGGAAGGGTCAACTCCGCAAGAAGCTCCGTGCAGCGTCGACATATGAAGAATGGAAGGAAGCTGCTCTGGAATTGGATGAATATCTTGGGTTTGATGAATGGAAGCGGATAGATGAAGATCCGTTTTATGACTGGCGCCTTGTTCGCAAGGTGCTCAGGTCTCTTCGAAATCTGAGAAGAGCCGATGATGCGCGAGGGGTACTCGGTGTATTGGAGACTTGCTTACGGACGAACTTTGCCGGTGTAGAGAGCGCACGGTGAGCTGCTTCAAGACTTGGAAACAAACATGTGAAGCTAAACCTTCTATTTGTAGAGTTTATAGCGAGGTACGTCTTGGACTGCACATATGCGTTCTGTTTGACTCAATGCGCACTCGGGTAGACTTTCTATGGAACGAAGGACCTTATGGAAGGTGAGAGCAATTTATGGCTGGAATCAGCATTCATCAGAGACTCAGCGGGCTGGCACAGCTTACATTATGGAGGTGGAGAAAGCGCTAGCCTACATTCGAGAATCTTCGGTTCTGTCAATTGAAGAGAAGCGCCGCTTCTTTAAGAGCGCGAACATGAACCTCGGCATTTCTGCGCTTTGCCTATCGGGCGGTGCAACATTTGGATACTGTAAGCTATTATTCATCGTACGCATGTATTCTTGGCTCAGTGACGTTGTGCTAGATCACTTTGGAGTTATCAAGGCCTTTGTAGATGCTGACCTTCTTCCACGAGTAATCACTGGGACCTCGGCGGGTGGATTGGTCGCTGCACTAGCCGCCACACGGACAGACGCCGAGTTAAAGACATTGCTGGTACCAGAATTGGCTCACAGGATCACAGCATGCGAAGAGCCTTTCCCTCAGTGGTTTAAGAGGTTCTGGAGAACTGGTGCAAGGTTCGATAGCGTTGATTGGGCGAGAAAGGTAAGTTGGTTGAACGAATTAGAGTAGGTAATTTGATACTGAAGAGTATTGGTAGGCATGTTTCTTCACAAGAGGCTCCCTTACGTTCCGCGAGGCATACCAGAGGACAGGTCGCATCTTGAACATATCCGTCATTCCTGCCGATCGACATAGCCCAACGAAACTGTTGAACTACCTCACTGCTCCTGATACGGTCATCTGGACTGCTCTCATTGTGAGCTTAGTAGAATAATATGTGTTAAGAGGTGACAGACTAACACGACCTTATTGATATTAGGCTTCTGCGGCAGTTCCTGGCATCTTGAACCCCGTTGTACTCATGCAAAAGACGAAGGAAGGAAATCTAGTTCCTTGGGACTGGGGCTCGAAATTCAAGGATGGTTCGCTGAGGTCCGATATCCCACTTCAGTTGCTTAATCATTACTTCAATGGTATTAGGTTTCTTTTCGAGCATCTTCTACATTCAGCTGGCTAACATTCCGTCTGATAGTCACCCATCCCGTCGTGTCTCAAGTGAACCCCCACATCCATCTATTTTTCTTTGCTCCTCGAGGATCAGCTGGGAAACCGGTCGCTCATAGGAAGGGTAAAGGCAAAGGCATGTGGTCTCTCCTCAACAATGTTTACCGTTGACTCAGACAATGTGCATAGGTTGGAGAGGAAACTTCCTACTCTCAGCAGCGGAGCAGTGGTTGAAGCTCGAGCTTACGAAGAACTTCAAAGTCATTCGTGATCTGGACCTGCTCCCTCAGCTTCTGGGTCAAGATTGGTCGAGCGTTTTCCTGCAGAGGTTTGATGGTACCGTTACGTGAGTTGCCTTATCACAGATGAAGGAGTACCTCTGACAGGTGGTATAGAATTTGGCCAAAGACGCGCATCAAGGTAAAGTTTTCTGCAATTGGATAGATCTTAGTACTGGTACTAATACTGTGAGCAGGATTGGATTAACATCCTCAGCGATCCGTCGAGAACTGAATTGGAAAGAATGCTGAGAGTAGGACAGGCTGTGACTTGGCCAAAGGCACGCTCTCGTTTTTTCTAAGTCTCCTTATACTGAACAATCTCGTAGTTGCATATGATCGAAAACCGGCTACGTTTTGAGCGTGAAGTTCTCAAAGGCCGTCGAGCAGTGCGGAGGGCAATACTACCTCGCGAGCCTGTACCACCAATGGACATGGATCCGGGGAATGCGCCCGACGTCAGTATGGGTGGGGCGTTAACTCCCGAAAATGAACATGGAGAAGTTACTTGGCCGATGGACACAGATACAGATACGACTCCGTTCAAGTATGACAATAAGAATGGGAAATTGCGTTTGTGGCCTCGAATGCAAGACCAGCAGGCGTCGGGGACATCGACACCTACAGAGTTAAAAGACAGTCAAGATCCGTTGAAATCTGCTGCGAGGAGAAGAAGATGGACTTCGCAGCTGCTCCAGAGCGCGGAACGAGATGCTGGAACGGATGGTGCGAAGAGAGATTATGGACTTGGAGAACCCGATCCTGTACCTGAGGAGTACCCTGCAGTCGACACTTCAGCACCAGAACGTCCGGGATTCATGCACTTTGCACATCTCCCCTCAGGAGTCTTGCGTTCACTACGCGAACACTCTTTCAGGAGATTGTCTTCTCCGTTCAAATCTCCCCACGGGAAAGGGAAAGAAATACCTTCAGACCAACAGGAACAACAGCAACAGGAGCCGGCGGACTTGGCGTGGAGCAGTGACAGCTCAGAGTTGACAGACGAACTCGACCTACCTGAAAGCGACTTTCGCGACGAGAATGTTAATCTGTTCCGTAGTCCTGTCATGTCGTCGAGTAGAGAGCTGTGAGTCTTCTATTCTTCCAAACCACTAATGTACATGATTGATTACATGGCTGCATAAACAGGTCGCCGGATCCTCAGATCTAATGACTATTGCTATTCTTCTCTTCCTTCCTTTCTCGCTTAATGTAAAAATACGTCACTCATCCATACCTTGTTCTTACTTAATGTGCTGCACATCTTGTGTCGGAGATATACGACTTACTCGAATATAGCTGCTGCAATGCAACAGCGTTGGTTCGTCTTCTTACGTGTTGTGAAGGTAATTAAGAGCAGGCTTTCAGAAGACGATCCATCTTCTGCGACGCACTTGCAGCATAACCACCCTATAATGAACAAAACCAAATTCATACAAGCGTACTTAGTAAATCCTCGCGAATAAGTGAATTGAAAGGACGTACACCCCCGAAGAGTAGCGCATGATTGAGATAATGAAAGAGCTCGTACAAGTCCACACGAAGGTCATATTGGTTGACGGGTTCTGCCTTTGGGTGGAGTTCGTGGTATTTGTTGAAGAAAGCAGAGCCGAAACCGCCAAAGATACGAGCGATAGCAAGGCTAGATAATAATAATAGGAGGCAAACTGTGAAGAACCGATGGACATAGGGTAAACAGATGCATGTTGGACGTACTCTGCTTCGTTGTGCCCGTAAAACGAAGAGGGGTCATATACGACGGGCTCGCCTGTAGATGAATCTACTCCTGTGTTTCCACTCTACAGTCTCGTGTCAGCCGTTTTCAAGTACCTCGTTTCAAGCCTATGTGCTAACCCAAAGATCACCGTGAAGCAGGACTGGCTCGATCTTCAGAGGGCGAAGCAGGTGAGGAATGACGCTAAAAAGTCAATCAATGTAAATGCACATCTGGATAATAATGGGAATGCGATAGAGGACAGAGGACGTACACCTCTCGCACTCTACGTATCTTCGGACAGAGCGAATTGTAGTCTCCCTGCTCCTGTAGACCTTTCTGTAAACCACCGATCAGGGCATCATAGCATTCCTCCCAGGTCTCACAATAATCGAATAGGGAGAGCATACAGCCTCAGAACATGACCTTCTGCGATATTGAGCTGGCGTTACGCACTTCATACCACCCATTCTCCAGTCTCGTCGCCCCACAGAAAGTCGGCACATCGAAGCCGAAACCCTTCTCGCTCTTATACCTATGCAACTCCGTAGCAAGCCTCGTCGCAAGTTTCGTCAACGTCTTCGAATCATGTCTTCTAATGTCAAGGTAATCCGAAATCATATACGGAGTCCCATCATCGTCCACTCCAGAATGAAACACTTTAGGGGCTAAGCCTGGAGCGGCGCGGTATATGTGTTTGAGTGACTCTATTTCGCCGATATATTGTTCTCGTTCTGAGCGTCGCCCGCATTTCGCGTAATACTTCTTTCCAGAGGAGGCGGAAGTGACGATGGGAAGGTTGAAGAGAAATTTTGCTCCTGGCTCTATTTCTGAGAGCTTTTGGCTCAGGATTCGGGCAACCATTGTGCAGCTGGTGCGGTGCAAGTTGTATTGTACTGTACTGTACTGAACTGAACATGATCGTCGATCACGTCGATCTTATTACGCCTCAGATTTGGGGTGAACCAGATTCGGCAGGAGGACTTCCGGACTCATAAGGCTCTGTGTTACCAGCAAGATCCATGCATAGCTCTTCCTCTCTTGACCACACCACGACAACATTTCAATGACGACTACAGAAAGTACTTGGGATGCTCACTCACAACAGCGAGAAGAGATGCTTCGTGCAGCTGAGCATCGCGTTCAGGAGCACCCAGCTCCTGACATTCGACAATTACAGCATATACACGACCTGAAGCAGCAGTTCCGGCGCTTAATCGAGCCGGGCATTATGCGTCACAATAACAATGAAAACGCATTATTGGCTTTGAAAGTACGCTGTCTATGCATATCATTTTACCCCTGACAGAAGTGCAAAGCCGTCTGATTGTGACTTCCAGACACTAGAGACACTCTCATCTAACCTCCTCCGAGAACCCGAGAACGAGAAGTTCCAGAGATTCAAGCCTACTAATAATGCTATCAAGAAACGACTGGTAGATGTCATGGGTGCTTTAGAGTATGCTGTAGCCGTGAGTGATGCTTCTCGCTTGCCTTGAATGTGCGTCTCATTGGACCGTATCCTAGATGGGTTTTCATCACAAAGTCAGTGCCCGGTAGCGCGTATGGTCTCAGGCCTCAGGTTTTAATAACTATTCCCAATCAACTATCCGAAGGTTGAAAATTTCCAGCCCCTATACGTCTTCAACGATCGTCATCTCGAAGAACTGCGAATCGGGAACGAGATCCTCAAAGAGACCTTGACTCGGGAAGCCGAGAAGGCCGCGCGGGCTTCGCATTCCAAGCTGCCTTCTGTTAAGGAGCAGCAGGAAATTGCTAGACAACGAGTCAGTTTTCGATTTCAGAATTCATCTCATAGAGGGACCTTTCTGACCCCCCTCCTCCTCGCCTTTCCCAAACCCGTAAAGATCCAGCTCCAATTCCATGAAGATCGGTTAGAGAAACAGGAGCGGGACAAACGAGAAGCGGAGCTACGAGCGGCGCGCGAAGCGGCGGGGGAAGTTGCACCTCCAACGCCGACCACGGCTAGCACTTCGCGCATTCCAACTGGAGGCATGACGCTGAGCGGACATGTTGAGCATACTGCTGAAGGTCCGACGCGGAGGGTACCTTATGAGGATGACGATGAAGACGAGTAATCTGAACGTTGGTGTATTTCTTGCTGTGTCAAAAGATACGTTTCCTAGGTGCTTCATAATTGTCACGGAACCTGTGTTGTGATAATGTTCTATTGCATTGATGTAAACTCTATAAGATTTGTGCATATCATAACGAAGACAAAGCAGATCGAAATGTGAAAGAGAAAGCAAGAATTAACAATCGAATTTTACAAATGGCACAAGCAAGAAAGCGAAATAAAAATCTCTAACAAATGAAAAGTACATCATCCATGCCCCGAAAATCCAAAGCAAGCACTCGACAAAACCACCAAGACTACCAGCCATCACCGAAAGGGAAACTTGGTTCGATCAAGTTTTGATACCTGTCTGTCCATTTTCCCTGTTGATACCGCGGCTTCGGGAACGCGGTTGGAGCTCGGAAGGGATGGCAGAGGAGGCATGGGAAATTCAGAAAGGTCTTTCATTGAGACGCGTGAAGGATTGTCTACTTGGGATACAGGCTTCGAGGCTGGGTGAATACGTATTAGGACGTAATTTATGACGAAGAATGGAAATAACGAACCAGGAGAACCCCAGTGCCTCGCCTTCTCGAGCACGATACTATCCCTAGCAGGCTTTCGTTCGCTACCAGCGACACGACGCAGTTGACTTGCACTTCCCCCATAGCTTCCGGTAACGTTACTCTCCTCATGAACAGATGACAAATGTCTTAAAGATTGAGAGCGCGATACTCCAGATGAGGAAGACATCGTTGCTTGACCAAGGGACATGGACCTCCGTATCTCTGAAGGCCGTATGGGGATATGCGACAGTCTCGCGGCACCTGTACTTGGAGTTCTACGTATACGTGCCTCCTCTCCTGGAATATCTTGCGGTACGTCCGCTGCTTTGCGCACTCGCGGAATAGCCACCGACTCCTTTCTCGACTCTGGCAGTGTCACTTCTTCAGTATTCAGAGGAAAGACAAGTTCGATGAGATCCTTGTGCGTTCGCCTCGGTCGTCGACGCGTCTCGTGAGAAGAGATTGAAATGCGAGGTACTACACGCGCTTGCTGTGACAGCGTGAGATCAACGAGTTCTTGGTGCGTCTTGCGTGGACGTCTACTAGGCGGAACAGTTACGACTTGTATCGACGGATAAAGCTCAAAGTGGGGGTATACGGCGGCATCTGTGGAAACGAATTAGGCCAATCCTCTACCAGAAATTTGGAAATTTACAAATGTCAAAAGCCGGATATTCAGCTTCTAGCTTCGTTGACAACGTACTCGATAAAGGCGTCGGGTCAGAGACGTGACCTGATCTGTAGATATCGAAGTAGGGATAGACCGGAGCATCTACAGTACAAGCAGGATAAGAATCAAGTCGGAAGTACGCAATATGCAAGCATACTGGTAGTACTTACAGATATCCATTACCGGATATTTCGCATCTAATTCAACTCGACAAGGTTCACGCCAGTATTCAGGAGTAGAAGCTACACCGGAGCGGTAGATGTCAAAGTATGGGTAGACCGCAGGATCTAAAGCACGCGGTCAGAGACAAAATAAGATGACCAGAGAGTGAACATGACACTTACAGATAACCATTAAGGGATACTTTGCACCTAACTCAACACGGCAAGACTCGCACCAATTCTCAGGGGTAGAAGCTACACCGGAGCGGTAAATGTCGAAATATGGATATACGGCTGGATCTGAAAGAGCATCAGAACCCTGGTCAAATATCAGAGCTGGAAAGTAATGAATCTTACAGATATCAAAGTTCGGGTACATAGGACCTGATAGCTCTACCTTCAGCAGATCATATAGATTCTTTTGCGCCTCCTCGACGTGACCCGGGTAGATCTCAAGGTCCGGATAGATAGCCGGGTCTTTCAGAGGGAAAGAATCTTAGTTGAAATCAACAAAAAAGATATGATTACTCACAGATACTGAAGTTTGGATACTTCGCACCGAGTTTGACATCGACCTCCTTAGTCGAACCGTGTACAGCAGGCCCTTCGGGGTACAGATCGAAGTGCGGGTAGCAGGCTGGATCTAGATGACACAATTCAGAAAGATTCAAACACGTTTCATTCAGAGAACTCACAGATGTCAAACCGAGGGTACACTACCGGCAGAGAAACGTTCACCGGATGAATAGTATCTTCAACTTGCTGATAAGGCCATACGTGCCGCCAAGGTGAGGCCTTCTGCGACCTTATGACATCGGATTTCGGGACACTTTGCTTCTGAAGGGATGGTCTTTCGCTTTTAGTTTTCACTACAGGAACGATTTTGACGACAGCGGTGCCTTTAGCGCTGTAAGACGCAGGGTACAATTCAAAGTTCGGGTAAACAGCAGGGTCTAGAAACCATAATAAACAAACTGTCAACTTAGTAATAATCTTATTAAAACTTACAAAGGTCGAAAGATGGGTACACCCCCTCCAATCGGACATTTACCGGGCGAGTGACATCCTCGACTTGTTGATACGGCCATACGTGCTTCCAGGGTGACACTATGCGTTTCCGCAGAGTGCCAGAGTTGGAAGGCAAAGCACGCTTTTGAGGGGGTGGCCTATCTCCAATGGTTTTCACCACGAGCGATGCAGGATACAAGTCAAAGTACGGGTACACTGGCGGATCTGGAGCAATGTCAGAAATTGATAGAATTTCTTAAAAAGGAATGAAGAGATACAGGGACGAAGGCAAGGATATGCTGGCTCCAAGCGAACTGAAATGCCTTCTTGCGGATTTTGCTGAGGTTCTACGGCATGACCAGGATAGATCTCAAAGGCTGGGTAAACAGCTGGATCTGAAAGTGTGTCTGATCAGTAAAAGTATTATAAGACGAAGTTGGATAGCTCACAGATACTAAACATCGGATATCTAGGTTCAAGATGAACGTCAATCTCTCGAGTAGTGCCGACCGCGACCGATTTCACAGGGTAGAGATCAAAGTGAGGATAGACCGCCGGATCTAGTCTCAAACGTGAATAACACTGAAATACCCTCGAGGCTTGATGAAACTCACAGAGATCGAACGAGGGGTAGACCGATGGCAGCCGAACTTCAACTGGCGAAGTGACATCCTCAGCCTTTTGATACGGCCAGAGATGATTCAAAGGCGTCGTCGCGCGCTTTACGGCTACACCTGTATGAGCATGCAGATCCTGTCGACGGCTGGGTTGCCTAGCAGTCTTGACAGGTACCGCAACCGCAGGGTACAAATCGAAGTGAGGGTAGACAGCAGGGTCTATGAACGTATGATTCAGAAACCAATCATTCCCATAATGGAACTTCGAACTTACAAAGAGAGATGCAAGGATATGCTGGTTGTATGCGTACTGAAATCGGTTCTCGCGGATCCGAGTCGGAGGATTCAGTGTAGGGCCAGACGAATCTCCACGGACGTGAATTCGGAATTGCATCAACACTCGTGAGAGCCATCAAATGTGGTTCTTTGTCGCCCGCACTAACTGATCGGAGATTGCGTCTTGGCTCCAGCAACGCCCTCTCTTCATCATGACCATCAAAGAACATGCTTCCAACGCCAGGCGTGGGTAAGTAGAAAGGCGTCGCAGGGCTTCTCGGCCATTCCAATGGTGCACCCCAGCTTGTTGCCGTGCTTGGAGTTATGGGTCTGCTTCCAAGCTGACGCATTGCGAAATCGACAGAAGGAGCACGAGAGTACGGAGCTGGGCTTCCGGGCCACTCGGAAGGTGGACCCCAGCTTGTTGCAGTAGTTGGCGTGACCGGCCTACTTCCCAATCCACGCATAGCAATGTCAACTGAAGGGGCCCGTATTTCTGACACAGGACTGCCAGGCCACTCAGAGGGTGGTCCCCAGCTCGTCGCGGTAGTCGGTGTCGGTGGGACGTCCTCAAATTGACGCGCAGCAATATCCGGAGAAGGTAAGCGGTCGACCAAACTCAATACAGATGAGAATGGATCGTAATCCGGAGGACCAAAAGAAGTGCAAGTCGTCGGCGTAAGGCACACGGAACCTTCAAGACGTGCATCGAGGTGCACAGATGGTGGTCGAGATATTTCTGCGTAAGGTGGGATAGGGTCGAGGTAGTCTGCGGAGAGTGGTCCTGCAGAGGAGATGCTCCATGTGAAGTCATCCAGATTAAGCGGCTCGTTCGCTGCGACAACATCAGACTCGACTAGAGGTTGGTTGTTCGGCATATTTGCCGGATCGAGCGAAACTTGTCCAGTAGATGCGATAAAAGGTGACTTAGCAAATGTCGAAGACGCGCGCCAGTTTTCAACCTTCTTCTCGACATCGGAGCGTCGCTGAGTCGCTGTTTGAGGTTCATCGCCTTCCACAGCGATAGTTACAGGGACTGGTATTGAAGTTGGCGTTTGCGCGACGGGAGAGAGCACGAGACGCGGCTGCTCGGCATCTGTCGGAGACAAAGCGATCCGAGAGGCGGGTCGAGGCATGGCCAGAGGCTTGATAGATGAAACATCTATGCGGTCTAGAAGGGATAGCTTCCTCGGGACGTGCCTTACCACAGGAGTTTTCCGTTGGATAGTTACAGACACATCGTCTCCTGGCCCAAATGACTCCTCGGTATGATCGAAGTTTGTCGTCCGGCTATCCTCGCGCCGGTGGTTGGTATTAGCAGCGAGGGAAGCAGGGACCGAAGCAGAGGCAACAGAACCCATGCCCATGTCTACAGAGTTTCGGACCGAACTTAACCAAATGTCAAACCATCGTGCTTTTCGCAGGTCAAGGTCAAATTCGATACGCCCTGCAATAGGGAGACCTCCCATTGTGTGTAGTGACTGTCGCTCGTCGAACGCGGAGCCCCAGAGGATCGACCATGATTCATCTGAGATGCGAGGTGCGTACTGAACGCCTCCTTCCGACATTTGAAGGTAGATACAGATGCCCGTAGTACTCGGAAAGCGAACTCGCGGGCGATCGCAGTCACTTGGCCAGATAGCTACGTATTTATATGAGAGGCGGAGCCAAGAGGAAATGAGTCAACGTAAATGAAAGGAGCGAATCAGCTTGATGACTGCACCCGAGAAAGATTACGCATTAGGAACTTGAGAAGAAACTTACACTTGGCAGAAGGGGCAGTAGCACGCCTTGGGATGTATGCAGCGACGCATTCAGGAACGTGCCGTTCCCGTGTTCATGGGCGACCGCAGGCGGAGGAATAACCATTACGAGCCATCGCGTCGCCGAGCGAGGCGCTGCACGCAGGTCATTCCGCAGAGATACCGGGTGCAGATACGTAAGATTCGAAGGTCGGCGAAATCGACCATTCATATTTGGCGTCGACGCCTGCGTTTGCGATTCTAATCCAGCTGTCGAATGATGATACGTTTCTGACGTGTCGACCCTTGTGAAAGATGAGGATGCGCCAATGTCAGTATAGGCGTGCAAATCCCGAGAGACGATGCTCATTGGTGGTAATGGTACCGAGTCGGCCGTGATTTCTGTCTCTGGCGGACTGGGTGGATGGGGATTGACTGGGCGAGGGATATCGAAAGGTGAAGGCTTGTGGAATGGGGGTCGGGTAAAACGGGACATGGCGGAGGCGCGAAGCTGTTTTGTAGCTTAAGCGAATAGATCTAATCCTGGTTCGAGATGTCGCTGACAGAAAGTTGATATTATGCGACTAACGGCCCAAAATAACGAGCGTAAGTTTCGTCAGATACTGGAACGTTGGCTGCTCTCCAGGAGACAAGATGCGTTGCGATCGAAGAGCAGGGATTTTTAAGACGGAGAGACAGAATTAAAAGGGATAAAAAGGACAGGAAACCAGACAAGCTTGAGAGACTTAAGAGCTATCAAAGTCCCAACGGTGAGAACGAACAAAATGAGCGCGAATCTGAGGTCTGTGATTTGATCACGTCCGTAGAGGAGGATATCCTGGAAAGCCCTGGTAACGCTCCGTGTCCCTGACTTAGTCAACTGTGTGTGAAGAAGGGCCAGCCTTGAGACTAATACGAATGAAAGCTAAGGAGCGAAGAGAAAGGAAAGACCGGACGAGAACGAAAGGCGGTCGACGCTGTCCTGACTGGAGAGAGCACAGCAGAAGAACCGGCAACCAAGGATCCGACTATCACATATAACTGTGCCCATTCGCATCACCCAGGCAACCGGCCGACACTCTGTCGACAGCCGGTCTCGCAATTGCGACGGCGGCAAACATTTGGCGTCCTGATTGCTGATACGTTTGAAAATACCGTGTCTCCAAGAAGATAGGATCCATCACACTAACCTCTGATCACGTAAGCTCTAGAACTCTTATATTATGTAATAATAATCATCGTTGGTTATTTCATGCTTACTACTTCGTTGACAGTAATACCAACTAGTGTGATTTGTCATGATTATACCCCTCTCCTGAACCTGAAACATCTGTTACGCTGTGTATAGGTGCTAACTAACAATGTCGTCAACCATCAATTCACGGAAGAGCATCAAAACCAAAGAACCCATCGAAGTGCGTCTCCTCTATCATGTTTCGCCATATTTTAAACTCTAGTGTTTAGAAACGAAGGGAAAACGGCGAGATTTCATGTGCAGAATGTCGGCGGTGAGCAATCTATTCACCTTCGAGGCTAGCCGAGCCACTCATGGGCCGTATAGACAAAAACTTAGATGCGATAAAGCAGTACGTACTGGTCAATAGCTAGACTTACCAGTGCCTGCATAACAAATCGACTACAGGTGCCTTGCGGAACATGCAGACGTAAGGGATGCGAATCTATTTGTCCGAACGGTGTGTTATTTTCAGAATGCCGTGAAGTCTCGTTCTAATTAAAGAACATTCAGGGACACTGGCGCCTGTTCATGTCCCTCGGCTTGCCTCGGGAGACACGGATCTGCGAATGCACAAGCTACTTCAAATGTCCAAGCGAGTCCGTCAACTTGAAGATGCTCTTCAGATAGCTCATTGTTCCGTACCCGGAGCAACGACGCATCCATTGCTTTCTGAGGAGCTGTTAAAAGTGAAGAACATCACTAATGCACCGCCTCCCGTGAAGAGTGAGAGCGATGCTTCCGATGAGGAGACAATAGACATGGTTGGGACTTTGGTAAACATGGGACGCGGAGTAGAGTCATATCTGGGCGACGTAGGTATCTTTTCTATTGTACGCTTGAACTTCCACTCACATTTCATGGTAGGAGTTTGTCATTGTAAGTTTCTAGTAATCATAACTACGCCAGAGTTCCGGTCTAACCGACGACAGGAACATATTGGTTCGGCTGAAGCCATGCACGTCAGGGTCAATTTACCACAGGCATCACTCGTATGCCCACCTCCAGCAATTTTTCCCTTTAAGCCTCTCTTTCTTCCAGCGGAGGAGATTCAGGCTCAGATTGAAGATAAACTTCCCTCGTACGAGCGAGGATCTGCCCTTATCGAAGCATACCTCGAGAACATTTCTTGGCTCGTGAGAATGGTCGATCGAGAGCAACTCATGGAAGAACTCATGCCTCAGATCTATCGCAGGAAACGTCCTGGCCTCGGCAGCGCTTCTCACGAGACACGCCGCACGCATCCTCACGTGCTTGCTCTATTATTAGCAGTCTTCGCTACTGGAGCAGTTGCAGATTTGACACTGCCTCCGTGGAATGAGGAAGCGGATTTATATTATCATTTATCTTGGACAGCTATGGGCCTCGAGTCGCTATTCAACGGTACAAATCTGTATACGATTCAAGCATTGGCAGTTCTCGGAGGCTATGATATATTCTCTTGCCGAAGAACTTCTCTCGAGAACAGTTGGAAAATCGTTAGCTTTTGCTTGTCGCTTGCTACTAGTGTAAGTAAGTCTGTCTCTAGAAAGCATGTACTCATACTCGTCTGTCCTTTAGATTGGCTTGCGTTAGTAAAACAGCATCCATTTTCTTTGGCCGATTTTCTGACGTGTTTGCTCTCGGAAATAGACCGAGATCCAACTCATTTTGATCTTTCTGCAAAGCAGGTACAGCGCAGAAGGAGGCTGCTATGGGAGCTTCATTCTATGGACGTATGGAAAGTAGGTCAAGTCTAATGCTTTATTGATTGCAGAGACTAACTTCGAGTTGAGAGCGTTGGGACAGGCAGACCTATGGCGTTGTATCCCTCTGTCGTTGACTGTGAACTTCCCGAGGATACGGAGGCTACGATCACTAAAGATGGCGCCAAGTTGCCAAGCTGTATGCATTCTCATCATTTATATGCGTTGTCATCTAACTTCTAGGACGTATTGAACAGTTTGGAGGATTCGCTACACATACTCAAAAGAAATCATGGCCGGAATAGTTGATAAATTCACCTCAGTTCGACCGTTGAAGTACTCCGAGGTCCTGAAAGTGGATCAGAAGATCCGTGGTTTTGATTTAAACATGTTCTTACCAGCAAATGGCCCAGGACACTTGAGGCATCTATTGATGGTTCTAATAAAGGACGCAAGTGAGTCCGTTTCTTGATCATGCTTAGATGCATGGAGTGACTATCCGGTCCAGGTCTGCTTCTGTTGCACCGTAATTTCTTCGTGCGTGCGTTGATTGAGAACCCGTCGGATCCAACACGAAGTCGTTTCGCTCCCTCTTTCTTGTCCACGTACCGGACTGCATCAACGATATTACGCGCTGTACGAGCCCTTGTGAATGATCAACCCCACATAATCGCCAGAGTCTGGCCATTCTGGGCTCATGCACTTTCTGCAAGCGTAATGCTCGGCTCGGTCGCTGCTTGCGATGCATCGTCCCTTGCACCCCAGGCATTTGTAGAGTTCAACAATTCCATTGAAATGCTTGGAAAAATGCAGATTCATCCGCTTATTAGAGATTTGATGGTACGCCTAACTTTGCCATCCCTGAAATTTCGGATATTGATGTTCTTTAGCCTACCGTGTTGCAATTGCGTGATCGAGCATATGGGGTCCTCGTTCGACATAACATTAATGTACCATATCCTCAACCCCCGGGGCCAGACGTGCCTACAACAGGAAGCGCAATTGAGCATAGTATGGTCATAGACGCGGGAGGGTTACCTCAAAACAACGATGATAGCCTCTTTCGCGATTCACAGGGGATGACATCCGCATTCCTTGATGGAAAAATAAGCCAAATGATGACTCCTTCCTCTTCGACGACGCCATCGTCTGGGCTGCAGCCGGGGGCAACATCCTCTCATCAATGCTCGGAGACGTCGAGGAGCAGCTCAAGCTCCAGTTTGCTCAATCTCAATCAGGAGGATCCAGTTGGCAGTGACTTGCTTCATCAGTCTGCATTCGTGCCATCTCCATGTGGTGTCGCGCCCAGTTACCAGGAGCTCTTACACACATCCGGGAGCTTGCAAGGTACTTCTGGAGATGTGGGGGCTGATTCCATTCATCAAAGCGCACTTCACACACCGCCAATGATGCAAGCCAATGCGGGTCGAAGCGAAGTACCACAGTCCTTAACGCACTTGGCCAACCACCATGCTGGGGGACAAAACTCTGGTGTTCCTCAACACTCGGGCCCGAGCTCACACTCTTCGAGTGAAAATGGGGAAAGCAACAACTTTCATGCACCATCCAATGCTGGTTTAGAGGCCTTCATGTCTGGTCAAGGAAGCAGCGAGCAGACGCAAATGCAACTGGACCCCTCACTCAGCTTTGATTCATTATCGAATCTTCCGCTGGAATCGTTCTTTAACACAGATTTTGACGTTAGCTATGACATGCGTGCGGCTGCAGGACTCGGAGACGAGAGTGTTCTATCGCATATTTCGGAGGACCTGGCTGCCTGCCGTACTATTTTGACGGATTCGCGATTTTTCGGATACGGGTCGGGTATGGTGGGGACTCCCACGCAACTTTGAGGGTTCTTTATGATAATATCTTCTATATGTTTGTCTCGTTTCTCCCGCTACAATCAGGCTCGACATTATGTATTTCAATGAACGGACGCGGAGGAGAGCGATATGATTATTCATGTAATATCAACTTGAGTTGTTAGATAAGTCAATACTATCATTGTTTTCTTTTAGATGAGGTTTGTAGTCCGAAGATCTTCTCTAATCTGTTGACAGAGAATCGCCTTTCCCATCATCAAATTTGTGGCGAACAGACAGAGAGCAAGAACCTCAATCGCCCCATTTTGGATATTAAAATTTACGTAATAATGTTGTGACGCGTCTCCGCAGGCGGCCTCAAGTACGAAGCGTTGCGCTCCTCTATCCCCTTTCAACCACCACCAACGATGCTCCTTTCAACACTGACTTCCCTCCTTCTCCTCCCTCTTGCCACCCAGGCTGGTGTGCACAAGCTCAAGCTGCACAAGATCAAGCATGAAAATGTGAATCCGGCGCTTGAGACGGCCTATCTGTCAGAGAAGTATGGCGGCCAGGCGCAGTTGCCCTTGTTGGGTGCAGGCGGCATGGGGCGTCAAATCAGAGTGAGCAGACCCTCGATCAATGAGGAGGGCGAGGACCTCTATTGGACCCAAGAAATGATCAATGGTGGACATAATGTTCCGCTCAGCAGTACGTCGTCATGGTAGTTCGACTTTCGTCATTCGTTTCTTGACGGTTATATCCGCCTGCACCTAGACTTTATGAACGCTCAGTACTTCACGACCGTCAGTCTTGGCACTCCTCCACAGGAGTTCAAGGTTATTTTGGATACGGGAAGTTCGAATCTTTGGGTGCCTAGTACTCAGTGCACGTCGATCGCATGCTTCCTTCACGCGAAGTACGACTCTTCTGCATCTTCGACTTACAAGAAGAACGGCACGGCGTTCAAGATCCAATACGGCTCTGGCTCGATGGAGGGCTTCGTATCGAATGATGCACTCAGCATCGGTGACCTGACGATTCAGGGTCAGGACTTTGCTGAGGCTACTAAGGAGCCTGGACTTGCGTTCGCTTTCGGAAAGTAAGCGTTTACTCTTTGCTCCTTGCATTAGGATAGGATTAGTTAATGTTGTTCAAACGTAGGTTTGATGGTATCCTTGGACTCGCTTATGACACCATTTCGGTCAACCATATTACGCCACCTTTCTACAGCATGATCAACCAGGGCTTGCTGGATTCCCCGGTCTTCTCTTTCCGCCTCGGTGCTTCTGATGACGATGGCGGTGAGGCTGTGTTCGGTGGCATTGACGACTCGGCATACACCGGCAAGATCAGCTATGTCCCCATCCGCCGCAAGGCTTACTGGGAGGTTGAACTTGAGAAGGTCTCTTTCGGCGACGATGAGCTTGAGCTTGACAACACGGGTGCTGCTATTGACACCGGTACATCCCTCATTGCCCTCCCGACTGACGTTGCAGACATGTTGAACGCTCAGTAAGTTGTCTTGCCTTGTTTGAGTATGGCCACTGCATGTGCTGACGATGATCGCGTGTCATTTCTTAGGATCGGTGCTGAGAAGTCCTGGAATGGCCAGTACACGGTTGATTGCAGCAAAGTTCCCAACCTTCCGGATTTCACATTCTACTTCAATGGTCAGCCATATCCTCTCAAGGGCAGCGATTACATTCTCGAAGTGCAGGGCACCTGCATCAGCTCGTTCACTGGCATGGACATTAATCTGCCTGGTGGTGCTCTCTGGATCGTTGGTAAGTGGTTAACGGCCAGTATTGGGAAGGAATTATAACTCGTGTTCTTTTCTAGGTGATGTCTTCCTCCGCCGGTACTTCACTGTCTATGACCTTGGCAGGGATGCTGTCGGATTTGCTAAGTCTGTCTAAACATGGAGACATAACGCTGTCCGTTCATTCTGAGTATGCTCGACCTTCCGGATCTAAGAAATTATTTTCTGCGATGTCTGGCGTTTACACCTTACTTCCGCTTTTGACAAGTGTATCATACTCTTAATGATTTCATGCATTTTTGAATGCTGAAACGGCATAGTAAAGCACATGTTTCTGAACATACCAAACAAGGTGCATCGCATCAAAGTGAACGTCGATCCGGAAGGTGCCTGCGTTATACGTTCTCACTGACAAGCATATGTGTCTACGTGTGTCCGAGCTGCTGTCCTTCTAGAGATCAACTTACATGATGAATCAGTCACTCTCTGACCAGTTCGCCAGAGCTCCTTTGATGAGTTTGATACTGAACTTTAGCTGACATGTTCACACGTCGACGTACTGAAAGATATTAATATTAATATTCATGACTATATAAGCTTCCGTGCAGCCGGGAAATTACTGCCACATCCTTCTGCGCCCTTCAAGTTCGTCCACGCACGAGGCCTCGCATTTGTGAAAAGGTTTTGGTACTATCATGGCCTCGGAGGAGGTAGGCAGAGTGCTTACTCTGCGCGATGCGCTCACCATAAATGTTCTGGGGGCACTCGTGAGTCGTCTGAGCGATTCCAGCCATCTTAAGTTGACTTCTTGATCTTTTCGCCTTTGGCGCAGGTTGTCCACCAGATCTACAAGAAGTACGAAATTGATCCTTCGAAACTAGGACTTACAGCTCTCCTCCTGGGCGGCGTCCCATCGCTCTCTGCATTCCTCCTCATCCGTCTTGAAGATCAAATTACTACCGGATCAATCATCCTCTCAATACTAACAGGCTTTGGAGTATATTATGCGACTCTGGTTGGAGCGGTGATTTTCTACAGAGTAGGTCCATTCCATCCGTTGGCGGGGTACCCTGGTCCGATGCTTCCGAGGGTAAGCAAGGTGTATGGATTGATGAAGATGGCGAGTGGAAAGAATCATGAGTGGCATAAGAAGTGAGTTGTTTAATACGCTCGGTGTTTCCGAAGAAATGCTGATATGCGGATTTGTGCTTGCTGAAGAATGCACGAGAAGTACGGGCCATGTGTTCGAGTCGGCGAGAATTCTAAAAGTTGTCTGGGGATTATCCGTTTATTTATCATTTCCTACTTAGGCCCGAATGAGCTTTCGATTGTCGACGCAGACATTCTGACCTCGGTTCTCGGCTCAAATGGATTGCCCAAGGGACCGAGTAAGCATTTTGAACTGTTCTCATCACTGAAAGTTCATTTCACTCACAATTTAACTTTCAGTGTGGGACGCCCGCCGAAACCCGCATGGCGTCCGAAGCCTCATCGCCATACGGGATATGCAAGAACACGCTCGCCGCCGGAAAGCTTGGAATCGCGCCTTCAGCACTTCTTCTCTCAAGGGATACGAGCCGATCCTTGTTCGTCGAGCTCTGCAGTTGGCTGATATGCTCGAGAAACGGGTGGGTGCCAAAGGAGGACCCCAGAAGGATGCAGTGAACTTGGTGGAGTGGATGAGGTATTTCACGTAGGTCTATGGCTCTTACTTCAATTACTGGGGGCTGTATGCTTATTGAGTCTGACTACCGAAAGGTTTGACTTCATGGGTGATATGGCTTTTGGAGGAGGCTTCGAGACGATGCGTGATGGCACGGAAAACGTGGGGATCTGGCATGCTCTCGAAGGCGGAGTGAAGTATGTATCTCTAGCTTGTTATTTCCTTCTTGTGAGCTGATCTCTCCTTTTGAAGAGGGCTGGCTATGATGCAACATCTTCCATGGCTTCTCGAGCTCTTGTACATGATCCCTGGGACCACCAAGAATGTGGACCTTCTGCGTGAGCAATCGCGGGCAGCTGTCAAGAGACGCAAGCAAGAAGGTTCTCTTTCTAAAGATCTCTTTCATCATCTCGTGGGTTGTCTTTCAATTGAATCGTGTATCAAACTTATTTACAATATCAATAGATTGACGAGGATGGCATGGAGAAAGAACCTCCGACGGATGCGGAAGTTATCTCTGATGGAGTGCTGGCTATCCTTGCTGGATCAGATACCACAGCGACAGTAATCAGCGGGCTTTTCTATCACCTGCTTCAACACCCTGAAGATTACATACGCCTCCAGGGAGAAGTAGACCAGACTTTCCCGCCTGGTGAGGGGGATGCTACTGATGCGTCGAAACTGTCCGAGATGGTGTTTCTCAACGCGGTGATGTCAGTATATCTAATATTCAATTCTGGCTAAGTTTGTTTCTGATTATAATCCCGCCAAAAGAAATGAAGCGCTCCGCATTAGTCCGCCTGCTAACGTTCTGCAACGTAGTACTACCGCTGAAACAGGTGCTAAGCAGCTTGGGAAGTAGTAAGCTGACTTTCAGTACGTTCTTGCTGTATATGCTCATTCTTGATAATTTAATTTAGCTACATTCCCGAAGGAACAGCAATAGACGTTCCAGCCTACACCCTCTTCCGCGACCCACGCTACTTCTCTCCCGCTCCAGAGGAGTTCTGGCCGGACAGGTGGTTGAGTACAAGCATGCGGAAACGCGCTCCGAGCTCCCGTCACTCCTCTGCTACTTCTCTCGCAAATGGAGATGTCACGATGAACGCGTCTGCTTTCATCCCATTCTCTTATGGCCCGGCTAATTGTGCAGGACGAAGTCTTGCTCTGGCGGAGTTGAGAATGGTTGTTGCACTTCTGATTCAACGATTTGAGATGCGATTGGAAGAGGGTATGATCCGAATGATTGGACGGAGAAGCTGGAGGATTGGTTCATTATGCAGACGGGGAAGTTGCCTGTGGTGTTTACTGCGAGAAATTAATTTGAGCATTGGTATATGGTCGTAGAGATATGTGAATCGGCTACTCGAGATGATTGATTTTTGGTGGTCAGGTAAAGAGCAAACATGGACCCACAAACATCAATTTTAAGTAGGCGATCATACCAACAGACAGCAGTACTGGTGATCGACGGGCTTTCCCGCGTGCCCGAATCTCCTGGTCTTGTTATCATTCAACATTCACCAGTATGGACTTCAAACGTCCAGACGGAAGACTTCCAAATGAGCTCAGAGACATAATCATCTCGTTCGACGGATTGGATGGTGTTGACGGTTCAGCGCGATTTGGCTTCGGTGCGCAACTTACTACTGCCGCCTTGCACTTAATTTCTTTCTCTCGACTTGCATGGTGTACTAATCTTGTGTTGAACTCAATTTATGTCAGGCGATACAAAGGCCCTTGCGTCTGTGTCAGGACCTATTGAGGTGAGACTTGCGGTTGAGCAGGCGAATAAAGCGACGTTTGAAGTGCTTGTAAGGCCGTTGAGTGGGCTGCCTGGTACGTCTCATCCACTCATTATATCTCTACTTCTACTTAATACTTGAGTCCTCACTTTCTTTTGTGCTTGCTATTCACAGGAACGGACTCTAAAGCATTGGCATCCGCGCTTCGAAACGCGCTTCTGCCGAGCATGATACTGACGACGAATCCGCGTACGCTCGTCCAGCTCGTCGCGCTCGCTTTAGCACCCACGCCCATCCCTCCACCGCGACACGCAAATCTATATTCCTCCCTGGACGATTCCGCGAAAGGGAAAAGAAAAATGAACGCGAGTATTCTAAGGACCAGTCCCGCGCTGGTCGCAGCGCTGATAAACGCGTCCTCACTCGCGCTGCTGAACGCAGCGTCCGTTCCGCTACGCGGAGTTGTGTGTGCTTGTTCAGTCGGGCGCGTACGGTCAACCTCCACCTCATTCTTGGGTCCAAATGAATCAGTGTTAATCGTCGACCCATCGTCGAATGAACTCAGCTCGCTCGACGGAACGGGGACGTTCGCCTTCCTAATCGCAGGTGACGCCTCATCCACAGGGGAACAGAGATTAAAAGCCGAGTTAGTATGGTCCCATTGGAACGCTACGCCGTTCGACGAAGACGAGCTCGCACGCGCGACGGAACTCGCGCGTGCAGGTTCGCTCCGCGTGCGGGACCACATGCGAGGTGCAATCGAGCAGGCTCTCTCTGTACTTACTGGAAGTCGGAGTAATATTAACGATAGTACTAGTAGTGGTATGAAGGATGTGAAGGTAAAGAATGAGGAAGATCTGGATGATGTGAAAATGGAGATATAATCGACTTGAAAAGCAAATTCCTCTGGACTGGCTGAGTGCGCTGTACGAACGGAAAACGAGAAAAAGGGACAACGCAAGAGATTGACTGGTATATATATGTACTGTAAGTCTGGAGCTGAAATGAGATGCGACGACGATTCGCGGGACGCATACACAATGTAATCCACTACATAGTACTCCTTCACACACATATGTATGAAGAAATAACTTGAAGTGCGCTCAACCACAGGACCAGCCCGACAATAGTGCGTTGCGATTTGAAAAAGCCCCACTACATATGTACTACCTTCTTAGAAGTAAAACAAGGATGCCTTAGACACAGCTTAGGAACGTTATAAGTTAATGTATATATATATATATTTCTAAGACAGAAAGCAATACTAATCAAGTGACGGTGGTGAGATGGAGTTCATCGATACGCAACTGTATATATGTGTGTATAGAGAAGGGAAGATAGATGAATGTATATATGCGAGGTGGAGTTTACTCGTTCGAGGATGGACCAAGGAAAGGGAAGAGGAAGTACATAACTTATGATCAATCCCGAACAAAGGGAAGGAGGGAGGTAGGGAGCGAGGGAAAGTCGGAAAGGGACAAACATCTTTTGATTCGAAGCAAAGAACTCACGCTAGTTCTCTACACTCCATGAAAGCAATCACAAACCTAGAAGGCACGAACCCGAACCCGAAACCAACAAAAACGAAGTAACGCGCACGATAAGTAAAAGAGAAGCAACTATCCCAAAAAGCAATGCATTAATATGCAAGGCGCATCCCAAACCTTCTTCCCAAGTCCGTTATTACGTTCGTGCGTACGGCATTCCGATTCGAAGATGACGAGCTCATGACGGGTATGATGCCAGCATAAGCCAAAAGACGACGCATGCAAATGACGTGGCTGCGTCAGCAGGTATACGAAGGAGAGAATGGGGAGCACCAGGTATGGGTAGGTCGGTATCTATCCGACAACCTTCGTTCCTCACTCCTATCTCGGACTCTATCACAGAAGCATGGAAGCACAGAAGGTTCAAGCCTCGTGTCTGAGGGACGAGGGAAAACGGAGCAGAACGGCAAGGCGAAGGCAGGGCTTGGATGAGAATGAAAAACCTTCCAACCATATGTGGAAGACGAAGAACCCCCGGAAGTATAATTTTCGAAACGATCGAACGATTTGATCTCCCTAAATGAATCGCGCTGGGTCGGTTATATGAATCGCACATTGCCATGGCTAATTCAAACAGATTTAGCACAGGACGATAGCTAATCGTGGAGATCAGTTCATGGATGTTATGAGCTCTCTACCATGGTAGTAGGCGCGACGACGGAAGATACAGCGGCAGCTTGGGCGGCAGAGGCGGCAGCTACGGAAGAAACCGAGGTTGGGATTGATACCGAAGCCACCATGCCTTGATGGGGTGGAATTGAGACTGGAACTGAGGAAACGGAAGCAGATTTCCGCGTCCGCGTGCGACCTCGCAGGCCTGGTGGAACTGGCATGTTCGCGGGGTTGAAGCGCGATAATTTTGGATGTGCTGCGATCAAAGAGCTGGCGCTGGAGTTCATACTTGTACTCGTGTTAGAGCTCGAATTAATGCCTAGAGCGGGTGCTGATGACGGGCCTGGAACGAGTGGCACTTGTGAAAGTGGAGAGACGCCTATGTTTGAACCTTTCGTCACTATATGCGTCGGATTCGCGTTTGGTACAGCTATAGGTGGCGGAACCGGTGCTGGGACGGGAACTGGGACTGGGGCTGGAACAGATCCAGGCAGGTCCGTCCGCAGACTTGCGTATCTCGGGACAAAGTCCAAGTCAGCCGTCAGAGTCGCCGCAAGAGCTACCAGGCCAAGGGAAGATACTTCACCCGGAGTTAAGCCAGGCGTTGAAGCAGTTGACGACGAGCTCCCGTCGTCCGAGAAGTCTGATCCCGACTGGTCCGTTTGCAAGTGCGCGGGAAACGGGTACTCATAGCGTCGAGACGGGTCGCGCGGAGTTCCGAGTAGCTGTCCAGGAGAATGCAATGCGAGGTCCTTTTGGGTTGTCTTCCTTTCAGATGAAGGCATGGCAGAGTGGATGTTCTTTGAAAATGTCTATGAGCAACGAAGAGTGGGAAGAAGAAAAGGTGAAACTTACTTCTCTAGATGGCATGCCCCTAAGAGGTTCAATGTCACTGAAGCACGCATCTGCGTCGCTCTCCGATGACGATGTATAGAAGGGCTCTGCGTCACTCAAGTGGCCCCGCACTCCACGATCATGAGGCACAGTGAGTCTGTCATCATTCTTAGAGTTCGATGGAGGATATCTATCGACGTCGATGCCGTCGCAGTCCTCGTCCATCTTGGAGATGAAAAGGTCCTCGCAGTCATCCATACTGTACTCGAGCTGAGGAAGTTCTATGAGCATTGTTGCGATCGAGGTGAAGTAAGGATAAGCAGGACGATAGAGAAGGAGTAGAGAGAGAGAAGTGGAGGCTTACACGGAGGCCCAAACCACCGGGGAGGTAACGGAGGGTATATAAGGGATCGGATTAGTCGAGATGAAGGTTGGTTTGGAAGAGAAGCTGGAAGTGAATTTGAATTGCTTGCTCAGCGAGGACTCAGCAGTCGTCTCTCGGACAGTTCCCGTCCGTGACACACCTTCTATCTCTCATCCCATCTAGCCATTAATTTTATATTTTATTCACTATTTTCGTGCTGCCTGGCTCTAGGCTGGTGGTGGTAAGAGGTTAAGAGACGGCGCGTCTGTGTCCGAGTCGCGTCATGTTCGATCGATCGCGTCTGTGTCGCTCCCCATCACCCACAATCTCAACCATATGCTATGTACTTACTCCGTCTGCTGCCGACACACGCCGTTCATCTTCACTCAAGCTCTTCGGGTTCCCATCACATCAAGTCAGATGCTCTTCGTACCCTCTATCCCAATCCCCACACGCCGCAGCTTCAGTTCCAGTTTCTTAACAATATCCGGTCACGGGTCACCCGCATGGAAGGTCATCTACTCTTCCTACCCTCAATCTAATACACTATGTGTCGTATCCCTGCAACACCAATGGGACATGTGAGCCAAGCTCATCGTCATTACGCCTCCTGCGGAACGCCGGCTCGATCCACCTATTGGGTTTTCGTATTTCATCTCATCTTATCGTTTCACCGCCGGCTTGTTGTCGTCCTTGTTCTTGACTTATCCCTTCTCACCCTTGATTTCATCCCCCCGAAAAGAGTCGGGCTGCTTGTGAAAAGATGGGATGTCATCGCGGTGCAGTGCGGTGATACGGTATGGTAAAACTGCGCATGCTTGTGTGAGTGCCCAGTCAACCCCGATCGTTTTAAGCTCATGTCGTGGCAATGATTCGCAGCGCATCTAGAACGCGTCGGGCAAGAGATTCGCAAGTCGGTGCATACATACGCATATGCGCATGTGCAAAGTAGGCTTTTCTTAAGCATCCCAGCACTACGTAGCTGCGTAGTTCTTGGCTATCGGCTGTCCTCTCTGTTCATGATGGTTGACGACAACGCGATTCTGGCGATGACATGCGCCGCGCCCATTCCAACGCATCATGACAGCCCTGTCTGTCCTAATCTGAGAAAAGTCTCTCACTTCAACTGGATAGACTAAGTATGCCTTCTCGCACCGGCACCCCCACATCTGCGGAGTCCGTATCCCCCTACTCACCCCACACTCGTTATCTGATTTCCTTCCGTATCGTATCTCGTCCGAGAAAATTAGTGACAATTTGTCTATCCAAAACAAACATCCGGTGATCAAGGAGAATTTCCTCACCTTCTGACCTTCATCTTCCCGAGGTCAACTAGTATATGATCCTCTAAGTCGCTCGCGGACTACCAATTTCCGAACGGTTCTCCCCAATGTCGCACAGAAGACAGGAAGACTTGAAGTTTCGGGAAGGTCAGATGCCCTTGAACGTGGGCACCTTTGATCCAATGGGTCACGAGAGAGAGGACTTACTGCGAGATGCTGTACTTATCTTGAACCCTTCACGATGGAACTGCGGTCGCAACGATTCCGTGGCTTCTCAGTCTGAGAGTAAATGAAGGCGAATGGAAGGCATCCGCGAAGAGTCCTACATATCCCTGGTGTCACCACAGAGCAGATTCGACACCTTCAAGCGACGTAAAAGCTCTCAACGAAATTGTCCTTTCCGCGGATCCAGATGTCTCGAACTTCGAGCTCGGATCAGCTCTCCCGACGTGGCACGAGAGAGACATCGAAGGAATGGGCGTCGCTTGATCGAAAGCATTGACGACGAGCAGCCGGCGTCCGATCGGTCCATTCTTTGAACCTACAAGGACCTGACATGAATGAAGTGTCCCGTTCGTCCGTTATGACCGCAAGAACGTTCTTCTGGTGGGCCAAGTCTATCTGAAGCCTCGGGCTTGCTCTTTCATACCGTTCTTAGGGCGGCTGGTCGCGTCCATGCTTCGCTGTCTTGAGAGTATTCTAAGCCGAGCGAATCAGTTCTTAGGCATCACTCTTATTCTAATACGTTTGAAGTCGTCGGATGGGCGACTTACGGATCGGGTCTCAAGGCAAACCAAAAATAACGCTGCTGTTGTACATATACATAGTACTTTGTGTTACATAATTGGTGCAATACTTATACAGCGTCTTTTCTAGATTCGATATTATAGCTTAGATTGCTACGCGTGTAACACGCGTTGATACTCGGAATGAACAAGTATATCTTTTATAGGTGACCATAAAAATTATAGCAACGCAGAGAGGGGATGGCGAACCTCCGTCCGTCTGTGACGAACGTGCACTACTTGCAGGCGATGACAGGCCGCAGACCGTGGTGAGTAGGAACCCCCCTGAGTAATGAGCAAGAAGCCAGGTAATCTCCCGAGCTTCCCCCCTCCTCTCCCCTTCTCTTCTCTTTCTTTCACACCGCTCTTCTCGTGCCTCCCTTTCCTGGGGGTAACGGACGGCCGAACCGGCCATCTTAGTTTCTCCCGTGTCTGAAATACTAGTATTACCTCTGCAAATTGGAGTTTGTTCGGGGAGACGTTATCGTATCGTAACGTACCGTATTGGTACGGCATACATGTAGGGACTAAAAGAGAGCTCAGGCTTCTCCCACAGCCGGGGCGTGTGTCGTATAACTACCGAGCCTCTGCAACGTGCCAGGAGTTTGAGCTTGAATTTGCTCGCTTCACGATTCATTGGACCAGTACCATGTAATGGGCTGGAGTCTCTAGATCTGAGGACATGAGAGGCTAAGATGCAGAGGCTGGAAGACGGTAAGGTAAGGTAAGAGGTTTCTCTCTCCCGTAAACGTGTCCTGCCCGCAGTCACAGTCTCGGCCTTGGTTTTCTGTCCTCTTGTTTGCTACCCCGTTTCAAATATTTGAAGACGGAACTGGGAAGTGCCAATTCACCGTTCCCTCAAATCGGGGGATTCGGGAGTCCTTTGACGGCGATAAAGTTATACATCCAGGTTGTGAGCGATCCGATATCGTTATCAGTATCAGACTTGAACGAACGTTCATAAGCAGAGCTAGGTAGAGCTAATGGCTTCGGAATCAAAACGACTCATCGCTGATATTCGGAGATAAGTAGCCCTGAGTGTCCAGGTCCACAAAGAATGATTGGAAAGCGCCAAGCGTCGGGATGACGTGGTCGCGAGTCATCGGAGAGGACGGACGAATTTACAAACCTTCCATGCTGCTCGTCCTTACAGGACCTTAGTTATCTGTCCTTAGGTAGGACAGAAGGTAGAAGAAAAGGGCGTGGTTAAGCAAAGAAACACCGGGAGGCACACACGTGTGCATCGAAAGTTCATTAGCAATATGGTCTACAGAGTAGTAGTGACACCCTTCAAGTTCACCCGAAGGTGCTTTGGTAGTAGGTGAAGTACGAAGTCCGAAGCTAAGAGTCCAGACTCGAGTCAGACCGTACATAATCCCGCGGGACCAAGGCAAGTAGGGAAGCCAGAAGCCCGAAGGAGAGTGGAAGGAAGCTGCGAACAAAGATAAGCAAGGGCTAGGCTCGCGAAACTTGCACGGGGATGATTAACAGGCTTCAAGTAAAGGAGATGTACAGGTGTGCAGGTGACGTGTGTGTGAGAGTCATCAAAGGAGTTGCTCGTCCTCGTCCTTCTTTCCTTCCTCTCTTCTGTAAGGGTCGAGCGGAACATTTCCTGCTGTGCTGTGTGAATCTTGAGTTTGACTTTGTTAAAGGACTTATCTGGAGTAATCAGGAGTAGTCAGAAGGTGCGAGTGAGGTAGAGATGACGTGTGTACGAGTCATCGGGTGCAAAACAAGAAAACTTGCTGGTCATAGGAACAGGAACAGGAACACACCGCACGAGGCTCTATAAAGTGAAAACTCGAGTCTCGAGTAGGAGAGTAGGAGATATGTCGCTTGAATAGAAAGAGGTGAGGAGAATAAGAATAGCCTCCTAGAAAATTCGATTTTTTCGTTCACTCTTCATTAATCCTTCGCCCGAAATACAACCGGAAGATTCTCGCGATGTCGTATATATAACATGGATGTGCAGTGTTATTCATTTTTGAGTGTACACATCTATGGCCAGCATCGAAAGCAAGACGACTGAGAAAGTCGTTTGATGAGGTCATTCAGGCCATGACAACATCGCCGTCCTCATCAGCTTGCGGTTCGCCTCGAACGGACGAATTGATGAGCTCCCGACGTACTTCGGGACTGATCTGAGCGTGCGGAGTAGCTCGTACGACATCGAGCAGCGCGTCTTTTTGGTCTGGCGTCAAGTCTGCAGCATATCTATGAAGTATTGTTTATCAGTGAAATTCGAAGTCCGCAGGGATTAAGAAAGTGGATAAGAAAGATAGACGCACCGTTGAACAAAAACAAGCAAACTCTGATGCCACAGCACCGGTAACTTCTCGCTCTCTCCGCGTTTCGCTTTATACGTATTCGATAATCGAATGAAATGGAACACGAGAGCGTCAACGACTTTGAACGGCAACGCGTACTTCTTATCCACAAGCACGCGAATCATAAGGGAGTTAGGACCTGAGTAATCCATGTTCGCGAGACGAATGAGGGCTGCAGCGGAGTGTACGAGCGGCACTTTCACTTTCGCTAGTATACTTGCAATGATCGCTGTTTCTTTGAGAGTTGCGCCGCCCTCGAGAAGCGGGAACACGATCCCCTTGAAAAACGCCGAGGGTTTATACAAAGAGCGTTTGAGAGCTTCGTAATAATGAACGTTCAGTTTCCCGTTTTCTTGTATATCTGTGCGTACGGCGTCTAGAACGACACCTTGTAGGAAAACACGCGCTTGCGCGGGTTTCATGTTGGAGATGAAGATCCGTGTTGCTGCGCGGGTTGCTTGTGGGGACCAATTTTCGGGTCGGGTGAGCGCGAGGATGCGTGCCCAAGCGGGCAGGGAAGGGATGATTTTGAAAGCTTTTGGGAGAGGACCGGATTTGTATTTGCCTTTTTGGAGGAGTTGACCGACTCTGAAAGGAACGATAGTAAATATATACCTGCCTAGGCGCGATGAAGGATGAATTACTTTATGTATACTTCGGTGACCTTTGGGTTAAGTCCTTCGGCGGGGTCAGGAGCTCGGTCTGGATCCTGTATTCGCACTATAGAGCATCATGAAAATTCACTCTTGCATGTAATCGGAAATCCATACCTTTGGTGATCTTGTGCACTGAATTCGAATCAGCCTCCTGGCTTTCTTCCAATTTCGCGAAGATCATGTCAGCCAAAGTCTTTCGTTCGGTTGCATCAGGTGGACGTAAGGCGTCCAGTGTCTCCAGATCCTGGGCGTCTATTTGCTGTATTGAAGTTTAGTTTACAGATAGAGCAGTCAACAATGTAAACTTACAAGCTCCGGGTAGTCTTCTTCCTCTAATAACTCGTCTCCAGACTGATCGCCCATGTCATCTTCCTCCTCTGTATCGCTAGCTGATCGTATTCGAACAAAGGATGCTCGTGCTGCATCCTCTCGACCTTCTCCCTCATTTTCACCGCGGTCTTCTAATTCTTCTTGTTGGGCCTTTGCAAGCTCGAAGATACGCTGTGAAGTCTTTGGATCGAGAATAATCTGAACATCAGCGTACATATAGATCAGAACGTCGATACAACATTTATGAGTCTGGGGCAAACTCACCTCGCCTCCTCCTTCCTCCTCGTTGTCCTCTGACTTGCTCTTCGAGACTTCTTTCGTTTCCCAGGATGAGAAACGTTCCCGTACTTCTCAACGAGCTCATCCTCCTTCAACTGAACGTGAAGCGGATCGTGTCTCGTCTTTCCAGTCGGCTTTGGTACCCGCGGCATAGCTTTCGGATGGGTAGTTTAGGGTCTAGATGGATGTGAGAGAAAATTTGAGGTGAGGAGATCGGCGATAGATGCTAAATAAGGAAAGTAAGTGCTAAAATTACGCTGATTACGATAGAACCCGAATGGAATATTTCAATTTTATTCATTCTCATCACTAGCAACGATGTCGGGCGGTGCAAGGCCATCGCAGAAAATACTGGCGAGTGGATTATTTCACCCCTCATTTGCTTCATTTTGATACCGATCGTGGGACTGCGGCGGTGTGCGGACTATAACACTTCCTTTGAGCATTATATCTCGACGCGTCGGTCTCAGGCCCAATCACGCCCATCCCATCATCATTGTCCGCTTTCCGCCGTTCTTTTCGCTCTTTTTATAAGGAGGCTAGTCATCGACTTTCAGCTCGTGCCTGTCTGATAGCGCCCACTTGTCCCTCTCTTCATATCCCCTCTCTTTGCAATGGCTGCCACTTCCAAATACCCTACTAATCGTAATCTATTTACGCCACAGACTACCACCCTAGACAAGGAGGGCAACGAGATTAGCACAGTTGGCTTTACTAGGTTTGGTTTCAATTGTGAGGTGCCTCTAAGTGCCCTGCGCGCTCTTTACCTCCGTCCTCATTATGTGAACACGACACATACCAAACCCACTTCCAATGGCTCTTCAGACGTCGAGCAGGAGATTGTCAAGGTCGATGATGACCATGGGTGGTTCACCGGTGGCGATGTAGACATGTATCAGTCAAAGTCTATCTTCCACCCCGACACACATTCTATCTCCTATACGACCTTAAGTCGCTTCCCTCCCGTGAAGCTACTTCCACCGTCGAAGCGCAAGCGTGTCCTGGTTACTGGTGGAGCCGGGTTTGTCGGATCGCACCTTGTGGACCGCCTCATGCTTCTCGGGCATGAAGTGACCGTGCTGGACAACTTTTTCACCGGTTCCCGCACGAACGTGAGTCACTGGGTTGGCCATCCTAACTTCGAGTTGGTTCGCCACGATGTTGTAGAGCCATTCATGATTGAATGTGATCGTGAGTGTCCTATGAACTTTATCTGTGTCGAATTGATACTAACTTCTCTGTAGAAATTTATCACCTGGCATGTCCTGCATCGCCTCCTCACTACCAGTCGAACCCTGTGAAGACAATTAAAACCTCATTCCTTGGCACTCTCAACATGCTGGGTCTCGCCAAGCGAACAAAGGCACGATTCCTGATCAGCAGTACCTCAGGTGGGAAACCAATCATTCCTTGCGATTCAGTCATCAGAGGCTAACATTGAGATAAGAGGTGTACGGTGATCCCGAAGTTCATCCACAGCCAGAAACTTAGTGAGTGCTTGCTTCTAGTTCGTCTCACTAAATTTAGTATCCTAAAGCGGATAAACATAGCTGGGGGAACGTCAATCCTATTGGCGTACGCGCCTGCTACGATGAAGGAAAGCGTGTTGCGGAAACCTTGACTTATGGCTTCCATCACCAGGACGGTGTGGATGTCCGAGTAGCAAGAATCTTCAATACTTACGGTGAGGTCTAATCGCCATTTCGTCCCGATATCTATATTGAACCACTATTTTTATCGCTATTAGGTCCGCGAAGTAAGTTTACAACATCGGCGTTGGACCGGATTTGTTATTTACGTTTGTGCTCACAATTTGTTTGACAGTGAATCCTTCCGATGGACGTGTCGTTTCCAATTTCATCGTTCAAGCATTGCGCGGAGAAGATTTGACACTCTACGGTGGTGGAAAACAAACTCGATCCTTCCAGTATATCCACGACCTCATCGATGGGCTCATCGCATGCATGAACTCGGACTTCATCGAGCCTATCAATCTCGGCAACAACGAGGAATTCACTATCGAAGAATTCGCAGACGTCGTGCGCGACGTTGTCGAGAAAGTGCAGAAGGAGGATGGTGTGGAGAACGCGAAGCGTGTCGGGGTGAAGGATATGAATATGCCGAAGGATGACCCGCAGCAGCGTAAGCCCGACACTACGCGCGCCAAGGAGGTGCTTGACTGGCAGCCTCGTTGGACCGTTCGTATGGGACTTGAGGAGATGGTACGTTACTACAAGGCGAAGATGGCTGAGGGCAGTTTGTGATTGCGATTAGACGCTTTTTACCTGAGCCCCACTCCTTCTGTCACTCTTTTTCTCTTTTACTTGCTTGGGACCTCTTCTTGGTTTGCATGGGCATAGATATTGTGTTCAAACGTTTAAAACCCGAAAAATTGTTTGTCGGACATTGTTAGAGATACGGACATTCTTCTATCCTTTGTTGTAGATCCTGGTTTAGAAACTAAACCTCCTCTCTGATACAATCACTCTGTATTCTTCTTCAACTAAGCAGTTGTTATCATTTATGCAGAGATTTGAGATAGTGTGTTATAAATGCCGTTTTTTTATGGCAAATCAAAATAGAAGTCGTCCTGACCGTCTTGACGCGGAATAAAACAAGATAAAAAGCATTTCTCACGGTCGTAACAAACCGGCGAGAGAAGGAAATTATAAAGTTACTGTGGCACGGCACAACACGTGCTGCTGTAGTATGCAATTGTCAATCTTATGGAAGCATGGGATTCTATATTTATATGCGTGTATATCCTTGACTACGCCGAAAGGGGACAACCCGGGAGGAGAAGAAGGCCAATAATATGATCCGAATGTAAGTAAAATTGCCTAGAAGCGCCTCCGGGGCGGTTTCTGGATGGGAGGGACAAAGATCGGTCACCGCTGGTGCATATTTGACACAGCTCTCTTCCTGATAAGTATGCTTCTTTGTTAGAAGAAGCTAGCGGAAGGCACCTTACATTTATCACAGCATTTCAGCATTTCAACAGATGAACATCGATATCGTGTAAAAATCCGACACGTAAGTTAGTTAGGAATGATGGTTTTCTCAAAATAGACAGTATTGAAGAATGAGCTCTTCCGGGTATCTCCTCAAGATGTTATGAACGACTCAACGAGATTGATGGATATGTATGAAAGGCCTCATCACGACTCCAACAGATCCGTGTCAACACAGGTTGACAATGGTTATTTCTTTCGCCACTGCCAAAAGCGGGTCTACAGGGCAGTGCGAACGAACAGAAGTGATAACCACGTATGCGAGCGAAAGTTCTGAGCATCGAGACATCCCTCTCCAAAGGTTCCGATTCTCCCCATGCTACGCAACCCCCGCTTCGAGAAACCTCTCAGGTCACAAATCATTCACTGGTATCAAATAACTATTATTAGTTTTCTGTGTGAACAACGTCCAGTTCCACGAATGCAAATGTCCCGTAAGATAATACAACGCTTGTAAGTAAGCGAAATGATAAATTGACCCGAGGATAAAGTTAGAACCCCGAAATCGGAAATAGCAACGAAGCAAGCCACCACTGTGTTTATTTATGGATCAAACAACAAGAAGCGACAGCAACGGAAGAAAAGGCGGGGAGTAGCGACTGTGAATCAAGCGAGGTCTCCAAATCCAACTTGACTGTTGTCAACATCAAACGCTTGATGAGTGATGCGGTCAGCTGAGTGTACGACGGTTACAATCAAGAACTGTATCGAAAACTCACAAGTATAGACGTTCCTAAGGAAGACATCACCCAAGATCCAGAAACCTGTTGTGTTGGAGTGGAGCGATTAATCATCTATAGAAACAAAAAAAAAAGTAACCTTCCATACCTTGAGAGTCGTCGGCAATGATGCCGCTGAGGCAATCGCTTGAGCCTTCTTCGGCTTGACCCAAGTTGATGCTGTCCCCTGAAAGGGTGAATTGCTTTCCACCGAGCGTCAACGCGATGTTGCCGGGTGCCGAGTCGCATGGGAACGTGAAGAAGCCCTGGCCAGCATCTTGCGCTCCAGGAACTGCTTTAATGATACTGTCCACAGTCTGAGTGTCTGCGATGAGCAACGTGGTTCCCGTGTCAACACTGAGATGTGAACAAACAATCAGAGCTCCGGTCTAAATTTTCACCAGACTACAGTCTTACATAGCATCCTGAGTGCCGAGACGGTTTGTCCACCAACATCCGCGCCGTCAACTGAGATTTGCCAGAAACCTTCTTGCGTGACAGGCGTGAACGTCAAGTCACCGGAAATCTTGGAGGTATCGACACCACCAAGGAACAGCTCGGAGTCGGATGTCTCGAGAAGCGTAAACCCGAATGCACCCTGGGTGGTTTGTTGTTGGTCTAAGAGCGATTGGAACACGGGCCTGTATATAGGGATACTGTCAGTGAGATGAAATTTTGTTCGTAGGGCAGAAGCACGTACGCCTTGTTGAACTCCGAGATCGACTGGAATGCCATGCCCATGAGCCCATCCGGCGGGAAGTTAGCCTCTTCGAAGCCATCTGAGTACTGCGTTGCAGCGCCGACCGCCTGACCCGTTGCCGAGAGTCCGCCAATTGTGATGGTGTCAGTGAATTGCTTGCCCTCTACTGTGGAGCCATCGCCGAATGCGAGCTGAAAGTTCTGGCCAGCATCCTTAGATGTGCTGCTCTGTGAAGGATCATAAACCGTGTGTCCGTCGCAAGTCTGGCCGCAATCGGGTCCCGGCAAGAAGAGATCACTCGAACCGCTGTCAAAGTCAACTAACCATCCGTAATGAGAACGTAGTAATTATGTGACTTTATATGTCTCTCACCAGCGAACTGTACCGGTGGTGTGCCAACTTGGATGTTACCCTGCCAAAGCTCGTTATCATCGTCAGTCAAAGCGACTGTACCCGTAGCACGCTTGCGAGTAGTCGCCGTCGTGTTGCGGTAGTTAGGATGGACTTTGCCTGTATTCTTTTCGTAGTTGGCCAAACCACGCGCAATTTTTCTGTGGAAGGAGTGAAATAGCGAAGATAGAGAGCCAATGAAGACACATACCCTTGTATTTGCTGGATGTGAGATTGCAATCCATTCATGTTGACCACACCATTCTTGACGACAGATGACCGTTTGGTAAGAGATATCTTCGTTCCTGACAAAGATGGGGTAGGCGAAGCCTGAGTAAGGAGTGGGAGAAGAGAAACGAGAGCAGCGATTTTTATCTGCATGGTGAGATTTTCAGAGTACAGAGGAAGATGGTCAAGAGGCCAGGTGTTGAAGAAGAGGGTACCGATGCACTCCACCAGTGAGAGTGAGCAGGCATTTATACGTATGTTCGGTTGCCATGAGTTACTGGAAGAAGGAGGACACAATGAGACCGCGTGCAGAGACAAGTGCGATTCACAAGGCAGGTGACAACTCACCATAAGGCGGAGCAGTGCAGACGACCACAGCCGAAGTATTCTATTTTTACCGTGCTGTCAATTCCAACAGAAAAAGAAAAAACAGAACATTTTCCACGTCATCGGCGAGGACAGACACCCTGAACCGCGACGAAAGATCATTCCGCGTGAAAATAACTCGAGAAGCCGATGCCCATGCGACTCTCGAGATAGCGTGGGTTGTGAGGCGCCGAGGGAAGCAACATGACGGTTCTCTCATCGCTCATCACAAGCTATCTGTACAACAAGCGACTGTGAAAGCAGATGGTCAGATGGTAGCTCATCAAATTATCGCGTATGATAGCGGGAAAAAGACAAACATGCAAGCATGAATCCTTTCCAATGCCCGTAGATATGTCAAAATAGACGTGGCAAAGGCAACTATCACGATAATCCTCATCAACGAAAGCATCTTGCTTCTGTGCCGATTGTTCACGCTGTTCGCCCTAATGGGGGTACCAGTGAAGCGCCTTGATCGAATGTACGTAGTCAAGCAGGATAGGTGATACATGATACATCTCCTGCAACGCGATGAGAACTGGTCTGTTGTTCTGGCGCGAGACGAGATCACACTCCAACGAACTCAGGTGAAAGGTCCACTCGGCGGTGCATCGACAGCTGTACGTAGCGATGGCAAATGTATGAGCTTCCACATCTTGACGTTGTATATTACGCTTCGAATGTAAGAGTCGGACCCAGAGTGAGCTTGATGGCTTTCATTGAGGATGGCTTCTTGAAACAATGGTTTTGCCGTCAAATCTCGTTAACGCTGGGTGTCGGTGAAACGTAATGGCTGATCCTGGATTTGTTCTACACGTGACCCTTTTGTTTTTGTGCCAACCTCGCGCGCCAGCTTACTGTATCGTATCGTTTTATCATGACAAGCTCTTTCTAATCGCTGCAGCAGACGATGGCTGCAGCCAAATTATTCCTCGTAGGAGGGTATTAGATTAGGACCGGTAGCTGGGGCCTGCGTTATTCTCAGAGGATTCACGGTCTTGTGCAAACCAAAATGTTGCACAATCCTTTCTCCACTCCGCTACCCACACCAGCAGCAAGGCCAACGCTTCACCTTTCAGGATTGCAGTCACTACATGAGGTAAAGTCGCCGCCTGAAACGTTCTCGGACTCTCGGATGCATGGCTACCAGGGTCCTTCTCGATCTGTCACATTACACGCAGCAAGCTCAGCTGGAGGATCCGCTATTTCTAAGAGCCCAGATGGCAAGCGCTGTGTCGTCGCCGGAAAAGACTGTAAATGAATTGTCTGCTTTTGAGTCAAAGGCTGGCGCTAATTTTGAATGTGTCGTACAGCTTTGAGGATACTTCGCGTATCAGATGGCACTGAAAGGCCTGCTTCGGAACACAAATATGCTATCGGAAAGGGTGGCTTCCGGATCGACGCTTCAAAGAACTATTGGTCAGGAAGTGGACTCAAAGTCGACAGCGCTATGACCGATGTTGCGTGGTGTCATAAAGGTGAATTTACTTGTCACTCATGCGCCATATGTTTCGCTGTCTTACCGAGCTAACGGTGCGAAGCTTTTGATACGAAGATTTTGACGAGTGCCAGGAATGGTGAAATACTGCTTTGGGACTTGCACAAATCAGGATCCTTGAAATATGGTATGTGCGAAGTTTTAAATGATAGGCCCGAAGATGGACATATCTATCTAGAGTCGAAGAAGAAAGCTCACACGCGATCAATCAATAAACTGTCGTACTCTAGTGTAATGCCCCATTATTGTAGTACCGGCTCCTCCGATGGCTACCTGAGAGTTTGGGTGTGTTGTCATCAGTCTTCATTTGATTCGGTAATTGACATTTCGGCCAGGATTTGAGGAATCTATCAAAGGAGTTCCTTCACATTCATCACTCGTTCGCTATTCGCACCGTCATGTTTTCGCCTTCCATTCTCGAACCCTTACATGCTATCACGGGTCTCGATAGTGGTTCAATGTGCCGGTAAGACCACTGCTCAGCTTTTCAAGCTTTCATACCTTATTCATGGATCATCCAATCAAACAGTTGGGACTTGAGGATGGGACAAAAAGGGCTTGTCGAGAGAGTACCACTTGCTCATACAGGGGCTATTTTATCTCTTGATTGGAATGAAACAGGCGTCAGTGGAGGATGGCTAGCCAGCGCTGGACTAGACCGAACTGTGAAGGTAGACCGATCCCCCCTACTTGAGAGCCACGTGGGCTTGCTTACAGCTTTCTGTCTTCCATTTTGATAGGTCTGGGATTTCAAGGAAACTCAGTCCCAAACGTCCCGCAAACCCGCATATGTATTGCATGCCTCTTACCCTGTGCGCCGAGTGCTGTGGCGTCCGGGATACGAAACGGAACTTGCCATTGCTTCTTATAATGAGTCTGCGTATAATCCTACAACAAAGACTGTGCCTTCCTCTTCCGTAAACACATCAGGTGTTCTCACAGAGCTCAATGACAATGCTGTACTCCAGCAGAACAGCCCTGGCAGCATTAGAGCAGACGTCGCCCAACATGGCGTCGGAGGAACCGAAGTAAACCCAGACAGGGATGTAGCCCAAAGATCCGGAGACTCGATCGAAATCTGGGATGTGCGGCGTCCATGGATCGCTAAATGGACCGTTGAAGGAAGTAACTGTGAGGGTGGTGTATCAGGTGAAGATCAAATGCAATACAATAGTCGGCTGAACATCCTATGCTTATGTCATTCATATATATATCCCTCGGCCAGATATGACTTTTGCGGACTCGCACGCTTTATGGGTGCAGCATCCTTCCGGCGCGTTCTCGCAGATGGACTTGCGCTACTGTGACAAGCCACTCGATTCTGTGCCTCGTACTGCTCTGACATGGACACCTACTGGTTCTCTAACGTTTGTTTCTGATAATGTTGGACAATGGGAAATACCATACGATGATGTGTAAGTTCTTTTTCTTTTTCTCAGTAGTTTTGGATTTGACATGTTTATATTATTTCGCAGTGAACGAGGGCAAGAGGTAGATTCCGCCGAGAAGACCGGGTCACTAAAGAAATTAGGCGATAAACGATACACACCAGCATCTCAATCGGTCGGTACAATCTTTAATGTAACCGATTCAGAGGAATGGGATGCCTTTACTTTTCTGGCACGAAGTTATAAAATGGACGGAGCAGATCGACTGACTTTATGCGAACTGAACGCTGAGGTGAGTCGAAATTCATTCTTTTGATGCAGTTCATATTTTGAGTATGGGACATAAGACTGCGTTTGACGCAGGAAACTATGAGGCCGGGCGCGTCTGGCTTCTACTGCGATCTTTACTCGAGGATATAATGTTGAAACCTTCATCACCGCCATTATCCCGTAGGAATTCCGTTCCTGGCGTCTCACACTCTGCTTCCGCTCCTGCTACTGTGCCCACAGTTAGGAAATCGCCTCACAAAACGGAAGATACGCGATCGTCGTCCTCGGATCCTCCGAGCTTAATACGCGAAGTGGCTCCAAAACGTTCTGGGGGACTGGTAACAGTATACAGGGCTATGACTTCTTCCGCTCGCTCTCCCGTATCCCCAGCACTCGCACAGGACGTGGCTAGCCCTGAGAATGGAAAGCAATCCTCATTGGACGATGAAAGCAAGATGATTAGCAAGAGCGTCAGCGTCAGCTCTGCTAACCGACCGCGACGGCTGTCACTGCGACGCAGCTCCTCATCCAAAGCTGGTGGCAGCGAGGATCGACATACTTCAAGTAGACCCCGCGCTTCGCGTGAAGTGGGTGAAGGTGCACTAAATGAAGATTCATCCGATGAAGAAGTGATTGCACTACCTCCTGAACATCGTCCCGAATCCATGAAAGCTAGAGCCAGTACAGAAAGCATGAGCTCATCTGTCAGCCTTGCTTCGCGGGTCCGAACTCGTGTTGTATCGAGCCCTGGACTGCATGATGACAACGGGTGGGCTGAAGACGAGAAGGAAGACTCCGTATCTCCTGCGTCTTCCGAATCTGAATCCGACAATTCGGCTGCGTCGACGACGGCCGCGCGTTCGGCTTCTTTGAAGCGACCAGCCAGAAGCCGAACCTCAACTCACGCTTCTGTGGTGTCGGGCTCTAAAGCGAAATTGAAGAGTGACCAAGATCTGCAGCGAACAGACTCTCAGAGTAGTGTATTAACAGTAATGGCAGGTGGAGATAAGTCGATAAGCCAGGGTCAGACTGGGCCTTCCGAATCTGAAGCACTTGCGGAAACAACATCATTAGCACCATCTCAAAGAAGTAAAGTCGGCCGTCCGCAAGGCATTACCGCGACCAATAAACAGTCCACGCATACCGGAAGTGAATATTTTGTGGATGAGCAAGAGATGCGCTTTCTAGAGTGGAATCATCTGGCTATTAGAGATGCGGAAAATTGCTATCGACAGACTGCATGGAACGCGTTGAGAAAAATTGTAGATCGCCTTGCGGAAAATGTCAGTGCATCAACCTCATGCAAATTGTCGTGATACTGAATACGCGAATATCTAGGGAGATGTCCAGCTCTGTGCTATGCTTTCCTGTATAGCGCCGTCGGAGCTAGGCATCCCAACGGGAGAGCCTTACAATTCATCGAGGCATATCTTGGTTCGCTTCCCATAATAATTAACCCGAATGCGAACTTATTAATGTACCCACAGATATCCTCTCCCGCTTCCGAATGTACGAAGTTCTGGCGTATATTCGGAAGTACGCTCCGTCAGTTGAAGTCCGGCAATCAACGCAAGTTCAGACGACGATGCATTCCACCTGCGCATCGTGTCGCAAGCCGATGTTGCAACACGCGCTGGGGCAAAAAGAAGGCGTTGATCGATCTTGGAACGGTTACAGCCAGTGCTTTGAATGCAAGAGAGCTGCGATCATGTGTGCTATCTGGTGGGTATTTTGCTCCTTCTGTTATCTTTCCGGAAAGGAGTATCCTGACGACTGTGCACCCAGTCACTTACCGGTCCGTTCGACGTTGTTCGTGTGCGCCGTATGTTCGCACGGCGGCCACCGTGATTGTTATCACCGGTTCTATATGCAACGGCCGATGACTGAATTGTCCTCTGTTACTCAAGATAATCGCGGACATCGCGTGCGTATTGAAGCTGCATCTGAAGGAGGTAGCGCAAGCTCGCCGAGCCTCGGAGGTGATGGTTCGCTTCCTGACCAGTCGACAATCAAAATCTCAGGACATCCCTGCGCTGCGGGCTGCGGTCATTATTGCTGGACTGCGAGTGAGAAGCTAGCTGCATGATAACTGATTCAATCTAAAATTGTTTTCTTTTTCTATATTTGATTCTTATCCTTATTCAATCCTTATATCATAGAATCATCCTTGCTTTGTCCAAAGTTGTTGTGCATCGTCTTTAGGTGTATGTACGTATGTGTACTTTCGCCTGATTTATCCTCCTGTACAATTTATAATCTCTTACGACGTAAAAAAACATAAATGGGTGCTTATATCCGGATGAGCAGCAGCCGGATTGTGCTTGGGTGCGGAAAATGAGCTCGCTGCGCGCTGCGGTCAATTTACAAGACATGATCGCATCAGTGGAAGCAAACGCATGTGACATAAATTTGCCTCATAAGGATGGTACCGCAGTAACCAGTCCGGGTGCTGAGTTCTGCGCAGCCCTCACTGGCCCGACATAAAAGCAACATCGTAAATGCCGGTTATATTTGAACCCACCTTTTTCCACTTGGTCTACGCTGTCCTTTTGGAGGATTGGACTCGTCGGGCTCTCTTTCTGTTTCTGAAGTCTTGACGCCATGCCTCGACCGTCCTATTCCTCCATCAGTCATTCCGATGGGATCAAATTTCTCGACACCGATGACAAGCATCTATTGCGCTACCTAGCTCTCGAAGACGCTCTCTCCTCCGATTATCTGCTTGCTGAAAAAGTCGTGGTCAAGCGCTTGCGAAATCGTACGTGGTCGTGGTCAGTGCTCTTCGTCGCGACTGTTCTAACGCGCTCGGTGCAGGCGACATCCGTCGAGCGTCGCGAACATTGGTCACAGGAATTGAAGACGATCCGCTGGCAAAATACATCCGTGAAACTCCCGTTCGTACATTTTACTTATAACTTTGTCAAAGAACAATCAGTTGAACATTATCGGATTTCAGGATGCGCGGAATACCAAGTTCTACAATCGAATACAACGGCTTCAGTTTGCCATCGGGGTGTCGCAATGGGCACGACGAAAATGGGGACTTGCAGTCAATCACGGGAGGGCTGTGGTATGCGCGTAAGTAAACGGCGATACTTCTTCTGTTGTAGGCTCTAATGGCTTGTTTAGTGTTCCAGCACCAGAAGCATCCAAGAAGTCCAAGATAGATAGGAAAATCGACGAACTATACCGCCTGATTAATCGTGCTCTTGATATCGTTGGAAAGACCGAGATGCAGCGGAGGGTACGATTCGATCATTCTGCACCCTTATTGTCGCCCTTTCTGAACTAAATTGTGTTTTGTAGAGGTTCGATGAGGTCAGTAAAAAGCTCGACAAATTCGCCGAAGAGATTCTTGGCGCCGATTGGCGACGAATGCGTTGCGTCAACGCCCTAGCGACTGCGCCTGAGTTCCAGCGTCGCGGGTACGGTGGAGCTTTGCTCGATGCCGTCACGAAACTAGCAGATGCCGAGGGCCGGTCAACGTACCTCCTCTCAAGCAATGCCGCAGCTAATACGGAATTCTACAACGCGCATGGATTCTTTATTATCGCAGAAATCCTCATCGGCGATGATGACCCGACATGGAAAGGACCTCCTATACCCGTCCCGCTCATGGTTCGAATATTCGGTGACCAGTGAAGCAAGGACTAATACTTATACCGCAATCATTTTAATCTGGAGCAATGTACAGTAGAACTCAACGTGTATTTTATAGGATACATACATTCCTTGTAATAAAGGAATTTTGGAAGATAAGGGCATATTGCTCGATCTGTTTTCCTGGCATCAACACTCCTTATACGGACGGAGCATAAGCGATATCTTCACCGGAGGCCGATCCCAGGCCGGTTCGTCCTTGCCAATAAACGTCCCAGCAACACATTCAAAGCCCTTGTACTGGAAGAACTCTGTGTGGATCGGATCGGCTGCAAGAGCAGATGCCGACCGCCGCTCGGCGCCTGCCACTTTCAGCACAGCGCTGACCAGTGCATCGCATCCGATTCCCTGCAGATCGGGAGTCGTAGCAAGAGCAGCAATGTGATACATCTTTTTCGCATCGTCGCCGAATGCGTCTCGAATGAGATTGAAGAGGGTCTTCCCAGCTTCGTCGGGCCTCTTCCGAGAATACGGGCGAAGTCTTTAATAAAAGGAAAATTCCGAGGGACGATTTGGGTATAGTATTTACCTTTCGTTGCTGCTCCGACTTTCCAATGAAGTCCGGAGCACGAGCAGCATATATGTATACCATATCCAGTTTACTCTTTTTGATGTTCTCTGGACCAGGCAACCTGTGGTACGATCTATTATCCGCCAATAGCAGACCAGGAGGGTTATCAGAATTGCTTACACGCCAATTACTGCTTGTCCATGATTGATAGTCAAGCCCCACTTGCGTCTAGCCCATTGCGACGCGAATACTGCAAACCGGGCACGCTCAATCAGCCTGTACCATTTCGGATGTGTTGCATCTTAGTTCAAGCCATCACCTCAGATCAACTATGCAAATGAAAATCAGATTGACGCACGGGAGTTTCGCGAATGTACTCCGATAATGGATCGGGTATCGCGGGATCTAGCAATGTCCTCTGATTTGAGTTCAGTGTCAGTCAAAGATATGTAAAGGAACGCCAGGAACCTACTAGACTTCAGGCGCTTAACCTTTTTGAGTAAAGACATTGATGCTTCAGAGCCACGATCCTGCAAAGGATGCTCTTCGTCCATGTCGGAGCTGTTGCAGTGTCCAGGATAAGAAGCGATGGTCTTCAACTAACGATCTGCAAGAGAAAAGCAGACCAGAATGACGAGAAGAGGAGAGAATGCATCTCCTATACGCTATAGACATGGGCGGCGTTGATATCACTGGCAATTATTGGCGCAACTGTCTTGCACATGCTCGAATCAGTTCCTATGCCTATGACGGACCATGACTCGCCTTGATTCACTCATATAAATTAGAATCCATCGATTCCGACGTCTGGAAGAGGAAGCACAACAGACAGACGTAAATGAGTACAGGCATAATATTTTCAGAAGGTAAAAAAACACCCTACTATATCAAGTCAATATCCGTTTAAAGCACTCTCCGCATCTATCCACAAGTCCTTCTGCACCCAGAAATCCGTAACAATAGTTACAATCATCCAACACGCCCGTTCATCCAGTGGTGTATCAGAAGGGTCTCCAACCCATCGGACTCCAGAAGTCCCTCCTAAATTCCCATCAGAACTAAGTACTGACGTGCCGCTGTTCTTGTTGAGGTCTTTGATGAAGGCAATGCATGCTCGGGCTAAACCTCGCAATGTACTAAGCTCATCGCTCGTAAGGTGATCATCCACCCGTGAAAGCAGAGCGAACATCCATCGCGCGTGGTTTTGCGATAGATGAGAGAAAGGAGAAGATATTTGTCCTGACTCGAGGTGTTCTAGATGTTGCGTTATCCAATGTGAGAAGTACATGAGGAGATGCATGCAGTAGCGCTGGATCAGAGAAATACGTTAGAACATGTAGGTAGACGGAAACAGCAGAAACATACACTGTCCATACGCTTAAGTAGTGTAGGCGTAGGATGCCGTGGCCCTGCTGTTCTTCGTTCCGACGCCTTGAAGCGCTTCTCAGGCTGTGGCGTTGCAAAGGGAGTCGACAATAACGCAGCGTCACCCACTTCTAATTCTTGTAAATCTCGATCCGGATCCTTCTCATCCTCCCTTATTTCACCGAATTCGTTGACAACCAATACTTCGTGAGCCTCGGCAACGTCAGTTGGCATCTCTTCTGTCATAGGTACCTCATATTGTCCAACATCATCGACGTTAGGTTGGTCCAGATGTATGCTCTGTCGCGCGAACTTTCCTCGTGGCTTCTTGGGGCTTTTCGGAGGATTCCACTCATGCTCTGGGCGACCGTTGATAAACGCCCACCATTTATCGCGTTCTTTCTTCTCTGGCATGAGTTTTGATTGGCCCGAAGAAGGGAGTGAAGGAAGCTCGACCCCGATAGTTGATTGCAAGGAGTTCTGTAAACCAAAGCTTTAGACAGAAGATTTTGAGAATGCGGAATATGGTGAGTACCTTTCGAAAGTTCTTGAATCTCTTTATAAAGACGGTACGCCATTCTTCAGAAGGTAGTATAACGTGACTCTCCTTTACGACTTGCGCCTTCGTCTGGGGCTTTGCAGCAATACTTTCATAAGGATTTTGTGCACGCGAGTAGAAAGGCAGCTTCTTGGCATCTCGGCTAATATGTCATCAGTATTAGAGTAGAATAAGCAAGGGAAGGACCAACCGAACCATGAAGAGGTATTGCAGACCATCCTTCGGTTCGCCACTGAACGTCTCCGGCAGATTTGCTACCGGTAAAATCTGCCTACCCACTAATGGCTCGTCTTCATCATCCGAGTTCTGCATAGTATTCCATGAGCGTTTCTTTCCCGCCATAAGCCAACCTGGGCGGTTCACAGATGCGTAGTGAGCGACAGAAGAAGATGAGGGCGATGACCAAGTAAGCCCGCGGCAGATTGGCGTAGATCGACGCGGATCGTGCTACCTTTCTGGTTGCGTTTTCCAAAAAAAAAAAACGGAGACGCTACATTGATTACAGTCACTCCCACACCACAAGCTTGTTATCTTCCTCTCTCACTTCACCTCTTGCCAATGGAGCCATGGCACAAAATGACGAGCAAGAAATTGACTTGCATGCCCTACAAGCGCAGATTAACATGGCGATGGCAGAGGAAGAGGCATTAGTTTCGTCCTGGGTCAAACCATCCAAGAGTCCTAGCAAAAGACCGAAGCGGACTTTTGAAGAGATGGAGATGGAGCTGCAAGACTATATGAGGCGTCCTGCTAGGTATACACTTCACGAACACTTGTTAAGCATAGATTTTAATTTACATTGTAATTGATATCAAGGTTAGGCGTCGGCGCCCCTATACCTGATCAAGTCGGCCCAAATGCACAGGAAGAAGCGAGGCTAAAATATAGACTGGTCGGCAACGGCAAGAAAAGAAAGCATGAAGAACAATCAGAGAGAGGGTCGGACAACGATGCTGAAGGTGAGGAAGAAAGCAAAAAGGGAGAGTCGAGTATGAGCGCGAAGGTTGCACGAGTGGATCCATTCAGCCTTACCAAGAAGAAGGTCAAATCTAGAGACGATGCTAGGAAGGAAAGGCTCGATAATGCGGTGCCCGCTGCCGCCGTTAATGGTGATTCAACCTCACAACGCAATTGTACTGCATCCCCGGAGGTGCAAACGTCGGAAACGTCCTCTAGCGCTATCAACGGACGAACAAACCGCGAAGACGTGGAAGGTAAAAAATCCCGATCAGAAGGGATTACCTCTGCGAACTCTGCACTGTTGATCAATGGTCTATCGATTTCAACACTCCGGCCGCCAGTGGTCGAGGCAGCTACTTTGGATCAAACTTCAGAGCCGCCTTCGGAAGTAAAACTGTCTGCAGAAACCGAGAACAGAACGTCTTCCGGTGCACCGCTTACCACTTTTACGGTTAATGGTCAAGCTGCTACGGCTGCGCATAGCGACGCAACTCGAGCAGCGGAAGGGGCTGATAGTCTAGAAGCGGATGGGCTGAGACTCGGTTCGAATGCTACCTCTCCACCACTTGTCGGTGCCTCCGTCTCCCCGACACAATCCCATACTCAATTCCAGCAACTCGTAACTCCTGTGCCGACATCATCCCAAAGTGCCTTCGATAATTCCTCATCCGGGTCAAAGAGGAGGAAAAAGGCGAGGTGGAAAAAGAGAAGGCGCAATTCGGGGCAATCTAATGCGAACGTTAACAGTAATGGGTCAATAGTCAATGGTACCGATAAATCTGAATCGGATGCTCCGGCAGCAACGGGTACGAGAAGCAAAGGTGACGTAGAAATCGTTGCGGATCATAAAGAGACTCCTCATCTCGCAAATGGGATCGCGGTAGGAGAGGGAAAAGAGGAGGGGAAGAAAGAAGTCAATAATATTGCAATTGGGTACCAGTCTAAACCTAACGGTCCGTCCTTCTGAGCGCTTCCAAGAGCATTTGTTGAACATACCCATTTGACTAGACATCCCCATCTCCACGGATCCTAATTCTCTCTCAACTTTACGCCCATCGGGAGGTCTATCACTTCTAAACCTAATGGGACCTCCTGTTCCCGACATCGATAAAAACGACACGACACAAAGTCCGTCCTCTCACTCCAAAAGGCGACGAAGCCGCCGAAAGAATAAAAAGAAGAATAGAGAAAAGGTAATTAGTGGCGCGGTGGATAGGTCATAGCGTTTAGTTTAATCTCGTTTGCTTTGATTTTGATCAATGTCCGCTCTGAATGGTCGTAGGCATTGGTCGGTTGGATATATGGACGGTTTGATTAATTTCATCTCATTGCTACATGCATCTTCATTGTCTTGTTTTGTCATCGCACTTCATTTGCAACCACATTTTCCTATTCATGTTAGCACATTTCATTTCACTTTCATTCCATCAGTACATACACAGTCGGTAATGAACAACAAGGTATCTTGTACTACACCGAGCCATCCGGAATACGTAGGCCGACAAGCAGATACATCATTCGAATACATCACAGAACTACAAAGCGGAGTTTCCGAAAGGGAAAGGATAACCGTTCTGGTTAGTACATAGTATGGCAAACCAAAAAGTATGAATAGAATAGTCGTAACAATTCGTAAAAGGTCGTGATGTGATCCAATAGAGTTTTCACTTAGCATTTACGCCGCAACATAGACTTCGGAGGGCGTCCTGCTATGTGTGCGCGCATGACGGTAATGCCCATGCCCATGACGCGAACTCGAGACGCGTGAAAGAGCGGGATCTCCGTACCGAGAACTTCCATGCCGACTAGATGAACGCGCGACAGGTATGACGCGGTCATCATAATATTCATTAGCATGGCCATGTCGAGAACTCGCAGCACGCGAGACTGCCACGGGCGCAGCATTCGTGTATTGAGAATGCGCGACTTGCACGATGGGAGTAGCTGGTCCGTTGTGGCTTCGAGAATGAACGTGGACTAGCGGAGCGGTCGTGCTATGTCCGCTGCTGTGATGGCGATGGTGCGTACGAGCATTTGCACTGCGTGAAACAGGTATGGCATGCGTGGTGGCTGCAACTGGGACGGAGACCCCATGCCCAACATTCGCGGTCGTAACAATAGGTGTAAACCCATGACGTCTGTCTCTGTGATGATGACTACGATGCCCGCGCGAGTGATCCCTGGGAGTAATCTCCCTCGCGCCGAGTCTGATAGCCAAACCCTCTGCCTGAAGCCTCTTCAACCGTCTTCGGCGTTCGCGCTGCCTCTCGCGCTCGGCTTCTTCACGCATCTGGATGCCGCGAGCGATGTGCTCCTTTTTACGCGTCAGAAAACCCCAGAGACGGAAGTGTGCGCCGTGATACCTGTACACGATCAGCATTTTTCTTCCTTTTTCCAATGTTTGAGGCGACTCACGTAGGACGACACCGATATGGATAATGCAAAAATGGATGGTGTCTTTCGCTACGATGTCCTTCATCTCTCTGGTATGCATCCCTGCTTCTTTGTCTCGAGTGACTCCGGTGGCCTCGTCTTCGATCACGTTCATACTGTCGATAGACGCGTGCATCGTTCACTTCATTTTTTCCTTCGTAGATTCTTCGTCGGTTGAAGGTAAGGAGACCACCAAGATGCTTAATCCATCCTCGTACTGCTGAAGGTGGGGCACCCTGGTATACGCGAGCAGCCTGAAAAGCAACGAAACAGACATGAGCAAATCGAACAAGCCACGGACAGGAAGAAAAAATCATTGACCTCCTGCTGCATCTACGCAGCCTTTTCCAACGAATATGATCTTTCTTATTCAAGAACTAGTGATATAGAACAATGAAAAAGATGGTGATAGTGACTAGTTTAAGATGAGGACGTGGACGTGGCTAACAACGGGAGTGTAGTCTTTTATGAAGACGGACACGAGCATAGCCACAGCCACAACCTTATCTTTGTAGGTGTATATTTGTGTACACTAACCATATTTGGTCACGAACTTTGATATCCTCTCTCTGATCCGCACCTCGCTTCTCGTTCTTAGGAACAGCTTCTATTCACTGTGCCTCCTACGCGAGGCAAGAGACAACGGCCATGGCTGGAAAACGCGTTTGGCTTGACTGTGACCCAGTAAATATAAAGAATAATATTTACTGACTGAGCATTTATTGACTATCTGTTGTTATCTTCTTCAGGGCCATGACGATGCAACTGCTATCTTGCTCGCCATACATATCCCGGGCATAAGGCTAGTTGGAATCTCAACGGTAGGCGCATTAGTCGCATTATACACTGGATTCTGAATTCGAGAAGATTGTCTCTATCAAAGCTGACTCGATCAATTATTTCGCCAGGTTCATGGGAACACAGATGCAGGCAACACATTCAAGAATGCCCTCCGTTGCCTCTACGCCTTCGGTGCAGATCCGTCCATCCTCGTGCATCGAGGTGTCTCTTCTCCACTTCTCAAAGCCGCGAAGCATGATCCAGAGATCCACGGCTTCGACGGCCTCGGCGGCGTCGAGGGTCTTCCAAGCGCTGACGATCATCCAGTGATCCGCAATCAGCTTGAGAAGTCGGAGAGCTCAGGACTTCGAGCTGTCGAGGGCATTGCTAAAGCTGTGAAGGATGCAATGAGGAACGTAGAGAAAATTACGGTTGTGTCGACTGGCCCAATGACGAATATTGCACTTTTTGTTAGTGTTTATCCGGATTTGTTGGATAGTGTTGAAGAGTTTGTTTTTATGGGTGGGGGAGTCGGTCAAGGAAACCGCTCTTCTGTTGCAGGTTTGTACATTCGCTAATGCTAAAGGAATAAAGGTACTGACTTTAACCGTTCAGAATATAACATTCTATGTGACCGTGGGTAGACGCATATATTCGGCCTTCAATGATCTATCCGATAGATCCTGACGAACTTCCTATCTTGCAGCTGAAGCAGCCCAAATAGTATTAAACGTGACGGTCAAGAAGACCATGGTACCCATCAACGTAACCCACACAGCGATAGTCACAAAGTCAACCCACGCCTCTCTTCTTGATCCTCAGCAAGCCCAAACCTCTTCAAGCTCAAACCTTACCCTTCCACAACCTAAAACACCTCTTCGCCGTACACTTTCCACGCTCATCAGTTTCTTCGCTTCCTCTTATGAATCCACTTTCGGATTCAAAGACGGTCCTCCCCTGCACGATGCACTCACCATCGCATACGTCGCCCGCCCCGACCTATTCAAATGCACGCGCCATAGAGTTGACATTGAGCTCACAGGTACACATACTTCCGGAGAGACTGTTGTAGATCTATTTAACTATCGGAGGTGCGACGAGACTTGGGGAAGAGAGGGTAAAAATTGCTTGGTTGCTGAACAATTGGATGTAAGTGCGCGTTCGGATGTATTCAGCTTTTTTTGTCCACTTTCATACTAATGACTAACGAATTTATCTTTAGGTGGATGGCTTTTTCAAGTTGTTCTTGGACTGTGTTGACAGATGCGATGCTGTTTCACCCCTGAACAAGTAGAGATACAAAATGAATCCATTCGTACATTTCAACATATCTAGAGTATTCAGGGATATGCAATCTTTGGGCATCAGTGTTCGTATGTACACTGAAAGTATATTATCCGTAGGTGTCATTCATTACATGGTATAATGCTAGTCCGTGAATACAAAATAAAAGAATGCATTGTACAACATACATACTGGAAAAATTAAGGAGTCATTAAGGTCATCAAATTCATCAAGAACCATCCAAGAAAATCTTGCTCAGCGGACGAACACTCCGCTCTCTTCGTACACCACGACGCATGCTCTTGATAGTCTCGTCGAGTTCGCCGCGCCCGACGGACCAATGTCGAGTGTCTGACGCTTCTGAAGGATTAGCAGGTGGAGGGGGGATGAGGAAAGCACTGGAGGGAGCTTTGCCTGCTTCCCTGGAAGGTATGGGGGAGAGTACAGAAGGAGTTTTCTTTGCTTGTGATGTCTGAGATATGTGAGCGATCGCCGAAAGGACAAAGGAAGGTATACATGCCTGTTGGGCAGTAACCGAGGAAACTGCAGCCTTCCACCCATTTGCAGCAGACGCACGAGGTTCTGCTTTAGCCATGGCTTCATGCACTTCAAGTGCCGCTTTCTAATAAACCATTAAAAAGTGGGTATCTCAGATAATTTGTTTGTTATCTGATCTAGCGACTCACCCTGAGTGATGATGAAAATGAAACGATCAAACTGAAGAAATCCTCTGGTTTGGGTCCTTCAGGCGAATCGACCATCTCTCCGTAATATGTCATAAGAGACTTCAACTCTGCTTCTACTATCCTGTTCATATTCTCGAGTGCTTGGATGCTTGAGGTAACTTGGACAACGAACGGCTACAAGGCGTGTCAGCTTCGGTTGTAACGTAGACAGTAGGAAAGATCGCAGACCTCCATAACTTGGACAAACCGATCGTCCGAATGGACGGCTTTGCTTTGCCTTTGTACCTTGATTTCCGATTGTACTTGAGATAATCCAGATACTAGTGTTCCTACTGCTGCAGCGACAGTTTGCAAAGAGACTATGCAACATTCATCAGAATGGACAGATGAAAACCGTACAAAATAAGTGCGCTACGTACCTCGAGCAGCCGCCTCAAGGTGAGGCAGATCATCAAGGAAGTTGACCAGTTCCGCATCATTCTTCAGGAGCATCCGGGCTACGTAATGAAGTAACGTAGGACATTCTGGGCTTGCTTTCACGGTCTTCGTCTCTTTCATCTAATATGGTGTTAGCTGTGCGACACTTCAATTTTACGACGCAGTCCCAACCTTCAACAGGGCTTCCAGTTGGAATCCACGAGCATTCCCTCTGAAACTCGAGCCATTCAAGGCATTACCAATTGTCAAGACAGCCTGGAGAATAGTTTAAAAGCATTGTTGAAAGATCGATTGAATCGCACGATACCTTCAGGACCTGTTTGAAGCGAGTTGACGATTTCAATTCTTTCGTAGCATGTCGGACAATATCGAGTTCTGGTCGAGTTTCTTCGATATCCAACTCAAGCTTCCTGCGATACAACATGCAATTGATACGCTCCGACACCCGAGGTACGTTTCCAATCTGTTGGTTGTAAGTAACGGTCAAGTCGGATTAATGAATGAACGGCTTCCAACCTCTTTCAAATACTGATCTGCCTTCGCAAGCTGCTTCACATCACCAAACTCATCAATACGCTTGATCTGTGGTGCAAATCAGATTTCGTGCGCAAAAGACCTGAAGAGAAGGATTCTACCTCTTCTGACGTTGGTAAATGCCTCGCAATTGCCTTCAAATCTTCAACACTCAGAACAGAATCGTCGATCGCCAATAAGGTACTCTTGATTTCAGAGAGTGAAGGTTTCATCCGCGAGAGCATGATCACTGCAATATAGGAAAAGCGTGTTCAATCGCCTTGATCATGTCTGCACCTTCAGGACTCACAAATATTATTAGCCCGGTTGGTATCCAACAATGTCAGCACAGAATTCTTTCTCGGGGAGTTAAGAGGTGACCAAGACACCTTCGCCGGAGCAGCGTCCAAAGCAAATGTGTCAACCAGTTCTTTCATATCCAAATCAATAGAAGGCACAGAGGTGGATACGTCATCCCAGACTGTCCGTCCAGTGGACTGGTTAGTGACTTTAGTCCAGAAGAACGGCTTTAAGCGTTTTCCAGGAAGAGCGACGCTTGGAACCGGCGGGTTGCGGCCCATTCCGGTGCCCATTCCGGGAGGAGGCGGAGGAGGCGGAGGCATGCCAGGTGCGGGTGGAGGCGGCGGCGGGGGTGGAGGTGCTAGTCCCAAAGGAGGGGGTGGAGGTGGAGGAGCAGGAGAGCTCGAAGATAGCGGAGGTGGTGGCAGAGCAGGAGACATGGCACTGATTGGGGACGATTTCGTTGACTTGGGAGTCGGTGGAGGCGACAGTGTACGCGGCCTATCGGCATCTCTAGATGCGGGAGAGACAGGAGGAGGTGGAGGTGGAGGGACACCTTTCTTGAACTCGCTTTCTGTCACGAACTTTGGTTTCGCCTTCAATTCCTCTTCTAATCTCTGGACTTCAGCACGAAGAGCACCAATCTCATCGTCCTTGGCAGACAATGCCTCTACCGCACTAGCAGCTATCTTTTCCGCATCTATGTCGCGAACTTGAGTTTGCCGTGGCTGGGCCTCACGTTTGTCCGAGCTACTGTGAAGCCGGGAATATACCGATTCCATGGCACGCTTCAAGTAGAGTACTTCCTTATCCTTTCGCTGGAGCAGCGACTCTACCTCCTCGTTCTTTTTAATATATAATTTAAGTGCATCTGCATGTTTAAAAGGAGAAGCCAGCTCACCTTCTTCTTCAGACCAACAATTTCCTCCGATAGCGCATTCCATTTTACTCGATCTCGCTCTTGCTTCATACGATCCTCCTAGAATTACCGTAAGCGAGTTTCAAAGCTGCATACTAGTTCGAGGACTTACTGTTTCCCGGACATCAGATGGCTGATTCGACTTAAGACGGTCTACTTCAGCTCGCAGCTGAACAACCTGCTTCTCCTTCAAGACTAAGCGCTGGACGAGTCCTTGGATGCTCTGTTCGAGATCGTGAACAAGAAGTTGTCAGCAAAGACCCTATGCGTCTACAATAAACCGGACGCGCCTCTTTCCCTCCCTTTGAAGCGTTCAATCCGGGAAGAGACTTCAGCGTTTCGATCTCGGTACGAACTGACTCGAGTTCACTTTCCAAGATACCTTTCTGGATGAATACTTCAGCTCTTGCGTGGTAATGGTTCCAGAAGATTTCTTACATCTTTCTCAAGTTCTTGAATCTTCTGACGAAGCTCCATATCTTCCTTCCTATCTGGTTCCGGCTCTGAAGTACCAGCCGTTCCGTTGATTTTGAGAGGCTGGCCGATTGTTGTCGCGATCTCAGAGAGAAACTGACCGAGTATCACAGTCCAATCGACTCCTCTGTGATGCTGTCAGAGCAATCCGAACCAGAACCCCTAAAGGCATGAATACGCACAGTTCGTCATACACATTGCACTGCTCAAGAAACTTATTTATGACCGCAAGGTAGTCAGCCTTGAGCTTCCTAGTGGAACAGTTGTTATCAATCTGGCTCAGGATAAAAGACAGGGCATGTCATCTTACAGTGTCACCTCACGACTCAGCAATACACCAAGCTGACGGAGAGCTTCGAGGAGTGCAGGTCTCAGAATCTCTTGGCGTAACGACAGGTCATTCAATAATGCGCAAGTGACTTCCAATTCTGAGCTGCCTTCCGGGTCCTTAAACAACGACCTGGTGCGTTCTCGTAGGTCTTCTTCATCTTCGAATTTCTCCTCCGTATACACGTCTATTTGCGTGATGATAGACTCCGGTGGTCGGATGTATCGTAGAGTCTATAATAAGGTCCTTATCAGTCCATTTCTTCATGCGAGAAGCGTGCAGACTGCGGCATACTACTATGATTTCATTAAGACCACGACGACTGAATTCTTCCCGCAGCTGTATGCGTTCTTCCAGCGACTCAGGACAAGTAGTGATCGCATTTACGAGCGTCATTGCAGCCGTCCGTGCTTCCCAAGCTCCTTCTTCATCCTTCTTTCCTGAACCTTCGCAAGCATCACTATCCTCGTCTTCGCTCGAGATTCGCAATGACTCAATAAGCTCTTCAAACCGAAAAGCTTCCTCGTACGCGATGCGATAGTCGGAGAATGCAGCAAGGACGAGACGGTGCCCATGAGTGACGGACAGAATGCAAATTGCAGCCAGAAGTTCGCAGGTGAGCGTCTTGAGCTTAATGGACTCGGTGTGCAGAGTGTAAGTTACGTGCGTAATCAAGGTCGGAGAGGCTAAGACTTGACTAAACCCGGGCTAAAACACGAATGAATTGGGAACCATCATAAAGAGATGGATAAAGCTTGTACCTCTGTATTCAGCAGTACCCTCAAGCACTTGACCACCTCATATAACACACTTTCCTCCGTATCAGATAATTTCCTCCCCTTTCCTCCCTTCCCAACCAAACTCGCCAATAGACCGGCTAAAGCATCCATACCCTTACTCTCACCAAGGAATTGGTCCACCCAACTCACTTTCGCAGTAGACAAATGCACTCTCAGGAAATGAGATGCTTCACTAACTTAATGTCATTTGCTCTCCGTGAACGAAGTCCCTCGGCGTAGTATGCTGTAGATGAAGTGTCCTTCGCCCCTGGTGTTCTCGATTTTGACAAAGACGTCATCCACGAGTCCGTCCCTGATGAAGTCCACCAGCTTCCCCACAGGCCACCTGTCGTCTGAGGCTGCAGCGGCGCGGCATCATTCGAACCTGCGTCCTTTGCAATTGTTTTCTCGTATGAACTGAGAGAACCATTTGCTCGTGGAGATGAAGGTGTTCCTGACGAAGGCTCACCTGCCGAGGGACTACCACCCCAGCTACTTATAGAGAAACGCTTCATGATACCATCTCCAGTCAGATTGGGTACAATTGAGGGAACAATAGGAGCCGCTCGCGCTGGGCCAATTGTTGCTGACTGAAGAGAAGTTTGAGGAGCAGTTTTCCTCCTGCCATTGACCGTAGCTGTCGATTCTGCCGGAGGAGATAGCGTTTGCGATCCGTTGGCATATTCCGCATTGCTTCACGCTTCTCGCCCTTAAGGCCAAGGTCATCCTGCAATAAAATGAGCAAAGTATAGAGAGGTTTAGGAATTGCAGTGACCCACAATCATTCGTTCGAAGTCCTCTTCATCGCAAGAAAGCTCGCTTTCACTATCCGACGTAGAAGGCATCCGTTTCTCCACTGCAAGAGGCTCGCTGACGATCAGTCGCCTATTCTCTTCCGCCTCTTCCTGAGAAGGAGAAGGAACGGAAGTAGGGCCCAACCACCCATCGAAAAGGCTAGAGAAACGTTTTGACGAGAACGTGCCAGCACTGTCAGGCGAGCCCGAGCGTGGCTTCACCGTAGACGGTGTCGGACTAGAGGGAGCCGCGGGCTTCTGTCTCGCCGTACCTTCTCCCTCTGCCTCTTCTGCTTCCATGTCCGAGAGACGGCGCAAGGTCGCTTCGGATGGAGAGATTGATGGAACGCGAGAGTTCGGTCGACGGTACCATTCATCGGGCACGCAGAATCGGTATTGCTTCGATCCTTCGAGTATGGTGGAAAGCTCTATGTCTGAGCTTAGACGTGTTGCATCTTGAACAGAGTTATCAAATTTGAGTATAGAAGCATGAACTCAAGAACTAACTCACCAGCATCGTCTAGTCCCGGTGAGAATACCTCAATAGCATATTCAATCACTCCACCACCGGGCACAGGTAAAGCCTTCAACAGTCCCAGGCTCTCGCAAACCGCCTTAACGACATCCTGAACCGTCATGTTCCGGGACAAATAAACAGTCCATTCAAAGCCATCATGGATCTCCGGGACGCGGAGGAAGGAGAGTTTGACTCTTAGCTGCGGATGGCGTGAGACTAGACGAATCACCGGAGAATGGAGGTGAGATGTCAATGGAAACGCTGAGAAGTGTCGTTCCGGTGCTGAGGGCTTCGAATTCGATGCGAGGGTCGGGGCAATGGGAGCGTCTGTAGGAAGTATGCCTGCGGGTTCCGGTAATTAGAACAAAGTTGAACAGGGGAATGGCTGAAATGCAACTCACCAGAACCTAACCCTTCAAGTTCGTCCTCCTCCCAGACCCTCCCGGCTTCCTCTTTCCTCACCGTCTGCAAATCCCATTCCTCGTCCGTTAAATCTCCTAAAATCTCCTTCTTTATATCTTGTAATCGAATCAACGAGTCAATCACATCTTGGGCAGCCGCATCCTGAGATACAGAAGCAAAATAGACAGTTCCGGATGGCGAGATGACTGGAACGATGAGTGGGTTCTCCGTAGCCATTGTTGTAAGCAATTATAGTACAGTTGAATGTCCTGAACTGCGATGCCGACGAATTCCCAGAAAGAATATACAAAAAATAGATGGGGTATAACAGAGTTTCCAAAGCATATATAAGGGATTAAGTAAGTCCAGAACCAGCTAGAGGTGCAGCATTTCCGCAGAGTGAGTGACGCTGACGGCACGATGAGAGTTAGGGGCCAGACGCGTGTCCGGTCGACTTCCGAGTCCGCTCCGTTACAACCTGCTCAACATTTATCTCACGCCTTCACAACTTCGGTCATAGTAGGGACAGCATTGCTATTGTGTTATGTACTACGCATTTAGAAATACATCTTTATTGCATTTATATCAATGATGGCTGTTAATTTCGTTGGCATGCGATTCGCTGTATTTGGTGGACCATCAAGCTACCCTGGCAAGATCGCGAGACTTCGAATAGCGAAGTCGCATCAAATCGATCCGGTAAGACGCGCTCCCGATCCGCGGTTGTCCAGACGAATTTCTCCGGCGCCCAAGTTTCTTACTATATGATCATCACCGAAACTCTCTCCAGCGTACGCGCTACCTTCCTTCAAAAGCTTTGTTGCGACGTCAATGTCTTTCGACGTTCCGAACGTGTTCTCTAATTGTTGTTTCGACGCTTCGCCGAGATGGCCTGTGTGACCTGTCGACGAATGGAAGACCTTGAAAGCTTGGTATATGCTATAGTATGAGTGTACAGGATATGTCAGGAAAGTATATCAACTCACAGTCGACGACTTCTGTTAATGGGATTGTGCTATAGAATGTGCATCAGTCTTGCTTGTTCAAGATGTACCTTGGCGCGGTGGCTTACGTGTCTGCAATTAATGATTAGAACGGACTCGATACCTCAGATGATCATCTAGTGCTCACCTCCTTCTTTCCACTTCTTGTACTACATATCCCAGCCATCGGTTAAGAACATTGATAGTGAACAAAGTAGATCGGTATCGCTCACCTCAGACCCGTTGACGATCATGACGAATTCTTCGGTCGATTGGGTATTAGGCTTATACACGACCTTTGTGAGTGCCTTAACCATTGTGCTTTGCTCGTGGAAGTGATTGAGAGGATTAAATGTTATTCGATGAGAATGCGATGGAATGCGATGATGGAGGTTGAGACGCGATATAGCGTTTATATACTCTTGCCCATGTGACGTCAGAGTCACCTCGGTTCTCGCTTTGGCTGCAAATGCGTCACACGACACCACTACACCTGATCGTCGATCATCTGAATCTCGTATCTACAACACAGGTAAAACGTTTATTATAATTCCATTCGGATCCACAGGTCACATTCAGTGAGGAGCTCTCAATGAGGAGCTCACACGAGTGAGTCCCAATTTATATTCCCAGCCTGCGCGCTTTCTGCGCTTAGACGTAGCCCTACGGTCGTAAGCGGAACGACAGACGGTCTTTGTTAAAGTTGTCAGCTCTGCGTACGAAGGGTTCATTTTGTAAGAGCGCACACCTTCCATGAGCGCACTGGAATGGAAATGCAGTCATCGAAAGTTGTCGTAGAAGGCGTTTGCACTGCTCCATTGACAATCGATCATTAAACATAATGGCTCCCCGGCAAGCCCGGGAGTTTATTAGTTCCACAAGTTCACGCGGACAATTTCGAAGCGCCTTCAGCCATGTGAACGCGTCTACGTCACCCACAGCCGAGCTCAGTTGCTGGGTATCCATGCTGTAGTTATTGAATATTTTCAGATTCAAGTCGGGCCAAGTACCCCTTGACCAGTTCACGGAGATCACCAGTCGATCCAGTAAGAAGCTATGGATAGAACAATCAGCAATGCAAGCGTATCTCGTACGATGAAGCTTACCTTGTCAGCGGCTACTTCTGGGACGCTACTAAAACGAATCATTCCGTATCCTTCATCAGAATCGTTCATGGTGTGTTTTCCGCTTTCGTGGTCAATCTCGTCCTCCACTATGCTGAAACCCCAATCTCGAAATGCTTTTTTAATTGTTGTCGACCTCATCAGTCGGTCGCGTTCAAATGCAGTGAGAAGTACAGGTACAGGCGGATCCAACATGCGCCTTTCGACGCCCACGCCGTCACGGTCCAAGTATCCCAGGCAGAGCGATTTAAGGAATCGTTCAACACGTACACGCTCATCTGCTGCGTGCTGATCGACCAATACGAGCGTCCGAAGTTCACCCTTTTCCTCCCAATCCTCGGACGATTTGGTAGCACTTGGCGTATCCAGGAGGCATGCGATAAATTTGCAATCAATCTGACCCAGGACTTGAACCACAGAAAGGCTTTCTTTGGTGAATGAATAATCAGGAATCATGCCGAGATTGCTCATGGAAGAAGTTGGGACAGAGAATGCCTGCTTAAACTGTTTCGTCCAAAGCATTTGTCGGATAGTGCCGATTCCTTCCGTTGTTGCTTTGGAAGAGGGAAGGCGGGGAACGGAAGGTTCTGCACTTGCGAAGACGTCATTCGCCTATGATATATCTCAGATTTTCAGTTTCACGCCCGCCTCTAACAGTATGAATCGTACCTCCAGCGCTTGCGTAATCCAATCCGGGATCCTACTTTCATCTACATTTCGGGCTGATTCTATCATCTGTCTGCTCTTTTCTTGCCCGCCTTCGTCGACAATTGTACGTCGCCTTGTGCCATGGCTTGACTCGCCATTCTCAAGATCATAGCAACGTTGTTCTGGCAGATAAGAATTGCCAGTACGAGGATCGATCAAATACATCCTTCCAGTATTTGGGTCAACCCAACGAAATTCTCCATGCTCATTTCCCACAGAGTGCTAGATTTAAAGTCAGAACCAGATCCTCGAAGTCTATGAAGTACTCACTCCTTCTATGAACAGGTCCATTGCACCCTCTCTAGAGTTTGAAGGGCATTCTGGCGTATCAACTTGCGACTCATCCCTATGGTCGGAGTTTTCTCCATCGTCATGGTGCGCAATGACTCTGCTCCGTTTGCATGAAGGATGTTCATGATCGCGAGTCGCGAAACCTGGCGGCGAAGTTTTGAAACCTTGGCGAGACAAGAACGATTGGATGACGTTTGCTAGAAATGAAACTATGGCATCTTGATTCTGAGGATGAGTCAGAAAGTATAGCTAGTGCGTAAACGTTGGCAGTCACAAACCCGTAAATGTACAACGGTTTTCGCAGTTTCCAGGCAGTTATCAATCTCACGCGGAGGCACAGCAATATTAAGGACATAGACCGGGCGGAGCTCCCCCTTCTTTGGGGATCGACGTAAGTCTAGGACAAGCACACATCAGACAAAAAGCCAAAGCTGAATATATAAAAAATCGCAAACTTGAATGTGAAAATTTTGATTCACCAAGCTCATCTAGCGCCTGCACATGTCAAAGTTAGTCAGTATTCGGCAGGCATGCTGTCCTCACTTACATGTTTGGCGAACGTACTCGACGAGAAACATTTGTCAATCACGCGATGCAGTTCGCACGTATCCAGTATATGACGATTAAGGTCTAGATAATTTTGAGTAAATCTTCAATTCTATTATTGCGTCCAAACTCACAAAGGAACTGATAAGACTGCATACAAAGCTAGTTAGATTCGTTTGGGACATGAAACAAGGATATACACGCCTTTGAAGGGGATCCAGTCAAGCTCAAGAACCCGTCAATTCTCATTGAACCTGATTCGCAATCTATTATATCTACACGCTTGATTCGTGAGTTAACATAAGCCGGAATATGCTACGCCAAGGAGAGCATACTTACCTCAACGAGAGCTCGTCCGTACAAGTGACGGAAAGTCATTAAAGTCGAAGGAGTCTGAATACAATTTCAGATAAGACAACCAATTCTATAAGTTTGGTACGTACTCTGGGAATGGTCATAATGCGACTCCTATCAGCCCCTTCATTATTTTCTTTTGACAGGTCTCTGAGGCTAAACTTGACTTGAGGGAAAACAAGAGCGAACGTCTCAAGTTCTCGTTGGACTAGATCAAATGTTCGTGCGGGACTAGGATGAGATATCCGGCGAATAGGGAGCTAGTTGACTTCGTGAAATATGAATTTGGTCAATAATAACTCCAAGTCTTACACTGAAAAATGCATCCCGGATCGAAACCGTTGTGCCAGCTCCTTCCCTGCGCCACCGCAGTGATGGTCCATAGTAAAGCTTTTCTCCTCCTTTCAAAATAACTGACCAACTCTCTTTAGATTTGACGGTTCTTGACGAGATTTCTAAACATGAGAGATCTGCCGCTGAGGCAAGAGCTGTTGTCACGAGTTTTGAATAAAGACTGTACTGCATATTTGACCCTTACACACCTTCACCACGGAAGCCAAATGTACTTAATTCCTCGAGAGATGCAGGAGTATAAGATTTTGAAGAAGCTTTGTAATTGGACTCTTTCAGTAATAGGTTCTCAGCATGCCATTGATGAGTAAACTCACAGTATCGTCCTCCTTCTATACCTTGGGCAATTAAGGACAATCCATCCTTATTGATACCCGATCCGTCATCCAACACCCAGCAAAGCCAGTCGCTGCAGTGCACGCCTATGTCAATATTCTTGGCCCCTGCATCCAAGGAGTTCTGAATAAGTTCCGAGATGATCTGTGGCAACGAGGTAAGGATTTGAGTGGACCGGATTTTGGAGCGCGTCGCATTGTCCAAACGTTTTAGACTTGCGGATGCTGTCATCTCAGGGAGTGGAAAGTCGAGAAGATGACTGAGGCAAGATGTACATCTTTCCTGAACTGAAGCTAGGTTAATAAGCTTCGCGAGTGGCAAATGAGAGAGACTGAATGTAGCGAGTTTGGGTAGGGATCGACCTGTGCGTTCCTGACCTCGTTAATTTCCCACGTGCTCGACATTTTCTAAGAAGCGCGATGCTTTCACATCAACTAGAAGCGTAACTTGTCAAGGCCAGGCTTATCCCTCACCCGCGATGGATCAGGCAGTGGCAAAAAAGGAGCTTCAAGAGCTCATCAAACGAGAAGACCTAGGAAACAAGGTCTGCATCGACTGCTCAAATCCGAATCCTCAATGGGCCTCTTTGAGGTCTGTCGAATGTTTGCCTGATGTCGACTTAGGGAGTCTGACTTTAGACGCGTAGTTTCGCGGTGTTCATGTGCTTGCAGTGTGCTGGTGTCCATAGAGGCCTGGGGGTACACATAAGGTTCGTCAGTTAATCTGTCCGAGAAAGACTATTGAACGATCTTTACTCTAGCTTCGTTCGTTCTGTGTCCATGGATACGTGGCAAGAAGAACAGATTCGACGGATGAAAGTATGTTTATTGGCAGCTTTCTACAGATATGAAAGCAATAAGCTGATCTATTATCAGCTCGGCGGAAACGCTCCATTCCGTGAATTCGTGAAATCATATAGTCCTTCAGAAAGTGGCGGATACAGGGACGGGATGGGCATACAGGAAAAATATCAGTGTTGTGCAGCGGCACAATACAAGGAAAAGGTGATTGCAATTTTCCATCGACTACAAAGAAAGATACTAAAGTGTCCATAGCTCGATTGTGAACTAAGTGGAAAGCCTTGGTCGCCTTCTCTGCCCCCATTAGGCTTTTCTTCCCCCCAGAGCGGCTCAACCTCTCCTGCTCGCCCTTCCTCTGCGCAGGGACTTCGCAAGTCTCGGGCTTCTGCACGAAGTGCGACAGGCTCCTCCCTGCGCCAGAATTCAGCATCTCCAGCCTCATTCACGAACTCTCCTGGAGGGAGCACGAGTTTCAGCAGTTCCGTAGGAGGTTCACCATCTCCAGACGCGCAGAAGACCGCGAATGAGACCTATTTTGCTAGTTTGGGTTCCTTAAATGCTTCGCGACCTGCGGACCTCCCTCCTTCACAGGGCGGCTGCTATCAGGGGTTCGGAAGTAATACACCCGCACCTCCGGCTAGCTCGCAGCATCCTTCATACGGCCTTTCCAGCGCTGCAGTTCCTAGCATTTCCGAACTCCAAGAGCATCCAACTGCTGCGTTGAGTAAAGGCTGGTCGTTCTTCTCGTCCGCTATTGTTGGAGCAACTCGAACTGTGACCGAAAACGTGATTCAGCCGGGTCTTGAACGCGTTCGAGATCCTGATTTCCAAGCAAGCCTAAAAGGCTACGTGGACAAGGCCGGAAAGCGCGTCACTGCTGTGGGTGCCACTGCAAATCAATGGAGTAAGCAGCAACTCGGTGTTGATGTCGCAGACAAGGTCGGCGGTTTATACGATAACGTGAAAGAAAGAGTTGTTGGCCCGGGCCACGAAGGATATGGCGCTCTGGCGACATCCATGATGGAGACGACTGGAATAGATATGATAATGAAGAGGATAATTTCTTTGAAGACTTTTCGAGCGAAAAGCAGACGGTTACTCAGGGCAAAGCAATAGCGACGATGGAAGGATCATCCTCTACTACTTCAGCGCCCACGGCATCGATTAGTTCGAACAAGAAGGCTGATGACTGGGATGCCTGGAAAGACTTTTAGATACTATAATTCGTGATCTGTCGATGGAGTTTTGTCATACCTTTCTTTAGAGAGTATGGTTCCAGCTAATAATGCATGCCATAAAACATTAAAAGGAAAGGAAAGGAGCAGTGTTGATGATCATCGCTTGGCACGTCTGCCTTCAGACCAAAGCCGCTCAGAGCAAGGTGGCGGGATTGAATGCGCGAGTCATGCGTCCGGATAAGGCATGGCCACTTCGATGTTTGCCTTCGGGAAAAGATCTCGCAGTAGCTTCTTGTTGAGAACACGGTTCGACTCGATTCGGATCTCCTGAAAACCGGCTCCCCAACGTTCCATTTGGCAAAGCAGGTCGTATAGTTCTTCCTCGCCGTCGTTCCAGTTCCTAATTCGAAATGTACGAACAGGATCCAGCCTCCGATGTTTGTTGACACACGACTAAGGGCAATCTTCCGCATTTAATGACAGTTCACGCAACCAGGGAAAGCTCCGGAAGAACTCATCGATTGGGATATCGACTCGAGCGTTCTCCTTGGCAACCTCCGCGTCCCACCATCGTAACATGAATTCAAAGGTGGTTAAGGAACGCAACTTATCAGTCGGAGAAAACGACGCGTAAATCCAGTCGTGGAGGCAGAATTCGGCGTAAAATGACACGCACATCGACACAGAGATCTTCTGAACATTGGGCAGGTGGAAGGCGTAAAGTATGCATAAGAAGTCTTCCACTCCTAACGGCGGATCCTCTTCACCGAATCGATAACTCCCCGGCCAATCCAGATTCATGATGGAGAAATGGGTGACGGTCGGAAGTACTACTTTAAGATCATCCTCCGGACCAAGTGCTACTGAGATTTGGGACAAGTCGAGTTCCAATGTCCGCAAAGAAGTCGCTGATCCCAGGAAACCCCTCAGGGACCTTAGAAATGTCCCATCAATACTCAAAGCACTACGCTGCGATTTGTACGTGAAGGTAGTCGGAAGGCTATAGTCAAAGAATCTTGACGTCGGCAGAGCGTCCCGCACTTGCAGATCGTCTACACGAGGGAACTTCCAACAAGAAAAAAGGTCGTCGCATCTAGTTCCACCAAGGTCATGGTCAATAAAGATGCAGAGCGTCTTCAAAGAGGGAAAGACCAGCGACGGACAGACATCGAAAATTCTCCAATCATCGGAAGCTAAATGAGCATGAAGATATGTCCAACGACCTTATACTCAAGGGCTTGTTGTAACACCCTCACCATATCGTCCCCATACAAGAATTGAACGTACAACGGCATCTTCTTGCTACGGAACCAGATGGTCCTGAAGGGACTCCTCTCCTAATATGCGAAGGTCATGATAAGACCAAGCTTCCGGAAGCTTCAGGATCACGTCTCGAAACCGCCTACAGACGGAGGATCCGAGGCGAGTCAAGATGAGCGCTGAGTGAAATGGGCCCTTGTCTCTCTCTATCCATCAACTTTTCTCGAAGATTTGCAGGACGATTTCATTAGGCAGCGTCGCGAAGCCAGCTCCGAAAGCTGCTGGCATGATCGCCTTTCGACGAGATGAGATGGTTTCCGCTAGGCCCCGGCCAATGAGAGAAATGCTCGTCTAGCACTCTCTAACGTCAGTAACTCGTCTATTTCTACGAGTAGTTCGTTTCGTGAGATGCTGAGACGAAGGCGGATGAGGTCAAGCACAAATGGATGTCGAAGCATAGAAAACGCACAGATTACATTCCGATGTCAGGGGACTGAGTCCGAGGTCGCCGGAACCAGGGGAGCGAGGTACGTCTCCTTCCAGCGACTTCAATCTGGCTGAGGGGATAGACAAGACCCGTGAATTGACGCGAAATCTGTAATTCTGATGAACTTGGTTTGAAGACATGAATAAGCGTGCGAGGCCGTGTACTCTGCGGGAAGCTGAAAGACCACTGAAGGTTCAAATTGAGAAGAGCGTCCAAAATATGTGAGGAACAGTACTAACGCGGACGAACGCGTCATGTCACACCACGTGCGTTTGATCCTCGCCGACTCGGAGTCACATGAATAACACTATGTCTCAAGTTTGCCATCTACGCATCCACGTAGATTGGACCGCGTCTTTACGAGTCCTTCAGCGTGCTGTTAAAGAAACCTAATTTTGCCATCGGATGCTGGCGACCACTTGAGATTGTTACCAATGCCAGACAATAGTAAGAAGAAACAATATTTCGTACGTTCAACACACGTCCCTGGATCAACGGATGACACTCATTTCGAAAACACTAGTAGGAATTTCGCATACTAGCGCATGATCCGTCGTACGTGTCAATCTGACGCGCGATGAAAAAACAGTTCAGATGATAATGTCTCGGCCCGCCCATTTTTTTACAACGCCCATAGGTGCTTGCTTGGAACCGAGATTGCATGTCATTATCTCGTCTTGGATTCTCGGTGAGTATCTCTGTTGAGTTTAGTACGCCCGGGAACTCCATTGACTATCTGTCTAAGGATCTCTTCATTAGTCGTGACTTATGAACGGACCTCGACCACATTATGAAATGTCGGAGATCGGTCCATCCCAATTCTTTACGACTTCCAGTTCGGAGTATCAGGAAAGTAGAAGAGAAGTTCAATATAAAGTTGATCACCTGGACGTGGTCTCGACCAACTGGTAGTGCTTCCTTGGCGCTTGAGGAATCTATCGGACCTCCACGCGGTACGTGTCGGTTATGGGCTGCGCTCTCTAGATAGTCGAGCTCAAACGGCATCATAGTGTTCATTTCGGCCGACTATGGTCTCTCGTCAGTCAACGATACGACGTATTGCGGAATAGCTCTCGCAAGATCGCAAGATGTATCGTGGATTCCCAGATCTCGTCAATTATGTTCTATACAAAGTATGTCATCGTCGCCCCTATATACCCTATCTGATCTCTTCCATTCGTCTCATTTTGCGTTCGTTTGTTCAGAAACCGGATAAGGGGAGCCATTTAATGAAGACACCTGGTACAAATAGGTTTGTATCAGCCTTTCTACCCGCGATACGTGCCGTAGGTGCCGGTGGTGATGAATCCGCGTTAGTAATGTATCGCAACGCCACAATTCCCATTTTCGTCCGTATATTTCATGTACATTGTTCTCAGTTTGCAATTCCGATTACTGATTTGGTGCCCAAAGCCGTTTTCAATGTCAATGACGGGTGAAGAGTGGCCACAGCAAAGTTCTGGAAATCTTCTAATTCAACAGTCCTGCTGTTTATTTATCGGCGGTCGCAAGATACGCTCTAAATAGCTTCGTGCAAATACGTAGTCGATTCGTTAGGAAGACTAAGATTTTCTTCAGCTTTTTATTTCCCCTTCCTGTCGCGGAAAGCTATGCTGCTCATGCGCAAACCAACTTCCATGCTTTTGGTTGACATTCATTTACCGTGAACGACTGGCAGGGGCCAGAATCGATAGGAACGGTGAGCCTGTCTAAAATTTAGACGTTTTGCATGCGCTCCTTTGGGTACTGTCTGAATCTGATTCGCAGAGCTTAGCCAGATGAACCGACCTATTCAATGGCATGTTATTTTCTTCGCATTCGTAGAATTACGTACTGTACATTACACCTTCTATATTTCTTAGAATAAAGTGGCAGGTCATCTAAAGCATGTTCACTACCGACTTATAACCGATTCAAACATCGAACCTATATCCATGCTAGTCCCAAGCAGCGGTCCAGTGAATTGGAATGTCCGCAGGATTGCCGACTGAAGATTCTGAGAAGCAAACTGCAATCAATCGTGATTCGGTACTATCAAATCTTTATTCATTCGGGATTGAGTTAGACGGGGAGACGAACAGCGAGAAAATATGACAAGTCTTCTGATAACGTTTCCGTCGAAGGACGCAGCGACTTCATAGAAGCATCCCCAAATACGGCAGCCTTCATTGCGGCCTACGAAACGAATCCAATGCTCCCGTTTGGCATTACTCGGTTGCCACGTCACGTGCGGACTGCTGACCTTCGTAGTGAAAAAAAAACATCGTAGTCGTGGGCCTCATACAGATTCTCGATTGGCAAGGTAATGGCAGAAAAATAGCAGGTCAGGCACGATGATCAGACCCCGTAGTGGTTCGTCTGTAAGTTTCGAGACACCAGATTACTTTCATAGTATTAGCTGTTCATTTTATCCGTCAAACGCAATAAAATAGAGCATAAAGGTTTTATTGAACATGTACATGCTCAGAAAAGCTCGCCGAGCAGAATTTTATTTCGCGTTTACTACCGGTAGGCATGATCAGCTGCAAGAAAAGGTCAATCCAGATGTTCACCTCGTTCAAAGAAAGGACGGAAGCGTACCCTGTAAGTTTGCTGCAATCTCCGCCTCAGCACGATCACCATTTGCAAGTAATTTCTCCTTGTTATACAGGAGCTCTTCACGAGTCTCTGTGCTATACTCATAGTGCTGGGCTAATGAAATGTGGATTGTCAGATCTCATTCATACATGCCACGGCACAATGAACTCACTCTCTACAATAGCATCAACAGGACATGCCTCTTGGCAGAACCCGCAGTAAATGCATTTCGTCATGTCGATATCTATTAATCACGCCCGTCAGTAAGAACCAAGAAAAGCCTGAGCTTGCTCACCATATTTCGTAGTTCGCCTAGACCCATCGGCTCTTGCCTCGCTCTCAATAGTGATTGCTTGCGCGGGGCAAATTGCTTCGCAGAGTTTACACGCTGCGTAGTTGAGTCAGGAACTGTTTATGGAGAAAATAGCAAGCGAAACGCACCGATGCAGCGCTCTTCGCCGGACGGGTATCGCCTCAGCGCGTGTTCTCCACGGAAACGGGGCGATAGCGGACCCTTCTCAAAAGGATACATTATGGTGTACGGAGGGCGGAATATTTGTTCCATAACGATCCACATGCCTTAACGTGTGTCAGTCTAACAGGCCCCAGTAAATTGTGCGTGGAAATGCACTGCGCACCTCTTAGAATCTCGGTGAAGAAAAAGAGATGTACCGCCTTGTCGACAGCACTAGCTTGACCCTTGTAAGGGTTAACGTCGAGATCAGCGCTAGAAGATGCGGAAGCGGGCGGATGGGCGTGGTCATGATCTGGGGTATGCTGTGCGTAAAGGCGTGCGGGAGACGTGGATAAAGAACGAGCCCAAAACTGCCGGGCGATGATTGAGCCCTGAGACTGTGCTGGTCGCAAAGCGACACGGGTTCTGCTCTGCCGGAGAGCGAGCCGACGAGCGAGAGACATGGTGGTCGACAGCCAACGAGTGATGAAGTCTGTCTGGCATTTGGTGACGGACCCGCGGTTCAAAGTCGGGACGAAAATGACGTTATGTAATGCAGAGACCAGTAACCAATCGCGTCGCGCCGAAAACGAAACTCGCAAACTCACTGATGGCTACAACAGCAGCCTCATCATCGAGCTCACAATCAAAAGGAAAGGCGTCGACCAAGACTCTCGGTGCACAGGGTATGTTTGGCAAATCAAAATATATCGATCAGATCTTTGACTAGAACAAAATCTAGAGCTTCAACAAACACTGTCACGTCTACAAAATGAACTTCAGGCTCTTGCTGCAAAAATCGGTGAATTAGAATCGGAGGCGGAAGAGCATGAGTGAGTAAACTTTGCAATACTTTCATCGTTCCTGTGTTCTGATCTCTGCTCAATGTATTTGAGACTCGTATTATCCACGTTAAACGAGGCTTTACAATCGGACCCTCAACGGAAATGTTTCCGGATGGTTGGCGGAGTTCTGGTCGAACGAACAGTCAAAGATGTTGTTCCAGCACTTCAGACGAACAAAGAAGGGGTAAAAATTTACGCAGTGTAAATTCATCATACTCGCTTCAATTGATTATTCCAGATAAAGAAAGTCGTGGCGAATCTTCTCGCCCAATATAAAGCCAAAGACGATGAACTTGAGTCCCTGAAGCGAGAATACAACGTCCGTCCTATCACAAGAGGCTGAGAGGTCCTCATTATCTTTTCGGATCGTTCACGTCACCGATCGAAGTAGATGTGATGAAGGCGAGTTCGCGCCCGCTGGCCTCGTACGGCTTCGCACTGATGAAATTCTCCTGTCTTTCTCCACCTTCTCTAGCCTTGTCGTAAACCATCCTATCATTCCTATCATGTAGCATATCCCCACTGCCACGACTTCGATTTATATTCAGTTTCGATAATCAATCTATTGGGATTTGTCTTCCGGCTTATCTGGGAGTTCTATGTGCTCAGCGGACTTAACACTGAAGGCGGCGCTCACTTCTAATTTACTATCCAGAACAGAGCCATGGATTACAGGACGATCTAAATAAATGTCTACGCAATGGAAGTTCGTTTCGAAGACTGACCTGAATCAACCCCATTCGAAGAGCCGTATACTTTGATGTTTGGAGACGGCGTCTTGCGTGAGTTCCCGTTTTTAGCTATCATTCATACCACTTAATCCATGTCTTAGGTTTCGGGGCGATGAAAAGCTTTCTGAATTGATCTATTTTTCTTTCTTTCTGTGGACCGATCAAATGCTGCCACGATGACTCGTAATGGACGACCTTGTCAAGTGCCAAAAAGGGGTTAAAGAAGTCCTGTATATTAGTTCTCAGTTCCCCGCAGTCCTGCTTACCGATATGTGCTAGACATTCTCCATGTTCCGGCGTATTCCATGTCTTCAACATTCCCGGCTGCTGAACTTCTTTCGAGTTGGTCCGAGTTGCCACAATTGTATAGGAACGCCGCTGTGTATGGTCAAGCCCTCGAGGTATGCCTACAGCTTGCACTGGATACTGAACTGGAACTATGCATTTCTCGGCATGCAACCTGATTTTTTCGGCACGCACAGCCTTTTATGTATGGGCAAGGTCGGTTTTGATGCCGCGACTATTTGGGCCCAGTACGCGTAACAACACTTTACTAATTCGAGGCTGTTGTTCCTCGGATGATTGCCTTTCCGCCATCAGCCCAGTGTGTAACGTTACGTTATGACGAAGTCTTGTTGTATTCACTGCGCGTCTATGCACGTCGAGTACCGGCGTCACCAACAACCGCCCAGACTATTTTCGTTCAGAACAATGGGTCTAGTTTCATCCCCTGTCCATTTGGTCGGAACAGGTGTACAGATTCAAGGGTGACGGAGACACTCTTGCAACGTATTCAGGAACAACTTTCCCGTTGGCCTTTCGTTGGTGCCAAACATGGTATCTGGTTCAATTTGGGACTCGGAATTGTTAGGACGAGATGACTTACTCCGGGTTATGTGCCTGTATAGGCGAAAACATCTCGTGCACTAAATTCGGCGGAGAACAACCTGGCAATGTATTCTCGGGCGCCGCTTTCAACACTTCTTAAATTACGGTGTGATACGTAGTAGCCTTCCTCCGAGGAGCCACTCGATGGTCGCCACGACAGCTATGCGGCTGGCGAAGAGCTTACAAGAACTATGCGATAGCTCCATCTTCATTTCTATGTGTACTCGTGAAAATCGGGTGCACTGCGCACCCAGCGGTGTTCGATACATCCCAACCACCGGTCAACATGTCTCCTTCGGAATTGCGGCATAAAACGAAGAACTTCATTCGGAAGTTGTCATAGCCAAGGCTTTCAACTTGCCGATTTAATTGCAGCTCCTATGACCCGAGCCGAAGAATACGCACTTGATGTGAAATTGATTCCGCCGGCGAGTCAAATTGCATCGAGAAGTTACCTCATGGGATAGGGACCGAGTCACTTGCTAGGATGCGCTTTTGGAGACATTCCTTACAGGTTTCCTGAATAAATCGGGTCTAAGAGAGAATAATATCAAACGCATCAGTCCGATCAGTATTACCCTATGGATTTCGGCGCTCGGGCGTAGTATATTCCAGGTGAGTTTGAGTCATCCTTGCGATAACCATTGGACAGATTAATGGCCTTTCGCCGCATTTAGGCAAGAACTCCGTGCCGTTCGTGAGCGGGGAACATATACAATAAAGGAAAGGGGAAAAGCAGTGAGGTAAGTTGTGAACAAGTTACTCGCACCACATGCCATTGATCGGTTTTTGTTGTATTTCATCCCTATGGCGCGCTGGGCTTTGATGGTCCCTGCGGCGCAGTCGGCCATAAGTCAGCAACAAAGTTGACCCTAGCGCAATGATTCTTTCAAGCCAAATTGAGAGTACAAAGCACATCACAGTTACGCAAATTCCGACTCGACAAGTTTTGGTTTGCGTTAGCACTCTTTTGAAGCAGCACATCATGCACTGCCTGCATTTCATATCACTATCGCCCGAGGATCCTCGACATGACTATCTATCTCGGTTGAGGTCATCGGGATCTACGGCGCTTAGATCTTCTTTCTTTCGTCGCCACGAAGGCGCCTATGCCTCGGTACAGACGGTACTGGAATTTCTTCGGTCACAATTATGGATTTACTTCAAGGACCCTCGGCCACCGTCTTTAATCTCTCGAACGTTAGGACTCAGATATTCATACTTGAGCTGAGATATTGCAGCGCCTCTCACGGTGTTACAATACCACGGCTAGATACCGCCGGTGACTCTGTGAAGTTATTCGCGAAGGGAACGAATGGGGCGTAAAAAAGACCCGGAAGACTATCTTGTCACTATCAAATCTCCGTACACCGAGGACTCTTGTTACTATTCACGCGTGTACGCGTTCTCTGTTCAGTACTTGGTCTAGCGAAAGTAGGTGAGAGCAAATCTGTCGCGGATCCCCTCCTATACGCTGTTTAAGGCCTAACTTAATGTTTTAACTTGCCTACTGTAGCCGTTTCTCTATCACTGGCCATTCGTGAGCCATTTCTCAAGCGAGGACAAGTACACAGGGAGGTTGCGACAAAGGGGTTGGGCTTCAGATAAAGCCCCACAAAGGCATTGCTTCTCGAAGAAGAATCAAGTTGTTAGCATCCTGTCAACGACGTCCTCCTGGTGTGCGGCGCAATTACAATCACTCAGCGCCGCCGACATTCCACGCCGAGCTTTTGTTTCCTCCCAAGGGCTTGAAGGTATTGCTTTCAATACAATTGACAGCTGCACAGCCTTTCTCGAAGCACACAAATGCGTCAAATGCATTACAATCCCATCTCATCCCATAAAACTCTGACAGCGCGAATCTAGACGGGCGACGATGACGTCTCGACGGACGCTTTGGCGGCGTTGACTGGGTCTATCGAGCGATAATCCAGGGTCGGACAAACAAAGTACTCATATTCATTCACGTACGCTCCACGATTGCTTCTTCCTCATCATCAACGCTCGGCGGTAAAGAGGCCGGAGAATACCCGGGGTTCGATCGACGACTTTGGCGTAAGGGCGGAAAGGTGCGTATGAGAAGATGAGATAGGCCCCGTCGGGGCTGTGATGCGTCAAAGAGGGGTGATCGTCTTCCCTTCCTTCTTTCCTTCCCGAGACCCCCTTTCTCCTATCCCGTCGTACTTACTTCCTAATTCCAATACATGCAGTTCTGTGCTGCATTGTAGTAGCAGGCGAATGTACGTTTTACTCCTGTTTACTGGGGACCCTTCACAGAAACCTTTTTTCTCCTTACTTCAACACGAGCTTCTCCAGCACCGAGAACTCCCGTTTTGGCTAGTTACATTCGATATGATATAGTAATCTCAGAGGACATATTTCTACGCCACACACCTGTACATCCGAGTTCAGTATTCGACTCCTAACCGCTCCTTTGTCCGAAGCACCAGCATGGCTGCCACGAACAACACAAATAAAAACAAATAAAATGAACATTGCACACAAACGTGAGTCGAGATGTACTCACATTCTTTGACAGCTGTCTACATAGCGATCCGGGTCCAATCATATCTAGATCCCAAATCCGTATCCGAGAACTTCTGCGCGTACGCAGTTCTGCCTCCCCTCGACGTTCGCTGAGAAAACTATCTTTGGTTGGAAGAACGATGATCTTGGGCTAAATATGGAAGTTGTCATGCCGGGTTTGGAATCGTCTTATTGTGTAAATAAGGACAAATAGTGGTACATAGATCACAATACCAAGATCAACTTTTTCAATTGGAACAGCTGGGCCCAACAGAGAAAACGCGACATGGATAGCAAGCATACATAGCAGACATATCAGACAACTTCTCGCGCACAAAGCTTGAGAACTACAAAACCTATGTATATCACATATTCATCGGTCACAAGAAAAGGCCAACAAGAAGGTAATAACCAGTAACAATCCATCATTTTTTTTGTTCACGTAGGTGTCGTAGAACCAGTGTTTGTGCCTGATCCTTCGTCACTTGGTCGCGCCTCGGTTTTTGCGGTGGCTGCGGCCTCTTCGCCTGGAGGTGACGAGTTTTTGTTGTAAATATCTGCCCTTCCAGGGCGCAGGTATGGGGGAGACGGGACTCGAGAAGGAGGAGCAGCGGGCGTCGGTGCAGATGTGGACGTATCGTCACTCTGCATAGGAGTGGCCGGAATGGAAGTCACTGCTGCTGCTGATTCTGTGGGCGGCACGTCAGCACGGTCACGGTCCCGTAAGACGTACGATCCTGGGCCGATGCGCTGATGATTGTGAATACGCGTCGCGGGATAGCTAGAACCTCCTGGAGAAAGAGGACTTGCAGAGTGAGAGTGAGAGTGGATGTGGTGACTGTGGTGACTGTAATGAGAACGGTACGACGCGTGAGATGCGTGGGAGTGAGAACGATGTACTTGCGGTGGTGATGTTTGTTCAGCCGGAGGTGGTGGCGAGCTAATGCGCTCCTGGTGGTGCCGATGGCCGTGTCCGTGAGCATGAGTATGGTGATGATGGTGCCCATGATGCCCATGCCGCTCACGTTCCTCCTCGCGTCCCTCTCGGCGCTGCATCCTCTCGCGCTCTCGGTTCTCACGCTCAATCTCCCAGTCTCGTTCACGACTCGATATCGGCACGACATGCCCAGAGGCTTGGGCTGAAAGCGGAGGAGATACAGCTTGCATATGACTAGACGAGCTACGTTGAGGCTCAATCCCTGGAGGCGGGTGTCCGCTGTTAGGACCTGCAGGCGCAAGCATCGCCTGTTTCCTCTCCATCTCCTCCCTCTCGCGCATCTCACGCGCCTCTCGTTCTCGCACCTCACGCACCTCCTTGCTCACGCGACCCCCACGCTTTCTAGGGGCAGGCGCTGATGGTGGTGGAGGCTGATGAAGATCTTGAGCGGGGATGACTCGCCCGTCCTCAGTTGTAACCGGGCGTCCGTCGGGTCCTGCTACTACGCGCAAAGGACCATCGGGAGTTGAGATCGTAACAACCTGTTGCGCGTGTGTAATCGGGAGCTGGCCCGGATGTGCCGCGTCGCGTGGCGGATGATGTGCATGGTGTGTCTGTATATGATGTTGAGGCGGGGAAACATGCGAGGGCGGAGCTGGTTGTATCGGCTGCTGGTGGTGTCTGTGATGATGATGAGCCGCGGTCGATCCGGATGTGCGCTGATGACGTCCTGATTGACCATACGGCTGAGCATCCTGATGCCGCGGAACTGAGCCTCCTGCTGGAACCTGTTGCTGAACTACATGTTGGGGAGGCAGGGCCACGTTTCCCTGGGGAGGAGAGGCAGGGAGTTGAGCGAGCCTTTCGTAGAGAACTCTGCGAGTGGAGTAACGTGATTGGGTGGGAAAAGGTAAATCAGCTGAGGTTTGAAGAGAAGGTCTAGACAAAAAAAACTGACGCTCGCTCAAGTTTTGCACGCTGGATGTTTCGCTTTGCTTGCAGGACCTTGAACATGAGTCTATCATTGTCCTGTAGCCAGAAGTATTGTTTGTATATACTTGAAATAAAGTGTGGCCAGAATTACGCACTGCTTCGATTTCTTTCAATTTATGCTTGAGATCTCTGTACTTTGCAGCATACTTGACGTCCTCCGCGCCTGCGGCAGGACCGCTTTGGTATGCTTTACTCCTTGTGCGTCCGGACGATGATGACGTGGCAACTGGAACTGGTGTTGATGTGCCCTGTTGAGGTTGCGCGCCCTGGTTTTCGCCGGCGCGATATACGATTTTGAGTTGAGGACCCGACTTTTCGATTGGGTTTCCGTGCGCATCACGGTAGTAACTTGTCTGTTGTGTAGATGCGGCGAGGCCAGGAGATGGTTGGCGCGACATTGTTTCACAGCGACTGTTTTACGTATTCCTGTTTTAATCTATTACTCGGACGCCGATGCCAAAGGCGAGAAAGCGGAATAAAATGAGATTATTGGATGGATGGTGGTGGATGAGAGGATAGATGAGGGACCATGGGTGAGCGAGCGTGTGTGTAATGCCGGGATTAGCCAATCGAGAAGGAAATGAAGCGACTTGTTTGTGCCCAGACCAGTCACCAAAGGCGTTACTTACCGGTTCCAATTAATTTCCATTAATGTATTCACTTTGCCTCTCTGTTTCCATCATCCCATCTTCGGCATCTCTCCGGCACTCAATTCTTGCCCTTATTTGGCAACTTCACTTCTCTTTCCCACGTCTCTTCCCATCCTATCCTATCCTATCCTCATCATCCTCACTTTCATCTCGTCTTCTGCCCTCAGCCGACGACAACAGCAACAATAGGCCATCAGTGAGCAAAACATGTCATTCGCACCTTCATCTGCACTGCGTTGACACAATCTTTGTCTGTAGTGTCGTTACCTTACAGACAGTGCGTTGACATCAAAGCATGCAATCTTGTTCTCTTTCGTTCTGACAGTCCATTGTCTCTACTCATCAGGGATATGCCCCCTCCGGGCGGCTTTGAAAGTATCAAATACAAACGCAACCTTCCTTTCCGTGGTCCTTCAAGCGCCGTCATTGTTGCTGGCGTTTTCGGTATATGTGCTTTCGGATTTTACCGTCTCGGTCGAGGAAACCTTGAGAGGCGGTGAGTATAGCCTTGCATTCGTGTCTTTGCTATCTCGCCTTCTTTTCCGCTTTTGATTACTTGTTGTCTGCTTTAATTTCGGCGGCTCCTACTGTCCTATCTTGTTGAACTTTACTACTCGGATGGACGCGACTTCTTTCCCGAAACTCTCCACACGTTTCGTGTCAGACTCTCTTCCGGACTCGGACTCCTCCGCCTTTCATCAACCCATTCGCGTCAGACAGCATACCGATGAGGCACGGACAACAGCGATGCGACGGACATTCTGTTCTCGCAGTAGGACAAGACCCAGGCACTCGGACAGCGAACCGGCGAGATAGAAGCACGTTTGGCCACGAGACCCTCTTCTCTTAGAAATCCACGCGATATCGGGCGCTTATGCTGGTGTTATAATCGGTTTTCCCACTTGCGGAAGAAACCAAGCGTAGATCCCGAATTCCAAAGCTTTGCTGACGCATTCAGATGTGTGGATGTTGATCAAGCCCTTTTTATCTAAATGTCACTCCACTTCTAACCAAGTCCGATTGCTCGTTGTGCCTGGGGTCCGAGAAGGGTCTTCTTCTCCTGTTGCATGGTCCCGCTGTACTGCCTCGTTCCACGCGGAGCGCGAGGTTATTGGCGTCGGAGATTAGAGCAATACGATGGTCGGACGTGTTCGGCACACGGAGCTTGTTCAGCTTTCATTGGGTTTGGAAGGAGCAATGTTTCGATTTGGAGGTGGCTGCGGAGCTATTTGATTTATCCTCTGGGCCTCGACCGAACTGTCGTGCATTTATTCCATCGCGGATTTCGCTAAAGGCAAGACAGCCTGAATAGTGGCCTTTACTACCTCCATCTGCCCTCGAATGCAGAATAGAACAGTTCCATTTCAAGAGGGAGGTAAAACGCTTGTCCGCCCCGGTACTACCTCATATATCTGCTGGCTCTCAAAATCTTGCGGACAATCTTCCATTACCTCCTTGGACGTGCATCATGTTACTGCATATGTTTTTCTTCTAATATTTCCCTTCGATTTCGTTTCGTCTTTTGTTCATCATCCATCCTGCACATACTGACCCCATTTTCCTCTGAATTCACTCAATTGGATTGTCTCTAGGGAGCTGCAACGCGAAAAAGTATGGTCAAGACTGCACTTAGTGCCACTGCTCCTCGCAGAGGGGGATCGGGACGCGTTTCGACGTCAGCAAGCTGCGCTGGCTCGCGAGAGAGAGATCATGAAGGATGTTCCTGGTTGGGAGGTGCGCCTCTTCTCTCGTTATGTCCTTTTCTCGTAAACAAGACCCGTCTTGGCTGACACTGAGTTATTTCTGCCTTTTTTATGATGTCATCGTGTCTGGCTTTTGCTCAGCCCGGAAAGAGCGTATACAACAACGACCGGTACCGTGGACAGGAGCGAATTGTCGTTATATGATAGGTTTCCTCTTATTTTGTCTTCCTTCGTTTAGTTGGGAAGCTGGAAAGAAATGTTACTTCATTGCTGTCTTCTCCCGTAATCGCGACACGTCATTTGCTTCGGAGTTGTTTCTACGGCTGTTAGTCTTGCCTTCGCGAATGGCGCATTTGTGCCGAACAAATTGTCTGAATCCACATCACATTCCGACAACATTCGTATGTCGTAAGAAGGAAGACGGACATCAGGAACAAGCAGATCAGGGTCAACACTTTGGCTTTAACGGTTCAATTGGCTGCAAGCAAGGTCCGATCGCAGTTCTATAGCGCTCTAGCGCTCCACAGATTTCGGCATGGCGTACGCGGTGTGCGGCGTCGCGTTGGCATCCGAATCATCATAACGTCGAATCAACCAACCCACATTCAACACTATCATTTGGTTATAGTGACATTTTCTTTCTTTCTTTCTCATTTCCGCTCGCCTTCTTTTTTCATCTTTTCGGACGGAGTTGAATCAAGGTTAGAGAATGAAGAGAGATCTCAAGTGCGGATCTTCTCTGATTCTTCACTATTGAGTCCACCTCGGAATACGTTGCTCATCCCGAGCTCCGGAAGAGGTTCTAGCAGTGTTCTAGTTCTTCCCGAATCGCACGTAGCAGTACAGTAAAGTGAAGTATGGTAAGATCAATGTACCGATAACAAGTACGTATCTTGCTATGTCCTTTTCTCAATCTGTAATCACAGTTTACAAAATTCGGACGTCTGCTGATCATCCTGAACTATATCCGAAATTTCACATCCGGCGGCTTAGGGAACCAGAATCCGGCATGACGGCGCGGGCCGCTCCTCTTCCTCCTTCCCTTTTTGCCTTCTCTACTTCTCCTTGATAATGCGACATTCACTCGCATTCCCTAATTAGGACTAGCGTCATGCGCCTCCAACCACCCCTTAACTTCCTTGATCACTCCTCTTTTCGTCCTCCTGTCATGATGCTTCTATGAAAGCTTGTCTCCTCGCTTCTCTGCCTTTCTTGGCCCTTTTGTTCGAAGCATACGTATTTGATAGCGTGGGGTGGATCTGTGATTTGTCTTCCCTTTGCCGGTCCGAGGCCGAACGCACGGCTGGAACGGCTGACTGCGCTACTCCGCCGATAACGTTTCACAGTGTACGGCAGCGCGGGGTTATAAACTTATGTTGGGCATGACGACAAACGTGGGCTTTGGCTCGTCGGGGTGCGCGAGGGTCCGGACTCCTAATTTCCGGTCTTCTCCTGAGAGAATATACTGTACCAATATGTCCCGCTCGTCGATAAACGTGGACCCCCGCAAACGCGGATATCCGTGCGCGCACGCTTTACCGTGGAGTTTACTAGTCCTATTAATAATGATATTAAGTTATTCTGGATTCTGATTCCTACCGGTACTAGTACTTTGATTTCTTTTATCGATCTGATTCGAATTCTGTTAGCGTTCTTGCAGCAATTTGATTTTGTTATGCTTTGAGAGATGACTTCTTTTGTTCTTCGACCTCCTCTCTATGTTTGTTAACTACTACTGGCAGCTGATTAGGTCCGACCGAATCAGGACATGGGGTGAAGAGCTATTTCCGCGGAGTCCTTCAGAAACAGAGGGTATGTTATGCTATGCCGTGATATGTCATGGAAACCACTAGCACACCATGCATATGCTCCGTGCATAGCTTCCAGCATTAACATAAGCTTATTCTGCTACAAGCGGCTGACTTGGATCCGTCAGAGTTGCAGCGGATCATGCGCATTCGATTTCTCGAAATGCGGTCTAGTTATGGGTTCTCCCGCGCCTCCGCGAAAGAATAGAAGAGAAGCACCAGTAGTCCTCCTTGATGAAGGCGACTGACGCTCCTTCTTCTCCCAACTTCGTTTGGACTTGCCTTTTTTGGGATTTGTCGTGAAGAAGAAGCGGTGCGGTCGGGAAGTGCAGTTGCGGACCCCCCCTGAACCTTGAGGCTATGAACTTCTCTTCTTACATACAGGATTATGATTGATTGATCGCGTCCGATTGTCTGTCTGTTTGCCTCGTTCGTCGTTAGTCGGCTGTGCGGCATCTGCTCGGGTCTTCATCATCATAATACCGATACTTCTATGGACTTGTCGACCGGCAATATTGATCTATTTTTATCCTGCTAGGACTAGGCATGCCTATTATCCGAAGGATCAGAATTGATCCACACTGACTCACGTCGGTCTGGACTCTATTTCTATGAATAGGATGCATATGGGGATGGCTCATGAATCGCACAGCGGCTTCCATTAATGTTTGTCGGGAAGATGCTTGTTACTCGCCGCTCGATTTGACCGTATCCGGAGTCCGGAGTCCAGGATATTCAGACATGCGCCTTCTTTGTTGCAATCCAGGCCATGCAAGCTTTTATTGTTTGTTAGCCCTTTTTGAACTTTCCAGAAAACCTCGAAAGTTTGATTCCGCCGGCGGTTGGCCACGTTGGGAATTGATCGACATCGGAGAATGAAGGGAAGCTGGAGACTCTGTTGTTGTGGTTTATAGTAGGAATGCTTCCGTCTCTGCGATACTGTGGCCCATTTCATCGTTGTTTCTTTTCTAGCTAAGCAGGTAATCAGGTTGCATAGTAAGATTAAAGTAACTGGAACGTGCTGTGACGCTGAGTAATTTCTTCGGACAACTCGAGTCTCATCTCCGTCCTTGCACTGCATGATTTATCACAGAATACAGATACATCTATATGTTTTCTATATGCTTATGAATGAGGTTTTTCTGACAATCACAGCATGACTCTATATCTCCCCGAGATTTATGATTAAGACGTATGAGCATCTGAGTGTAACATCTGTGCATCGCCTTGCCCTACAGGATTCACGCTAGACGCAGACCCCTGTACTCTTCTTCCTCCTGTCCGACATTCGTACATAGGTGTGATCCTTTGTCACTTCCATCTATGTCTGCGTATCACCTCTTTCCCCTTTCAGCTAGACATCAGTTTGACATCTACCCAGTAGGTATGAAGGTGAAGTCAATCTGAGAAACGAGGAAAGTTCAAAGGCTTCCGAGTTGCGTTGCACTCGGCGCTTGCTTACTCAGCTCTAAGCTCTTTCAAGTCCCCCCCCCCTGTGCTTGCTATGCGCGATTGGCTGCTCGTCTGGTGCAAAGTACTACTCAGGACGAGCGTTGCGTGCCGTGGCGCGGGTGCTGCCGACTCGGGAGCTTTGCTTCTGCGCGTTCTGCCGACTCGGTATTGATCACTGGACGAGGTGCGTAGAGTTTGATCCGCTCGGCGCTCGGGGCACATCCCGAACTTTCTCCAGTCTTCTCTCGTCCCTGCCCCCGCTGTGACCGTACCCGGTTGAATTACTATCGCTGCTGTGCGGATGTTGCAACGTGAGTTTGATACTCATATTTAGTGCTTAAGTACGACGTGTATCATGTCCACGTTACATAGCTACATACATTTCAAGCGTTTGCTTATTGGTTGCAGTACCTCGCTGCTTCAGCTCATTCGGTTTCGATCGATTTCTTTTCGTCAGGGACACGAAGAAAATGGATTAGGGAATGGAAGTTTCAGCAGGTTTCGATCTTAAGCCCCGTTACGGTGCTGTGTAGCGCCTCTATCGCGCCTCTATCTCTCGAATTTGAATATCACGAGTCCCTCCCATTCAATTCATATGTCCGTGTCCGTCTTCGGGATCTGTGCGCCATCATCACATTATCCGTTGTTCCACCCGACCCGAAGTAATCTATAATGAACTTGGATGAAGTTAGTAGATGAATATCAGCAACCCCCTCTGCTGATTATCCGCCTTTCGTGTAAGGCCGACATGGATCGGGATCCGGGACCTGGGACCTGGTGTCGTAAGGGGGATGAGCGGAGGATTACTGTAAGGAAGATAGAAACCTTCGTTGGTCCGTTCAGGTAAAGGACGGTGGCGTTCGCCCGCCCTTTCTGTGCGAAGAAGGGGGGGGGGGAGGGGGAAGGATGATACCAATGCACTTACGTACTGGCATCACCATCGGAATCACTTGACTGATCCTGTTGTTGGTGAGATGGGAAGATGGAAGCGGATGTGATGATAGACCCAAGTAGCTCCGGGTGTGATGGTGATGAAGGTGAGTAGTCAGTGAATGAATGAAATCAGGCGGATAAATACATCATTAACCAATGTTCGCAACAGAACTCGGGCAGGAAAATAGACGCGGATACGTAGAAAAGTTCTGATCAATACAGTCTGAATCTATCCGGGGATGATCCTAGATTCCTGATCTAGAGGTTCGCGGGAATACGACAGCGCTCATCTGGCATATGCATACGTATTGAAATCTATTTTCGTTTCATCAAGGCCTACTTACAGTAACGCTTGGCGACGCTAGAGCATCCGTAACAGATTCCTGATTCTTTGGATCTCCGGTGTTCCTTGTGCTCATTTCACGAAGCTTCCGGATTGGTGAGATTTCAGTGGAAGTTGGAAATTGAAATAGTGAATGAGTGACGAGTGACGAGGGAGACAAGGGAGTTTCGGAATCCGGTGAATTCGTATCGGTGCAAGCTTGTATCTGTCAAAAAAAACAGCCACCACCAATGCGAAGCCAGCGAGTGTCACCGGAAATGTGAGATCAGTAAATAAGGGTCACGGCGTTGTGGAATGCTGGAGATACGTGAACTGCGGGACGTATTGTGCTAAAGCGTGGCAGTGGCCGTCAGAAACATATTTTTCCGACTCGTACGGCCGGAGCGCCCGGATGACTATGTGTCGTGCTACGCACGAATGTGCGTCGGTGAAGCCAAGTGAATGGTGAAAGAGACTTGGGAATTCCAAAGCTCCCTGTGGCATCGGAATGCGTGATAGTCTGGATCATGAGTCCTTGCTATCTGGTTGTGAAGAGGAGTGAAGATATATCGCGCGCCCGCGTGATCGTCGGCGATTCGCGTTCACCTGCGCCCACAGCGCACTACCGGATCCGAAGTAAGATATAGGTTAGGCGTTTTTTGAGCTTGAAGGCGAGCGAAGGTTTGGTGGCGTTTTCCTTCGTTTCGTGCCGATTTCCCGGAGAGCACGAGAGTCCAGGGGTCGAGAGCGAAGACACCGTGAACAGACCGACGGTCCGTGCTCGACGGAGGACAAGACAAGTGCTAGACGGGACGACGGCGGTATTCATATAAAGATACTGTAATGAATTCATTCATTTGTAGGGAGGGTTCAGAAATCAGATGCACGGGAGAACGGGCGGGGAAATAATAATGGAAAAAAGAGAGTTTGATATGCCGGTGATCGACGGTCAGATCGCTTGGTTGATTCTGTATGAACACGAGGCGGTGGGGGAGAGCTGAGAACTTGGTCTGAAATCTTCTTCGTTCAGATTGTGTGTGTGTGAGTCTGTTAATGACCGACGCGCCCGCCCGTTATTAATGTGAACGCAATTGACTCCGTGAGTATTGTCAAGGCACTGCATATACAATTTGATCAGTGCTTTCTTGTTCTTATTGGATGCACGTGCTTTGTTTGCGAAAGGTACACTCGCCGGCTAGACGAGATAGCGATGAAGGCGTCAGTATGAGACGAGGGTATGTGAGAATACGCGAGTACAGCATATGTTTATAAGGCCAAGAAATTCACACATACGGCGATGAAATAAAGAAAATAGAATGAATGAGTGGATAGAATGCTTCATTGAAGGGAAGGATATTCCGCCGAGATAGTTTGATGAGGTTCATGAAGAAAGAAGGCAAATGACGAGAAGCCGAGCCTGAGATTGAGGGACCCTGAGGACTCCGATATAAAACTCTAAAAGGCAGATGCGACCCGTTTTGGGGGATGAATAGAATTTGTGACGTGACGTGTGTGAGTCACGGCTGAGGACCCTACAAACGGAACGGGACGAGCCCCGCAGCGCCGAGGACACGCCTCTCGCAGGAGGAGGTTACTCGACTGGTCAGGACCATCGATTCCGTTTGGCTGCAAATGGAAGCACGGCACACGGCAAGATAGTAGTGCTCGTACTAGTACTGACCGCTCTGCTCGGTTCTCGTAATCATCATCGTCGTCCCTTTTGTCATTTCTATTCCAATTGCTCATGCTCGTCCTAGCCTGGAACTGTTCGCCGGATGTGACTCCCACCAACTGTCGGAAGCACAAGAGGGAGCCAGCACATAGCACATGACTATGACTCATTATACAAGTACATTCAGACTGCGATCTGCGGTTAGAACTGCCCTCGCCGACTCCGTCTCTTCTGCCACCCATCATCATCATCATTATTCTCCCCGTGTGTTTGCGTTTGCATGTGCATTCGCCGCACCGAAGCACACAGTGAATCGGTGTGACGCGCGTGGCCAGACCGCCGGATGCATTTGTCCTAATAGGCAGGACGCGTCTGAGGCGAAGCTTACAGTAAGTCAACTGAGCTTGTCTCCAGATCGGGTCAATGGTCTAATTCTATCTCATATCTACTCTCTTATGTAGCTTCCTATAAATATTACTCCCCCTCCTCTCCTCTATAAATCCCCTCCCGTTCTTCTCTTTTCCTCTCGCATGCTTCGCCCCCCAAACACGTTTAACAGTCCCGCCTCCTCTTTCTCTCCTTCCTCATCGTGCCCCCGCAAGTCCTCGCCTCCCTCCACTATGTCTTCAGACGCGCGTGAGCGCGCCTCCGCCGACAGGGGCGCCGCTCCCTTTCCTCTTCAGGCCACTGTCCCTGTCATCGTGACCGGCAGTAACGGCGACGCCAGTCTCAGTGCGACTGACAATGCTGCCGTGCACTTTGCTTCCGTCGCTCATGACCGTGATCTCCCGCTCCATTCCTCCCCAATTTTTGCTTCCGCTTCACCAGACACAGAGGACTCAGAGATGCGATTCGAGCAAGAGCTTGCCGATGTAGGCATGGCAGAGTACTTTGCGTTTGATGCACTTAACAGCTCGTCGCCTTTCATGACTAACAACTCCCCCGTCCCTGCTGCCGGGATCATTGGCATTAATGCCTCGAGCCCGACCCATGCGTCTCCGCCGCCGTTAAGTGACGCGGATGGTGCGTCTCCTGCTTTTTCCGACTCGAACTCCAACTTCGGGTTTGGTTCACCATCAACAACGTCTTGGTCTGCAAGCAACCTCCAGCTTCCGGACGTCACCAATACCTCTCCACGTTCGCCGCCGCTTTACTCCCCTACGTATGATCATCCTGTATTCGACCATGGACCGGGGCTTGCCTTCGCTGACAGGAACTCTGACGGAGCTCGTGGTGCTCTGTTTGCTAGTCCGCACGGTTATGGCTATGACTATAGTATGACCGGTCCCGATGCTTCGATGTCCTTTGAAACGAACCCTTGCGCAGACACCTCGGGATTGGGTCTTGGCTTCGCTCCCCACGCCGAGACCATGTCTACGTGGGACACTTTTGGTCTTCCATCTTCGCAGCCGCAGTCGTATACACAGCCTCAGACGCAGCAGTTGCCCAAGCTAGATTTTGAGTCTCATTCGCCAACAACTCCACATCAGCAGAATGACATTCAGCAGGTGCAAGGACAAGATCAGTCACAGCAGGACCAGATGCTGCGGGACCATCAGCACGCGTTCCTTCTTCCTTCAGGAGCGATAGACGTACCAATGCGTCCTCGCCTGGCTCCCAGCTCCTCACCGGCTATTTCCCCACGAGACCTTGAGTTACATTCACCGGCGGGTGCGAGCATCGGAAAGAACACACCTGCTTGGGCAAAAGGGCTGTTTGATCCCACGGGCACTTCTACGTCATTGGGCTTGCTTGGTGAACATTGTCGTAGCGTCAGCGAGACGTCTGTATTTGGACGCAAGACGCATGGTCAGGCATTCGAGTTTGTTCCCCCGCAGTCTACTTCTGCTGCCATACCGATTCCAATCGCTTCTGGCGCGAACAACAATGGGGGCATGACTACAGATTTCCATCCATACGGTCATTCGCTCACGCAAATATTCCAGCCCGCAAGTGCTCCTGCTCAGCCTCATAGTGGCTTCGCATTCATGACCCCAATGGAACCGTCCCCATTCCCAGAAAGCGCATTTGGCAACGCCTTCAATGTGGGTGCTGAAGCGTCCCCGCGTTTCACTGCCTCTGGAAACGGAAATAAAGCGGGAAACGGAAACGGTGGTGGCATCCGCGCACGCATGCGCTCCGTCAGTCAGCGTCTCGGTTCAGGATGGCGCGACTCTCAGCGCACGTTCTCTACTCGCGCCTCGGCAGGTTTTGCGCAAGGCCAAGTCCCCTATCAGCGTCCCCAGCTAGAAGGCTCGGGTCGTGATAAGCTGCAGCTGAAAGCAGAAGAAGAGAGACTGTGGAACGCAAGTCTAGGACTACCGACTGGCGCAGGGATGTACGCTGATGAAGACACGAGTATCAATGCAAATTTGCAGCGCAATGAAGACAATATGGCAACGGTCCGCGTCGCTTTCCCTAGACTTCGTTCCTCGACTTCTTCGTCGAGCCTCGGCGTCGACCTGAGTGAAGGAGATCCTGATGCAACAGTGAGGCGCAGGAAGCGCACTTCCAAAGCACAGACGCCTTCGCCGAGCTTGCGTCCATCCGCCCTTTCTCCAGGGCGTGAGAAGTCTCGGGAGCTCTCCTTGGACCCTCCCTCTCCTTCAAGGTCTAGCAGAGAGGATATGCCGCAGCGTTCCGAACTTCGGCCACCGAAGCTTGCACCATCGACGTGGCAGTTGTACTTCACAGACTGGATTCAAAGGCACCAGATGAACAATGGGGATCGTAAGCTGAACGTCGCGCAAGCGGCCAAAGAAGCTGGTGCTGAGTATGCAAGGTTGACTTCCGAGGAAAAGGAGGTATGTTCATCTCTCTCATTGTCGTGTCACACGCAATACTCATCGCTCATCCGTCTTCTTTACTCTGTAGCCATTCAAGCGCCGCTCGCAAGCACTGAAAGAAGCTCGTGAACGAGAGTTATCTGCCTGGCAGCGTACACTGACGCCGGAAGACATTAAGCGCGAGAACGCTTTCCGGACTGCTCAACGACGCGCCGGAAAATCACGCAAGGGGAATATCAAGGACCCGAACGCGCCAAAGAAGCCTTTGTCGGCATATTTCATGTTCTTACAGCACATTCGTGCGGACCCGGAACGCGTCAGAAGCGTATTCGGCGATGAAAGGGAGACCACGGCACAGAGCGTTCTTGCTGCTCAAACATGGCGCGAGATGACGGACGAAGAGCGTAAGGTGAGCTTCAAGTTTCTTACTGAATTTGTTCCGCGATTTTTTCTTTCGTTCTTTGATGTCGTTTCCCCTTTCTTCCACTCTTCGCTTGCTCTTCGCACCTTGTTTTCTTCTTCTCTCTTTCGCTTTGCCAGTCCGAGCAGCATCCGTGATTGGCTATATTCTATTGCCTTTCGCCTCTCTATTTCTGTTATGACCACTCGACGCTTTCCCTTATTGGGTGGGCTTCGCCGTGTGTGCTTCGGACTGTGTTTATTTGTTTGTAGCCATGCCAGATTGGGAACTTAGGTGCTTGGTGCTGCTGCGGGCCCCCGGCATCTTGATCCCTGAATCTCGGCTTGGATATGTTTTGCGAGCGGGACGCATTGGGGCCCATTGTTCATTGTCACCTCTCCAATGGGTGGTGGGGTCTTCCCTTCTTTGACTCCTTTGCTCTGCCCCTCTGGAACCCCTCCATTCGATTGTTTTCAGTCTCCGACTTTGTTGACGCTGTGTCGACGCTGTGCATCAAGCTTTATTCCGTTGTACTGGCGCCTAATCATCCATCCAATCACTCCATCCCACCGTGCTGCGCGGACTTCGCTGTCTTATTATGGTTTCGCTCGACTTCGCAGTTCGATCATGCTTCACCACCCTTCCCCTCTTCTTCGTTTTCATTTTGTGGCGTATCTATTCACCTGTTCTCACTCCCTTCATTTGCTTCTGAGTTCCGTCTTCTGTTCTCTCTCGGACCCCTCTTAGTGTTCGCGTGATCCCGAGGAAGCCGAAGAGCCCCTATCTTATTGAATACTTTTTATTCTTTATTGTATTTGTTTTTTTTTGAGATTTTATTTTTTCGTGTTCAACTTTTCTGACCATTTCGATATAGCCTTTCCTAGCTCAGGCGGAGAAAGAGAAGCTAGCTTATGAAGCTGCACGTCGTCTATACGAAGAGGGAACTGTAGGGTTTGAGACGACGATTAGCTTTAACACGGATGACTCCTCTTCGGCGTCAGGCTCTTCCTCGATGTACCCTTCGACGACCTTCGTCATCGGAACGCCAGCTCACGACATGGGGATGAGCTCTGACAGTGAACTCGAGATGGGGACGGACAGCGAGGAATGTACGACTGATGACGAACGTGCCGCGTCGCGCCGAAAGAGACGTATGTGAACTTTGCGAACAACTGAGTCACTAATAGCGAGTCCCGGGATATGTTATCGCTTGTCTCGCTCATGTTCAAGTTCAGTGTAAGCCCGGGACTTGAATCAGAAAGATAGCAAGTATTTTCTGGTCCCTTCCTGTCTTTATCGTCGTTTCGCACTTTCCATCTTCCGCTTTTTCTCGACCCCCGAGCATCGCCCCTAAGTCTTCCGCTTGTCGTCGGTCCGCCGATACTCGTATGCCCTATGCCCTATTATGCCCTATGCCCTACGAGCCGGTTTGCGAGCTTTCTTGCCTCTCACCTGCAGCCTTGGTCCCCAGTAATTGTTACCCTTTACCTGGATTATTATGATCGGCTTCCAACCTCACAATCGGCCTTTTCCGTTACTCTGGCTCGCCTCCCTACCGTCGACTGTATGGCGCGACTGGAATAGACTGCCCACTTCAAAGAGGATAGATGCCGATATCAATGCCGAGTCGATAGCGCGAATATCGTCTAGACGGAGACTACTGCTATCGCGTTCAAACAGCTTCTCTTCCCTCCTCCAATTTCTCAAATTGAAACTTTACGTGCCTTTGGTCGGTATCGCGTGGCAATTTATTCCTCGTCCGCTTCTCTTCCCTCTTCCCCGTTCACCCCTTTCTTGACTTCCGCTCGCACACAAATATACGTACACACAAGGACTCTACCGAGCCTCGTTGTTTTATCCGTCGGTCAGCCGACAGACTTCTTTTGGCTTTCTTTGTTTTCTTGGTGCTTCCTTTTTTTTCCATGTTGGGATAGGAGAGGTCACTTCTCTGTTAGAACCCGCTTACTCAGCATTTCGCTGGTTTATGAACCTTTTTCTTTCACTTTATATTCGGTTTTGTTTTTCCTCTTTGTTCTCGTGATGATCCTTGATGATGGTTTTTGTCTTGATGTCTTACCCCCGACCGGCTTTGATCTTCATGTTTATCTGATTTCGTCTTGTCATTTTTAGCCGGTCTCTGGGAATTATGTTACCTTTTCTTTCTTCCTGTCCCTCGACATCTTTACCACATGCAGGCAGGAGATAGGGGTTCGAACTATACCTTTATCTCAATGGGCGACAATGCGATCCGCACGTTCGTGCTTTGTTGCTTCCTTCGCCTTCTTTCTGTCAAGCAATTGTGATTGGTCTACTTGCGAGATCTCGATGAACTTTTGTCTATTATTACCTTGCCTTTCCTCCTTTCGTCTTTAGGTTTTCTGTCTGGTCTTGAGATGTCCAACCAGTGTATACGTATGCCCACATCTGTATTCATAGGTGTTTCCCTTCTTTTCGTCCTCTTTGCACAGTTGTCGTTGCACCACATACGTGCCGTACCGTTGTGTATATACCCCGAATAGACACTCGACTCCCCGCTCAACACGCATTCGCAGATGGACATTCGGAACATTTGCTATACAATTTGTCTTTCATATGTACATAACTTTCACATTTATACATGGTATCCGAAAAGGCTGGAAGCAATCCATTTGGATTGAATCGATTCCTGGGAAGATTGCAATAGCAGTATTTATTGATGCAAAATTAGTTTGTATCGCGGAAGTCACAATTTTATCGACCACTCCATTGAATACACGATACGTCATCACTTCCCGATGGCTTCTCCTGTTCAGTTCTGGGTTGGGAATCCGACTCGAGACGGTATCAGTAGGCACCTTCTAGTGCGGCGCTTCATCCTCGCCGGATTCATCGGTCTGTTTGGCCATCTATATACATTGGCTGCTACCGCGGCAAAATGGCGCGGGTAAGCGATTGTCGAGATGCAGATATGTATACGGACCACAGGATTCTCCAGGCCAGGAACAAAGGCGACGAGTCTCAGAGACATACGTCAGATTCCTGCCGAAGCTTGCTAGTAAAGAAGAAAAGAATCAAATAATGGCTACTGCCTACCAAAGGTTTTGGGAGAAGCGAATTGTGGCATACATTAAGTCTTCGGCCCCCTCTGTTTATGGAAGGTGATTTGCATGCTTTCTCGGGAAGCAAATGACTGCGAAACGAGGTGATCCCTCATCTTTGACGATATGAGCAAGTTGGCGAGATGCTATCCGACACTTATAATGCCATATGAAGCGTGTAAATCCTCCTTCCTAAAGCAGGGAGGCCAAAGACTTATTGTACCCACCCGTAGTTCGAATCAGGCCATAACGAAGTGCTATCGGCGGACTATACACTAGAAGGAAGCAGCTTCATCCTCTGGAGAGAAAAAGTTCTGGCCACAGTCCGGCCGCCGTCAATGGCGGAGATGGGCTGTGGAAACGACGCTCGGAAACTGGACTTCTCAAACAGGTACGAATAGGCAGGATATGGGAAGTGTGGAAAAAAGAAGGCGTAAAGGACACGTAAGTCCCGCGGAACAATCAGTCCACCACACCGCATCGCGGATTTTGGAAGGTTTGATTACAAGAAGTTCCGCAGCAACTGCCTTTACGACAACTAGTACTCTTCTCCAAAACCGATTTTGGCCAAGTCGAGGCGAAATGAAACGAATGGAAGACGAAGATTAGATAGAGGCATATAGGAGATACGAAGACATACTTTGAATCATATTGGAATGTGAGTTGTACTATATGAAAGACCTAGGCGATTGCTTGGTGATGATTTGTACCTTCAAATATCTAATCAGAGGTAATACTATACGACCAAAGTAGGTCTGTGATACCTACTTTCTAAGCACAAAGAGCTTGTAAGCATGGCTTATTTCGCCGATAGATTACGAGGATGAGTAAATAAATCGGATGGCATAGTGGGCGCATTTTCGTCGGGGGTAGATACGACGCTCAGTCAGCGATTTTGTAAGGGTACGCCGTTTCGGATCGGAAGACACACAAAAGGACCTGAAGAAGTGGCGCGTGATACGCATCGAAACACGAGATATTGTGATTTGTGGCTGAGCTCAATTCGTAAGCTGGCTAAATAGCCATGAATGTATAGCGACGAGCATCGGACAGTACTGAAACCTCTAAGTACCGCTCCGAGGACTAAACTTACAGGGAAGCAAAGTGAATGCCCAGGGCGAATGATGTGCAATTGCAATCTCGGATTCAAATGAACAGCATTGTTCATATGCAGGAACGTCCATGCCAAGGACATAACACAGCTTTGTGAGCCCCTCGCAGTCGAATTACGCCTATGTCATGGATCTTCGTGATTCCACGCTGCGGCGGAGGTACCTGGCATGCACTGGACTCCACCAGTGAGGACATCTTGTGGTGGTAGCTGAGTTATTCTGTGACTATGTGGAGTTGAACGCGGGGAAGAGCTGTACAATCGGAAAGCCGCAGGTACTGATGAGCGACGAGAAATTGAGTTCGCGATGGGAACGGTAGAAAGTTACGTCCATCAACGCAGATCATCGTCGTCCAGAATAAATTCAATCTCAGCGATGACGGTTCTATACAGCGGCCGTCGACTCACAATATGAATGAGGCAGCATTCTTATCACCGTGTTCATCTTCGCTTCCTAACCACCAACGAATGAACATCAATGAAAGAGATGAATATGGTAGAATGCACCGCAGACGTGCCGGACTTCGACCTCCGAAGTCCTGGGATCGGAAAAAACACCATACTTGCAACGAACACGCGCGCAAGTTCCCGTTATCATGGAAGATCCAAGGTAAAGTCGCAAATTCGATGCAATTTGCTTTTCCAAGACTTACTCAGAATTGAAGTCTTAGGTCATAACTATGCATGATGATGGGGTTAGAGAACGGCTTGTAGCCCCATTTCCGTCGAGATTGAGCACAATCGGCTTCACAATCGGGAGCTGATCCCAACTGTTTGCAACATGTACCGAATCTGAATAGAAGAGAGCGAAAAGAGATGGCTAGTGGCAAGAATAATAACGTGTGGTATGCAGAAATTCGAACGATCAGTTGGAACACGTGGTGTGACGGAACGCGTGCGTGATGTTGCGCATAAAACTTTCTCAATCTTTCTTGCAAGCCCAAGCGCGACAAATGCATTGTTTCAGACAGGTGATCATGTCAGTCTGTCAACCTGACATATTCCTGCGAGAAACACTTCGCCGAACGGCGCCACATCCTCAATCTATGACACAAGGTGCGCGAAGAATTGTGTATATTGTGCAAGTGTGCAATTCTATCTACATCTAAGAGTCCGGGTCAAACGGTATCTGCAATGATGCGACCATCTTCTGGTGCGGTGCGCCGTCCTCATCAAACTCATCTCCCTGTCAATCGTCCATCCGTGAGTATGAAAGTACAAAAATAATCAAGATATGAGTGAACGATGAGATAATGCGGATCAAGATTAAGAAGACGGCGATCGAGGCGTACCTCCGGCTCGTATCCATATCTGCAAGGAAAGGAAGAAGAATCAGCCATCATGCAAGACCCGTAAGGTGAATTGAGTCGTATCTGAAGTGGCAGCCGAAAGTTAAAAAAAAAATGAATCGTCAAGTGGAGAATTCTTGATCAGAATGACATCCGCAGTTGTCTTTGTCCGCTATTGACGGCAATGATTATGGAAACAAGAACGGGAAAGTGCCATTCTGAAAAGGAAAAAGTAACATTGGATCTGTTCCAAGAAAGCGCAGAGAGTATATGGACGTTGCTAACAAATGGCCAGCCAAGGAAACATGACATATGTACTTATCGTTGGCCACAAACTGCGCAGCAGATGATTCTTACGGCGACTCTCTCCCACCGCGCATTCATGTGTATAAAAAATTCGAAGGGATGAAAATTTAAGTAAATAGAAGATAGACGCAGGATTCAGATAGGATGATGGATACCCACTTCGCATAAAATAACTTGGCAGGTATTTGGGAATGTGAGATGCATCTCACAAATGATCCAGATTCTGCACCGCGACGTCTTGCGTCTCCGATTGCCCAGTCGTGAAACGTCAGGATAAGGGCACGGCCAAAGCGATATTTACGGTAATCTTTCAGAACGGCCAGACGGCCCATTTTGTAGGAGGCATCATCGACCCTTGTTGCGCGTATCGTGCCAATAGGCTTCAAGGAAGGTACAAGCCTCAGGAGGAAGTGCGTCGCGGATTCGTCGGCTCTGAAAGAAGTTGAGTAATCTTTTCTTGCTATCGTTTCAATTGTAGAGTAACGAGGGTGGTACATTAGGAGGAGATAGGATGAGTACGAATCATAATATACTGTAATAGGTTAGACATATAAGAATCATAGAACGATGACTGCCTGCAAGGACAAAATGGGACGAATGGCCGGCAAGCAAGAAAAGTCATGAGTACAATGGGATCTGCTCACTCATCAATTTCGATTTCGAGTGGAAAGCCTTGTTCCTGCGTAAATACAGCCATACGCACGTCGAAACATTGTTGTTTCAGCTCGTCACGACCAGATTCGCCTACGTCTGGAATCTTGATGATTTTGTGGCGTGGTGGTACTTGCGTCGATCCAGATTGTGCGAGAGTGGACATTTTGCTGTCGCAACAAGACTTATACTGCCAGAGTGAGTCATACTAATTATTGAAGGGCTAACAAAAGTCGACATGGTCGATCACGCGAATCATCATTGACATGATCAACAATCATTACATAATCAACCCACCTTGGCTTGGTCTGAATATATGTCTTCGAAGGGTAGGGTTCGCGGGGAAACTCTGAGTTATCAATTTCAGTTGACAACTCGGTGGTTTCCCACGGGGTTGTCAACGTTGTCAACCATAAATGGACAAAACGGGGCATGTGGAAACTGTGGAAACTGATTTTAACTAGTAGTTTAATTCACGCGATTGTTAGAGGTGTAGGTCCGGGGTTACACCGGTTTCGATCCTTTTGCCTAAGCAGCGATATGTTGTGCAGAGGTGATCTATCTACCCACGTTTAGCTGTACCACGCGGTCCCCTTACTATCCTTCCTAGTTGCAGTCCTGGTAAGAGATGCTTTCAGAGACAAGGTAGAGTAAGAGCAGATTGGGATTTCCAAGAGGCGTAGTAGTACAAAGCACACAGTGAGTCGTGTTAGGACACTATCACCAGTGTGTTAAGAGACTTGTCACTCGAAAGATGGGGGGGGAAAGAGGGCCTACTTCTAACGCTATTTATGCTTTCTAGATAATCCATTTTCCGTCCTATTTCTTACTCATCTTCTCTCCACTTTACTCCACCATGCTCCACCTTGCTCCACTTCTCTCCACCATTACATCACTTCCTTTGTCATTCTGCTCCACTGAGCGCCACTTTGCTCCAATGTATCTCCACTATGACGGAATTCTGTGGGGTTGCTGACTGAGACAATAGAGGTGCTGCTCCAGTATGGAAAGCTCCACTGTCAGTGCTCCACTATGACGTCGATTCCATCACCAGGTGGGATTGTAGCTCTTGGTGCAATGTAGGCAGCTCGATATGTGACTCTTCGCTGTTCATCTTGTGGTCTGAAGGGTGTAAGCACAACTCACACATCGGTATTGAGATGTCGGGTTGGTGTAGAGTATGGTCCAATGCATACCATGAACTGTATAAGTTCTGCTGAGGGATGCAGTTGTGTTCGAGTGACTAGCCATGCTTTGCCTGGGAGTCTAACATCGCGAATGTATTGCCATATCCTTCGTTGGAGTGCCAGTTGTAGTTGCTTGGTGTCCAGGTTTGCATTCCTTGGTAAATAAAGGTTCGCTTGTACTGTAGAGGCTGGACATGAGTTATGCAGCTCTGGCTTGTACCATCCTAGTATCCTCCAAGTTATCGGGTCTGCAGCTCGAGGGGTTCGAGTTGTAACAATGAGTTCCTCATGTCGCTTGGGTATTATAGGATTTGGTGGATTGGCATGTAACGCTTCTTGCGTGTGACGTTGGACTTCGATTTGGCAGTCACATGTTTCACTTGTAGCATGACATACTGTGAAGTATATCTCATAAAGGACCATGTACGCTGTAGACTATCAGACTCTCCTAGATAGGGACAAAGGCGGTGGCGGCATTTGACCACAGGGAGGCGATGTCAAAGGTGTCGAGAGGAAAAAGGGGAGGTCCTACCAGATCTACAGACTACCCACAGGCTTTCAGAAGCGACACTCAGCTCAGATGCACAAGGATCTGGCCGTTAGGCAGATCCGCCGCGCCTTCGAATAGCTCGCCGTGGCGATACAGGGCCTCGACGGCTGAATAGGGATCGCCGAGTCCAACTGAACCAGCGAAGGGGTCGCAGCGGCGGACTGGGTGTGGCGCCGCCGGAGGTTCGCACCAGTGCGATTCCGCCTGGTAGTCGGGGAGATGACGTCGGAACGACACAGAGAAGGTGGGGGTGAGAGAGCGTCGACACCACTTGAAAGGGTAGTAGTGTCGGCGGTGGAACGACGCGGAGGCGGAGGCGAGAAGCAGGGAGACTGGATTCAGATGAAAAGGGGCCGGCGCCGGCGGTAGCGGCGAACACAAGAAGAGTGACAGCTGCGTCGAGACGTCGAGGAAGTATAACAGATGCCTAGAAGAGTGACGGCTGCGTCGAGGCATTGAGGAAGAATCACAAACGATCTGAACCGAGCGGCGGCGAAAAAACGAAAAGGGGGCCTCAGGCGCAGGGAGAAATCGAAGATCACGGGATTGATTACTAGAGGAGTGACGGCTGCGTCGGGACGTGGAGGAGGAATCCCAAATGCTCAGGACCGAGCGGCGGCGGAGGATCGAGAGAGAGGGACGGCGATGCAGATATAAGTGGGAAATCCCTGGAGCGATTACTAGAAGAGCGACAGCTGCGCAGAAGGGAGATGTCCAGGGCGGCGAATGAGCTCAGCGGCTTCTATCCTGTGAGATCCGGGCCACGCCGTCAGGACGGGATCGGCGAGGGCACGTGACCGGGAGTTCGCCCGATCCGGCTGTCAGGTTCTCTGTATATACTGGTTTCTTGAAAGAGGCTTCTTTACTTGTGGTTGGTCTCTGGTAACTGCGTTCTAGAGTGTATATCTGCTGCTTTTTAGGATAGATACATGCTCTCTATATATACTATGAGTCCTTGATAAGAAATATCACTTAAAGCGGCGGGCGGCGAGGCGTGACAGGCGCGCCGCGACGGCGGGGGCCACCGCCGAGATGCGCCGCCAAGCCACCAAGACCTAGGGGCGCCCCAATCGGAACGGCGGAATGCTGGTACGTCGTGTCGAACGTCGGGGCCGTTCGGATCGGTCAGGGCGCGCTCTATATGGATCTGAAACGCCAAGGGGTCGAATAAAACTAAAAGGGGAATATACGGACGGCCGCCGGGTGCGCTACCACGCTCGGCGTACAATGTGGGATGATAAGAATATGAAACAATCAACGAAATGGACCTGAGATTGGCTATCGTTCACCCAGCCGGTGCGGCGGTGGGCATACACCTCCGCGATGGCATGATATACATCCGCCGCAGCGTGTCCGGCCGCCGTGCGAGCATTTCCGAAGCCCGGAGTCACCGGATTCGGCGGAACCGTTCTTGAGAGAGGCTGGAGAAGGGGAACTAGGATTTGGTCGAAGGGGGGACAAGGTGATCATAAGATAGGAGTGGAGGCGTCGCCGCCGGTTCGTATGATCGGCGGCGGCGGCGGCGTGGGTGCTGTTCCTAGGCCGCCGAAGGTCCGGCGGCCGCTGACCAGGCTGTATTATGGGTAACGGTGGCGAAGGCTGGTTTGCTGACAATAGTACGCGGGGTGTCCTGGGTATGGCATAGGGGAGTACAGCCCTTACAGGCCTGTGCCGCTGGACCGGTACAGGTTAGTGCGGCACACTACAACGCTCGGGCACAAGTCTGACAGTGCTGGAATGCCAGTGATGTCTCCATTGGGATCGGATTAGCCTTTAGACTTTAGGTGTTAGGCTTTAGTAGTCGTGTTCTAGACTTCTCAGGCTTCTAGTAGTTTTGATCGCTTCTTGACTTCTTTTGATCGGGTCGGATCGGGAGTTTGGTCGGCGGTGTTAAGGTGACGGTCGGTGGTAGTAAATCGGCGGTGGTAATTACCGGTCGGCGGTGTTAAGTAGTCCGCGGGGTTACGTACTTGTGGTGTGCTTCTTAGGCGCCCATATATTGCCGTTGATGCCCGTGACCATTGCCTTGGTTGCGTTAACAGTAGTTTGGCTCTAGTGACTGCTAGGACTGTTACTAGTCGCGTTTGGAATGCTGATCCTGTTGATCTGCTGATCGTGTCGATCTTGATGCGAGTTTTTGAGCGGATCCTTTCACTACCCCCCTCCTAAGATGAACTTTCGGAGAAATGTTCATCCTAATCCGTGAGAAAGCTCGGATAAAGGAGTCGCCTAGTGATAGTTGATGTTGCTATCAAACCATCATCATCACTGCCCAGTTATGTCCAAAGTCGCCGCTGTCTGCATTGTTTTCATCGCTCTTGTCGCAATTTTCGGCTTGAATCTTTGGATTCTAGATCGCAGGAGGCGTAATGAGGTGAGTTCTCTTGCCTCTGTTTGCAGGTTGCAGCTGCTGATAGTCCCATAGGAGAACAATTATGAGATGCAATCGGTTCCTAATGAAGGGACTGCAGAAATTCGGCAGCGCGTTAACTGCATTTTCCCTGACCCTGATGCACCTTCGAGTTCGGCTGAAGCTGTCGATAAAGCGGGTATTTCAGTGCAGGAAAGTCGTGAGAAGGGTGTTTGGGAAGTTGTCGATTTGTAAAGGGTGGTGGGAAGGGATGTGAATGTGAAATGTGAAATATGCATCATGTAGAAGATTATGACGCAATTGAAAGTGATAAGAAAGAAAAAGTCATAAAGTCGTTACTGAATGAGTTTTCTGTTGCTTTGGAAGTGGCTTGCCTGGTGTATTGGCTGGGTAAGGGGTGATGTTTAACCAACCCTGTGCACAGCAATATGTTCACCTACGGTTCGCCCGCCTCCAAAGGGGTTTTTCGAAAAGTAGAATAGAGTGGGAGTGCCTATTGGCTCCTCTTCCTCAGCATAGAAGATAAGAAAAGGGTGCATAATGCGCCATGTATCACTGGGATGCACAAGAGGTGCAACAGTTGATAGTTGGTTAACCCAAGTAGGCTTAAACCGCCCATCAACTTATTCACAACTCGGCATATCAGTGAATATGGTGAATAAATACCATAGCGAGTTGGGAATGATGGTTGCATAAAGGCATAATTTGGTCGGATGTGACCATAGATACCATAGAAAGAATAGAATGCATAATTGACCATGTCAGGTTACGATATGGGAAAGGGGTTGCATAAAAGAATAATGAAAAGCTTGCATAGATCATAGTTCTTCGCTCTCAGGTATCATTTCCTGTGAGTTCATCGGTGTAGGCGGTGGTTCGCTAACCTCGTCTTCTTCATCTGAATCGGTTTCATCTGATGAACCAAATTCTTCATCTTGCTCTGTTATAGTGAGCATGTTGTCGGGCTGGTAGATCTCGCTTGGATACTGATAGATCGTGATCATCATATCCTCCATCATCAGATGTCTCGTTGCCTGTAGTCTTTCCCTTGCTTCCTCTTCTCGATCATTGAGTTTCATAAGGTATTGTGGATCGTAGTTGACTATCCTTCCTTCGACTAGGTGGTGTGTGATGTCGTCAATTGACAGACCATTCGCTTGGCCTGTAGATTGTCTGGCTCGAATGAGCTCCTGGTACATAGTACCTTCGTAGTACTTCGTCATGTTGAGTACCACCATGAACTGCATGGCATGGGAAGCGTAAAAGGCTGTCTGATCAGCTAGGTAGTTCATGTACTTCATCATATCCACGCTGATGGGATGATAGTGGCTCCATCGCATTATTCGGTTAAGAGTTGCGATTGTCAGGCCTCGTCTGTAGGCGCAAATTTGAATTGCTGAATGGTAGATGCCCATGACATTCTTGTATGTTGGTTCGTGGCTGAAGTCAATTTGTCCTCGATGTAAGGCTCGTGTCTCGAGTTCGACTGCATAGGTAAGGAATGCATCGTCATTGAGTCGTCGGACTGCTGCATCTCGAGGGTTACTGAGTTTAAGCAGTTGTCCTTCTGGTTGCTTCGGTACCATAAGATCAGGTTGTTCTTCGGCTGGCTGATGGACTGCATTCCATTTGTCGAATAGGTCGTCGAAGTATTTCCCTGGGCATGAGGGTACGATCTCTTCTTCATAGTTCTCTTGGTTAAAGCGGTTGCATAGCTGTGGCCATTGATATCGTTCGGTAGGTGGCTTTAGTACAAATGTCCAATCAGGTGCATCTTCGGATGTACTGAATGCTTGGAGTTCGTCGAAGACTGGCATGTCTGAGTAGTAGTTGTCTTTGAGAGATGAGTAGCTGTTAGGATTCGAGTTGATGATCCTTAAGCTCGAGTTTCTTTGTCGTTTATACTATCTTGCTGGTATGTCGCCTCTCTCTTGCCTAATTTGTCTTCTTCTGCTATCGCTTTGAGGTGCCACTGTGATGTCATTGCTTGGTAAGGTCGTTGGATACCTTACTCATCATTTCTATTGTGGCTCCATATGTAGCTCCATCGGGTGGAGTGCATGTGATGCAATTATCTCCTAATTTGTCTTCGTTCGGCGATCCATTGATTAAGGTTTGGTGGCCTCATCGCCTGAGGGTACCTCTTGTGGAACTCTTCTATCATTTGATAGGAGTTCTTGAGGTTATCGAGTGGCTCCCATGTTCGCTCTTGGTATCCTTTCCATTGAATAAGATACTGTATCTTGTTTCGATGATGTCGTGTGTCGTGAATTGTCTCCACTTCGTATTCCGCTTGGCCTTCTACTTCAATAGGTGGTGGCTCGTCTAGTGTGGGTCTTCCAGGGTAGTCCTTTCGCTTGTAAGGCCTGAGAAGACTTGCATGGAATACAGGGTGGATCGGAAGGGTTTCGGGTAAGCGTAATCTGAATGACACTTGTCCGACTGCCTTCTCAACTTTATAAGGGCCTGCCCATTTCATTGCAAGTTTCTTTGTCGGTTCCAGTCGACTGAGATTCCTCATGTCTAGTAACACTTCATCTCCTGGCTTGTACTCTGGCAGTTTGCCTCGATGCAGGTCTGCATAAAGCTTCATTGCCTCATTCGCTTGCCTAATCGAATTATAGGCTTCTTGCTGTACTTGTCGAAGCTCCTCTAGGTGATTTATTGCTTCTGGCACATTTGAATCACCGGTCTCCGCAACATCCAGGTGAGGGTGCCATCCATACAGTGTATAGAATGGTGACTGATGAGTGGTACTGTGTTTTCGATTGTTGTAGGCGAATTCTGCCATATCGATGTATTCTGCCCAATCTGTTTGGCGGTAGGACACGTAGCAGCGTAAGTACTGTTCAAGTTCTTGATTAAGTCGCTCGGTTTGACCATCAGTTTGTGGATGATATGCTGTACTAGTTTTCCAATCAACATCGATGAGTCTGCAGAACTCCTTGAGGAATTGCGCAGTGAAGTTGCTACCTCGATCGGAGATTACTTGTTTAGGGGCCCCATAGTATTTGAAGATATGTTGGCGAAACAAGCGTGCCAACTGCTTAGCATTGGGTATCCCCTGGCAAGGAATGAACTTCCCCATTTTAGTGAGTTTGTCCACTATAACAAGTATCGAACTGTAGCCTTCGTTGCTGACTGGTAAATCGGTAATCAGGTCACAGGTTATGGTTTCCCATGGTTGATGCAGTGCCTGCAATGGTTGGAGCGGTGGATTTCGAAACTGCCGAATCGGTTTTGCACGTTGACATATGTCACAGGATGAGATATATTCTTGGATCATCTCTTCCATCTTCGGCCAATAGTATGATCGCTTTACAAGCTCTATGGTCTTTTCTGCTCCTGGGTGGCCTGCGAGCTTGTGGTCATGGCGCCTTTGGATTAGCAACACTTTTAGGTTGGCGGATGGTGGGACATATAATGCATTGGTTACGTAGTGCAAGCCATTCCTGTAACTGTAGCCGTTGCTCTTCTTGATTGCCAATATTTCCTTCTTGGCCTCCTCGGTATTGTAGTGTCTCTTGATCGTTCGAATGATCGGATCAGAGATAGTGACCATTTCTGTTTCTAGCCTGTATAGACCATTGATCTCGGTTCATCGCAATGTCTGTTGCTCGATCATATCAGGTGGTAGCAAGGTAACACCTAAGTTATCCTTGTCCTCTGGCATATAATCGGCTCGTCGTGATAGTGCATCTGCCTGATTCTTCTTGCCTGGCCAATGGAGAATCTTGAAGTTATATCGTGATAACTCTAGTGCCCATCTTGCTTGACGTCTTGTTAGGTTCTGTGCTGTCATAAAGTATCGGAGGTTTGCATGATCGCTTCGGATGGTTATTGGTTCTTTTGTTCCTTCCAATAAGTGTCTCCAGTGTCCGAGTGCTTCCATGATTGCTAGCATCTCTTTGTCATGCATCGGATAGTTTCGTTGAGCACTTGTTAGTGTCTTCGACATAAAACCTAAAGGTCTCAGTTCTCCTTGATCGTCTTCTTGTTGTAAGACTGCACCAATCGCTACATCGGATGCATCAGTTTCCAATGTATATGGTTTGTCTGGCTTTGGCATTGCCAATGCCACTTCAGTTTTGAATGCCTTCTTGATACTTTCAAAAGCTTTGTCCTGTGCTTCCGTCCAAATGAACTTGTGGTCCTTCTTGATAAGTTCGCCAATTGGTGTGTATAAATCGGCATAGTTCCTGATGAATCTTCAGTAGAAGTTGCAAAAGCCTTGGAACTTTTGGATCTGTCGTTTCGTCTTTGGTGTTGGCCATTCTCGTATCGCTTTGAGTTTGTAAGGATCCATCTGGATGCCTTTCGTTCCTACTACAAATCCCAGATAGTCGAGTTGGGTTTGGAGGAAATGACATTTCTCGATTTTGAGATAGATGTCAAGTTCTCGGCATTTCTGTAGAATTGCCCTGAGGAGTGTCCAGTGCTCCTTTTCGGTTTGCGCTTGGCCAATGAGGTCATCTAGGTAGTTTAGTGCCTCTTCTGTTCTGAGCCAATATTCGAAGTTGTCATTCATAAATCGTTGGAATACTGCAGGTGAGTTCTTCATTCCAAACATCATGACCTTCGGTTTGTAGACTGCATTACCAACTCGGAATGCTGCCTTCCATTCATCTCCTTCTCGAATTCTCAGGTTGTTGTATCCTGATCGCATGTTGAGGGTGAAGAAGAATTTTCCTTTCTCCAGTTTCTCTGGTAGAATGCTCATAATCGGTATTGGATATGGATCTGATACTGTCGCATCGTTGATGTCTCGGTAATCGGTTACTGCTCGTGCTCCTCCGTCTTTCTTTCCAACAAAGAAGACTGGTGCTGCTACTGGACATGGTTCATGTGGGTGAACCTTCTCGATCCATCCTTTGTCCAATAATTCCTGGACATAGGCATTGAGTGCTGCCTGCTCTTCTCGTGTGAGCTTGATAATAGGCCTTGGTTTCAGTAATGGTACTCCTTCCTTGAGGTTTATCGCCATATCCCATTTTGTATGCTTGGGTAACCTCCTTGATCTGTCGGGATCAAATACGTCTGCATAGTCTGCAATTTGCTTTGGTAGGAGTTTTTGCCAATCTCGTTTCTCTGTGCTGAGTAATCCTTCTGCAGCTGCCTTCTGCTGCGAATACTGCTGTGATACTGAACTCGCTTTGTTCAATGGTTGTGAGACTTGGTTCCTTGGTGACCAATTTCGTTTAAGGTCTAGCTCTAGCTTTTCAGCGAGCTCTTCCTTTCTGGTGAGGGTAATTGGTTGATCGGTCATTCTGAGCCTTTCGATGTCTAGTGGCTCTATATCATGCATAGGAGTGTCTTCTGTTGTCTCCTGTTCATCTTGCATATCGATATCGCTATTCTTGTCTGCCCATCTTGTACGCTTTGGTGTGGGAGTTGCTTCTTTGAGTGGTATTGGTCATGGTGTCCAATTTCGTTTCATTCCTGCCATTCGTCTGTCATGATATCGCTCCTCTGGTGGATGTGTACTAGTTGTCATCCCAGGGTTTTCCTTTGGTACTGGCTGGATTTCTTCGCCATCTGGTTTCTTCTGTACCAGTGGTAGTGGTCGCCTTTTTCGTAGTGGCTGTTTCTTCCATCGCTTAGGAGAGTCATTTATTTCCTCCTGTTTGTCTCGGCTATGCTTGCCTGTTACTTCTGTAACTTCGTTTTCGGATGTCTGGTACAGTTGCCGTGCTGGGATCATCCTTCTCGGTATGTGCCTTGTTCGTCATTGCACTGTAATCATTCCTTCTGATGATTGTCTTGGTGTAGAGTCTGGTATATTTTCCATGCTCGGACTCTTTGCTTCGTCTGCCTTCTTTAGCTTTTCTGGTTTTGGTGTTACTGGTCGACTTTTCAGTTTCTCTTGCGGCTTTGTCTCTTGAGGGTTTCCATTGTTACTTTCCCTCCATGGTGCGAATAGTATTCCTGGTGCTCCAGAGTGTCGATAGTTGTCTCTGTTCTGAGCCTGTTGCTTCGTGTTATGCCTAGGTCTTGTCTTGTCAGATTTGTCTTTCCTCTGCCGCTTTCGCTTGCGCTTTCTATGCTTTCGCTTCTTGATAGCTCGTATAATGTTGAGCTCGAATGGTATCGCATTACCATTCCAATTCCATATTTGATTCTTCCAATCAATTTCTGGATTGACTTTGGCCAAATAGTCAATGCCTAGGATCACTTGATCCTGTCCTGTAGTTGCTACTGCCAGCGTTTGTGGCTGCGGCTTAGGTCCATCAAAGATTAATGAGTAGACCTCGTGTGTGATTGCTCCTCCTTGGTTTGGGCTTCCATCGGCATTGTTCAGGGGTCGAGGGTGATCAAGTCTCTTCTTGAATAGGTTATGGTGTCGTACCAAGTTGGGGTGAATCGTACTACATGTTGCTCCGGAATCGATTAACGCTTGGACTGCTAGGGTCTTTGTTCCAACCTTCACTCGAATGGGTAATCGAGGATGCAATGCATGTATTGGCAATCGCTTATTATACATTACTTCACTGGGGTTGAATCCAGGAGGTATGAAACATTGGTTGTTGAAACCATTCTTGCTACCCTTCGTACTCTCGCATCGTGCAGTCTCGTTCGATGGAGGTTCTAGTCTTTTCCCTGTTGCTCTTTACTTGCTAGGGAATTCCGGAAGTTGTTTCTGTATTCTTCATCATGCTTGCAGGTGTATCCTGCTGATTCGTCTCCTCTAGCCCATGCTATGTGATCATAGTGGACTGGCCTTCGACAATGAGGGTCGGGACATGTTTCCTTGAAATTCACAGCTCGTGCTGTCATCGGCTTTCATTTCTGACCATTTGTTCTCTTCTTCGGCTGTCCTAAGGAAGAACCCTTTTGCTTCCTTGGTGCCTTGCAATTCTTCGAGTAGTGTCCAATCTTTCCACAGTTGTAGCATTTTGCTCCCTTCTTCGGCAAGCCTCGGAGTGCATCTACATCCATGGCGTCTGGATCACGTTTTGCTTGTTGTATTGGCGGTCGGAATGATGATTGCCCATTTGTCTTGAATCTCAGAGTGTATGTCTGACTTCCTATCAGCTTCTGTCTTGCATCCACATCTGCTAAGTTGCTTGTCCATGTCATCCATTCTTCCAGCTTGTACTTTTCGAAAGCATCGGGTTGTACTGATTCGACTCGTCGTTTGACCCAATTATCTAGTCCTTTGACATAGATGTACTTGAGCATAGTAGCATCAATTGAGGGTGGTGCTCTAGCTCTGAGTCATCGAAATTCATCGTTGTATGCCCTGATGCTTGATCCTTTTTGCTGGATGCATAAAAGATGGAATAGCGCTTCTTGTTCTCCAACTATTGGGTGTCCTGCTCGGACTCTCATCCAATCCAACATTTGCTTCAAAGATGTGAACATTCCTCCTCCATTTGGGTCGATAATTGCTGGTACTGGTTTCAGCTTTCCTTTATCATCAAATGATGTCAAGGTCTGCTTCTCTGCAAACCAATCGTAACTGTCGCCTTCGAGTGCTGCAAATAGACTCTTTGCAATCTCGTCCTCGCTCTTGACTCCATGCTGTGCCAACTTCGAAATACATCGGCTGACCCACAGATCAATATCTTCACTTCGCTTGCCATAGTACTTTGGCAGTTTGATACTGTGTTTAGAGAGTTGTATCTGAAGAGTTTGTAGTTGCGCCTCCAAGATCTGAACTTTCTGGTCGGTGGTCGACATGATCGTATGTGATTATAGGCACTGCTGGTGGCGAATATGTAGCTGGATGTTCTGGTGCTTGGGTTGCTATTGAACCACTGGTTGGTACTTGGAGTGTAGCGCTTTGACTATTAAACCCTTGCAACAAGTATGGGTTTAGTGCTCGTGATAACTCCTCGTCAGATGATACTGTTCCTTTGGAAGTATGCTCTGTTCGATGATGTAGCTCTCGAATTCGTTGAGCTTCCTGTCTGAGATACTCTGCGTGCTCGAGTATGTTCCTTGCAGTACTTTTTGTTGTCTGCACTGATGCAATCAATGTCAGGTAGGCTTGTTGACTTGATTCGACTGTACGTCCTAGCGTCAGGAGTGCTTCGCGTAAGTTGCTAATGTCTTCTGCAACGTTTGGTGTCAATTGAGCGATCCTTGTGAGTTCTGTAGTTGCTGTTTCAACTACTTGGATGCGTTGCTCGTGAGCGTTAAGTGTATCGCATAAACGTCCTATCTCGTCTTGAACTACTGATATCTCCGTGGTAACTTGTTAGCTTAGGAGTATAACTGATCGATCTAGTGAATCGTCGTTTCGATGTAGTGTTGCTACTTGTGCTCCTAGTCCATTGATGTTAATCTCGAGTGCTTCGAGTCGCTGTCCAACTGTAGTTGCGTATGCTCCACTTGGCAGGTTGTTATTTGCTTGAGCTCTCGCTTGACTAGTCTGTAGTCCTTCGAGTCGTACTATTCTCTCTCGTAGAGATAGTATTATGGGTGGATATTCGTTGTCTGTTCGGGTGGCAGTTCCCCAAAGAATGTCTCTATCCAGTTCCAATCTTGATATCCTTCCTTGGATATGATTCAGTTCACTATCTCGGTGTGATCCTGATCTCGTTCGGTTACTCGTCCTTTGGTTGTTACTTCTTCCACTTGAGTTCTCTGGATGGTTCATTAACCACATTTCTCGCCTATAGCTTCAGGCAAATCGTTATGAGGTACGGTAGACCAAGCCGTTCCTTTCTCGTCGAATTTAGCAATAGTAGCTGGTACTGTTGCTACCTTGGTTGTTGTTGTTTGTGTGCTCCCAACTGCAGGGCTACCAGATGCCTTTGCTATTAGGTACACTTCGTCGGTAAAGGGGTTATGATAATAGATGTTTGATTTGAGTGAATCGGGTTTGTTCTCCAGGATGTGCACTTGTCCTAGGGAATAGGTTTGCTAATCTCGAAACTAGCAGCATCGATAGGGACTTGAGGTCGACGGTCCTCGCCTCGATAAAACACTAGCCAAGAACCTTGCCCGTGAGAGGTGGTGTTAAAACTAGCGAGTGATCTTTCGATCCAATGTTAGAGGTGTAGGTCCGGGGTTACACCGGTTTCGATCCTTTTGCCTAAGCAGCGATATGTTGTGCAGAGGTGATCTATCTACCCACGTTTAGCTGTACCACGCGGTCCCCTTACTATCCTTCCTAGTTGCAGTCCTGGTAAGAGATGCTTTCAGAGACAAGGTAGAGTAAGAGCAGATTGGGATTTCCAAGAGGCGTAGTAGTACAAAGCACACAGTGAGTCGTGTCAGGACACTATCACCAGTGTGTTAAGACACTTGTCACTATGTGTTAAGAGGATCGAAAGATGGGGGAAAGAGGGCCTACTTCTAACGCTATTTATGCTTTCTAGATAATCCATTTTTCGTCCTATTTCTTACTCATCTTCTCTCCACTTTACTCCACCATGCTCCACCTTGCTCCACTTCTCTCCACCATTACATCACTTCCTTCGTCATTCTGCCCCACTGAGCGCCACTTTGCTCCAATGTATCTCCACTATGACAGAATTCTGTGGGGTTGCTGACTGAGACAATAGAGGTGCTGCTCCAGTATGGAAAGCTCCACTGTCAGTGCTCCACTATGACATCAATTCCATCACCAGGTGGGATTGTAGCTCTTGGTGCAATGTAGGCAGCTCGATATGTGACTCTTCGCTGTTCGTCTTGTGGTCCGAAGGGTGTAAGCACAACTTGCACATCGGTATTGAGATGTCGGGTTGGTGTGGAGTATGGTCCAATGCATACCATGAACTGTATAAGTTCAGCTGGGGGATGCAGTTGTGTTCGAGTGACTAGCCATGCTTTGCCTGGGAATCTAACATCGCGAATGTATTGCCATATCCTTCTTTGGAGTACCAGTTGTAATTGCTTGGTGTCCAGGTTTGCATTCCTTGGTAAATAAAGGTTTGCTTGTACTGTAGAGGCTGGACATGAGTTATGCAGCTCTGGCTTGTACCATCCTAGTATCCTCCAAGTTATCGGGTCTGCAGCTCGAGGGGTTCAAGTTGTAACAATGAGTTCCTCGTGTCGCTTGGGTATTATAGGATTTGGTGGATTGGCATGTAATGCTTCTTGCGTGTGATGTTGGACTTCGATTTGGCAGTCACGTGTTTCACTTGTAGCATGACATACTGTGAAGTATATCTCATAAAGGACCATGTACACTTGGGCACAAGTCTGACAGTGCTGGAATGCCAGTGATGTCTCCATTGGGATCGGATTAGCCTTTAGACTTTAGGTGTTAGGCTTTAGTAGTTGTGTTCTAGACTTCTCGGGCTTCTAGTAGTTTTGATCACTTCTTGACTTCTTTTGATCGGGTCAGATCGGGAGTTTGGTCGGCGGTGTTAAGGTGACGGTCGGGGGTAGTAAATCGGCGGTGGTAATTACCGGTTGGCGGTGCTAAGTAGTCCACAGGGTTACGTACTTATGGTGTGCTTCTCAGGCGCTCATATATTGCCATTGATGCCCGTGACCGTTGCCTTGGTTGCGTTAACAGTAGTTCGGCTCTAGTGACTGCTAGACTGTTACTAGTCGCGTTTGGAATGCTGATCTCGAAGGGTGATTTCAAAGGGCACCACAGTCAAGTTTTCTATATCATGACCGGTTCATTCCAGTTAAGACATGTGGATTGGGTCGTTCAAAGGAGCTTCTTTCTGTACTGTACCCGTATTTAACCCAAACGTGACTTGAGGTCACAGTTAGCGATTGTTATGCTTGCTTTAGGCGTAAATGGTTGCTGTTGGTTGCTGTTGGTTGTTTTGAGTTTCCTGGCTCGAATGGTGTTGTTGTCCACATCTGGAGAACGCTGGAGACGCGTCGTGACGCGCTGCGGAGTTTGGTCGGAACCTGAAAATGGTGTAGACAATGACGTCGATCACTCTTTATGCACCTTACAGGTAACGTCAACGAGCACTATGTACCGACTCGCATCACGACAAATCCTTCGTTCTTCATCTTTACCATTGCGTCGCTCTGTGCTTCTCTTGCGGACATTCAGCATAACACAATCACGATTATCCAGCGGTGAGCCAACAAAACTCCACAACATTCTTGGGGACGGTCCCGCACCGCCTGTCCAAGTACGCAAAATCACCGCTGGAGGGATCGAGCTGGAAGACGGACTTATTCTACCATCTGCATGTATCTTCTTGGATGGAGATGTGTTTTTGTGGAACGTGCCGACTGCTCTCTGGGATGGGTGGACGAAGGAACAGTTTGAGGTGTTTGAGGCTGTCGTACCTAAACCAGGTGTGTATTGCGAGCCCTACGGTTATGTAAGAGGATGGCTAAACCATCTTCTAGAAATCTTGATCTTAGGGACAGGGAAGAACGTGTCTCACCCGCCTCATTCAATACGAATGTACTTGAACAGTGTTGGAGTCCAGCTCGACGTCATGGATACAGTATGTCTTCACGCCATGTCTAACTTCTTTTTTGACCGCGTCTGGGCTCTTTGCCAGTGGAATGCATGTACAACATATAATCTATTATCAGAAGAAGGGCGGCGGGTCGCTGCCGCCTTGTTACCAACTACGCCCAGAATATGGAAAAAGCAATCATGACACGTTATATCATGCACATCGCTGTTCGTTTTTCCTAAATTATTTGTCCTTGCAATATGGTGGTCCGCAATATATCTTCCTGAAAAAATGAAGCCGATCATCATTACCCTTGTAGACGTGGACAAGACACAGAAGAGGGTCTTCCAAGTAAACGCTGCGAGGAATGAAAGGCGGAAATGTATGACATGATGTGCCTTTTGTGATTACGGCAGTGTGGACGCAGTCTGCGAGCAGGAAAGACTTCGCGTGGCTCAGTCGATGGCCTTCCGTTTGCCTTTGCTAGGACTAGGTGCGGGTTCAGGCTCTTCATCATCGTTAATCGGAGGAAGCGTGTATTCGGGCTTTCGTCGTACACCTATAGTCCATCGCTCAGAGATATATCAATCAAATAGTGCCGAGATGATCTCACCTTTCACTTTAAACCTGAGAAATAAAGACTCGTAGGGTGTGGCCTGCTTCGAGACTTGCGCCGACTCGTCCAGAGCCTCAAACTTGCCAGTCGGTACTAACACTCTATCTTGCCTCGTCTTCAATTCGCGGCAAATTTCAAAATCATCTACACTCCCGACTTCTGGTAGGTCCGGCTCGTCTTCACGGTTTACGACATTGGATTTCAGTGCGGAAAGGACGTCCTCCTTGAGCTGTGCGACCGTCTTCTTGTCTGGCGGCGCGTCGAGGACTATTGTAAGTTTGTGGGTTCTAATGAGGATTGGAAATGCTTTGTAGCTGGCCTTCGGAGGCTATTCATTTGTCTTGAGCGCGTCTTCAAGCAGTAAAATTATACGATGTACCTACCATCTTTTCCTGATTGAAGAATAGAGCCAAAGCGCGACGACGCCATTGATCGCGTTTGAGTCGCGACCGCGTCCTGATTTGATCGCGATGAAATGGGAATGAAATGCCTATTCTAGCCAGCCTCTCAACATCATTGGATTACCTAATTGCGCCATTCAACTGTTATCCATACCTATCGTCTTGACGCTTGTTAGGGCAGGGCTGCACGATGGCGAGCCCTATGCAAGATGCGGCGGCGTCCTCGAAGCCATATGCTGACCCAACTCCGATGCCTGTGGACGTCCCCAAGGTCAATGAGCTCGGGACGACCAGTGCACCGTTGAAGAGTGCAGCGTTCTTCATTGGGGCGTATTGCAAGGAATACAACGGTGAGTAGCATGGCGACTAAGACAACTGATTGTTTACAATATTGCGCGATACTAGAGGACTTCATGCTCTGTAAGGCGGAGAACAGAGATCCTGCGCATTGTATGAAGGAAGGCCGACGTGTAACACGCTGTGCTACTGACCTGTGAGGATGCCTCATCAATTTGCCTTTATATCCAGGAACTGACCTCCGCTGCTCTACTTTGTCCTCGTATATGAACTCTAGAATAACAAAAATGCGGGAGAATTGCCTCAAAGAGTGGGACGCTCATTGGGAATGCTTGGAGAAGAACAACCAGGTGCGCCCAGTCTATCCTTTCCTTCACTATCTGACCTGGATTCACATCTACACCTCTGATATAGGAGTACTATGCTTGTCGGAAACCTGAACGGACACTTAACAAATGCATGTTTGACAAGCTGGTGCGTATTGGTTGTGCTTTACGTTCATGTCCTTCAGTCTGACTGTTTCTTTACCCTCTCCCTGAAACTTGATCTATGTATTTTGTTTCTCATTCACTTATGACATACAGGGCTTAACAAAAGAAATACCTGGAACACCGAAGGGGAAAACTCCTATACACTTAGTAGAGAATCCGGTATTTAAACCTATTCAGAAATAGATTTAGCCAATGCGGAAATAAATCGCATTTTGCCAACGCTTCTAGTTATGTCTGCACTTCGTCTCGTCTTGCTTTCGAATAAGTACAAGAAGACTTGTTCTTGGATTACTTCGTTGTATGAGCATATGTTTGGATCCATCCAAGTTCGAGTTGGAAAGAAATGCGGAAGCGGCATGCGTCCCATCCAAATGAACTTCAGACTCTACCACCATCCTCTCATACACCAGCGCTGCCCTTCTTATCTGCGACGCCTAAGCTCGGCCAGCATCCAAGGTCTCCAAGGTCTCGTTGCTGAGCACTCAATATATGTCTCCAACTCGAACAACCCGTACTTCAATCTCACGCTCGAGGACTGGTGGGTATCCGTTACCGCCTTGATTTGACGTGGCTGAAGAACGGGACATGTAACGATTTCACAATCGACTTCAGGCTATTCAGAAACAAAAATCATGACAAGCCTCTGTTGCTGCTATACCGTGATGTACCGTGCATCGTCATAGGACGTAACCAGAATCCATGGAAGGAGGTGAATTTGCAACTCGCGGCTTTGCGACGTGTACCATTCCTACGAAGACGAAGTGGCGGTGGAACCGTTTACCACGTACGCGCGAATACTGTATTCTCTTCGTTGGTTTTCCTATACTGATCTCGCTATTATTTATATGATACTGTTCTACAATGTTCCGTTAGGATATTGGGAACACGAATTACTCGCTGCACCTGCCACGTACGAGCTTCAATCGGATCGAAACAGCGAAGATGGTCGTGCAGGGTGTTCGTTCCCTAGGCGCTAATGCCTATGTGAATGATAGAAACGACATATGTGTCGACGGATTTAAGATAAGCTACATCTTCAACTTCGTTTCATCTCTAAGAGACTGAGAGCGCCGGTGCTTCACTATATACATTTCAGGCTCTGCGTACAAAATTGCAAGTAAACGAGCGTACCACCATGGTACAATGCTCATCTCGACGAAACTCGATACTCTGGGCGACCTGTTGCACGCCACGAAAGTAAGTTAAGCTTTTAGAGAACAACATCACTATGATCCCTTTTTGCAATTGGTTTCGATTTCCATGATTTCGCTTATTTCGACCGATGATCCTGTCTTCTTGTTGATGTTGTTGACGTTGTTGCTGTTTTGATATTTCCCTTGGTGGGGTCGACGATTACGAATATGACTGACGTGGTTTTCACGCTGCTGTTCTCCCATCAGGAAACAATGGTTACTAAAGGCGTAGCTTCTGTGCGCTCACCAGTGCAGAATTTGCAGCGTTTCAATCCTGCGATCACGCATGAAGGGTTCGTTGAGGCCTCTATCCAAGCGTTTCAGGAAGTTTATGGCGTCGAAGAAGAGGTTCGTTTCGCTTTTCTAGCCACGCCATAGTGATCGTTTCTCTGACCTTTCCCCTACAGCCACATTATGTTGAAGAAACTGAGAATATACTAAATGCTCCAGAAATACGCAAAGGAATGGAAGAACTGAAGGTACGCTTCTCGCGTCGAGGGCCATGCATTCCCTCGCTAACCTTAGGACAGAGTTGGGACTGGCAATACGGACAAACTCCCGAATTCACATACAGCGTATCCAGATTATTCGACTTTGGCTTAGCCGTAAGTCCTCGGCTACCACATCATAAAACATCATTACAAGACGCTAACATTTGCAAACAACCAAACTCAAAAACCATCACAGAAAGCGGAGATAACATCAAAACACGGAGTCATCCTCTCATGCAAAGTCGACTGCCCCGGCGTGCACTCTGAAACACTCTCAAGAATCAACCAGAGGATGATCGACATGCGATACGGATTCATCAAGAGTTTCGAGGAAATTGATTGGGATGGCGAGAAGGAATGGAAATGGAATGATGATGACGGTGATAGACCCTTACGGACAGGAGAGATCTGGGATTGGATTCGGGAGGAGACGAGCTCGTGACTGTGTCGAAGAGCAACTCTTGTATTCTGGGCATAGCAACTTATGCGGAACGCGCTCTAAGTCGCGCTCTTAGATGCGCTCTTAGAAATGGCTCTCAGATAGATGCAGGGTGACTGCCCCGAATCACGCTGGTGATATGACAAGGACAAGTGAATGAATGAATTCCAAATTCTATGACGAGTTATGGTGTCACTGCGTCTTGTCTGTGTACCAAACGCTGTTCGTCGAGAATCTTTCTGGGGCTACGGGATCCGTCTATCAAACCAGAAGTCAGAACCAGTATTCGAATAAGAAAATGATAAGAAAGCGCTCGTCGTTGCACGTACCCGTTGCCCCCGTCTATGTCCCGTCAAGCGCTTATCCCGCTCCATCATCATCTCATCCCAGTCGTCGATATGATACCTCGGTGGCTGAAAGCCGAGAGGAATATAAGCATTTAACATACATACACCAAACGGAATGCATGGCAGTGCTTATAAGGGTTGCGTACCTTTCCAAGGTTCTGCGCACGCTGCGATACGTTGAACAGCGTGCCCGCTGCGCCGAACATCACGGTCAAAAGAGCTGGATGAGACAGCATTATTCATCGCATTCTTCCTTATCCTGTATATCTGCTCACCGAAGGGGATCGTGGCCTCCCATGGAAGCGGCATCGTGTACGGCTTGGATTGGATTGTTCAAGTCAACAGTCGCGGTCGTGCTGTAGTTAGAGGCCAAGTCCAAGTTAGGGCAACTCGACGATCTCTCAACGATGACTAAGCAACCAGAATACTACTGGCCTATTATATATATGATTGAAATCAACCCCAAAGAAAGATCATCTATTCCTGCCAACTCTACAAGGATAAAATGAACTATAAACATATGTGCATGGCGGCAGTGCGAAATGCGAGAAACTTGCGGGTATCATGAGCAGGTCTCAGGAACTAATGATGCCGGAAAGCTACAGGTACAATAACGAAGCAAGGCAATTGCAGAGCAAGGACAGAACTGAACAAAGCGAACAACGAAAGCTGTGATGACGAAGGAGGCTCGAATTGATCACTGGGATCGAATAAATAGGGAAAGCGAGAACGAAGACGAATGGACCAGAGAAGATCGAATGATTGCGTGCAAAATTTACTTTTAATATAGATCATGGCTGTTAACGTTGACCAGACGTTTCAAGATGTACCGCCGGTGGTAGGACCATGGAGCGTTATGTACGCTTTGCACCGCGGGCACCCTGTTGCAGAGATACATGCATTAGTGTTGTTCCCTTCTAGCCAGCCATTTCTATCGTTTAGCTTGAAGTTCCACAATACTCCGAAGGGCGGTATCCAGTTTACAAGGGTCGGCAAGTGGACTATACGGATGTGTGTACCGCATAGACACTGGAGCTCGGGGACCTGGTGCCTCTGTATCGGAACTGCAACCTGTCTCGGTTCGCGACCACTATCGTAGTTGAATTGCACTATCCACTGACTCGGTGTATTGTACGGCGTCTGTGAACTCGTAGCGGGATTCACGATGGCACTGGTCTGTCCATACGACGGGATGTTTCCGTAAATGTTAGTGCTGTGGGGAGTGTCCTGAACACTTGCGCCAGGGTACGTGCTACCGTACAATTCGTCCCAGCCTTGAGGAGAGACGCCACCACCAGAAGACGCAGGAACCTGCGGCTGGACCGGGTAGCCGTATGTAGCCGGTGCAATAACAGGGTCACGCGTGGGATGAGGTGTGCGAGAGCGAGGGACTGCGGCTTGGACGGGGGCATTTGTGTCTCTACGATGACTAGAGCGTCTGTCACCATCCTGCCTAAATACCGACATCTGCACATCGGCGAACAAAATCATTAGCCTTAAAAGACTAATAAGAGGGCGCTTAAGAGAAACGGACCATGTCGTCGTATTGAGTCTGATTGCTTTTTCGAGGCATTCGGATAAACGGGGAGCTTCTCGGATGATGGAAGAATGAAGGGGAGCTCGGGGAAGATGAAACGATCCGAGAGAGAATGTAAATGAGGACTTTTAAAGGTCTGCTGAAGTGCGACCGCTTAGAGGTCTGCAATGGCTGATTGATGGGTAGGAATGGGAGCGACATGGCTCTTTTTATCTGCGCCGATTAGGGAGAGGAGGCGCGTTAGGATGCGATGCAAGTCGTTCAGTTACCGACGTACGTACGGTCACTCAACTGCACTAGCAAACACAGTCCAGAAAATTCGTAGATGATACGCATGTTGAGGGTGGAGAACGATTGCAGTGAAAAAACCTGCTGGGGGCAGCATATTATGGCCATAGCGTAAATACGAATAAAGGCAAATTGATGGTCACCGACGTATGTAATCACCAAAGAGGGTAAATCAGAAAGAGTGCTCAGGCCTTTGCTGGTACAGAAAGGCACAGGATGATCAGCTCTCAGCCGGAAGTTACACAGCTCCAGTATAGTCTGATACGATCGAGGATGAAAAACGCGAAAAGCATGAGGATACCAAGGATTCCTAGTTGGGCATTGAAGAGGCAAGTTCTTCTGAGACGGAATTGTCCGCACACCGACAGATGAGCTCGGTGGCTCGCAGTAACCGCCACCGATCTCGGGCGCAGACGACCAAACACATACAGTTGGGTGTCGGAGCGCTTGATGGAGCATGGCTTGATCAGTGCTCAGCAACTTGATAGAACAATGCATCACGACTGTTACTCAAGACTACAAGGATTTTCCAACGCATGAGAAAAGCTTAGTGATTCGAAAAGGAAGCTGAGCAAAGATGGCACTGCAATTACGGTAGTCCATGATATGGTAGCTGGACGAAGTGCGGTGCAGGAAAGTTGAGAAGCGTCCGTATGATTGAAGAAGAAGTAACTTAGAATATGTTTGACAAGATTCAACCGAGGTCCGGGAACTGTGGCGATACAAGTGACATGAGGCGTGACTCGTCTCACACAGTGCCTTCAAGGCCATAGCGTGAGTGTCGAGCTCGTTTACGACTCGTTCCCCACCGAATCGCCGACCGAGCACACCGACTGCCGTTGTTAGTACACGAGTCGAACGGAGAGTGAGTGTCCTACTCAGCAATGCCCAAGATCAGGACTTCCAGGACGAAGAAGCCCCCAGAAGGCTTCGAGGACATTGAAGGGGTATGTACGCCAACGCCTCATTCCGTCTCCTTGCGCCTCGGTACGATGACCACTACTACAAGAGGTCATGTATCTGGCCTGGGGTTGACAAGTACACTGCGTCTAACTTCCCATTACCTTCCGATTGTTTCAGGTCCTCGATGACTACGCAAAGAAGATGCGTGATGCTGAGAATGAGTCGCACGAGGGCAAACGCAAAACCGAGTCGCTCTGGCCCATCTTCCAGCTCAATCATGCGCGTTCGCGTTACATCTATGAACTTTACTACAAACGTCAAGCAATCAGTAGGGCGTTATACGACTGGCTTCTGCAACAGGGCTATGCGGATGCGAAGTAAGTAATTGGCTCATTCTCTTTGTCTTTTCGGCGGTATCTGATGGCCCCGTAACATCTTTCTGCCAGCTTGATTGCTAAGTGGAAGAAGCCAGGATACGAGAAATTGTGCTGCGTTCGTTGCATCCAGACTCGGGTACGCATCTCAGTCATGGTCATGGTGTTGTGATTACATGATTTATTGTGATATTTTGAAGGACATGAACTATGAAGGCTCTGCGTGCATCTGTCGTGTTCCAAAGGCACAGGTGAAGCAGGGGACAATTGTTCAGTGCACCCATTGCGGTACGTCTGTTGATTTAGGACTTTGTTTGTGATGTAGCTCATTAGAGTTCGCGACGCTAGGTTGCAGAGGATGTAGCTCAGACTCTTGATAGTTGCTGTCGATCCGGGATAAAGAGGCAAAGGCAAATTCTCCCAGAAGTGAAGCACGGGCCTGAGTGGGAAGCTTCTCTATTTCCTTAACCTCACCTTGGCATCGGCTTCAGCTGCTTCTTCTCACTTGCGAATCCGGCACACTGGACTGGTGTGAGTACGGGAAGAGAAGCTCCAGAATACCTCTCGTCTCCCGTCTTAAGGAGACATTTCTCTTAGCGAATTTACTTGCGGAACCGTCGTGTCATTTTGTTACCTAGCTTTGTGCTTTATTCTCATCAGGTTCATTCTCTTGATCCCCAATCCCGTATTCTTGCTACGATAGCGTGTAGTGTCTGGACTGGTAACAATATACTTTACGCAATGATAAACTCTTAAGGAGTGCCGACGGGCTCAACTCAGTGGCTGCACAGTTGATTAACAGTATCCTGTCCTGAACACCTCTCTTGGTGACTCTATGAGCAGATGCTGTCTGACCTCGCCCCGGCTTGACTAGAAGTCAGCGACCTAGCTAATGGGAGACTAATCGTTTTGGAGCGACGCCAGTGGTGCATCGAAGACTCGCCACGAGTACTATGATGCGGCGCCCGAAATCTAAGGTTCCGCGATTCATGCACTGCAGTCGAAACGATGATATTGTTATAATTCAGAATAGACCTAAGGATGTGTCTCTTACTCCGTTGACCAAGGCCGTTCCCACCAGTACATTCTAATTTCGCTCTACAAGACTATCGATCTCATTTTTTTCGAGTCTCAGATTTGAGTTAGTTCGGTCGGAGATGGAACGGTGGCGACACAGGATACGATCATTTCGATCAAGACACTGCAACCAGAACTGTAGGTACTTGAAATCACGGCAAGTTAATCTCGGTCAATTCAAAATCGCGTGCGTGTGAAAAGGCATGGACGAATGAAAGCCGAGGAAGAGTTGAGGTTTGGGAAGGTTTCCGTTCCTTTCTTTGTTTTCTTTGTGAACTGGTGTGGATCGGAAACCTCGCCTACGAGATTAGCCCGGGCTCTACTGCGCTTCTCATCTTCTCGCTGACTTGAATGTAGTCGTCATGTACTCAGAGACAAGACTTCGTCGGTATTAATGATACCCATAGCTCTTCTACATGACTCCTATCTTGAGCCACTTTGAACAATACAAGCAATTTGGATGCTATGAGCTTTTCCAATTGTATGGAAGCACAGCGGGAACTTCTGTACGCGCCGCCCAGCAAAGCGCGGCGCAGATTGACACTTTCACGAGAACAAAGGATATCCCGGTTTCCCCGGTATATCTTCTCCCGTTCGGCATATGATGGCTACTTGACGGATTGGCGGTTTCTCGGCCTCATCCCCACTCCACACGCTAGAGAATCGGTCTGCAAATAGGTGAGATGGGAAACTAAAAATGGCTTTCTCTAGAGTTAGTACACTTACCGGTATTATGTGAACTGTGCACTGTGCGTGGATTGGACCCTAGACCACTAGTCGCTCTTAATAAATTTATGTCCCTTTTGATCGTATTGGAGTATTCCATGTCCTTGTATTGTGAGGATCCAGGACAGAGAAAGAGCGTTAATCGTACTATTGGCTAGGACCACCCATATGCCAGATACAGCTCAATGATTACAATAAAATTGAGTCGTCTTATTCAAGCTTTTGATCAGTCTAACTCATCAATCAGCTAAAATTCTTTTAAACAAATGCTCCGAGTACGCCATCTAATTAGTTGCTACTTCATCCGCCTTAGATGCAGACCGAGAGATACCGTGCTGCGGCCGTTGTAATGCTATTCTGGATGCTATTCACCTGGAGAACTTTGTCTTGGTCCGTTGATAAAGAAGTCTGATCCAAAGGTGACGTCAATCCCCACAGGAAGCCTTGCTTAAACATCTATAGCAACGATAAGTTGAACGCAGCCAAAGACCGATCGGAGCGTATCTGAGGCAGGCTTCGCTCCCGACAGGTTTTGATCTATCGGACATTTCGTCGATCAGAGACACTCCTGCTCCGCAGTCAGATGCGCCCGTTGAATCATCGTTCTGACCTCAATCCAGTTCAGTTGTATGAATGTGCAGACGAGCACCGTAAAGGACGAGGCTCAACCGCATCGGAAAGCGTTGTCTTCTAGAACGGAGAGTAAACAATCAGCTACGGGATCGCAAATTCGTCAATGATAAAGTATATGGGAAAGACCATGGCATCACCCCGCTCAAGATTTGATGCGTTTCCTCTGGAGTGACAGACAATGTCCATCCATGTGCCTAGATATTGGCCGACATCATCTCAGGACGCCGCCTGATAGCCATGAATGCGATAGCCGCCTTGTATTGAAGCAGTAGAACTAGATAGGAACGCAGTAGGAGAACCGTCATATAGTTCATATAAATAGAAGCCGGGTAGCCAAGACGAGACTAACTCCGCAGACACAAAGAATATATGACGATGATAGATCGTGTGCGCCGGTTTTGAATAAATTACGGCTTGGCGGATTTGTTGAGAAGGAATCCAGGCTGAGAAATGGTATTGTATAGGAATGGATGCCGCGAAAGCCAGGATCCAAACCAACGGATCAGGACAACACAGGGCACACCGCGGAGCCGAGATGAACGGGAGTAAGTTCCCTTTCATATATTTGTCCGGTGGTCTGTATTGTGGGGTATATATGACTAGGATATAGTAGTAACCATTCTTGAATGATCTTCGGAGTATATATTCTCAAACCATGATAAGACGGACTCCCGGTCGACGTTGGTGAGGTATAGGTACCATTTAATATTAAACATAGCTCGTTTGATCCTGGTGCAAGACTTTCGTATTAATAGAACGGTTAAGCCCGGGAAATGAAAAGTCACTCAGTAATAATTAAAGTGACAAATAATCTAAGAACGGACGGTCCTGAAGCGTGGTCCAGAGGCACGGGGGCGAGGGTTTTGAACATTGCGCAAAACCTCCGAATACGACCAGAAGGCCGTCTGACCCAAAGGCCGTATGTCACCATGGTGTAAACATAGCGGATCCATTCTACGCTGGTGAATGTAGATAAGCTGGGCGCCGAAGAACGGGCTTTCGCTACCGGTAATTGCGCCGCCAGAGAACCAAGGAGATAGGATACAATAGCAATAGAGATGCAGGTGAGGTTATCATGGCAGTCATTGAACCGGGTTTGTGTCAGATTTCCGATGTCCTGATTAGAAGAACGGTAGACCTTGATGGCTGGAGAGAACACTTAGGAACGCGGCTTCATAAAGTCTCCATTGGCCGCTCCTCGCGGTGGCATCCAGGCAAAGTCGGAAGACAGGGATGAAGGATTGATGAAGTTGGAATAACTTTCATGTTTTCTCATTCAAGTGGGAAGAAATACTTCGGGTAAGTGATGTGATAGGTCGACAAGAAGGCGAGTCTCATAGCCGTCAACAGTTGCTCTCATGATCAGCCGTGAAACCCGAAAGTACGGAAAACAATCCACGGCTTTGGTTCGGGGGCAAAAATGATTCCACGGTATCTGATAGCTAGAGATATGGGACTGAAGTGACAAGGTGACAGAAAACTTGCATTTTTCTTTTACCCAACGACAAAAAACACCAAGACGTGAAGATTTAGATTTACAAGACAAGAAATTCGTGTTCCGAAATGATGGCCGAGATCGGCAAACAACAGTGAGTACCTTCAAGTTCACGGTCACGAATATAGTACCAGCTTACACTCTAACCACTACCTGCGCGTCGTCGCCCCCGGCAATCCTCAAGGTGATCGTTGTCTTGCGCGTCTCCAAAGCCTTGTGTTGCTAAAAGGCGATCATTGTTTACCACAAGTACGGCTTCGACCCAAGGCAGGGGATACCTTACCCGCCGTTTCTTGTCCGTCCTCTTCAGTCCAGTCCATAACGTGAGAAGGGGCCCAAACCACCCGTTTCTCAAGTGAATACCTATCTCTGCGTTCTCACCAGCGAAACGATCCCTCATAAGACCACCCGCGGTCAGTCGCGTCGTCTTCACCCCTGGCGTCCAACTGCTTCACTTTCAAGTTCGCGTCTGTGCACTGCACTGTCCAGCGACAAGACGACGATCCCGACGATTCGGACATGATTCAAGTTACCAATGCACGACGCGCTACCTCTTCCACGGTAACTTTCCGCAGGGACTCCTCCGCTGGCTCCGAAGAAGGAACCGAAACTTGGGGATCTTGGTACAATGACAAGTATGTGCTCTCGTTCCTCTGTCGTCGCGATTGATTGACGTTTGTCTCGTTGCAAGACATTATTCGCTTGAGGTCATCCAGCACCCAATCAGAGCCCGAATGTGCGGGTTCGGTGATAAAGTCTGTGCATCCTTTCATCCGGAAGCTTTCTGATTTAATATTAGTTCCATCACTCTCATCTTGCAGGACCGCAGACCGCTAGCTCCTGCTGCTGTTGCAAAAATGACTGTACGACGGGAAGATAACGGTATAGTTGATGTCGAGTACGTGATAGTTTTCGCGCTGCTTTTCGTGATCTTCTCAAACTCGTAAATAAAGTGATATAGATGTCGCTTTTTTCGTTGTCACAGTGGATCTCTGGTCCGCTGACGGGAAACAAGAGATGAATCTCGTTCTCCATCCCTCATCAGCGGATCGCTATATTCCTACACATGTCAGCAAACCACGTCGACGTGGGAATGGTCCTGGCACGGGTCCATCCGCTCCTGACCAGTCTTCTCAAGTGAGTCCGACTTTCGTATCCCGATTTCTGTATTCTTCAATCTAATAATATTATCATTCTGAACTTTGGATTAAATTGTGTGGTTATCGCAATATTTCCATTCCTGTGCAGCCATCGTTACAAGCTCTTCCTCCTCCTGCAGCAGCCTACGCTCATGCTCAATACCAATCTGCTTACCCGGGATATCCCGCTCAACCACCACCAGGAATGTTCGATTCAAGTGCGGCTCCACCGTACCCCGCCCATCCACCGTATCCGCATTATCCAGACCATAATGCATGGGGCTACCCTCATTACCCGCCTTACCAACACCCGGGCTATCCTGGCTACGGACCTTTACCGCCTATCCAGTCGTTTCATCATAGCAGGATGGGTACGCCGGGACAGGCGCCTTGGCATAGTGAACCAGGTCGCGCCGACCCTTCTGCCCCTGTAACATCGACAGAAGACGGATCTTATGCTGCTCCATCGGCTGCGCCTCCGCCTCCTGCACCTGCCTACGGAGCTCCATATGGACCTCCACCTGTTGACGGAGCACCGTTGTATGCCATGCAACCGTATGGTCCACCACAAGGACATTACCCGTATGCACCTCCACCGCCCCCTGCGTCCTTGCCTCCGCCTACTCCAGCGCCGTCTTATCACGCACAGTCCCAGGGACAACCCCAGCCCCAGCCGCAAACTTCAGCATCTTCTTCGGCTGCATCCACAGGTACCACGAGTAATTCCAGCCAGAACTCATCTGGACACAAGTCATCTTCTGCCAATGCTAACTCTAGCGCTTCTCCTTCAACTCCTTCGGCGCCGAGCGTCCCTCTTCCACGGCACACCTACACTCGTACCCTTGTCGGACCGCTGTCTGCTAACGCGGCTCGTTTGAACGATGAACATCGCAAATCCGGTATTTTCTTCCTGTTCCAAGATCTTTCTATCCGCACGGAGGGCACGTTCAGACTGAGAATGAGACTAATGAATGTTGGCGCGTAAGTATCATTCCGATATCAATTTTAGATTCCCTTGGTTCATTTAAGTTGTTTCGATCAGGCACCCAGCGCCTGAGCCTGGCTCGAACCGCGTAATGACAGGCGTCTCGCCTATTCTCGCTCAGACTTTTACGGAGGCCTTCACCGTGTATTCTGCGAAGCGTTTCCCGGGCGTTCCAGGTAAAGATATTTGTCTTCTCTCATATGTCAAGACCCCGCTCATTTGATCTATTATTAGACACGACTGCTTTATCCATCGCGTTTGGAAACCAGGGGCAAAAACTGCCTTTGGTGAGTTTGAAATGATGTTCATGGTCTTTGTCAAGTTTTTCTCATTAATTTACATCTGTAGCGTAACCGCCACGGTTCCCGTCACCAGGCTGGTCGCCGACGTCGCCGCGATGAGTCAGATTCCGAGACCGACTCAGATAGGCAATAGAATCAGTATTTTCCGACGTTTCTTTTTGATGCTTTTGTATAGTATTGGTGTATCTTCGACTTCTCTTAGAGTCCGCGTGTATCGATTTCTTGTCTACCTGGTTCGAAGGATTTGCTTATTTACTTATTTTATGCCTGGTCTGTTTTCGTTTTCGTACTTTTCTGTATCGTTCCTGTTCGCCATCCGATGCTCGCATGAGGCAAGGCGCCTTCTTGTTTATAATGGAGTAAAATTGGTTTGATTACACAAAACAGTGGTTGTATTATGTTTATGCAGGGAATAAAGCACCGAAAGCAATATTATTCTTTATCAGAATTATATTCTACCTCGTCCCATCTCTAACAACTCGAACTTTGTCTGACGAACGAAGCGTTTGCTATGCTTTGAAGCCTGCTGAACCGACTCAACCTCCCATTTATCGATTTTCATGATTGTTTTAGGATAATCGCTCAGAATATCATTGAGCATCATCCGCGCTTCCTCCACCTCTTCCGTCGATGGTGGTCGGCTATCGGGCGTCTCTGCAACAACCTCGTCCATGCTCGCTCCTTCGAAATCCTCCTCATCAGGTCGTCTAGCTGGAGGTTCCATAGCACGAATAAGCCTCCCAGAGTCGAGCCGTTCCAATACTCGCGCAAGCACTTGTAAAGTAACATTATTCGGACGCCACACGTTCCATTCCGGAGAAATCTGCTGCATTAAATGCAACTCGTGCGCCATATTTGGAGGCTCCCTGAATGCAACCCCTCTGAAGCGACGACGGAGGCGTTCAAGGAGATGAGGTCGTTTAAAATGCGAGCGTTCGATCTTGGCTATAAATGGCTCTTCTTCTATCTCCTTCTGGATCTCTTCCTTGTCGAAAAGTAGTGGAGAGTCGACCTTCTCAGTTCGCTCTCGAATTATGTGATGCGATTGTAGCTGATACGGCAAAATAACTTTCTCGACCACTTCAAACGCACGCACGGGTTGACCGGCACGAACAAGCGCGACGACTAGATGGTTCCAGTTGTGCGCGTCGAACTGGAATCCATTCTCTCTCAGTTTGTTCCATGTGTGCGCGATCTCGATGTGTTTTCCCGCGTGAGAGAGGGCATCGATGTAGATGGACAACGGGATGCAAAGGAGGTCACCTCGGCGTCGTGATCGGAAGAACTTGCCTTTGACATCATCTGTGTCAAGCAGTGCGTCGGCTTCATCCGTGCGCTTGCATGCTAGATCAAAGACCTGTGGCCACACGCGCTGCACACCATCAATGTCACCCGCTCTACGATAGGCGTCCATCAGAAGAGCAAGTATTCCAATCGTCGGATGCTTGCTGTGCTCCATGAACTCCTGGTAAAGCTGTTCAGCCATCTCGACGTCCAACTTCTTCGCATGAGCGTTTATCAGCGGGGCATAAACAAAAGCCATAGCGTCTTCTCTTCCAAAAGCCGGCTGTACCCATCCTCGCTCGTCAGGAGGTATGGAAACGAGTGAGTCGAGAAACTCCTGAGCTATGCGCATGTTCTCCGCAAATCCAGCGTCCGAGTACGACCGAAGAATCGAAGCATAAGTGTATGCAGTTGGCTGGATTCCTCGTCTTTGCATATCCTCGTAGATGACTCGAGCTTGGGCTCTGTTACCAATTCTCAGGTACGCTGCCATTATAATGGTTAGAACTTCCTTCGTCACATCCACGTCTGTCGTCCAATCCTTCTCAAGATTCTCCATTTTGACGAAGAGTTTCGAAGCTATATCAATGCGCCCTGCAGAGCAAGCCGATTGGATTAAAAGCGCGAACGTACGGTTAGTGGGCTTGATATCCGCCTTCTCGAGTCTCTGAAAGATGCGAATAACAACGTCCAACGGAGCTCCGATGAGTACGTACGCTTTAAGTAACGTGTTGAAAACTTCAACTCCAAGCTTGATATCTCTGAGCTGCGAAGCGCTGATGTAGTCGAAAATACGAATGACGCCTCTCCATGAGCCCGCTTCAACATGAGCATTCATAAGTGTCGTTATAGCAATTCGGTCCAGGGTGATCCCTTCTCGTACCATACGTTTGAACATGGCTTCAGCACCAAGCACATCTCGTCGACGCGCGAGTATCTTGATAATGGTAGTGTACGAATTGATATTCGGCGGTACACCGGAATCTCGCATCTGGTCCAAAAGCGTGTTTAAAGACTGCATGTCATCACGTTGAGCAACGCCCTTGAGGATAATATTGTATGTCGCAAGATCTGGTGTGTATCCATCGGCTAACATACGGTCCAACCACTTGTTCATGCCGCTAATATCGTCCCGGACGGAATAGGCATTAATCATGGTAGCGTAATGATACGTGTTCGGTCTTCGTGGTCGTGGCACCGAATCTTCTGAAGGTTTCTCGAAGAACTCGTTGAACAGTTCGGTAATTCTCTTCGTATCGCCTTGCTTTGCGCTTGCGTGCATAACGAGGTTCATCTCAAGGGGTAAAACGCCTCCCTTAGAGGCTAGTCGCTCGAAACAGTCCTCTGCTCGTTCGACATCGCCCTGATACGCGAAGAGATAAAGACCAGTCGAGTCGTATGACCTAGCCTCGTCTTGATCCGATGACCGAGGAACAGTAGAGATGTACAAAAGGTTTGCACGTTCGAATCTTTGCATCTTCGCAAGGGCGCGAACCAAGGAATGTTCAAGGAAATAGCTGACCGGGATCTTCTGATGTCTAAGTTCTTCATACACAGCAAGTGCATCTTCGGCCAATCCATCCAAGCAAAATACGTGTATCATTATCCCGCCTAGCAATGAGATCCGTTCCTTCTCCCAAATATTTTTCCTTGAAGAGAGAAATGCCGCAGGAGAATCGATGGCTTTGCAAATAGCGGAAAGTTCGGTGACGAGATGCTTATACAAGCGTGACGACGACCGATGCGGAGCCCCGGCAAGTCCTATCTTCAAATATCCTGCTAATAACTTGTGGTTGTCAAGATAGAATTCTATGGCTCGCGTTCCGGAAATATGGCGCAGAAGGGACAAAAGAGTATGTTTGAATGTATCCAGGACCCAGCGTTGATGGTCTGTCGCTGATCTCGTCTTCAATCGCCCTTGCTCGAGGTAAGAATGCAGCACTGTAGCTGCTTCCTCGCTACGACCTTGAAGGGCTTGTGCAACAACAGAAAGACATTCCAACTGAGATACCTCGACGGGAGAAGGGACTCCAACTCTTTTTTTCAGTTCGAAAACCAGCTTTTCGACGCGGTGGCCCCATTCGTTGGGATTTGTCAACACTTCTCCAGCTAAACCGTTCTCTCTCAAAATCCTTCCTCCAAACCCAAATAGCTCAGGCGGGCCAACGAGCCGGATATCATTCGCAGAACATAATTCGGAAAGTGCCTCCCAAACTTCTTGGAGACTGGATCGGTTGTTCGGAAAGTTCTTATCCCGGAAATTCAGAGAACGCGTACTCTGAGTCCTCGGTGAGGAAAGAGTCGCAGCTCGCCGTATTGGTATTGATGCAGCACTTGCGATACTTCTGCTAAACATCGTATAGCTAGGTGAGGCTCGAAAAACGTCACTATGCGAAAGTGTGTTCGTAAATCCGCGTCGAACACGCCGTAGTCGACTATGAGTTTGCAGAAACACTGCCTTTAAGTCTTTATTATGAACGAATAAAGCGTTAGATTCGAACAGTTGCTTTTTTCTCTTCCTTATTACTCACCTGAAGTGCTAAGAAAATGACCTAAACTGGAATGCTCATCTTCATCCCGGAAGGAAGCTCGGGGTATTTCTTTACATTTTCCCTTGCGGCAACTGCATCCTCCAGTCTCGGCGCCCTCTTTAACGTTCGTCGTTGCTAGCCATCTAGTGATGGCCCTGAGGGCTGATCTGGTGGATGAGCTCGCTGGCCGACTAGATAGCGATGAGCTGCTAACGAAGGCAGCATAATGCATTTATCTTTTCCGTCTACTGCAGATGCGAGCCCGTCCAGTACGACTTTTTCAAGGAATGGCGGCTGAGCATCGACTTAGAGGACAATGAAGACGCCGACACAAGGAGCTTCAGCCGTGACGGAAGGACGCGGATGGTTTGTTTCTCTTAACCGAAACTTTTGCGCTCGTGTCGACACGTGCCGGAACAAATCGTTTAATTACGTAATTTATGGGTCCATGTATGTATGTCTGAACGGTCAGATATTCGGCATAAAAATTGCGTGCAATTTTTGAACTAAGTACATTTGCGTTGGTAGTGTTGTAAAAACGCAGTCCGTGTTTCCAAGGGCTACAATAATGCTATCTGACCGTGCACTCAAAGGCGAAATTCCGGCTAGCCCATGTATTCTCGGCGACAACGAATCGAATAACAGTCACTGTTTAAAAAGGCTGTCATCAATCCACTCATTCCAGATGGCTTCTTCTTGCGGATCGAACTCCGCTGCGCCTGCTCGCTGTCGTAATAAAATACATCTTCAGGCCTGACTACGACGTCGGGGGGATTCATCTGGCTCGCAAGAGACATACTCAAATGGCTTCCGGTACCGTAAAGTTCGGTAGACGGGAGTATAGTCTTGCGAGCGCAGTAGTCAGAGCTTGGACTGTCCTGGTCGGCCTCAGGGAGAATACCGCTCGAGATAGAGTCATTCATACCGAGGACGACTCTCTCTTCGACCGGAACAGGTGGGAACGATGATGACGCATTCGATGCTATGGGTGAAGATGGAGCGATAAATCGGGCGGTGTCCACAGGGACATGTGGGGTTGCCTTGAGAGCAATTCGATGCTTGCCACGAGGGCGCAGAGTCGGGATGGGACTGTTACTCGGACATGAGGCTGTAAAAACGGCAAAGCCTACATCAGGGACGCCGGCCGGTGCTACTGTTGCTGGTACCACCTGGGAGCCGTGTTGATGTGATTTCCAGCGCAAACCACGTATATATGTAGAATTTATGTGGGACTCTTGTCCGTTGTTCTATCACGATACCTTCAGTACCCATAGGAATGCGGGCCTAGTCGTGTACTCACAACAGGCACAACGGGAGAAGCACTCGCTTCGCGAGATTCAGAGTCTCGCGGGGAAGCTTCAAGCGATGCCATGGATGCCTTCTGACGGCCATGACCAAGGGTTGGTGAGGGAAGGGGCGCCTTTTGCATGATTGTACAAAAGAGAACTGGTCATTTTTTGAGCGAATTTCGATTGTTTAAATAATACACACCTTTCCGCCACCTATTTTGTACCCTTCCAAACGGTGTTGAAAAACACATCGTAGTGGTCCGTACCCACAGGAGAGTCCCTCCGAGGTGATAGCGAGGTGTAAGAATGATGTCGACAGATGAAAGCCATTTCTTCTCCACAAATCAACGGAGAGCATAGAGGGTGGCCTCAGAGGTGCTTTGTAATCCGATGGCTGAACGAGACCGGAGAAGCAAGGAGGGATCATCTCCAGATCTCGGTGGAAAAGCTATACCTTATCCGGTGAGCCACTCCTCGGCCATGTACATTCTGGCTGGTCTTTGAAATCCTGCACAAAAGTTCCGTGAACATTATCACTGAAGCCCAGCCACTAGGACCCTAGCCTTAGGCTCCGATGAAGGTCCTGGTCTAACCAGAGAGCGAAAGAGATAACAGACATCTAGTAGTTACACGTTACGGCAATATTAATCCTTTTCGTGGGCCGGAAAATCATGAGCATACCTTCTTCGGTGTCTTGACATCCTATCTCTTGGTTCTGACTTGCTATTTCCGATCGCGGGAACATTCAAGAGACAATAGGCCATTGTCGAACCGTTGGCAACAAGAGTACAAGAATGGAGAAGAAGAACATGTCCGCATGCTCAATGTCATAAATGTTCGTGGGACGGACGCAGGGCATGGCGTAAATGTGATATCAAGGAGGGTGAAGACGAGAGATAGCATATGTCAGCAGGCTGGATTAAGTAGATCACTATTGCCTGAGCTTCAGCTAGTCGATGCCCTCATTTGGACGGCTTTGTTGCACTGATGAATTATACAACTAAACAAAAATCAAGGGTTAGCAATAACAAAATACATACGTAAAACAAGAGGTACCTTGTTTGATGCGTTGGGCCATTGATTGATTCGACGCAAAAAAATTGAATTCAAACCGATTTCAGGACTAGCATTGCAATCAAGCTCAGACACAGCTCAGCCTCACTGGTCAGATGGGTTAAGAGAAGATGAGAAGTTGCGAAAAGAGATACACGATAATATACTCTAGTACGTATCGTAGATGCCGTGTGAAACCAAACTTTAAAGAACGTGGAATTGTCAAGAAGGTATAAGTCCGTGAGAACGTAATAAAGAAGCCCATCTACAACGGGTCATTTATAAGAAAAAGCGTAAGTAAGAGAAGTTGATCACGTACTCGTCACACCGAGACTCGACTTCCTGTAATCGTTCTTTAAGGTCACTGTAACGAATGATTTAATGGAAAATAACAGCATTGGACTATTATAGGCTCACTTCTTCTCCTTCTTCAGGCGGAACCTCTCCTTCTTTGTCTCGCTCAGATCAGAGCACATAGCAACCCAAGCTTCATCCCGTTCTGATGTTACGCTCTTGAATAAATTCTCCAGTTCAGCGTTGAACTCCTATCAATACATCAAAAAGGACCCGAAGTCAGTAACGTAAGCCCACGTACCCCATACATCGCTTCGATCTCTGCACTCGCAATGGCTAGCTTCTCCTCCAGCTTATCGCTGTGATCCCTGCTGTATTGTAGAGCAAACAAGGTTTTGTCCAGTTCCTTATTGCTCTTCGCATATTTAGGTCGTGGAATGCAAGCCAAGATGATTCATGACGCGTACCTGATTGCAGTCCGCTAAGATGCGACGAACAGTGTCCTCTATTTTCAAATAGTTGTCCATCGCACGGCTCAGATCACTCTCGGCACAAGAGGCAAGACCATCAATAGTTTTCGCCCAATTCTGAGTGTCTAACATATCGGATGTGGAACTTTGAGGGCTCAGCGTGCCTTCGGCTATACTCATCGGTCGACTCGTGCGCGGAGTACCTACGAATCCTTTTCGTCGGCCTATCATCGCATGCATTTCTTGCATGCGCTCTTGAGCTTCCTTCGTCTGTGAAAGATGAGCTCAATGCTGATGGGATCGGCGAAGGAACGAGAACTCACAGCAGCATTATTTCGTGACGGTGTAGCGCTCTGTCCCAAGGGAACGGTGCGGAAATCTGGAGTCTTAGGGCTGCCTTGCGTCACGCGGCCAGGGAATGTATTAACCTCAAGTCGGATACGCTTCAGGGCGCGCTGCGATGACTCCAACTGAATACAACTATAGCTTTAGGAACACCTAATTGGCAGTCGTCTTAAGTACTTACGTCTTCCCGCGTTCTTTTCGTCAACTGAACAAAATCATTTGGCTCTCCTGCTGACTCAGCCTCAGGGACCGACATACAAGAGTCTGCTCTCTGTCGAGTTGAGTAGGCTCTTTCGCGTGGTCCTTCTGACCCAGAGTTAGACTTTACTGAGGGTGAGCTTCCGATGACCGGCCCCTGTCGAGTGGACGCAAGAGTTTTCGCACCACTCAACGCCTTCTTTTTAATCGTGAGTGGAACAATGCTGGGCGGTTTGGCCCCGGCTTTCTCATGTTTATCCGCGGGAGCGGATTCAATGGTTCCCAAAAGTCGGCGCGTACCCCGAGGAATGCGAGAAGGGACTTCACGTATTGGAGTAGATGAACGTATCTCGCGCTCTTCGAAGTCGCAGTCCGATAAACGCAGATCTTCCGTTGTTGAAGGCCGTTCAGGGGACATCCGAGCCAAGGTTGACTCTAGAGCACCCTCAATGTCCAGTTCCATCGCGTTGATGACTGGACTACTAGGCGGAAGAGGAGAAGGGGCACGGGGGCCAACAGGGCGACAGTCGCGAGAAGAATGAAATGATTCTGCTCGGGTTTTCCGTGGAGATGTGGATTCTAGAACAGGTGTGGGCGTTACTGAACGTGATGTATAGTGAGTTGACGATGAATGTAGGCTTCGCGTGTCATGTTCGTGATTACTTGCTGTCCGACTCATGCGCGATGCGCGAGAACCTCGGCGAGCAGTAGGAGGGGGCGGCTCATCTATGGAATGGAAACAAAATGCATGAGAATTAATGATGTCCTTCATGGGCACGGCATTCATACCTTCGTAAATGACACCTTCTATGGGCAATTCTTTCGCTTCGCGTGACGGTGTTGTCCCAGGTTGCTTCTGGCTGTTATGTCTAGCTAATTCAAGACGCTCCGATAGGTCCATCTCCGACTCCGTCACGACCCCTCGGTCTCGAGCATCCAGTATCGTTGTATCAACGTCTTCAACATCACTGTATTCTATGCTTTCTTCATATCTGGGAGCTGACAACGAGCGGGCTCTCCTGCGTGACAAAGATCGGTCGGCCGGTTCATCTTCTGGACCATAATCGCTCTCAGACGCATGTCTCGGGGCTGGCGAACGCGAACGCGATCTATTCCGTTTGACGAGCTTTCTGGATTTCGAGCTTTTCTTACCGAGGGAGCTATCATCGACGACAAATGATGAAACAGATGTCGCTGCAGTTGAGTAAGTCCGATGAGAGAAGCGCGTCGAGCTGTCAGCAGTTGTCATCGTCCCACTTGATTCAGTAACTAGAGTTGAAGTTCGGCTGAGCGCTGACTTTGTGCGCATGTGCCTTCCCATGGAATCGCTTGGGGATTCTTTGTTCTTCGAGCCAAAGAGATTGCGAGATATCACATCCAATCCAAAAATATGTGCCCTAGAGCGGTTTGGCCCTGATGGAGTAGCTGGTCGTGAAGGATTATCTGTTTTGAACTTAAATAGTCCGTATTGGTGTACTGGGAGAAGTAAGAAAAGCGTGTGCCACGCGATATAAAATGTACCTACTTGTTTGTATTACTCGCGATGGGACACGAGAAGACTGCACAATGTCGTCGTCCGCATCGTCGCTGGGGTCGCATGAATGCACCACATATCGGCATAACTCACCGGCCATGGGTTGCACTTGAATAACAACGTACGGAGGACCATCAATTCCAATGGGCAACGGGTCAGCGTTGCCAAGCGAGTCGATGTGTAAAACAACCTTTGTCTAGGAGAAGGTCAGCAAGTATTAAGAAACAGGAAACATCAAAGCACCTTCTTAGGCTCCTTAAGAAACATAGTACGCTGGTATACATTGAAATAAGTTCGTGCAACGGTAGTTCTGCCGGCACGCGATTCAACTTCCTGCTCATCCGCGCGTAGCGCAACGCTCTGTCCTATTCGAGTTCGATAGCGCGCTTGAGCGCGCCAAAGATTTTCTATAAAGCGCCTCTTCTCATCTTCCAAGCGGGAGGAGTCTAGATTAACTGCGCCAGGCAACACGGCCGATAATACACGAAATGGACGGCCTGCCCATCGATCCGTCTGATCTAACGGGGGATTTTCGAGATACAAATGCATGTCTGCTCCAGATATGTCCGTTATATTGACCTCCGTGACGTCTACAACTCCTCTGAAACTCATGCCATTACGCCTGATACTCGGCAAGTTGCGTGATTTACCGGAGACAAGACCACTGTTGGCGACTCGCTCGACATCATCCAATCCGGCTAAAGAACGTCCTGTTTTATCATTCCCTGACCGTTTAACGATCATGAGTTTGTCATCAAAGAGGAAAAGCGTGCACTGTAAAGATCCGCCAGAGACAGAGGCGTTCACTGATGTCGAGGCGCCCGCACCGGCCGACATACTTCCGTATGGGCTCATCCCGACAGTATCTACGACGTTGTCCACTACGTCAAGGCAGTCGATGAAGCGCCTACTACTCGAGATAAGAGCAGGCGGAAATCCCTCAATTGACGTAGCAAGACAGTTCATCGTCGCTGCCAGTCGTGTATGGTTGTCGGCTTCTGCCAAAGCAATGCGGCTAGCATATTCTTTCGCCTCCATAAGCTTGACTCTTTGAGGATCGTTGGCTCCCATGAGTTTGATCATAGACTGGAAGAGAAGAGTATAACGGGGTATACGTTGCACAGGCTCCATGAGTAGCTCACGCAGTCCGACCCGGTTTTTAACATCATTCGTTGAGTATTTAATCCGCTGTAGGTTTTTTGCTCAATACCGCCTAAGGTGAGAAGAGAGCAACCTACCTCAACGAACGCAGCAAAACCAGTTCCCGATTTCTTTGACATTTCCGCCTTAAAGATCTCCTGTGCTTCCTCTCGCCTCGTATAATATCCCTTGTAGCATTCAAAATTCTGGAGCTCTTTGAAGTGGCGCAGCGCTACATCACCGATACCACCAACCGTCTGAACACCATTGCGAGACATCATTTGCTCCAGATCGTGCAAGAACGCCTCGTTGGCCGGTACGATGTAATCAATGTTACCGAACAGAGTCCTTGACTCGTACAGCCCAAGAATAGCGGTGTCCTTACTTTTGGCATATGAGCGAAGAGGGTCAGCGTAAGAGTTTTTCAGGATGCGAAGACGTTGGACGTAAGTCCGTTCAGTAACCACGAGCTCATTGATAAGATCGGCAAGTGCGCTCGTATTCGTAAGGGCTCTGGGTCGTGTCTGACCTTCGATCTAATATTGAGGGTGAGCACATGCCAAAGTGGGACATAGAATCTCACCTGAGCAGAGCTTGCAGGAGCTGCGCGAGTTTGTTCATAATCCTTGGCAGACGGAATCTTGTCTCCAAGGGATGCAACGAGGTCTTGTACGTCTTTACGTCTTTCAGTCGACAATCTAGACAAAGAGCAGACTAGCCGCACCTTCCGACAAGTCAGCACCATCGTTTGGCCCTTCAACGACAACGCCACAGAAAAAGGCGCGCTTCGTGAAGGTCGGAGCCGACCTGCGTGACGGACCATCGTCACCAGAGCTAAGCGGAACAACTTTACGCGGCGAGTTAAGGGGCATCGTCGAGATGGTCGCAAACGAAAAAGCCGCAACCGCCGGCCCCGTGTTATGAAAGGTGAGCCTCCTGGAGACCTGATAATCCACTATTGGAACCGTGAATGTACACGAGGCAGGAGAAGACAACAACCGACGAAACGTGACCGCGTAGACCCGCGTTCGGCTCTTCCTTCCCACGGTCATATAAATGCTGAATTCGTGTCATATTTTCTACGCCTCTGATGACCGGATTCCATCAATGCCAGTAACGACCCGCCGTCAAGTAGCTATACATACTGTTACAGATCCGGATGAAGCCGGACCATGTGACGTCGAAGTACGCTTGATCACTCTTTGGAGTTGAACCATGATAGTAATTCTGACTACCGAAGCAAAATCTACGGACCGCTCTGCACGGAGCTGCGAAACTACGCAGCCGAATTGAACATCTCACCCGCGAGAACACCCGATTGAATGAGGATTTGGATCGACTGTATGAAGCCCAGGATGTCTCAATTCAACCGAAGCGAGGTAGGAAAGGGAACGCCTCTGTCTTATCATTGACCGCCCAAGTGAACAAGCTCAGGCGGCAAGTCGCGGATCTAGAGGACGTGAGTGCCAAAGCCCTTTACTACTCGTAAATAACTGATAAAATACTTAGGCTAGAAAGAGAGACAGAAGAAAGATACGTAAAGTACGTGTCACATCATTCCGACCATGGTCAAATTCACAGTGCAATTTTCTAGCTACAATTGAAAGAAGTGAAAATGGATGCTATGGAGCTCAGTGGGGAATTAGCGAATGGCGTTCATGATGAATCTGCTGATATGAAGAAGGTATGCATCTATCGAAATTCCTTCTTTGCGGAGCTGATCTTCGGCGGAAGCTGTTGAGGCGATTTTTCGAGCTCGTGTCTGCACCGTCAATGGAGGACAAAGAAGAATGCGCGGTATGCCTCACGGAGATGACTTTGAATAGTGCAAGAAGGTAGCGGACACCACTCATTGAGTTAATACTGGCTCACAGTATATTTCAAGTCTTCCTTGTGGGCACATTTTCTGCTCAGAATGTCTGCCTAACATCAATCCTCGGAACTGTCCAAGCTGCAGGGAGCCATTTGAAGGCCTGGAAGACACAGATCCCGTGAAGTTTACCGCAACTGAGCAATGGGATGCGCTGCTAGAATTGGCCGCGGAATGGGGCAGAATCGACAAAGGTGAATCACCGGTGGATACAGAGGAAGAGAGCTTGCCCTTTATCGAACATGATGAACGAAGGCGAGTAAATTGTCCACAATCTCCGTACTTTAAACTGACTTTTGTCACTTCAGCCTCGCCTCCACTGACGAGGGCGCCGAGGAGGACACATACAACGACGAAGATACCGTAACCGCGACACCGTCCAGAACACGCGTGCTGAGACTAGATTTATCCACTCCTCCCCCTGACGGCGATACCTCTCACTCCCTGCAACGAAGCGAGCAGAACTCTCCGTCGACACCATCTCATATTTCTCGATCTCCGGTATCGTATCAATCATCTCCGTTATCCGTAAAGCGCCAGCGAATGAAGGAGCTTGAGGAGGCGCGCCTAGCCAAAAGAGCCAAACGGTGATGGCAGCGTATTCTGTCATTCGGGGTTGTATCGCTTTGTGGCCTTGCTGATGACTTGATTTCCCGTTGCTGTACATTTATTTATTTCTTTGGCGCCTCCAGAATACAATATATCTGAGACATGGACATTTCGAGCTTCATTAATACTGTTACCTCTGATCTGATCCTCGGACTTGGGTTAGAAGGTACACTGGGAAAGCCCTTGAGGTGCGCCCGATTTTCTGCGCGGTTTTGATGGAACAATACCAATAATTACAGTATCTGTCTTCTCCAACATTCTTGCGTGGCAGATAATGCTTGAGCTATTGATATCTCCCCGTCGGCACGGCAGACCCAGTCATGCAGATGGATATACGTAAGTGGATCCACGGAGATTAAAGATGATAAAGTCAACCTAGACAAGAGGTTGTAGCGATGGCGCCGTTGCCTTGGATCGGCGGAGTCGGTCAATTCCCCGCCTTCCGTCGTTCTGCTTTTGGACAGTTGGGCCAATGCACGAGAAACGGGCTTTTCTCGATGACCCGATGATACTGCGGATGGCCCGCCTTCCCCCTGTCTTTCGTGGCCCTTTCACCACCACTATTTCAAATCCGATCTCAGATACAAATTGCAACGGAATTCGTGAGCTCGACATGCTATGTTTGCCGGTGCCTCGACGCGGTGTTAACAGCACTATGCCACCAATGAGTCAGAAAAAGAATCAGTCGCGAATGAGCTGAGGCGAAGCTTTGGAGGTCCATAAAATGAGCTTTTGAACATCGGGGCCCCTTCCATCCGCCGCCTGATACCTTGTTGTCAACTTCTTCGTTACAGAGTCAAGAATGTCATCTCATACCCGCGCTTCAGCTTCTTCCGTTCAGGCCTCGTCCTCTTCTTCGCGGCCGAAGAAGAATCCTCCGCGTCCTCCGAACTCGTTTATTTGTTTCCGATCTAGTAAACAATGGCGGGAAGTGGAGCGCGGGATTAAAGGGAGGAAGGCGAAGGGTGCCGCCTCTGGGAAGGCGTGGAGAAACCTGCCTCCAGAGGATCGAGCATTCTATATAGAAATGGCAGAGGCCAAGAAGAGAGAACACAACTTGCTATATCCCAACTATGAATATAAACCGCGACGAAGAGCTCGCAAGAAGAAGAGTCCCAAACGAGATGAGCATGCTCGCACCACCGAAGCTGCTCTAGATGTGGGTAATCCGGGTCCATCTACAAGTTCTGAATATCCATCAATGACCATCGACGACTCCAACAACGAAGTGGCCGTAGATGCGGCGGGAGAGGAAGAGTCTGACGTTCCGTTTGTCGATCCATTGCTGTCAGTCAGTGCTTTTTATTCTCTATTTCATAATAACTATCTAAATTCATACAGGCGAGCGATAAACAATCCTTCGGTTATTCGTTTTATAATCCCACTTCTACTTCCTTCACTGTGCAACCGGCAACCGATTTTCAGGGGCAGTTTCTTGCTTTCATGGATCAGTTTCCCTCTTCGTATTAATCATTTTACAAGAGACACGATGCCTTGCAAACAGATTTCTGCCGTGTAACATTGAGTAGCTTTGAGGGGTCTTTGTTCTGCTCTTTGAATATATATTTGTTTATTTTACATAAACAAGGCGTGGGACATTTTATCCTGTTCCGTTGATAAGTTTCTCCACGACGCGTCTTTGCTTGCCCTCAACTAACACACTCACCCTAAAGTCGAGCCTGAAAATGGGTCGCGAGTTGGACAACTGCGATCATGCAGATTCACCCGTTGATCACACCACGGATGTCTCATCTCTGTCAAAAAAGAAACGGAAATGGAAGGAAAAGGAGGCGTTAGAGGTTTCGCAAGCGGTCCCTGCTATCGCTGATGCTGATCAAGTAGCCTCGGAACGGCGCAAGAAGAAGAAAAGGAAGAAACATACCGGACAGATTGAAATGCAGGAGTCTGCAGTTTTACCGGAGCAACAAACGGCACAAGAAGAGTCTGCACTTTTGGTGCCGGAGTCCAGCAAAAAAGAGAAAAAGAAGAAAAAGAAGAGACGTGGTGACAAAGAGGAAGAACAGCGCGTTAATTCGATTTCCGATGTCCAAATTGATCCCTCGCTAGCAGCTCTGGATGGGACGGCCGACGCGGATACGAACGCATTCCTCTCCGCCATCGTCACAGCTGCCAATGGTTCTACTGTTCAAGGGCATCCGCAAGCGAATGATTTCGCTCAGCAATCGTCTTTTGTGAATCCTAGTTTCCAGAATTTGCCCCCTGGACTTGGAGGACCCGCAGTCTCATTCTCGGGAGAGGACCTGGCTCATGCGCTGCAGACTTTGGACGTTGCTAAACTTGCAGACGCACTGCAAGCGCTAGGAGAGGCGGGAAGCAGTGCGTTCCCGTTTCTTGGACAGTCGGTTGCATCCCAACAGGCACAGGCTATGGAAGCTCCACAAATAGCAGTGCCTATTAGCTCGGGCTCGACAGGTGCTCGGAGCCAGCCACCCGTGCCATGTACTGCAACTGTAAGCCGATCGACGAGGAAGCTAGAGAAGCAAGCATCTTCACGACGGTCAGCCCAAGCACCATCTCCAAACCTTTCTGGGCGCGATGATCATGCGTATTTGCTTGCAAACAAATGGCTTTCGGCAACAAAGTTGAACGAGCTCTCAGCATCTATTGGTAGAATTCTTAATTATTCATCATTACTTCTTGTTTTAATAATTTCATCTAGGTCTGCAGTATAGAAAAGGCAAATTTTCCGCAACAGAAGAAGCTTTACTGAGAAACGCCATCGAAAACTATCGCGTGGTACGCTGCCGTTTTTTTTAAATATTTAACTATCTATTAAGTTTATCTTTCTTTGCTAGGGACATAACCTCTCAGATGAACAGCTGAATGAGGTTATCTTTGCCAAAGGTCTGAAAGACAAGGACAATGCGTTCTGGTTTGAAATAAGTGATTGCCTCAGTATCCCATCCCACACAGTCCAATGCCTGACTTATTTACCAGCCGCACACGTTCCCGACAGACCTGTCGTTGCAGTATATCATCATGTTCGGCGCAGTTTTCATCCATTGAAGCAGCAAGGAAAATGGACGGTAGCTGAGGACAACGCCCTGAGACAGTAAGATAGATAGTCACTTTTCCCCATTTCTATGTGACTAACGTTGCGATCCAAAGAGCTGTTGCCGATCTGGGTCAATCCTGGGAAAAGGTCAGTCAGCGTGTTGGTCGTATGGCTGGTGACTGTCGCGATCGCTGGAGGAACCATATCAACAATCGCGACGGACGTGTCTTTGGTGAGCCTTTCAATCCAGATTGGTTTGCTGGTGGGGTGCTTATGTAGGTTTCTATAGGCGCGTGGTCAAAGGAAGAGGAAGAGAAATTAACACAAATCGTCACCGAGATGACTATCGCTCAGGGTAAAGACCCTGATTTAGACGTTTTCTGGACCCAGGTGGCGGCTCGGATGGGAAGTAGAGGTCGTCAGCAGTGTCGCATAAAATGGTACGTTGTATGCTAAGTGGTGGTTATTCACGTCCTGACGTCGGCCGTAGGACGGATGGTCTAAGTAAAACTGTGAAGAATTCCGGTCAAAAACCTCGCTGGAGCCAACAAGACGCATATATACTTGTTCACAAGTACGTATCTTTCGCTAAGTTGAAGGAATAATTTGTCAAGACTTGGGACACTAGGATCGCTTCCCTGAATGTTAACGATGACTCCGAAATCGACTGGAAACTTCTTAACGACGAGACTTGGAATCTATGGAGCGCTCACACGCTGCAACGCCGTTGGCTGACCCTCAAACGTAGCATTCGCGGCCACGAGGAAATGACACACCAAGGTGAATTCGCAATCCTTTTAATATTGATCTGTAATAACGACCATTTGTCTTAAGAAATTATGGATATCCTGCGTGTCAAAAAGGCCCAGCCGCCGCCGATGCCTCCTCCAGTCAAGCGACGTGTGACCAGTGCTGCAATAGTTCCTGCTGAGGCACAGGCCGCGGACGTAGCCATCGAGGATACGCTTCCAAACAGCAGCGGATTCGATGGCATGCATGGTACTCCGTTCCCCCTTGGTGGCCATCCACAGTCTCAATCTACACCTATCGCACAATCGGGATCGTCCAGCGGGGCCTTAGCTGGTGACTTCGAGACCAGCAATGACCTGCATTCTGACCATGCATCGAGCAGTGCTTCTGATAGTTCAGACAGCGACTAAATACAGTCTAGGTTATGTTGGACGTGCAAAGAAAAGTAATTTAGTTCGAATTAGATCACTATTGTTTTCAGTGTCATATTGAAGCATAGGCGATATGATATGGATCCATAAGTGACAAAGCGGATGCATAAGCGACGCTATGAATGCAGCAAGTTTATGATCGTTGTCTTTTTCGACTCGGCGCTCTAGTCGCAGTTGTTGTACTTGAGCCTATAGAAGATACTGATCCAGAACGTTTAATCTGTTTTCTGTCAGTAAAATGAAAACTAGTCATCGAAAGAACAAGACATACTCCTTTTCTAATTGAGCTCTTAGTGCTCGGTGCTTGACTGACCGCTCTATCTGTCTCGCCATCAGCGTCAGCATCCAGGTCATCCGCGTCATTCTCGTCTGCAGCATCAGGCTTCTGATCTCCACCGTCTCCTGCCTCGTTTCCGACAGTCCCCTCTTTCTCGTCCAAACGTGCCTTGAGGACGCGAATCTCATGATCAACCCGGTCTACGACTTTCTTAGTCTCAACAAGTGCACCTGCGGCGCTTAGAAGTTGTTCCAGCTGCTGAAGGTTCTCAAATGTCGGCATGACGAGACGATCGTGTCGCAAACCCAATTCAGTGAGAACCTGCGCGACCCGTTGGTGATGCGTCGTGCGTGGCGAGGGAATCTTGTACGAGCGAAGAAAGACAGGCTGGTGGGCTGCTTTCGTTGCGGCGGCCGAGCTATTGCCCATATCCGTACGATGGATGCAGTGCAATGCGTCTGAGTGTTCCGGAAGAAAAGTCTTTAGAGTGCAGGTTAACAGTAATGGAAGAGAAGACGACGTACCCTGTGCAATCTCCTTTGCACTGCGCACTTTCTTGACTGGTGTGGGAGGAACACCGGCAGTGCTCATACCTGGGCCTGAGCTGACGGGGCTGTCCACGTCCATAGCGCCGCCTTTCCGCTTCTTGTTCGCATTCTTCCCATCTCCGATCATCAACGCATACTCTTCTTCATCTTGCGCACTTTGAGCTGTTATCGAAGGCAGGCCACTCTCAATTCCCTCGAAGATGCGGATGAGCTCGTCCCGGTCTCGAGCAAAGTTCCGTTCAGACTGTTCAAGACGTTTCAGCTCGAGGAAGAGTGCTTCTTCTTCGATAATCTCCTCCGCGGTACGGTTCTCGAGTGAGGTGATGTACGCTTTACGGTTGATTTCGCGCTCTGAATCAAGAACGAGTTTGGTGAGAAACGTGTTCGCAACAAATATATGTAATAATGTAAACAACCTTTGTCATATTGAACGGCCGCCAGAGCTTGTTGCTTCCCAGCTTCGTCGCCAGGCCACGGACGGTTTCGTATTAATCTTCGACATACTCCGTAATATCTGTCTTTCAAATCCTAGTATTCATGTCAGTTCAGAGAACTCCATATAGCATGAACCAACTGATTCCCGTACCTCAACCGACCTGGAAGGTCCTCCTGGAAAGTCATATCTGTCCGCAATCACGTAGAAACGTAAGTCATACTCCTGTACAATGTTGAAGAGATAGTCGGTCTCTTCTTTTGTCCAGCCTTCCTCTGTTTGCCACAAAGGTCACTTTTGCATAGTTCCTCAAGCATAAAGTCAGAACGCACCCTCCAGAAGATTTGTATATTCATCTTGCGAGTACGTGTATGATTGCGGCTGGATATTGTATTTCGCAAACGGATAGCCTACGAAGAATGCTCAGTAAATTGCTCAGGCAAGATGTTCTATAGCTTACCTGCTTGGGAATCTTGCGATGCCTTCACCCAATGGCCCAGTCTAAGATTGTCTTTTCGAGCAGGATTTGTGAACTCCCGCCATTCCCTGTCCAACCAGGTTCAAGAATATAAGAGAAAGTTAGCCACATAATTCACCCTTCGGAGCAACCCGACCACGCACCATCTCTGTGCTTTCCCTCCACCAGACAAGTTCTTCGGCTTCGGCTTAAACTTTGGCTTCGCCATCTGAGCATTCAAAGTCGGCACAGATGTCCCTATGAGTGCAAACAGTTCCCTCGAAATTCCATCTGGCTTTGCTTTCCGCGCTTTCAGGGTGGATGAAGAGGTCATGAGGGCTGTTGTGTTGCTGCCGCCAGGTGTTGCCGGACCACCTGGTGTCTGAGAACCAGATGGACCGGGAATGGATAGGATGCTGCGAACGTCTGCTGCAGATGCTCCTGCTGACATTGTCGCTAATTCTTGGATCTACGGGTCTGGAAGGTAGTGAGCTTGAAGCTGGCGAGTTTGTCGCGGTTTTGGCGAATCGACACAAGGATCGGCATTTTCTTTTATGACTAACGCCGATCTTTCTTTCTCAAAATAAAAGACAAACACAATTAAAGCACCGAACTATTTACTCCTTCCCAAATATATGATGTGCATCGTCAATTTTCATGCTACTCTTACAGAATGGCTCTAAATCCTCATGGAATCTTGGTGTGCTCGTTTCGGGATACTCGGAACCCTGGCAAAACACCGTTCAGCGCCTACTGGGACCAACAAGATGCAAAGGCCTGAAAAGGCCACAGTATGGACAGCCTCGGAAGCAAATCTTCATCTCAGATTCTTGAGAAAGTTTCGCAATACTCCATTCGTTGCATTGATCGACTGGGATGCGGCCAGGATCTAACGGATGCCACAATTTCGACAGCGGTACATTTGCACGGGATGAGATCCTCTTGCTGATTTCTGTTGTGGCCGACAGACTGCAACAAGGAGGATTCTTGGATTTAAAAAGCCACCTACAACCTGTCTATCATGAACATGCTAGCACTTGTCTATACCAAATTCCTCTCAGTCCTGAAGTCTAGTGCGATGCCTTCCAGAAAGTTCAATTCTGGTTCACCTCATCATCCCTCTCGTAACCGTCGTGGACGTCCACAGATGACTCCCTTCACCTGCTTCGTAAGACTGCATACCGCATGGGCATGTAGAGACGATGAGCAGGTGAATCGTCTCCGGTACATCTGGGACAGTTTCAGCGATGAGGAGAGACAACCATACGAAACGTTGGCATCGCAGAACGTTCCTTCTGGATCGTCTCATGCCGTGACGCGTGAAGCGTCGCCTGAGAATGCGAACGGGCTCGATATCACGCAAGAAGGCCCGCCAGATACGCGCTCACGGGAGCAGAACGATCCGTGGGGAAGTATGCCGACGCTGGTTGGTGATGACTCTTCTGCAGACCAAATCAGTTCCCAGGAGAGTATCACGACTCTCGTAGATGTACGTACGAATTTGCCTTACCTTTTGCTCATGAGCACGTCTAATGTACAAATAGCCCGACGAGACAAGCCATACAAGGACATTTGGTTCCTTCGACGAAGACAACGATACGGTTTCCGTGCCGGACGAGAGTCAGATAGCAGGTCCTTCAGCAGCTAACTCACGCGGTACGGATTTTATTTGGGTGCACGATCCCGAGGCCTCGGCAAGGTTGCCAGGTGACAAGGCGGGGCGATCTTGTCTCTAAGCTAGTATAAGAGCTCCATTGGACTGATTGTGGGCTTTTCCATGTTATTGTTGTGGAGTAATGATGAGACCATCGTATCGCGGATTTATCTTAATTCCAAATGGCCTTCTGTGGAGGATCTTTAAAAAGATAGATGGATATGGGATATCCAATTATGAAGTTTACTCCGCGCGAGATGCTAATTTTAGTCCGGCAAGCTTCCAAAGCTCATCGTGAGTACTCCGCTATTACGCGGGCATATCAACAACACATGAAGTCATTTTGGCCTCTAATGGTGAATCTTGAGATTGTTTAGGAGCGATGTACCTAGCACAAAAGCGATTTTGCGATATATGTGTAAGTTTTTCCAGCCTTGGAGTGAAGTGAAAGACGGTTGTAGTCCGGGACGTGAGAAAAGCGTTAACTTGAATTCGAAGGCAAAAAAGAAGTTTAGCACATCACGTGATCTAGAATGGTTACGAACGAACGTGCTTAGATCCGCGTCGATGAGTGGATGAAAGAACTCGTAAACTTCTTTCACCACTTCTTCTCCAAACGAAACGTACGTACAGTACTCTACTCACTCGAACCCTAGCTCCCCATTACATCCACTCCTTTATACACTACCAGTGCCATCGTCCTTCTCCCTCTACTTCAGCTCTTGCCACTTTCACTCACAGAGGTTTTCGCATTCGTCTCAGGCTGCATAAATTGCTCCTTGCGCCGAAGGCACCTTCGTGGGACATAACAAGTTTGGCCTGATCGACGTTCCAAAATTTGCGCATCAGATTTCAGTCTTTCAAATTTCTCCCGAGGACCGATATATCCCAGGACTTGCGAAAACTACAGTAGTTTGCTCCGGCTTTGCTCCTTTAACTCCTCTTCCATCGGATTACCCCCATGTCGACTCAGCCCCTACTTCAGCGGACGGCGAACAAACGCATAGCGCTGCCCGTTCGTGTCGAGCCCAAGGTTGCGTTTGCGAATGAACGCACGTTCCTCTCATGGCTTCATTTCACGGTCGTGCTTGGAGGGTTAGCAGTGGGGCTGCTGAACTTTGGCGATAGGGTGCGTCTGTAACTTATCAATTCTACTGTGTATATTCTGACGTTGATGAAAAACAGATAGGGAAAATCAGCGCAGGGATGTTCTCCATAGTCGGTTAGTCTTGTCTTTTCTTGGCATGACAGACCTGTTTCTAAGATGTGTCGGGAAAAGCCATGTCGGTGATGATCTATGCACTATATACATATCACTGGCGTGCAGCATCAATACGACGCGGCGGGAGAGGGCCGTACGACGATAGGCTTGGGCCGGTAAGTATTTCTAATTTTAGACATGCCTAGAACCGGTATTTATGTTGTTCACTGCCAGACTGTTCTGTGCATCGCGTTGCTTGGTAAGAAAGATTTTCGTGTACCTATCGATGCTTCCCGCCCCCCTGACCTAGATTCCTGCTTTGCAGCTGCGGTCGTCACGAACTTCATCCTGCGTTTTACTGAGTCATGAGTACGGCCCAGTTCGCATGCGCTTCAGTGGTCTTTCTATCTGTTCATATCTTTCGCGCGACACACTTCTCAAGACATTTCACGTATAGTATCTGGGCGGACGGATGCGGATCCTCGAACTTTCTGCTGTGGATTTCGATTTTTTGGTTGGTTGGGGAGGGAATTCCCTCAGGTAAGAGTCGGGAAGGTGCATGATAGACGGTTACCATTTCAGAGGTTCTTTTCGTATGATCACAAGATGTTTTCTCTAATCTTTCTGTATCTTGGTTTTTACTCCTGTAATTCCTCAATCCCCTTTCGCGGACACCTCTATCTCTACTCGCTCAACTCTTCTAGTATCATTTGATGCATTGTCCATCTGTCTATCTATCTATGTTCCATATCTCCGTGCATTATACTGTAGATGCGTCTCTCGTCTCTATCCGCCTACGACGATAAATATATTTCTCGTTTGCCGAGAACGATTTCTCTTGATTTTTTACGTAAAAATGACTACGTAATTGTGTTAGATAACGAATCCAAAGCCATCGACTTTATTACCGAATTCGGAAATTGAACGTCCTCGGTGCTATATTTGGAAGGAGTCAGAGCTCTTTTCTTTTCTTTCTTGCCATTATTTTTGGATCACCACATTAGTCAACAAAGTACTTCGCCTCTCGCGAACTCCATGTTATCCTCTCAGAGGTGATTAGCATGAAGAGGTCGGAAGGCCACTTATTTTGATGTGTAAACGACGAAAAACATGGGGTGATACGGTACACCCTCGTTCTTTCGAGTCGCCACACTTTTGGAGTTCTCTAGTAAACATGATTCTCACATCGCAATAGACTGTGCTTTGCTTTACGATTCTTGCTTTATTCATAATCCATCACGATTTAGATTTAGGTTTCTTCTTGGGAGGGTGGAATGTACGGCATTTCAATTTATTGGTGTTAGTGATTAGCCGCCGATTTGTGTACTGTACATTCATGAGACGCAATCAAACTAAGACACGGACACAATTAGCCTAATATTAGCCATTTAATGCAACATCCCAAGGCAGCTAAAAGATGTTTAAAGTCAGAGTATCCCATGCCAAGACAATGTCTTGCACGCAAAATAATCTCGTAAACCCAGGTTACTCGATGGACGAAAACCTATATGCATATTGTGCATCGGCGGCGGAAGCAATATCCCGTTCGTTCCGTTGATTGATCGTCCGACGTCGGGCGAATGGGGAATGAAGGAATGAGGGGAGTTATCGGAGACATTCCTTGTGAGTATCTCTTGGTTTGTATTTTATTGACGCGAAGCGGTCTATGTACGCCGCCTCAAGAGGCACGGTATTCTCTGCTCTACTTGCAATGATCATTTGTATAACTGGTACCTTGCCACATTTCGAACAGGTGAGCAAGTAAATTGCAGGGGAATTCAAGAAGCTGAAGCATTCATCCATTTTGTGCGGGTTGAAATATGGGAAGTAGGGTCCTGCAAAATGGTCTTCACTATTGACTGGAGTAAATCTAATAGTCTTCTGAATTGAAGACGGAGAGGTGACATAAAAATACATTCAACTGCTGTAATGATGTCCTGACTAGAAGGTCTGGAATTCATCATGCATTTTCGGCTCAACTCCTAAAATCCCAATAGGATAGTCGGCACAATGTGAAAGCGAGCAGAATTAGGAAGGCCTTCGATGACTACCGCTAGATGCTGGAGCAAACCCGGTCGACCCTGAGAAACAGAAGAGCGAGAGCGCTTCTCAGTTCGAGGTCGCCGTACAGATGCGAGCGGTTGGAATGCTCGGGCGCCGCCAAATTATGGAGTGAACGCACTGGCTTATGTGCTCCATTCTCGATTATTCCGCTGAACCACTTTCTGCGCTGGGAAGATTTGCGAGATAGACACGGTGAGTTGCTGCGCAGCAAAATGACCTTTGCGGGCGTACTAAACGAGGCTTTAGAACTTCCTCGAGATGCTGCGGAGGGCTGGGAAGAAAGATTCGCAACTGCGAGGGGAAAAAAGCAGGGGAGCTTAGCGGCGCAGCGAACAAAATGGCGAGTTGGCAGCAGAGCAGAGTCGAACGGATCCGACAAGTGGTTATGCGAGTCATTACTATATATATATCATTGGTTGGTGCAGAGCTAGGAGACACGTGGAAGGAAGGGAAGGTGTTGTCGGTGATGATTGTACGGATCATCGAGATATTCTTGAGAGCTTCCGTGGCTTGGAAGAGTTTGAGAGGGGGGAGATTAAGAGGCCATTCGACGGTTGCAGTCAATCAAAGAAGCAGCACTATCAAGTGTTCATTCGGCAGCGCCCAGTACTGACTTTCCTTTCGGTCTGGACAGATCGTTCGTTCGAGTATTGGAGTTAAGGTGAAGGATAGATTTCAATAATGAAGCCTTGCTTGATCGGATGTCCAAAGTGACGGAAGTTACGGAGCTGAAAAGTCCAAAGGTAAAGTAATTTTAGATGTGCCACGCCAGTGCGATTTAGGCATCAAAAGTAGAGATCGACCGAGATGAGGCCGAGGAGGCGAGTGGTGGCGTTGAATCTCCCTCCTCGAGTGGCCAAGTGCTCGTCGCTTCGCGTATTTCGTTTTCTTTTTCATGAGCACGCTTTGGTACAGAGGTAACCCAGAAAAAGAGATGTGGCGAATTCCATCAAGACGAATACGCGGGATTTCGGTAAAGGATGGTCAAACGGCCGGACTAACCGGAGAACGAGATAGACACCGCGTGTTGGGCCTATCTATTCATACCCCTCTAGATAGATGCAGATGAGCTGGAAGTATATTTCCTAGTACGGCAGTAGATGACCTAGATAAGTCAGTGCATAGATGAAAATATATAATCTTTTTATTACCTATGAAAGTCTTGTTCTAGATTCTCTAAGTCGATTATCTTGAAAGACAAAATCAGAAGCCCTTTGTATACCTATAAGGTCTTACTCATAGATCATCTGTCCAGAACGCTCAAAAAAGCAGAACCAGATAATCTATCGTGATCTATGCGATGCACTCCAGATGATCTACAGTCATCTGTTCCACCAGATGTGAATGAAGAACTTCGTGTTCTCACAGATCCCCACATTCCTCCTTAACCCTGAACCACCATGTCGTGTCGTCCTCCACCTTGCCTCTTTGTGGTCCCAGGCATCTGCCACATTTTTTTAAAACAAGATATAATGATTGATGATAGATGCACACCTGATACACTTTCCTCTTGCTACGTCGCAGTCAATGGATGGGTTGAGCACATATGTGCCACTGCTATTGTTGACTGCGTCAAGAGCAAAGTAGGTCAGTAACAGACTGCAGCAGCCCTTCTTTTCATCAAGAAAAATCTTCCATTTCCTCTTGCTCTGTCCACGCATTTGCATACACTCAACTTTAGCCAGCCCACGGTCTAAACTCAGTAAATACATCCGGCGGCGGCACAGGAGGGCGACCCGGTAACGCGACGACAGCTCCAAGCGGATCTTTCAAAGACGATCTCGCAACAATGGCATTCATTGTCTGCGGAAGAGCGCATATACTGGGCTGACTTGGCGAAACAAAGAAAGAAGGAGTACGAGGAGATGAACCCGTGGTACGTCCGTCAACCTGGCCGCTCCGATAAGAAAAAAAAAGCAGGATGAATCGACAGCGGGTGGGAAGGCGAAGAAGGAGAGGGAGGGCAAGAAGGAGAAGCGAGATCGTACAAAGTCGACGAGTCGCGTCCGCGGTACTGGTGTGCGAGCACGGAGAGCTCTGCGTGTTCGACAAGTAGCACAGTTAGCACAACGAGCATGTTTTCGTCTGCGTCGACTGTGGACTCGGAGGACTTCAGCGAGCTCGATTCGATGTCCGGCGATAGATCGCTTTACGGCGCCTACGGGTATGCGAATGGGACTTGCAAAAGTGTGCCCGAAGTGGAGGTTGCGGATCTTACGGACTTCAATATGAGCGAATCCGAAGGACCTCAGTCGCAAGGTCAGGCGCAGCCGCTCTCGCTTCCGCTGAGCTTTTCGATGTCTGGATCAGGCGGGAGTCTCGCAATCGACACCCGAAATGTGCTCGAGAGCTTCTCGCTGGAATCAGGTCCCGTCTCGTCATCCTATTCGCACCATGGAGGACATGGGCATGAACACGGTCATTCACTGTCTACGCAAATTTCAGCACAGACTGTGCAGAGCATTGTTCCGGGACCTCTTAGTTTCGTGCTCCCTCAGAGCCGTAGCTCGACAAGCGCTCCGAGAGCTCCGGCTCAGCAAACGGACCTCTACCCACCAGCGCCTCCTGCGATCAAGCTTCCGCAGTTCCTGGAGACAAACATGGGCTCGAATAACAACTCCTTCGTGAGATCACCCGCGATGGAGAAAGCTAGTGCAGCGGGTGAACAACAGGCGCAAAGTGAATGGACAGGTTGCAGCCCAGCAAAGAGGAGGTGAATACAACGCGATGAATATGTTCCAGCTCCACAGTTCGTATGCGCAACCGCAGCAACTGATGGTCTTTGGTATGTAAGGGCAGGTACCCGATTTCTTGATTGCTGGCGGCGAGATGCAGGTGTGTGAATTTCGCGTCCGAACTTTTCATCGTCGCTGACTCTCCAACCTCTAGCAGAATTCTATGTTCCACGTCTACGGAGAGCCGCTGAGTGCGCGTCCACGACCTCGTGCCCTCACGCACTCTCGTTCTCGAGGACGACTTTCCCTCTGGATCAACGACCTGCCCAATACGGGTCTCAGATAGTATTAGTATTATTTTTGTTTTATCTGTATACAATAAATGCATTGCCTAGCGGACCTTGAATTCTCTTCTTACATAAATTTCGGGCCTTGAATTATTTTACATAAGCCTGAGCAAGCCGAAAGAGATCTGAACAGACGGTATGTCCGAGTCGTTCATAGATGTTCCTATACAATATACTCACACCTTTCCTATGGGTATGCTAGATTATCTTCATGAGACCTTGGCAGGTAAGCTGTAGTGAGTGTTCGTCTGTCTATGCTCGTATACACCTAGATCACCTAGTACATGTTGTTATAGGTTAAAATAGGTTATCTATTTGCATCTGTGTACCCCCCTTCTAGATGGACCTGACATGCGGTGAGAGTTGGGGAGATGGGTTATTGATATCAGTATCGTTTGTGTACGTGATGAAGATATAGATACATGCTTCGGTCGCCATAAATTAAGAATCTCGTTAAATTAGACAGAGAACGTGTGTTTTGGTGAGATGATGAGATGTGGCAACATGCACAGGTCAGATGGGGCGAAGGAGGAGGAATGAGAGAGAATGTTGGTTGATGCATAGAGACGAGACGGTGGAAATTGACTTGTTTGGCAGATTATGCTCAGCCCGAGATTGAGGAAGGAGAGGATGACGTGACGCGAGGGGTGACGCCATCCGCATTTCCGCATCTCCGATCGAAATGAGAATACAGACGAGCCGAAATTGCAGCCGGAGTGTCGGAAGCCGGAACGGCACGATGATTGGGTTCGAAGCCCGGAAAGCCAGGACCGCTTGCCGAATCCGCGATGCGATGGGATGGAATTGAACGCGCCGGTTGAACGGGAAGCTTTACTTATGCTGCCTGAGGGCTGGCACCTTCTCAGTCTCACTTCTCGCCCTCTCCTTTCGTATTTCCTTCTCTCCTCGCTCCATCTCCTCATCCTCCCTTTGGTCATCCCAGCCCCAGCGGCAGCGCGCATTGATAATTGGCATTGCATCATTTTCCTCGTCGCCACCGCCACCGCACGTCCGACATCCATCGCTTCGGAATCATCCTTCCAGGGATTATAGTCTGCATCCACTCTCGGCCAGTCCGTGTTCAATATAATATACCCACTCCATCTCCTCTACCCAGCCGTGGCGTTGGCCTCACGTCTGCCATTCAACCTCCCCGCAAAGCGCGAGCACGCGCTTGGCCGCTTACGACTTCTCTTTTGCCAGCCAACTTTTCCTTCGCGTCGTGTCTATCGGGACTCAAGAACTTTCGCGATCCGCCGTGCGGCGAGGCACGTCCTACCGCATCTCCTTATCCATTCTTGTTCTGATCGGTTCATTCGCCACTTACGATTGCATTTCATCCCTCTTGCCTTTCAACGCTAGTACAGTTCGCAACCCTTCTATCAGTCAAAGCCCGTCTTCAAGTACAGGTATGCACAAACCTCCATTTCTGCACCTCTTCCTTTGCGCTTTGACTATCGCCGTTCGAACTTTGCTCGAAGCTAGCTTTGTCTGATTCGTCTAACTATAATTATCCACAGTGCCCGCCACACCGTCCCAACGTCTTGGACGCGTTTCGAACTCCCGACCGGGTGGCTTTGCTCTTGCCCCAGCACGCAAACGTGCGGACTTTATTTCCGCTACCAGAATTATCGGTAGTGTATTGGGAATAGTATCGTCTGGGTTATGGACAGACCAGGCGAGGATGCAACGATTTCGTCTTCTTCACTGCTTCCAGACGCCACGAAGATGCCACTCGAAACGAGCACGGAAGTGCATCATGCAGCGAATGCCGAGGACGCGAAAGCAGAACGACGCTTGAAGGAGGCAGTACGTCGGTACTATGCGCTCGCCGAGCTGATCGATACAGAGCGCGGATATGTTGATGACCTGAAAATACTTGTCGAGGTGAGCAGGACCTTTCATTGTGGACGTCGTGTTCTTCTCGTTTCCACAATCATTTCATATATTCATCCGCGTTGTTGGTGCGGCGCGAATGTCTACTCGCATTGCGCCGCCCTTCTGCTTATCATTTTTGCGCGATTGATGTAAAGCGAACGTGCTATCGCGACGCGTCTTGGTACCAGGAACGGGCGATAGCCATCAGACATGCGATTCGCATTCCGCGAGTGCTTCTCGACTTCTATTTTCGTATTCTATATTTTCCCATTTCGTCATCGCGCTTGCCCCATTATATATGTTCGGCTCCCGACGCAGACTCCGCCCGCACAAAGAGCCTCGTGGCAGCGACAGCTCTTCTCGCTTCTCTGCCTATTCGGTATTTCACAACGTTCGCGGCGATTGCTTGCGTGCATCAGCTCAGCGGTCGTCGGTGATATTGATTATGCAATTCCACGGCTATTTCGGAGGATTAAATAGCTTGCTGCTGCTTCTTGGATATAGCAACGTTATTTTCTTTGATGTCTGCTGACCTGCTTGCTAAATGAGATGGAGGCAAGCCAAAGATGCAAATGGAATTTTCGCGCACATGGATCGTGCGAAATTCAGGACCGGTGGGCTGTGCCAGCGCTTGACGTTGGTGTGCACCATGCGCTAGACACATACATACTCACCTGCTTGCGGAATTTCGCGAACGCATCTTGCAATATCGACATTCTAGGCCAGCGAAGTTGCCTGCTAGTCGACGCGTGTCTTTGCGACACACTCACGCAAGATGCTATAACCGATTGGGTATATGCGTTCAAAACCCGAACCCGTCGCAGATTGTGCTGTCGAAGCGCTGTTACCCTCCGTCTTATTTTACGGCAGAATTCACTATCTCGCAGCACTGGGCGTCAACTCCGCCACCGCGCCACCTCTCCACACGCGATCTAGTTCATTCTTTCTATGTATCCTTTCGATCTATAGATCTCACATACCTTTCATCCTGATCATCAGCAGCTGACCATAGTTCATATTCTGCCACTAGGTGTACCTTGCCTCGCTTGGCGCCGTTTCGGCGCCTCCACTTGGCTCCAGAGCGGAATCGCAACCCGCACCAACTCCGGACATCGCGGAAAGCATGGATTCAACAACTATGCGTTCGGCCCTGCTCAGATCTGGTTCGGAGGCATCCTCTTCCCGTTTGCAAACTCATTCATATCAGTATCCTCCTTCATCCTTTCCGACTTCTGCGGGGCTATTCAAGGAACATACAGAGGCAAAACCTAAAACGCGTGTGCGGCCCGCTTCTCTTCAGATGCTCTCCGTGCTTCAGCCCCAGTCAATACGGTCACGGAAAGACTCAGGTGTGGAGCCGAACTCGCGGAGATGGGCAAGAAAGAGTACTGAAGAGCAGGTCAGGGATAGTATGTTGGGCATGGTTGGCTCGGTACAGGGTAGTGGGTCCAAATCTAGTTCGGAGATGGGCTTCGGTGCTCATTTCCACGCGAGAAACACAGTCGTCGGTAGGGGTTACTTTCCGAATGCCACTCGCACTGGGGTGCGTCGTGCGTCCGTAGACATCGTTCAAACTCGTGCAAAGCCAGTACTTGACCACTCATTCACAAGCTCGCCGGAATCATCACCTCATCCTTCTCCATTAACATCTCCCTTGGCGCTCCCATCAACTCCTTCTACGCCACTATCGTCACAGCCTGCATCGCCATTGCCAACTTCGTCGCATATGTCCCAGCGACATCAACGATTATATGCGTCCATTTCAGATGCGGAGAAGGATACGCTCTCGCGGGATGCGCAGGACCTACTAGCACTGCATGAAAGGATAGTTCGACGCATTGAGGATACCCTCAGCACTGTTCAGCGAGAGGTCCAGAAGAAGCGAAGAAGGCTTAAAGGGAAGGAGAAAGCTGCTAATGTGCAATCGAATGTCGAATGTGAGGTCGAAGCCGCGGTTCGTGCAGTCTGCAGTGTATTTACCTCAGAGGTAAGTCTCGATTTATATTTTCATTTCCTCTCGTCTTTACGCGATCACGTGGGCGTGTTTCGGAGTGTCGCCCGGACGACTTTTTTCTGGTGATCGGTCAATGATCGACGTTCCCCGCAAGCTCCGGGGAACTTTATCTTGACAACTCTATCCCGCTACTCCGCCCCTAAATTCTTAATCTGGCATGCTGATCCCTTCGTCCTTCCGCAGGCACCGAATTTCGCGCCGTATAAAGTGTTTTGCGCGGGTCACACGGAAGCTGTTGACATAGCTCGTAAAATTATGCGCTCAAATTCAAGTGATTGGGCGGAATGGGAGAAACATTGTGCGGAGATAGCTGTTCGGCAAGATACGGATGGAATAATTGGAGCAGAAGTTGTACTGGACTCGCCGTTGCCGTCTCCGTTGACAGTGAAGCCCATTGAGCACAGCGGGAGTCATAATAGTCTTCTTTCGTGTGCATTGGACGTCGAGGATGCAAATTCGTCGACGTCAACATTACGTCGTCGGCATTCGGCTTGCGCATCGAGTGGTAGTTTGCGGGCAAGTGCGAGCGCGACGCTTAAGCACACTAAGAGCGACCCGACGCCACCTGCAGCGCACAGTCATGCGCAAGCGTACGGCTTCGGTAATGGGTATGGATCTTTATCCGTGAAGGGTCTCTCACGTGGGCAGGAAAGTGCGAACACTGCTCTTTCGCCGAGCGGCGTCCAGAACGAGAAGGAAATTCAGCGCGAACGAAGTCGGCGAACTAAACTTGCATTCTCGGATTATCTCATCAAACCTGTGCAGCGATTATGCAAGTACCCCTTGCTGTTTGAACAGCTCCGTTCTTCTCGGAAGAAGGAAACTGATGTTGGGCCTCCTCCTGCAACTACATCATCCGAACTTGACACAGGCAAGTTCTTCGCTGCCGCGATGCCATCCGGATCTTCGAGGAGTATTGCAGATCTCGATCCTGATGAAACACCGAAGGGAAAGAAAAGTCAGGTGGCGTTCCGTTTGGGTGGGGACTCTGATGAGGAGGACGATGATTCAGACAACATCGACTTCGTTGCGGATGAGAATGCAACTGATGTTGCTGTCGAACGTGTCTTGCGCAAAATGCGCGATGTCGCACATACCGTGGATGATGCTCAGCGCCGACGTGATATTGAGAAGAAGAGTGCTCTGATCGTTGAACGTCTCGTCGCTGGAGCAAAAAGTGCAGGTCACGGCGTACCACCTGCCCTTGTTGCTGGCGTGGATCTGACGGATGAGGAGAATGATAAGGACGAAGGCGGATTGGAGTCGCGAAGCGAGCTTGGGCATGGTGTTGGAACTATAAGTGCCAGTGCCAGTGTTGCCTGGTCGACAAAACCGCCCGCGCGCTCGCTCTCCTTTTCGACATTTTCCCGTTCACGTTCGCGCAGCACTATCAGTCGCGCGAACTCAGCATTTGTTCAGCAGCAGCCCCAGATGTCGGAGTTCGGCGAGAAGAGGAAGCGTGTACAGATTCCCGGACCGCCGACACGTCCTTTTTTGGCGTCGCTTGGTGCTTGTTTACTTGCTGGCTCTCTCGACGTCGTCGTTACCAACATTGACCATTGCTCTTCTAAATCTACGCTTCGGTCAGACGGGAGGCGTGACTCACTTCTGTCACTTTCGGGGATGTCCGCGATGCGGTCCAACAACGGTCTCGCGACCGCAACAACATATGTGTCGCAATCGTCTCGTGAGCCTGTCAAGGTCAAATATCTCGCTGCATTCCTGTACGTTGGAGGCTATATCGTGCTTGCGAAAACTCCGAAGGCGGGCGTGTACGAACCGCGTCATTGGTTTGCGCTTACGGACGAGTCAATTGAAGTTGTGGATGTCCGCGAAGAGAAAGGTGCGATATCATCCTATTGTATCATATCGAAGACGAACTGACTGTCGTTTGATAGCGCTTCTTCCTTGTTCATTTCACCTGATCTTCCACGCTACTGGCCATCGGCTTGAATTAGCGGCACCTTGCCAGAGAGAAAAGGAGATCTGGTTGAATGCGATACATCATGCTCGAAGCTTGCCACCAACGTGGGAGTACGAGCCTGTGCCTACGCTCAATGTCTCTGCGAACCTCGTTAATGCTCATAGTGTTCGCAACAGCGCGGAGATACCTCCTGTTCCTTCAATGCCATTCCTGGGAGATGATGTTCTCGCACAGGATATCAATCCTTCGCGCATGTCATCTTATGCTACGCTCAAGTCGGACGGAACGGTCAAGCCAAATCGTAGACAGTCTGTCAATGGTTCGAGCGTACGTGCGTTCTTCATGAATAACTCTGACAATGGTCCTCCAGCACCACCGACTGTGCTTATTCGACGCGTATCTGCAACACGGCGTGCGCAAACTGATCGCCATCTTGCGGACGTGCTTTCACAACCGCTAATGTCCGCACGGTTTCATGCGAAGGCTCAGGACGAGGTGCTATTCCGCGATCCAGACCCTCCGCAGCAAGGCACAGGCATTGGTGTTGGTGCAATTGCGAAGAACAAGTTGATGGGCAGAGAGAGCGTGCTGATTTCAAAGCAGTGTACACCATCGATATGTTCTTCGCTTGCATCTTTCGTTGATCAGCGATCAATGATCTCGGAGTCGGCTTCTAGTATTACTGTTCAGCAGCACAACCAGGGCTCATCGCGAGGCAAGAATACGAAGAAGAACCAGAACAGGAAATCTTTGAGCATGCTTCTTACGTTACCGGGTGCAATTAGCGAGGCGGAGATAAGGGAGAGTCAGATGTCCACACCGTCTTCGCAATCGGCCTTCTCTCCTAGCTCACCTCTCCCAAGCACGTCAACGACGAACTCGCTTGATCCGTTCTCACAGTCACAGTGTTCCTCTTCATCGACAAGTGCCCCGACTTCGAGCCCTATTAACGAGCTGTTTCCACCTGAAGTGCGAGTAGTGGGCGTTGATACTCTGACGCGGGCTGACGGGGAAGAATTGCCGGAAGTTGTTGAACATATGGATCGGCCAAAGCGTTCACGCTCATTGGTGAGCAACCTTCGCGGGTTTTTCGGAACACCGCGATCGCTCTCCTCGTCGCCTGCACCTTCTTTATCTAGCTCGAGGCAGACTTCGGTGGGAGATCCGCTTGAAGTCCCGGACGCGGAATCTACGCCGCAGAAGGGCATGCTCTCGAGAATACTGAGAAGTACATCTTTGCGCCCGCGAGCTCGTAGCGCGTCGAATATGGGTGACTCGACCTCGACGCAACTTTTATCATCTTCTACTCAAGATTCCGGCGCTCAAAGTACTCCAGCACGGCCTAGCTTTTTTATTCGATCGTCAAGTATGCTCGTCGTTCCACGCCGCAAGCCCGACGCTTCGGCAACAGCCAAGCTAATATCTCCTGTTCAGGCACCTACACCTTTTGCACGATTGGACTCCCGATCTTCTCAATCGTCCCTCACACCAGAAGCGCGTAGCCAGATGTCTCTGGGGCGCTCTATAAAATATCGTCTTTTTCCCGGAAACCTAGTTCCTTTAACACCGATCGACCGTCGTCGCGACCGGAGGTCGTGACCAAAAGCTGTCGTCCTTCGGGATGTATATATTGTATTGTGAGATTCTTCAGCATTCCAGGCTCTCTTCTCTTTCACATCCTATATCCATACATTGTACCATTTTATTCATTATCACCCCGCCATCATTGCGCTCTTCGTAATGTGTATTCATAGATCATGCATTTCACGTTGCTTCATCCCGTTTGAAAACGTATTCATTCCTTTAATTAAAGACGACATTTTCAGTGCGACTCGTCATTCCCCTTCATTTGCCGGTGTCTTCCATCTTTGCATTATTCTCGAGTTTTTCTTCCTTCATGATTGCAACTCGGTCGCGCGCCTCTTCTTTACTCCAAGGGCTTGCATCCTCCAGACTGTACAGTACTATTGTTTCGACCTTCATATTTCATCCCGCCCCCGCATCGTTTTGTACAGTCCTGCATCTTCACTCATCACAAACTATTTCTACATTTTCTTTACCTCTTCCGCATCCTTCTGTGCATTGTATAACTGGATTCATTCACCACTTTGCATATGCATCACATAAGCAGTACTTTTTTTAAAACCTCTTTCCTTTTTCTTGATATCCATCACCTATGCTACCTCTTATTCTCCATTTCTCGTTCACGTACTCTCTGAGTCTCCTGTCCACTTTCTTTCCTTCCTGTGCCTTCGTCTAAGTTAATTGAGTTGTTCAATTATAGATAGTCTGTCGATGAGCAAACTTTCTTTCTGTCCTGTTGAGATGATGAATACACGACATTGTCAAGCTGTACATCCGAACCGCATTTGTTGTCATTCTTTGTCGTAGCAAAGCAGAACGACGTTCACCGGGATTCTGAATCGCCCGAGGTTCATATCGAGAAACTTACATAGACCACTCCGCCGTAAACGTTCATCGAAACGAACGTGTGGTTTATGCGAGTGGTTCAATCCATCCTCGACACTCCGAGTTGCAAGGTCTTCTCGGATGGATCTTGGATCATTGCATTCGACTTCTCCGTAGTTCGCCGATCATCCCATAAGTCCCTGAATGTCCGAATTTACTCATGAGCATTGCGAACTTTGTCATCTTTACTCTCGCTTTCCTATGCTATCATTTCTGGAGCCATTTGATATCAGTAGCACTTTCCCGGTCTTGTACCAGTAGATGTTAAGAGTCTCGGCACGTCGTTCCGGAGGTTTTTCTTGCTATAGAAGTTTTACTTGACTGGCCTGAAATCTATCGTCGTCCTTTGAAACTCGTATGGAGTGAGTGGCCAGTTGAGAAAGATCGCGCATTTGCTCGGATCACCAGAATATAGCGGGACAAAGCATCTTGAAAACAGGACAAGGTAGGTATAGGTCGCGTACGAATAACGGATCATCGCCTGCTTCGAGTCAACCTTCTCGGCGCCGACACCTCCTCTTCGTCTTTAGTACGATCCTCCGCTTTGCGTTTCTGTGGTCTGGACTGTCTCGCATTAACATTTCCCTCCTCATCTTCGTTTCTTTCCACACCGTCAACTTCACCTGCTTTGGACGTGGCCTTCCTCCCCCACGCGCTGAGCATTAAATGTAGAGAGGAGTTTTATGAGAATAAACTACAGTCCGAAAGCATCCATGCACTTACAACTCGCTGACTGTTTCTTCTCATTCGGAGCTTCTGATTCATCAGCGATTCCTTTTCCCATTCTCGTGCCTTTCTTTGGCTTGGCACCTATACCAGAAGAGGTCATGGTCTCGAGGTCCTCTTCCCACCCGCCTTTCACAGCAAGCAATTGCACAGCTTTCCATGCATCTTCTTCAACAGGCTGTACACTCAGTCGTCCTCGTTTGATGAGCGCCATCTCTTGTGCACGGAACATATCAATTCATTCCTTATCAGAGGGGCTATTCTTGAATATTCCTTTGCTCGGCGAAACACACCTTTAATAGCATGTACGCCTTCCGAGCCGATGTATGCCACGTCCGTGGGTGGATCATCTGCAGATGAGTTTGCGATCCATTTGAATAGCGAGAGTGGGACGTGATGAGCGGCGCGAGATTCAAAAGTTACATCGACCATGAACCATTTTGGATTGTCCTTATCTGATTTCTATTTTCACACGGGAATCAATTGGTCCCGAAATACACAGGGTATGACAAAGGTCACGCACTGGATCATAGTATGGGTGTTCTCTTGTTGCGAATCGGTTCAGGCTTTTTCTTAATGCGGTGAGAAAATGGAAGACGAACGGATCCCAAGCGGTATCTGTTAGGATAAGGCGGTGCTTGCTGGTTAGTTTTTAATGAAGGCAATGAATAGACACTAGGGTTTGATGAACGACTCACAGTCAGGATACGCTTCTTTCGCTATCTAAAATATCAAGAATCAACTGTATTCATCAACGGTGTACAACAAATGGATGAGAAGTACCTCCGCAAAACCTGCCACACCTAAAATCAAAGAAGGCGTAATGAGTAATGATGAAGCAGCAAAAGTAAGTTTGTTTCCAGTTACCTGGGTTCTTGCAGTTGGAATGGTAGAAAAGAACCTATACGAGTTTAATAAGATGCAGTGAATTGCCTGTAATGGGGTGAACAAAGTCTGGAATCCTGACCTGATCTCCGACTTTCATGGATTGCATGAGCTTCTTCGCTTCATGATTCCGGACACCTTCCCATGGCGTAGTCTTAACGGACTCAAAGTCATCTATACTGAACTACGGGGAAAAAAAATCAAGAGTAACGTAAGATTCGGATTGATAAGGTCCTTTATTGGGGTAAAATACGTCCTTACCTTGACGTCTTTGCCCTTCTCGATACGTGAGTTTGGCTCTGCTTTCATAAGCCAGTACTTCATTCTGTATTCTTTGGTCTGCCAAAAGATCCAGTTTGATGATCCTTATGGTTCGGTCCAAATACTACTATCGTCGTCACGGCAACGCGTCGTCGACGTGGGCGCGACGCACACGCACGTGAGAATCGCGTCAAACCGATGTTCGATCCAGCGTCCGGCCATACTTCCACCAGACGCTCACTTCCTTTTCTCTGAGCGTGTTCATGATACTAAATTACTGTGGTTCCATAAAACAAAAAGTCTGGAAGTCATATTTCAATGCAGTCAGAGGGAAGTTCCTTTCAGAGTCGAAAGTTTTCACAATTTCGAAAGAAAGCGGCCTGGCTGTGGAAACTAGGACCCTAAGAGCTTTTAACTACCGCCCATTCACGCTTTGACGGAACCGTACTTGGTGCGCAGTCCGGCAAAGAAAGGCGATGCTCCGATGTTCCAAAACTTTTCGTGTGTTGTGTTGTGTTAGGACCAATGGAGCGCTCAGCGATAGATTCGACACGCCAAGCACAAATACCTCAGGCTGCGCACTGGGTATGCCAGGTATGCCGACTTTATTGTTAACGGAAAGATCGTTGATATCCACTGTATTTCTTGGCTATACTCAGATCTATTCCTGTGCAAAAGGATGTCTATTTGTCGACCTTGGATGGAAAAGAGGATAAGCTTGCGGAGAAAACATATAGTCTAGTGGCCCATAAACATTTACAAAGGATTGTAAGAAATACACACCAGTTCTCGGTGATGATTTGGTGGTACTGCAGCATTGACGGATCTTCTAGTGATCCTCTCTGCTCCAAGATCGCAGCAGGGATGCATGATACATGATGCACTATCCGCGACGAACTGTATCGTGCCGAATGCAGTATAGGAGAGTTATGGAGTATTGGGAGAAGCATCTAAATAAATGAGCCATAGAACTTTCAGAAGCATGCAATCCTCATCCCAGGCACCGAGCTGTGTATGTTCAATATTCCGTTAGAGTATTCGGTGCACACCGAGACGGCAGTGTTGCTCTAAACGAAACATGCGCGGGAAGGAACTGCTGGATCGAGGTCGGCGTGTGGATGGGCGCGACGCCAATCAATTTATGCACGCGTATGTAATCGGTTAGCCCCGACGAACCCGCGTCTGTCTTAACTCGGCGTGGGCGTTCGCCGTCTCGAATCCGCTCACGGGGTCACTTCTTCATCATCCCGCAGCAACAGCCTCTCACACTATATAACAACACCGCCAACGTCGTTTTCTTTCCTTCATTCGTCCACCATCTTCCGCCACTGTCTGCTTGCCTTTTGTTCATCGTTATAACAAGATCTTGAGAAATGTCTGCAAATGGACCTGATGTTGATCGTAAGGACCGCAACCCATCGCCTAGTTCGGGCTCATTTAGTGGTGGGAACGTTGTTGACCATGATGCGCCGCCAGGTATGACTTCTGTCTTCTCACAAAGAGCTGGACACTGACTGCGGTCACAGTAACTGGCGACCACCATCCAATCGTACCAACGAGGAGGCAACACGGAGACAAAAACATCATCACCGTTCAGCCGCTTAAGCGAAGTGACATGCAGGTTTGCCTGACTACTTTCGACGCTGAGTAAGGTTCCAAGCGCTTACTTGCTTTCCAGCAATCCTACGCACAGGATTTGGGAACCGCAGAGGTAAGAATAGGCACGGTTCTGCTCGGTAACCAACTTGACCGCGGAACAGGTCGAACATGGTATTTACGGGACTCTGATGAACGGCCTTGGAGTCGCCGTTGGATTCTGTGGAGCCATTCCATGCTGCCCGTGCCCGAACCCGTTCAGGAACATAGGCCAAGGTATGGTTTCGACCCGCCAAGAGAAGAGCGGGAAGAATATTTACCCCTTGCTTAGGTTCGGTTGGTCTGGTGTCGAGATTCGGAAAGTTCTATAGGGCAGTCGATCCTGGTCTTGTACAAGTCAATGTCTGCACAGAGTCTTTGCGCATCGTCGACGTCAAGATTCAAATTAGCCCAATCGGTAGACAGACAGTCATCACCCGGGACAATGTCAACGTTGAAATGTGGGATCTATTTCTACTATCGGAATATTAAAATTAATTCTCTTCGAATTTCAGCGATTCTGTCATCTACTTCCAAATCACCAACCCGTACCGTGCGGCTTTCGGTATTACTGACTTGCGTCAGGCGCTCATTGAGCGAGCGCAGACGACACTTCGACATGTTGTCGGTGCCCGAGCGGTACAGAGTGTCGTCACCGAACGAGAGGCTATCGCTTTCGAAATTGCTGAAATCGTCGGTGATGTTGCAGACGTAAGTAACTTGCTTGTTTTTGTACCGAATAGAAACTTAGTTAAACTCGTTCTTTGACAGAAATGGGGTGTATCTATTGAAGGCATTCTGTATGTAGTTTCCTGTTTTACTTTCCGGCCTTGATCTTAATATACCTTTGACTATAAATAGGATCAAGGACATCATCTTCTCTCCTGAAGTCGCCGCTTCGCTCTCATCGGCCGCCCAGCAAAAGCGTATCGGAGAGTCCAAGGTTATTGCCGCTCGCGCTGAAGTCGACGCAGCTCGTCTCATGCGTCAAGCAGCTGATATTCTCGCTTCGCCTGCAGCTATGCAGATCCGACAGCTTGAGGCGTTGCAGACGATGGCGAAGACTGCGAGCAGCAAGGTGGTGTTCGTACCGATGCAGCTACAGAGCGACGTCGTCGGGCAGCTTGGCGGTGGGAGCGGGAGTGCTAGCGGATCAGGCGCAAACAAATATCTCATGGATGAAGCCGGGGATGCATCGCAGAGCTCTGCATCCCGCGCAGGCATTCTGAGCAGCATTGCGGAAGTATAGGCTGATTCATGTTAACGTTTCTCGATGAAGAATTGTTCCCTTGCTGGTTGGATCCATTTGTTCCGTCAACAAGGCGTCACTGGGCGGCTCCTCTATGCATATCATTGTATTACACGTTTTCCGTAGCCTTCCGGCTACAAATGCTCGTGTGGTTTGCCGTGTCTTTTTTGTCGTCCCGCCTTTGATGTATTTATGTCTCGCACGCTCTTCTGATACCTTTCGTTGTCTGCTTTTACGCTGTTTGATTATTTCTGTTCTGTAATCCGTGTATTATATATGTCTTCTGTTCGACTCTGCTCAGTGCACGATTAATGATTAGTAGTGTTATTACGAACCAGTGATGAAACTGACCTTCATCGATATCTACCAACATTTTCAACGTGACGTCTTCGTTAGCCTCATGACCCTACTGTACCGTGGCTAGTAGAAATTTGTTTCGAGGTGTTATGCGTTTGAAAACTTAAGTGACTGGCTGAGCGTTACGAATTGGAAAACAAGAGACACGTCAGCGTAGGCTTGGATGAACATCGATCCTGTTAATTTGAAGCGAAGGAGCATATATCACGGAAGTTCATGAAAAGTGGATGATGATCATCTTTACGTTCAGTGCATCTTTTTGACCGTTACTATGGTTGACCTGTTGAAAAATTCACGACGTTATGAACTATGTTTCCTGAAATTACTATTTCCGGCATATAGTTCGATATACAGTATCTTCTATTCAGTATCAGAGAAATGAACAAACTCAGAGAACAGAGAGCAGACAACCAGTCAATAGCGTCCAACCTTGAGGTGAAGACTGCAAAGTATTTGAATCAGAAGGTGCATTATTCAACCATGTAGATCATTGGACGGAGCATAAGAGAGAAAGAAGGTTCAGGCGAAACTGAAACTAACTGAGATCACAATCGAGATCGGCGTCGGTCCGAAGCATTCTGACCGGTTACTTGGACACGCACAGCAATTTAGAGTATCGGCAATTTAGCGGGCCGGCGCAAATCGGCAGAGTCGGCGCGGGACAATGGAGGATCTGCACCATTTGGGACATGCTCGGCAAGTTTGGTGGTTCCAGAAGGTGAGGTGGATGGATTGTTCGAACGATGTGCATGAAGCATGATGATGTTCTCGAATTGCTGCATACGTGAAAGATACTGCGTAGAGACACTGCATAAAGTAAATGAACAGTATTGAGAGTGTCGAGTTTAATACGTTGTAGAGGCATATTGAATACGAGATCGAGCCGAGCTGGCCGAGAAGAAGATCAAGAATGTTCGGGTACACAGCAATTGTGATTCTTGGACCGACGAAGAATCATGATAGGCACGCGCCGGAAGCCCATCCGCCGAAGCCGAAGACTGTTTTGTTTTGCATGAAATTGTGTAACATCGTAACATCGAGTGTAAGACATGAATGGGTGCGACAAGAACAAGCATGTATATATATATTTCTTGAAACTAGGTTATGTAGTTGTCAACCTTATGGAGTTCAGAAATACTGGGCCTACCTTATGAAGAATCCAGAGGAGCAGGTGATTTTGAGGCCCCCGGCTAGCCCGAGTCTGAAAGGCGCTGGAACCGAAGGTCCTCTTCATGAGCATGCAGCGTTGAAACCTCTACAACTCTGTAAAAGTCGATGCGATTGATTGTCGCACTAAAAGAGGACGCCGTCGATACAAATAAGCGGACCCACAGAAGAACGTCAATGCATAAATTGGACTAAAGCGGTCAAAAACCGCACTGTTTGGGTATGCAGGCCAAAACAAGCGTTAGAGAAATCCATATTCACTTCAATCGATATCGACTCCATCCTCGGCTATTGAATAGGCTGCACAAGAGGGGAGGGGGAAAATAAATCGGATCGGGGAAGTGATTTCCACGATATTGCGGAGACGCCCATTAGAAGTAATTGGCGCGATTTGTTTCTGAATCGCCCCTGCTCCTTGTCTCCCTCCCCTCCATCGTCTCCATCCTCTCGCATTTACCATAAAACCCAATTACTGTCGTACGTTCCAAGACCTTCCTTCGTGCGATTCTCTGACGCTCCTCCAGACGTTTGTCTACTTGCTATTCGCTTTCATCTTGCTCCTTTCCGTCCGTGCTCCATTGTCTCGCTGTCTACCTTCACGTTAGCTCTGAATTGCCCTCTGCCCTCTGTTTTCGTTCCGTTCGTCGGTGTTATTCTCCCGCATCCGCTGTCGTCTTGGTTGTTTTTCGACCCATTTTCTCCGAATTTTTTTCCTTGTCCAGCTTTCCTTCCCGCTTCGCATCGTGCTCCCGACGTCTATATTTAACCCTAAAGCCCATAAAAATACTTTCACCCCCTTCTTAAGTCTGTCATACTCTAAATTCCTCTAACAGCCAGATACGTACGCATTTGCGACCAGATATGTCCCGATACAACTTTTCGGAGCAGCCAGTGGCCTCAGCCGATTCGCAGCGCGGTCAATTGCATGACTCAGAGCAGCAGTTCCCCCTATCCCCCGCCTCTGAACGTCGTTCCTCGTTGACATCCTCGATGATAGGCAACGAACATCAGCGCGCGGTGCCGACGACCCAGCGTCAACCACAGCAGACCACGCAGAAGTATTACAGCCCTGCAGCCGATCCCTGGCTATTTCCGCAGGTAGACTTGTCGCTACCTGCGCATTCACCCAGCACGTTATGGACCAGACTGGATCATCCAATTCCGTCCTCTGACCACAGCGACGTCACAAATACGCACACACGATCTGCGAATGGTCACAATGCCCGGGTGGCAGCGTTGTCGAGTCCCGTCTCTCCTTTCAACCACAACTACCGTGCTCCTCTCGTCCCTCCAGGCGACTACATTGATAGCGGTGGACTTCCGTACCCTCTCTACTCGACCGATTTCCCTCGCAACGCCTCGGATCAGTTCGTTCAGCCATCAGCAAGCACATCTATCCCTGTTACACCTCCCTCTCTCGTGTCGCTGCCACCCGGAAATATTGACGCTTCTTTCCCGCTTGTGCGCAGCCCCGTCAGTTCGCAGCCACCGGTCAAATCGCCAGTATCGAATTCTACGCTCTGGTGGGGAGATTTGGAGCCCTGGATGGACGAAGAATACGCGAAGCAGGTTTGCGAACTCATGGGTTGGGACCAAGTGACCGTCAAGATACCACATACGCCGGCAGACCTTGCGGCTAGCCAGCAAGCGAACAACCCAGGCTACTGTTTCCTGACGTTCCCAACGCCGCAGCATGCAGCTTCTGTCCTATCTCAGATTAACAACGCGGCAACCAGTGGCACTCAGCCTATACTACCTAATTCTACGAAGCCATTCGTTCTTAACTGGGCGTCTTCGTCTTCTCCGAGTCCAACCACCTCGACTTTCTCGACCAATGCCACTATCGAAAGACCGCCCTCTACTTCTAATTCTAGCGGTCAGGGGCAGCAGAAGGAATACAGCATATTTGTTGGTGATTTGGCTCCTGAGGTTTCGAACTCCGACTTGGTGGCTGTCTTTCGGAATCCGGTTTTGGGTCTGAGGAACGATAGAGCACCCAAGTTCATTCGGCCGTTTTATAGTTGCAAGAGTGCGAAGATCATGCTGGACCCGGTCACTGGAGTTTCGCGCGGGTATGGATTTGTCAGGTTCACAGATGAAGCAGACCAGCAACGCGCATTGATTGAAATGCATGGATTATACTGCCTATCGCGTCCCAGTACGTACCTTTTCCATTATGACTCATGTCAAGTACTCACGTGTAAAATAAGTGCGCATCTCCCCTGCAACCGCAAAATTTAAGGGTCCGAATGCTTCGGATGGTCAAGCTGGTGCAACCCTCCCCGTGGATCAGCGAGGTTCCAATGGCCTTGTATCGGTGACTACTTCGCGATCTGGCTCCTCCATCGGCAGCTCCGGTTCCGTTCCTTCCATGACTTCATCGACCACAGCAGTTCGGTGTCGTCTACCTCCCGAACCAACCGACTGTGTCTCTCGAGGCGCTCGTACAGCTTATCGCGCGAGCGAATCTCATGGATTCAAAACGGAGTGGAAACGCTTTGCCTTCGATCACGGCTCCACTAGTCATGGATCAGCAGAAGCTTGATGAATCTTGGAAGCATCAGGAACAGGCTCGGGCCATTCTCAACAATTTGATCGGACCGAACGGCGAACAACTCACCTCAACGGATCCGTACAATACGACTGTAAGCTCCAGTTTTCCCGGTTAGTCCACGCATTAATTCTCTGCGCAAAGGTTTTTGTTGGTGGTCTATCACCGCTCATTTCTGAGGATACCTTGCGCACGTTTTTTGCGCCTTTCGGCGACATCCACTATGTGTGTCAATCCATTTCATCGCACGCACTTCTAGACAGCTCACTTCATTTATAGGTGAAGGTACCAGCGGGAAAGCACTGCGGATTTGTCCAGTTCGTCAGAAAGGCAGATGCCGAAAGAGCTATCGAGAGGATGCAAGGTTTCCCTATCGGTGGGAGTCGGATAAGGCTGAGCTGGGGCCGAAGCCAATGTCAGTTGACTTTTGAATCTTGAATAAAGCATTCTAATGACTTGCTCTTAGATAAAGCTGCTCAAGCTGCCGCCCAAGCAGCTGCTCAGGCGCAAGCTCAGGCGACGTATCCTGGCCTGATGCGCAGCCCTGACGGCTCCATCCAGTTGACTCAGGACCAAGCCCTTGACCTTCTGCGTAAGTTTGGTTTCGGAGGTCTCAACGGATCAACTCCTAGTGCTTCAGGAAGCAAAGGGTCTGAAACACCGCAGAGTCATGGACAAATACCCACGATGCCTGGCGGGACCGGCAATGGGTCGTTCGATAACGGCTTCTATAACGCCTTCACGACGCAGAGCATGGACGGACAGACTCCTAATCGAGCTTCTGGGTTCTCGCCATTTTCCCCGGATCCCAATTATCTTGCGAATCTGGTTGCGGAACGCGAAGCAAACCTAGCGAAGGAGAACGCTCCGAGAGTGCTGACAGCGTTTCCGCAGCGCTTCGGCGGAAATGCCAATACCACAGAGAACCCATCGATAAGCGAGGAACGAACCTCTCCAATACAGACATCAGCATCTAGTACATCTATGCGGACGACCACACCGTCGCACAACGAATCTTTCAGTTACAAGCTCAACAGCGCGGCCCCCTCCTTCCCTATGAGTCGAACTCCGGTCAGACCTGCGACAGACGGCTCTCCATCGCGTCCATCGTCCACGCAGACAGGAGCGACTCATGTGGCCAAGGAACACGAGACGCTACAAGATCTCAACGGGACGCTCGTCTCGCTTCGTTTGGATGAAAGCTCCGGAAAGGAGAAAACACGCTCCCCCGGCGAAATGACAGACAGCAGTGGTTCCGTTCACTTCAAGATGTCTATGAATAGTCCAGCATCTCCCGCCGTGTAAGGCGACCTGGGAAAACGACTGCATTGTTTGCTTTTTAAGAGCGACAAATAAAGTTTCTCACCTTCTGGAAAACGGACGAAGTATTCATTATCCTTTGCCTTCTTTCCGAATTCCTCTTTTGTCTTCGGCTTTCTGGCTGTCTTCATCTCTTCTCCATTGTTATCCCACTTTCCACTTCTGCATGTTCCCGACCATTGTAGTTGATGTTTCTATTGTCTGAGTCTATCCAAATTGATTGCTATTTTCTTGTTGATCGCATCGAATCCTATTTCATTCTGTAGCACTCATATCACATCCAACGAATCTTGTTCTACCAGACAAAGAGTTTGAGGACGTCGAGATGTTAGGCAAGCGCAAATGAGGGAATGCATTCAATCAATGGAAGCGGCATTACTGACCGTAATAAAGAGACACAAGACAATAACCACATGTTGGTTACGTAATTATTGTGTCACGGCACACGGCACTTTCGTCGCTGCCACCGGATGAGCCAACACCACCTGTCCTTGTTACAAATTTACTCCTATGTCCTCGACAAGTTCCAGCTTTTGCATTCATCCAAAAACCGCGCGTATCCTCGAGCGGTGCTTGCCCAGACTGGTTGAGGCCGATGGGAAGATTGAAAGGGATTCAGCCAGACTTTGGCCCGATCCCATGTATGATGTTGGCCGTTGTAAGTCCGTTACTTCTTCTTTCATCGTCGTAGTCCCATTTTGAAGAATATCTCTGACTGTATATTTCCTTAGGCACCGCATACTGCCAGCTGAAGACTTACGAACGTGCATTGACGACATTCAGACTCTAAAATCTTTAAGCCGGGATCTGGATCACCTAAAAAAAAACTTGGATGCATTCATTAGAAAGTGCTGCAATGAAATTATTCCGATCGCTCGCCACCGCGGTTTCACATCGCTACCAAACGAAATAATTCTTCTTATCTTGAATCAAGTATTCGCTTCATACAAGGACGCCTTCCAAGGAGCTCGGGTGATCATTCGTGACCTTTCTCTGGTATCACGGACTCTTCGAGGGATCGTACTCCAATTCTCGGAGGTCTGGACGTATCTTGACCTCGATGTATGCCGAGCCGAATCACTGGATTTACTTCTGCATCGTTGCGGAAATCGTCCTCTGTCTGTTCGGTTCAAATACTCTGCTGGGACGCAAAAGAACATACTGCATGCCCTAGGGCAACCTTCCAGAAATCGATGGACTTACTTATCCGCAGATTTTTCGTACGAACATCTCAATCGTATCGAAAAGCCACCTGCAATGTCCTTTCCTGCGGTTAGGACGTTGCACGCCTATGCGCCTGAGAACGACTTTCATTGGATATTCCCGGACTGGACTTTTCCTAATGCAGAAATCATTGAGGTGGAGGACAATGTGCTCAGACCACATCATTTTAACTATGAATCCTTTAAGACCTTCCGTCATAGCTCCCAGTTCGGTGACGTCGGCATTTCGCGTACTCTCTTGCGCAAATTAACAGATTTTCTTCGGCCTTTTGTCCGCCTCACTACTTTGCACCTTGACATATCGTTTGTAGGCGACATTGAGGATCCGGCCTTGTTCTTTGAGATAGAACTCCCAAGCGTGAAGAGCTTTACCATCTCTAACTGGAGATCGAATCCTGAACAGGAATACCAAGAGGAAAATAACCCGTTATATTGAAGAGTTCACTCGGATCGTCAGCGCCATGAAACTTCCGAACGTTCAGTCTATTTGCATTTGCTATGCATTCTCCGACGACTCGATATGCCTTGGAGACTGGTTATTCAATGCTTTCCCTCCTTCTCATGTGTCAGAATCCATGACGTATCTCACTTTTAACATACAACGGTTTTCGTTCCTCCGAGATGATGAACGTACTATAATATACGTCGACGACTTCTTCAGGCATTTTCCAACCCTCCAGCAACTGAATGTGGACACAGGAGACTGCGACGTGGCATTTCCCGAGGATCCCGAGATTGACCTGAGAGGACTCAAGAATCTTCGGACATTCCGAATCAAATTTGACGGTGAGAGCCGCGAACAGCTTTACGGTCTACTCGAGTCTATGAGTGAAAGGAGGGCCCCTTTGGAGAAGATAGGTGTGCTCTCAAGATATAATCTCAACGAGGAGAAAATCGGGAAAATGTTCCCGGCAGCCCACATTCATCAGGCTCGCGATGTATTGACATCGGTCGCAGTAAATGGAATGGTGGTCCGCAAGAGTCACGCCAGCTTAACAGAACTTTCTCCCCCAGGTTCCATGCCCTTATCAGCCTCAATAATTGTCTCCAACGCTCTGACCCTTTCAGTGATCTTTGGTCTATCTGCGCCATCGCGGGATTGCATTTATCTTATTGTATTCTCATACAATTAGACCAGACGGCGACAGTCTAGTTGATACCTTGAGTTTTACTCTGCAACAATATGATATATTAATATTTAGAGCAAAATGCATGAAATCAGTCGTAAAAGGCCACCAGCACTCAAGATCATATTAATATTGATAGTGACACTGAAGTCGTGAGAACTTTTTCATAGATGCGGAATATCATGTAATCAGAAATTCCGATTGACTTCCATTTCCTTTGTTCTGTTTGTACCTTCTCGCTCGGAAGGGAAGAAAGCCGTTCGAAAAATCAGGATGAACATTCGTGTGGCAACGGTACGCAAAAGGGCTTCGACTTTGTGCTGCTTGTCTTTATTCATGGGTACTTTTGTCTAGCGCAGGTCGAAGACTTCATGGGCATGCAGACATGCAACCTACAAAACCTGCCTGAGAACTACACAATGAAATATTGTACGTCTCTCCTCATCTTGCTCTTCGTATTATTTTCTGACTCCTGAGTATATCTGCTGTGATTTTTTACTTGCTTGGTGGATCGATATGGTGCTGGTAGTCCTCTACCACGCGCTTTCCTGGCCGAGTTTGTCGTATGTGGCGGAAGATGACGACGGGCGAATAGTGGGGTACATCCTTGCAAAAATGCATGTAATCGCTTGTTTTGCACGATTTTGTCCATGACTCTTACTACGGAAACGTTATTATAGGGAAGATGACATCCCAGATGGAGAAGACGCTCATGGGCACGTCACCTCGATCTCCGTCCTTCGAGGTTATCGCCGCCTAGGGATAGCGAAAAAGTTGATGCTGCAGTCTCGTGGGTGATGGTCATCTTCATCAATCATCGTCCTCTTACTGATCATCAGATATTGCTCTAGAGGACGCCATGGCCACAATCTACAAGGCCTCATACGTCTCCCTACATGTCCGCAAGTCGAATCGCGCGGCGATTGGATTGTATCGGGACACGCTTAACTTTGAGGAGATGGGAGTGGAAAAGGGTTATTGTGAGTAATATGAACTTTCTGTTGAGATCTGCAATTGATTGAAGCTTGTATTTCAAAGATGCTGACGGAGAGGACGCGTACTCTATGCGATTGCGATTAAAGCCTTGACTCAGATGTGTACGTCAGACATCTATAGACACGATGAACGTTGTGCGTCATACAATCTTCAAATATTTCGACAATAAGGATACGATAGGACAACATGCCTAGACTACAGGTTGGTCGCTTCCGACCAAATTGTGGAGCTTAGAAAGTCGTTAAGTCGTAGTTCTTCCGTGCTCTGTTGAACCGTTTACATCACTCGGAGCAGACTCCTGTGACACGACTCCCCGAGATGAAGCCATCGCTTCTCTAATAATCTTGGCAATTTCTAATCCCAATCCATAATAAGAGTCGTTCGTTCCAGGTTCAAACATCCCCATGTGCGCCTCTATTTCATTGTCGGCAAGGTTGTTCTGAGAAAACAGAAAGTGTGATCGGAGTGGCGAGTTCGCTGAAGGTAGGATGATAAATGTGCTCTGTTCTTCACGTTTCCCAGGATGATAGGGCAAGAGGGTATAGAAACTGAAAGGCATGCTTGAACAAGAGAAGCAGTAAAAGCACTTGCGAGACTTACTTTCTGAATGTGACGCCCAAATTCTTCTCTATTTCAACCAGCTGTGTCAAGCGTTCCTTCAGTTTGGGCTGGTCCCATAAGGTTCCGACGTATTTCATATGGTCCGTCGCCCAGCTGTATCCGGATACTATATCTTCCTTTTTGTAGTATGCTGCACCCGCGGCGGCGCCACTAAGGAGCAATCCTCCTAGGCCAGCGGCGGCCGGGACGGCCCACTTTGTCCAAGAGGATGGAGAAGACGGAGATGTGGGTGGAGCAGTGATAGCTCCTGCTGGCGGTCTCGCAGCAGCAGAAGCAGCAGAAGCAGTCCTAGCGGAGTTGGCGAATAGACTGTTGAATGTCGATGCGACTTGCTGCGCTGTCTTGGCGTATCCAAACGCCTTTGATACACTGTTCTTGAACACAAACGGATGGAGACCAAGATACTAATTGATGTCAGATTGTTCAGTCATACGAAGCGAACGTCGAATGAGTCATTGATGCATTGCCTTACCGGAGTATCAAAAGCAATGCAAGCGATAATCTTCGGCCACAAAGGAGCCAATTTGTCTGGTCTCGAGTTAACCATCCCGATCAAAGAATCCGCTGCCACGAGACCGCCCATACTAGAGGTCAATAATGAGTATCCACAATACAAACATCCGCCATTCTGCGCTGACCTGTGTCCGCAAAGAACAATCTTCGCTTTCCCAGCCCCACCGCCACTTCCACTAGCGACTTCTCTTTCAACGGTCAAAGTAGTGAGCCAGTCTACGAACCGCTCCACAGCGGCAGACTATCACGGAGGGAACCATCAGTCTATACCTAGAGAAATATAGTTGTATGAGTCTCACAAGCTCGCCCTTTGTCTTTATGAAAATGAGTGAGTAAATATCACCATCACCAGCAGAATGGTTCTCCCGCACCTCGTAAGCAGGAAATACGATACACTCCACATTCACATTGGTGATTGTTTCAGCGACAATATGCCGCAATCGTTCCGGGAATCCGGCAAAAGTAGAATCCGTTCCTTTAAACCTGCAAGAGACTTGAGTTCGATGACTATTTTCAAACTAATTAAGTCCGTACCCATGGATGAATACAAATAGAAGAAGGTCCGGAGGGAGTGCTTTCGTAACGGCCAACGGATTGTTTTCCGTCTTTGGATCCGGATCTCTCCAAGGATCAATGTCATTCGTTTGTTCCATAGTTTCTACAGGCGATATCTCCAAGCGCGAAAGAGACCTTCGAGTCCTTGAGAGCAATAGTTGTGTTCTTTAGTGATACAGATCAAAACCCAACGATTAAATGCAACTGAGCAGTACGGCGAAGGGGACGTGGGTCAAGATCAGTCATATATACCAGACAACGGCATGCGATCAGGATCAATGACTTACAAAATAAATATAGGAAGATAGTCTCACAAAGCGGATGGAAGTAAGCTGTAAAGATGTTTGAATTGTTTGTTCGACTCGGACGCAGACCCGTCGTATCACGTGTAGCTTCCACAATCTACAGAACCGAAGAATCGATACATAGAATAGAATAAGTGACAGGTATCGCTAGACGTTGGAAGCTACACGAGTATAATACATAAGGCGATTGGGCCAGACTAAATGCCAGAGAAACGAATCAAGTCTGAACCGAGGGTTACCTAACATACGATCATAAACATACATAAAATACATACAGTCCATCCGAGTCTAGATATCTCTGCCCAGACCCTCGCGGTGCCACGCTGGACGTCCGAATACCGCTTCGTCCTCTCGGTCTCTTACACTTCCAACAAAGTCATCTGCTGCCTGCGCATCAAGACCTGCCTGGGACGCAGCCCATCCCGCAAAGCCCGGTAAGATACCCCGCGGAGATGCGGCTCGATTAGGTGCAGATATCGGCTCCCGAGACGACGTAGATACAGGAGATGATGAAGCATTATCAGAAGGAGTGGAAAGAGAAGGAATAGCAAATGCCCGACTAAAAGATTGAAGGACGGATGTTCGTAATGAACCTTGAATAGGAACAGTGCTCTGTCGCAACGCGCTGCCTCCGCGAAGCGGAGCTCGTACAGGAACAGGTGATATTGGCGTTGGCGCTGGCGCGTCGGGTATATCAACAGTAGGTGAAGCTGGTGTAGCTCCATCGTTCAGAAACGTAGTTCGAATGGACGAATCAGATAAGCCCCTCGGTCGAAGAGTACGTTCAAGAAGAGTGTCTGGGACGCCGCTTGATTCGCCGTTCTCATCCTCGTCGGAATCCTGGATGGCAGATCCAGAATCGACCACGGCATCGACATTTCGAGGAAGACGTGTATTAGTCCATCGACCAGCAGTCCGCGTGAGTGTTGCCGTACGCATGTCCATGGTAGACTTCTGGCCTCGTACACTCCTTCCCGGCTTGGATGCGACAAATACCCAAGGGTCTTCGCTCTGAGGCTGGGGTGCACCAGCAAAGATGCCCATAAGCGACCGAGACGATGTCACAGGAACAGGAGTCGAAGATCGCTCAGGTTCTGCTGCCGATGCAGCAGTAGCAGCCACTGCAGTACTCGAGGTGACAGAACGCCCAACGGCAGTCCCAGAAAACTCGACTTTAACAGTCGTTGCGGAAGCCGCTAGTGCCGGTCCAGACTTCGGTATGAACCTGGTTGGTTTCTGCCGCACCGTTGCATTTGTTGCGGGTGAACCTGACCCGACTCTGTCAGAAACGGGAGTATTTTCTGGAGCCTTGGTATTAGCTTGACTCGTAGTTGCAGTTCCGAATAGCTTTGAGAGCGGTGCCATCCAACCAGCGGGTCCTTGCTTTGCGCCTCGGCCTCCGACTTTGCTGAACTGTTTTGACGGATCCATAGCAACTTCACTAAACTTCGGCGCCGAGGATGGGTCAAGAATTATGTCGTTCAGAGCGACACGCATCTCTCCGAGCTCCGCGAACATTTCACGCAACAAGTTAAGCAACGCGCGTAGATCTCGCCTCGTACACGTGCTGACTGCTCGGTCGTCCTCAAGCACGCCGCGGAAGTGTGCGCGAAGTCCATTTGCTTCCGAAAGGATGGAAGAAACGGTAGCGTGTGAAAGATGTGAGATGTCACCAGCAAGGCGCTGGCGCTTGAGCCGATTCATTAATGTACGCGCGTCCGCTTGCGTCATACGCGAGAACAGAGTGTTCGTTCGGTCTACAACAGCCGCGATGGTTGAACCATGAGCATGTGTCTCTGCCAATGAGGACGATTCTGACTGTCCGTCTGCAGCAGGCGTGGAGGATGAGCCATCATCTGTTTGAGCACGAAGCACAGGGGCAAGTAAAGTGGCCCAGTTGATAGTGTCAGTTTGCACGGCCTTTTCGTGGGACAGCAAGAATAAAGGGCGTCTAGGTGACTTTCTTCCTGAAAGCTCAGGAGACCTAATACGAGTATTTCGGTCTTCCACTTCGAGTTTCGAGATGGGATACTTGGGACGAGGGCTGGACAATGCGGGCAAACGTCGCTCGGACGCAGCTCGAGATTCGGCTGGAGATAAAGGTCGTGCCTCCGTATTCGGAGTCAATGGTTCATATGGTTGCGCTGAACGTGCACCACTACGAGGTACCGGAGAGGCTGGCTGTTGACCAAACGAAGAGGCCCAACTGTGTGTGTAATTATGGCCTGGTCGGCCTGAAGAAGATATCCTTCTCATAACTCCTGGCAAGACCCGCGTCTCTTCAAGCTCCTCTTGCATTATACGTAGCTTCTTCGCGGGACTCGGCGAGAAGATTCTGTAGCTCTGCAACGTCTCGTTTGAGGGCCTCATTGTCTGCAACAAGCGATTCCATCATCTGAGTCACTTCCGGATTATCCGAGAGTACGGTTCGTCCAAATTGCTTTCAAGGTGTCAACGCTATATAAACGACCTCATGCGAGTAACCATACCTGTTGTTGTACCATCTCGAGTCGAGCCCTCGCATCGCGAAGTATTTCTTCCGAAAGCTCCGTTCGCGATTGCTTCTGCTTATCCAATTCCTCGTACAGGCGACTTAATTCAGATTGAAGTTTGACTGATCCGTAGGTCAGAACGTATTTGTACATCGGAAGGAAAGAAACACACTACAACGATCTTTCCAGGTCGTTGCTTGTGACTCGTAGTTCCTCGCCCTTTGTCGCTCACTATCGAGCTCCTGGAAAAGATCGTCTCTTTCCTGAGCGATAGCATTTAGTCGAGCCTCCCACCCAGTCGACTTCGCCTGATTCACGGTAAGCTTGGAGAGAGCCTCCTTCACCTCGTCAAGCTCCTGCAATAGAGATTTCTTCGACGATTCAGATATCTCGGCATTAAGAAGCGCCGTAGCCAGTCTCTATTATACCGCGTTAAGAATACTCTAAATTTAATGCATATCGCACACTAACTCACCTTCTCGAGCACTGCATTCTCCTTCTTCAAGTCATTGAGATGTGTATTCACGTCATACTCTGGCCGTGCAGAATGTATAGTCGGAGTTTCCGGGCGCGACAAATCGCCATCGTCGTCGGACTGTCTGAAGGTTAGTGGATTACAATGGAACAAGCTGTATTCGAACCTGAATGTCTCGGTCATCAAGGCCATGTCGTCGTACGTACGCCTCGTGTTTCTGCAGAAGTGCCTGCCCGACCTCTGTATAACCGTAAGCGCGATGTCATAACCTCTAGCTGCTTAGCCGAACCCACCTGCACACAGAATGAGCCGACTTTCGAGTTTGCTTTGGAACGACGTCCACGCCGCCGTGTTCGCACAATCCTCACGTCCACAACAACAACGTAATAGGTCTCTATCAGCTGGGTCCGGCGATGGGGCGCGCGAAACCTTCGCCAACGTCGCAGTCAGCTCGTCAATGGTCGAATTCGCGCGATGCAAGCTGTTTGTCATTTGTGAATCCGGTGTCGTGGGTCGCGAGCCTGATTCGGTTGAAGTCGTAAGAGACGTTTCAGAATCTTGCATGTCAACATGCCCCAGAGGTATGACTTAAATTTATATGGGGCTTTCTGGTGGCAGGAAATGAAGAGAGAATGAAAAATAGGCGGCTGAGGGCCTCAAGCTCCGCGTTCAAGCGCGTTAGCCTCGCCGTCGATCATTTGCCGAAAGCGGTGACCCGGATCAGCCTCATGTTCCTCTTCAAGAAAAATCCATCCTTTATTTGTCGAGCTAGATTACAAGTACATACATAATAGTACACGATGGACGAGCATGCAGGGACCTATATTCTGTACACGTAAGCAAGAGAGAATTGTGATAATTGGGACATTAATCAGGAAGTGTCCCAAAGGAAATGCTAACCTGAGCTAGCCTTTGTGGAATGTCCTTTAGGCTGAAGATATTAATGCAAGCTGGGCACGGCTAGAACAACTGCGGCAGATACCTGAAGCAGAAGCGTAAGCGCAAGTTCCTTACGTATAAGTCAATTACCTACCGTAGCCCAGAAGAGGCCAAATTGTACGAGTGACCACCATAGATGTATGTGCACTGTGTGGATTCGTTTATCTTCGACCACGAGCCCAGGACCGAATATCGGAGGTCTTTGGTATTCATTGCGGGCGCGCGAGCTGAACTGCTCGTTCGTGTGGTCATGATCACGTTCCTTCGTGGCACTATCTGTGGACCGATAGGCCGACATACTGAGCATATCTGATTCAATCCCATTTATCTTAGTTCCATGGTTGCCCATTGCATCGAGGAAAGGAGCGATTCGCGCATTATTCGACATATAGGAACTTGACGTGATAAGCGTGAGTGGAACGTTATTGGTATTCGCGGCTCCGCTGGCAGGTCCCTTTGACAAAGAAATGCAATACTCCTGCGCCTCTTTGTCATCAATCATCTGTTCGAGCTCCCATGGGCGCAGTTGTCTGGAGGAACGGAGAAATAGTATGGGACAGAAGCTTCGATAATAATAAGAATTACTATAAGAAATACGACAAAACGCGTATACTCACCCTCGAAATCCTTTGTACCACATCATACTGGATAGCAGAAAGCATGGGACACTGAATAGTCTCCAAGTAAGATGTGATCGTGGCGGTACAACAAATTGCTCCGAAGAAGAGACAATAAATAGAAGCGCGATCGCGACGCCGAGTAGGAAAAATGGCAATGCGGAGAAGTACCTGAGCATAGCAGCAAGAAGGTCAAGAGATCGAACCATCATCACAAGAAAATTAAAACATACCAGAACAGCTGTCTAGGCCTATTGATATTTGTTGAAGCATTTTCCAGGAAGCGCGGCAGTGAAACGTATTCGACAGTCTCGTAGATAACCTCATATACCAGGGCGAACTAGTTTTTGAAGAATTTCAGCAAGTTCTTATCTGCGTTCAAAATGGCAAAGTCATACCACGTCCGGATGGGTCGTACCAGATGACTTCTTGATTACGGTGTCTCGCATCTGAGAGCTCAGCGATAATTCCTTCCGAGAGTTCGGAAGAAAGAAAGTTGCAAGAATGTTTTGCACTTCATTACGGAATGGCTGAGTAACTGGGTAACCCGATGTCTTCTTCAAAGATGGGCGTCGAAAATTGTTTCCAGCCAAAATGTCCGGGCAGATATCCAGTGAAAGAGGAGTTGTTCCATATCGAGGCTTGGAAGCTTCCGGCTTCCCATGTTCTGGGTCTCTGGAAACATAAGAAGATGTGCTTGGTTGATTATACTCTGAAGACCTGAACGTGCTGGAAGATGGATTAGATTGAAATACCGGACCAGCGAGCACATCACCGCCAGACACAGGCGGCGACGGAGAGCGCGTCTGCTCCTCAGGAGAAAGAGCTTCAAACCGCTTCCGATAATCCTGGTACCACACGATGAACTGCAAATTCTCTAGCGAGATGTCCTGTTAAGGGGGACCGAAGAAGACAAAGACCGATCACGGGAGAAGAAGGAAAAAATAGGAATAAGCATTCTTCACTGTCGAGCATAAAAGTTTAAACAAAAAACGTACGCAGAAGGCAAGGAACGCCTCAAATTCGGGAACCTAGCCACGACGATGGTAAGAATAAAGCGGTAAGTTGCAGGAGGAATTGGGGACGTACGAGATAGGAGAAACAGTATCTCCCGACAACACGTGTGCTAGAGTTATGCCGCTCAGCTTGGAACGATTTGCATTAGCCACCCAAGGCCAGAGCAATGGCAGTCCGCGTCCTAAGCGAGGGCTCGTCCTGGAGGCTGGTAGCGTTCTCCGCGTCTCGCCTTGCCCAGAGCTCTGTGCACGGCGACGTCGAAACAGTGAAGTTAGAGCCATATGTATCAACGGAACGAAGTGAGAACGGATAGAGACAGAGGTCGATGGGCAACCTCAAGGAGCTTTGTATTCAGCCTAACCATCGAGACAGAGTGTCTAGTATACATATACAGTATAATGCGACTGCTAGAGTGAAAGGTGACTGGTCAGGATAACGCAAACTGGTAAGTCGACCTTTCCGAAGCTGAATTCGACGATCCATCCATGACCCTCCTACGTACGCGATTGGGTAAAGCCCCAGCCAATTACGTCTCAACCCAAGAAACCTTCCGCTTTACAAAAACTCCAATCACCTTGACCGATATTCCTGTCTTGATTTGGATCTCTTGGTATTATATTTCCACCCAAGCCCACATGGTCCACAAATTTCATCGGAAAAAATAGCTCAACGAGAGTCAAAGGGAATCAAGCGAAGCAAGAGTCACAACCGCTGAGTATAAACTCGTAGACCCTTTCATCGTTGTTGAACTTAGATTCCTCTTCAACTTAAAAATTCCGTGTCCGACCAATCACTGATGGGACGGAGAACATAAATAAATATCTTCCCCCTGTTTCCGCCCGATTCGCATTGATTGCCAATTCCATCACTTTTGAGACTCCCCACGTATTCTGGGTGCTTAGATGCTTCGTTGGTGTGGAGTCAGTGCCATTCTCTCCTTTATGCAGGCTCGACGCTCTCTGGCCTTGACCACTTGCATGAATCTGTACGCGTTCAATTGTATGTTCGAACCGATTAGAAGAATCTGTATTTCCTTCAGTGACCTAGACAGAACGCGGAAACAGAACAATGAGCTCCGCTTGTGGCTCTTCGAGTATGACAAGAACCAGGGACAAGCGGTCTAAAAGAAAGCTTGTCAAGTTGCCTTAGTACTAGCTAAGTAGTAGCTGATGCGGGGAAATGACGTGCCTGAATCTCATAAAAGAGACACCTGAAACTTAAACGGCGAAAAGAATTATAAGGTACGGAAGCATAAATGGCTCCAGGCAGGTTTGCCTCGGTACCACTGAATGCCGTTTGCATCTGCTTCACGAGAGGACCTGCTACGCCAAATCTCGGGAAGCGGTTTCAGAGAAGCGAAAATATGATGCCATGTCAGACCGGATTGAGCAGAACGCATTGTGACAATCTCCTGTGATGTTCAAATGAAGATCTCTAAGCAGCCTAGAATGGAAACGATTGAACGTGGAAAAGGTTTGCATGCGCAAGTAATGAGCATAATGCGATCCCGGCTCCTAAAGCACCACTTAAAATACGGAGGAATTCTGCCTCCGATATGGAGCGTACCGGAAGTATCGATACTCCAAGCATTGTAAAGTTGGAGAATACAGCATTTCGAGGGTTCCTGTCGGATCGGAGGTGAGATGAGAACCGACAGACAACTGCTTAGACAAGGGTGATGGTGCTTCCGGGATTGCGATTCGAGAAGCTGTCTCGACTCCAGAATACACACGTTTCTCAGGGCGAATAGTTCTCCATACTATTTGGTATGCACATTGTCCCATCGTGACTCCCCCCAGCTAGTTCGATACGATTATGTATAATGACACTTATCATGGGCCCACTTCGATGCTATCTTGCTGCTTGGTTTCTCTCTCAGCCCGAAGTTCAGTGTAGCATTCATTGCCGTGATACAAGGTTTGCTTTGACCATCGCCTCAGCGAAGGGGATCATAATTAGTTCTATGTAGTATGTGACTGAAAGAAGTTATCGTGTGTAAGTCGGAGGCCCGTTCAAATCAAGGTAGAGCTTCACCCGGCGAAAGATTATCCGAAATAAGTGCAGTGCGGCCTAGAGACATGCAAGCGCTTTTCTCTTCGTCGCAGCAGAACGTGGTGAATAATGCAAAAGGTAAACGTGACGTTATGTGGAGACGTGACTATCTATAGTAACGCCAAACCAGTTTGTGAGAAATATTTTCCAAATCGATCTATGCCGATGTTCACTCGACCGACGCGTTCTGAATCGACTGTAAACATGAACGGCACATCTGAGGGCATCCAAGAGCCGTTCGACCTCATCAGGCTTTCGCTCAACGAGCGCGTGTTCGTGAAATTACGAGGAGATCGTGAGCTCAACGGCGTTCTTCACGTGCGTCTTCCGTCCCGCTACCTTGCCTTCACCAGCTTGTCTTGACACCCTACTTCACTTCGTGTTTCATTGAAGATAGGCGTATGATGGGCATATGAACCTCATCCTCAGCGATGTCGAGGAAACTATCTTGCTGGTCGACACCAACGAAACCGTTCTTCCCACTGGTCGAATAAATGCAAGTACCTTTTGCTTATTACACCTCAACCAATCTTCGCTATTCACATAATATCTTGCGGAAATCTGACGTTTCGTTCAATGTTCCTCGGACTCTTCGTTGAATTTGAATAGGTTGCCAGGCGAAAGATGGATATGCTTTTCGTGCGCGGGGACGGCGTGATCTTGGTATGTTTCTCATAACTGCTTCTCTTCTTTCCATTTCCATTCGCATTTATTTCACCTGCCTGCTTCCGAACGCGTAAGCTGCAAGCGTTCGGAGTCTTCTGCAGTAATGACACTTGCCCGTCCTTTCGATTCTCACAACAGAATCTCATATATCAAACATTCATATTTTTATTTTGCGTTCTTCGCCTTGAATCCGTTCGTCTTTCGCTAATGAATTCACTTCTAGGTCTCCCCTCCTTCACGAACATGACAGTCCTTGGTGGCACCAGGCACCAGCCTTCCTGTATTACTCATCATACCAGTCTAATAATAAACCACACGAAGAATCCTTCAGAAAAAAAACATCGAGTTCGCCGCGCTCGATTCATTCTACCTCACTGTGCATACGAAGTCCATGTATGGGGTGTCTCAGAGATCAGCAGGGCACCCTATTTCGATTATCATTCCAATCCAGAGCTCACTCCTCTCCGTGGCCGTGGAAGGGCGGGCGAGGAGAAAGGACAAAGTTTGGAGAAGGCCTCGTTTTACTCTTCGGTAGCCCCTATCGCGCGTCTCGTGGTTCGTGCAGATTCATCACGCACTCTGTATTGCTTTCCTTGCTTGCTTTCCCTGCTTGCTTCTTTCCGCTAGACAGTCTCATGTATATTTGGGGAAACTTAGCTTCTAACGAAACTTTTGACCGCGCCTCTGATTCTGTGAAATGAGGGAAACGAAGGTATAATAAGGCCTACGCTTCTTCACGGACCTCCGCACTTCCGAGCGCAGTGCTGTTGCTTTACACGTCTCTGAAGGGCCGTTTATGGTCGATCCACATTTCATCAAAGCCGCGCAACATCGCATACCGCATATCGCCCTTATCGGAATACATTTTGAAGTAACTCAATGAAGATCCAGATAGACGGCGGTGAGTCAACAGGGTCCGAGACTTCTTAGAAGCAGGGTGGGGGGACACGTATGTGTGCAATTCATACAGTGGGCGAGAACCACGGAGTATAATGACTATCAGGATTCGGCTTCAGTCGGCATGTAGAATGCACAGTAACTAGTAACGGCGGGGGCTTGTGCGAATGCTTAGATCTTGAGCGATATGAAAGTTCGTTCAATCGGCGGAGCGAGAAGAGAAGAGAAGGACTATCGTATTATTCAATCGAAACGACTCTCACCCCCGAGTCGCACCACGTAAGTCCGTCTTGCTATATCATGATCCATATAATTCATATAGTCCTGGGTATGAAGAAAGGAACGAGGGTCACCACCACCGCCCGGTTTCGGTAGTCCTTCAGTTTCCCTGCCGAGTCGTGAGTACCCAGATTTCGAAATGAATGGAAGAAGAATGGAGATTCGGACAAGGACACGTCTACATACACCGCCGAACGGGGATCCAAACTTAAAATGTGCAAGCCAAGACGTAGCCGGTAACTTCGGTCTCAAGCTCAAGCTCAAGGACGTCGAGTTTGTTTGTTCGTTTGTTTGATTAAGGAATACCAACAATTGAATTTGGTAATACCAATGATAAAGAATTAGCAGAAGCGCAGATGACTTACCAGGCCAGAACTACTGCAAGGTAGAAAAAAGCAACGCAAACACATTCAAACTTCAATCCCATGCATACCTTATATATGTATGTATACCTATACCAAACATGAGCCAGAACACTAGTACTAAGGTACCTACTCGATAAAGAGACTGGATTAGAATATCATGATGGAAGCATGTCATGAGCACCGAGTCAGAGACAACAGAAAAAAAAACACAGAAGTGACAGACGAGATGCTACATATTGTAGTATATATATACACAAGAAAAAATTTGCAGTATCACAGATTGCACAAAACACAGTGAAGGAAAGGAAGACAGGAAGAGGGAAGAAGAGGATGGAGAAGGACGGAGAGTGGACGCGGAGAGTGGACGCGAAACTGGGAAGACAGATGCAGGAATACCGTAGGTCAATATCGACGGGTTCGGAGAACTAAGAGTACAGAATAGAATTATGAATCGAGTGGGGGTCAGAGTCAGACCGAGTAACCATACGTACGCATGTCAACCGCGAAGGAATAGAGCTGCGAAGAGCGAAAGAAAAAAATATAAGAGTGCAATACTGGAACGTCAAATGAAAGCGCGGCGAGACGTTCAATTGCTTCGGGAGGATGATAAATTGAGGGCATACCGTTCGGATGGATTGAAGATGAATGGTATGACAAGGAATAATTAAAATACTTAGGATGAAGCATGGGACGACCGAGAGTGAGAGTGGACTTATATTCCAAACAAGAAGCAAGACGGGAGAGGCAGGAATAAGGAGGCACAGCAGGAAGGAAAGCGACTTTGAAGACCAAATCACCCCAGCTGAAAGAAAGAATGGTGAGTAGGAAATAACAGAGGTCGATGGCCGGAAAAACGCAAAACGAATCCGTAGCCGACGATAAGCACAGCAGAAGCCCGGTGTCTCTCTGATAAAACGGGGCGGATGAAGACGGCAAAGCGGTGAGAGATCGTGAAGGAACTTCTGCGCTTTAAGCTTGTGCACGATGACGTATCTTCTTCCTTAGCCTCTATCCGCCTTCGTGTCGTCCGTCTCCAGTTCCCACGACGCCCCGCGTCCGACTATCATCGTCCATATTTACGACATCATAGTCGTCCTCCTCCACCTCATCTTCCGTATCCATCTCTGATTCCACCTCCTGCCCTGTTCGCAGCGGCGTTGGAGGCGGACCTTCTTCTCGCTCTACGTCCCTCATTCTTTCATCCTGTATCTGTTCTGGACTTTGTATTCGCTCCATTTGCCCTTCGGAAACCCCCTCGCCTCCTGGTGGTGGAGTAGCTTCGGCATACGCATACGGCATCGCATAGTACCCTTCTTCCGGTGCATCTCCGGAGCTCGGACTGTACCCAGGCGGAATCCCTCCCTGCATTCCCATCATAGCATACGCCTGCATGTGCATCATTTGCGCAGCGCCCTGCGCTTGTTCTGCAGATGCGCGGGCATGCAAAGCGGCGGCGTACGCCTCTTGCTCGTGTGCACGTCTTTGTTGTTGAGCTTGCAGTCGTGCCTGGAATTGTCCTTGCGCATGTGCTTGCGATGGATCGTCGGGTGGGGCAGTGGATGGCGGAGACACCGATATAGGTTGATCCCACGTTGGTGCAACCATTCCCTCTGGCCAAGTGCCGTCTCGCAGCCACCCAGCTTGTAATATTTTCAGCTGATTAGGTTCGAAGAAAGGAATACGGATCGTCAGATATGATCTTTATACATACAGAATTGTAGAACCAATAGACCAAGAAACGGAAGAAGCTCACCACGATGTGTAACGGAAGGCGTTTACGCAATTGATTTCCGCCGACGAGACCTTTCCAGACATTTTTCAGACCTGCTCGCCAGACCTCTTCGCTCTCAACGGCACCGGACTGGCTTAATAGAGCTTCGAGCTTTATTCTGGAAGGGGATGGGGATGAAGGTTCAGGCGGAATTGGTGGAGTGATACACCACAACGCGCGCCGCATTTCAAAATATGACAGTCCAGGCGGCGGCATCCTACTGGCGTTGCTGTCCATGAGACGTTCAAAATACGATGCATTGGGGTCGAGGTGCGCCGCCCCTGCGACCGTCGCAGGGCTGGATGGAGTAATTGGCGAATTGCGTGGCGCGGGTGGCACTGGTGCGGTATCCGCGACAATGGCCTTTCCTTTGCCTTTTGAAGTGTCATGACTGCTACTGCTTGTGACACTGCTCGTTGCGACCCCCGACGAAAGTGCATTGGATGATGGAGCGCTGCTGCTGTCGTTGCTGGATTGCTGATCGTCCGTTGGAGCTGCGAGAGCTGCCGCGACGAGACGTTGGCGATAGGGAATACCTGATGCGTCAATTCGAGTGTAAATAAATCATAGAAAGAGAGTGGTACGTACTGTAGTTCGATGCGGGCGCGGGCGACGAGACTGTCGAGCTCGATGCCTTTGAGAACTGCATGGACCTTGGGGGCGGCATGGCATTGATCCTGTAGGGCAATTCCGCCGCAGTGAGTACGTGTGGCTGGATGGGGACATTTGGATCTCTAGTACGTTCTCGCTCTGCCTTGTCTTGAGCGAACTTGGGCGGCATGGACGCATCTGGCGGCGTCGTTGTGCGGCGCGATGAGAAAAAACGATGGATGATGAGAGTACTTCGGATGACCTGAGCGGGGAGGAGACGATTAAGAGGGAAGGAAGAGACGAGTGAATCGGCACGGGGGGTGTACCTCGAGTGAAGAGAAGAAGGAGAGAGGAGAAGAATTATTTCTGCTTGGACTTATTCTGTATTACATAATCGATATCTCCACATAAGAAGGAAGTCCTGCATCTCTCATCTCAAATCATAGTCTGTTCCGTTTCGTTTTGATCTCCAGTTCTCCGTCCGATTGCTTCCTGCTCGATGCAGAATATACTAGAACATTACTCCCTCGCGCTTTTACTGCTTTCTGCAATTACCTAGGACCCGATAGACCGAGTAGGCAAAAGAGGGCCGTGAAGTTACGACTGAACGGAACTGAACTGAAGAAGTCTTCGAATTGCGGGCTACTGCAGGTGACCCCTAGGTGTGAATCACACGATGACTCATCGCTTGTCTTCTGATCTCGTTGCCTTTTCCGGGCTACCCACAATTTACCATCGTGCTCCATCGCTCCACAGGTGCATTGCATATTGATCTGGCCCACTGGCATTCGTCTAGCCCACTTCCTTGTCCCCAACTCAGGGGCACCGCACCTTTTGCATATCATTTCGAGGGCACTCTCGTCTTTTCTTCGCTCGGAGGTGCGAACTCGGACACGGTCCGTCCATCCATACATACAGCTTCCGTCCGGTGTCCAGTCATCACTCACCACTAAGCTTATCTATTATCCCATCTCAGTGGACGCTATGTATAGCATTGTACTTGATATTAATGTGCATAAGAAGAAGCTTAGGAAGAAGCTTAAGGAGCGGCATCCTCACCCTGCGCTATTTAATACCTGCGCTTCCCCGCGTCGATTCCTCGGATCTTGTGCGTATCAGTCTGCTGATATAGCCACCACAGCCTATTTGAGAGAACTTTGCTTGGAATCGAGTAGATGATATCAGGAATCGACAACGTTTCTGCTGCACGCTTGCGGGTATACTCTTTATCTCTGATCCTTCCCTGACAGCTCGCGGCGTCCCAAGCGAGCGTAGATCCTGCCTCTGGTCTGGAGGAGTACTAGTGTCAGGTGAGGGGAAGAACAAAGTCTTCTCAAGGCAATACATTCGTGGAGTTCGTCGAGTTCTGTCTAATTATTATTAGGCATACATATCTCATCGCTACGTAAATATATTCCAACACCGATTCAAGCCCGAAAAGCGCGGTCTTTCAGAGGGCGACAGGCCGTCGCTCATCCGTCAGTACTAGCAGTGGAGCTCCGAAAACCGACTTCTGGTTCAATGCCCGTCCGCTCAGCACTTTGAATCTCGCGCTCATTTCTTATCTCTTGCGCTCAGCTAGCTAAGTCGTATTCACGGACGCCGCTTGTCAAATTATTGTACAGTCGCAGTTAGAAGACTTGTCTCACTGACTAACATACTGGGCAACTTCTCTGTCTACTATAAGTGGTATGTCCATGTCTATGCCCTCTTTACTCTCTCATAAACATACCCCGTTTGCTGACCGTATCACCGATTAGCCCGCAGGAACTCCCGTGGTGAGGGAACGATCAATTTCAGCTCCACAATAAATCAGTATTCAGCAACGTTTCCAGTCTCTCGAAATGTTAATGTTCCTGGCACATCCAAATAGCCGTCGTCTGGGTTGCCTCTGGGCGGGCGTTTGAGCGCAGAAACTCAAATAGTACAACTTGAAGTATCCTCACTGTGATTTCGGAATCTTCGCGGGTAGTAGGACGAATGGCACTGTAAGAGCTGTCAGCCAGCCAGCCAGCCAGACTGACTATGTATCGTACCACTCCTGCTGTATGTATTGTGAATCCGTATCCCGACGATCCAGCACCCTTCGTGTCACATCTCCGGCATCCGCACACGGTATGTTTTTCTCTCTCGGCCCGAGAGCTTCTCCAAATCTGATGGGCAGAGCTTTACTCCGTCTGTTCCCTTTCCGCAGCCACTTCCGATTCTCATATTAGCGTCAATACATACGCGTGCCTGCGTGTGTATGTATGTGTGTACGTGTGTGCTTGTTCGTATGTGTTTGTTTTCGTATATGCCGCGGTCCTGGTCCTCCCCCACACTCACTCGCGGCCTGATGGAGTCCTGAAACTCCCGTTCGGACTATACAAATATGGACTACAAATACCCGATACATAATATAATACTGTATAATATAACGTGTCTACTGCTGTACTGTACTGTACTGTACTGTACAATACGCAGAACTTCTTCTTCCATTCTATTTCCGCTTTGGTTTCCCCAGAGCCCCAGACGCATCCTTCCATTTTGGTCTCTTCAATCTGAATTGGTGTTCTTTCTCTACAGCGCCGTACCTGCGTACGTACGTACGTACGTGTGATCCGCAATGAGTGAGAGATTGCGTGTATCGAAGCCTACGTGAGTCAGCTGGGCCACCAGTTCTTGCTGAACGGAACGGGCCTCGTCATGGGGTCCTCGAGTTCATACTCCATACTCGCTGCAGTCCCACGCACCGGCTTCTTGTGGGCGCCATACAGTAAGTACATAGAACCAAGTAATTTCGTCGTGTCTTAAGAACACACGTCATGGTCACTACTACTGTGCTGTGCTGTGCTGCACTAAGTACTTCTCCACGTACGCTTTTCGTAATAATCTCTATCAATCTGATCCGACTCTTCTTCTGCATCTGGGGTCGATTCCCTGGCCCATTCGTTTCCATATGGTAATCCTTGAGGATGAGGTTGAATCTTCCAGCGCGGGAATCCCTACATTCAATCAGGTGTATATATGTAATCATGATCGTTATATCATGATGCTGTCATACCATACCACTTGAACGTTGGATAGCATTCGGCGCATCGGCGCATATGCATCCTTGCGCCTTGCACAGAAATCATCTATGTGCTCAACGTGAGTAACATCAATATCTTCCTTCCTGCAGTATAAATAGACGCACAGCCCTCTGCGCTGGACGAACTCCTGGCTCTGTTCTACTTATTTACTGTCTCCGGTTTCTCTTTCCTCCACTTCTCGTACCTCTTCGTGATCAAACCTATGCAGAGTCAAAACTCTATTTCACTATCATATCTACACAGCCTGAAGATATCAAGGCACGAGATATGCATAGTCACCTCTTTTCCTTCCCATGGACACACGTCCTTACTTTTTGCTCGAACGTTTATTTGATTTGACTTGAAAAGGGACATGCTAAGACAAAACCGAGATCGTAACAAGACGAGCCAGAAACCACGATACGTTCAGACGCTCAAAGATGGATACCACTCAGCTCATTCCATTAACGCCGCACATCGAGAAGACAGGAACACTCGTGCCCGTTGCGTCGAGGGAGAGAGTAAGATAGGGAAGAGGATTGCGAGGGATAGAGGGATGTACGAGCAACGATATAAAGAGAATGATAAAACGGAGAGTAATGCGCGGTGTAGACAATGCGTGGTTTTAAGCTATCGAACAGAACCGAATGAAGGCAAAGGGTCTTTACGAAGCCTCTTCACCTTCCGCAGCCTCCTCCTTACCGTCCGCTGGTTTCTCTGTGGCTGATTTTTCAGCTTCTAATAAATGTTACCCTATCTAAAGTAGCTCACCGTTATCCTGCATATCCGACGTCCAGAGGGTCAGGTTGTCTCGAAGAAGCTGCATGATGAGGGTGGAATCTTTGTAGCTCTCTTCCGAGAGGGTGTCAAGCTCAGCAATCGCGTCATCAAATGCCTGCTTGGCAAGATGACAAGCGCGGTCAGGGCTATTGAGAATCTCGTAGTAAAACACGGAGAAGTTGAGCGCGAGACCAAGTCGAATTGGGTGGGTGGGAGGAAGTTCGGTAACAGCAACGTCAGAAGCGGCCTTGTAGGCCTCCAACGACTTATCGGCGCTCTCTTTGCGTTTGTCGCCAGTTGCGAATTCAGCAAGATAACGATGGTAGTCACCCATCCTAAACGACGCGTTAGTGATACCAGTATAAGGTCAATGTAGATAACGCATACATCTTGTGGTAGAACACCTTTGATTCTCCGGATGCAGCTGAAGGGATGAGGTGCTTGTCAAGTACATCGAGGATATCCTCGCAAATCTTTGCAAGTTCACTCTCAATCTTCTCCCTGTAGCCCTTAATCATGGCTACTTGGGCCTCATTGCCTTTCGATTCCTCCTTCTGTTCGATGGAGGAGACAATGCGCCACGACGCACGGCGCGCACCAATCACATTCTTGTACGCCACTGAAAGCAGGTTACGCTCCTCCACAGTGAGCTCCTGGTCAGAGGACGCGACGCGCTTCATGTTGTCCACCATCTCTGCACGTGCACATATCAGTGTCGAGTCGCAGACGCGTCAACGCGTAGTGTACGGACACGGACCTTCATAGCGCTCAGCCTGCTCAGCGAGCTTGGCGAGGTAGACAGAGTCTTCACGCGATTCCGGCATCTAGACAGAAAGTAAGATACGTGGCAGCGACAAAGATAACGCGTCGGAGTACACACGGTGGTGGCTTGTTCTTAAGGATGTGAAAGTCTATAGAAAGAAGCGCGATTAGAGACGCGTGAAACGCAAAAGACGGTGGAGAACGTCTGGGACGTCGAGCGGGATGCAGAGGGCGACGAACGGACTTACTACGAGGAGAGCGTTGATGATACGAGATGGTAGTGGTTTGGAGTAAAGAGAACGAAACAATAAATGGGCAGTGGGCAGAGGGTTGGGTCGAGGGTTCCAACCAAATAAACCCAAACGCCTACGTCTGTGGCAATGCTTTCTCACGCCATCTCCATCTGCCTTTCTATTGTTGCTGCGTCAACATTGGTAACACTTGTTTTAATGACGAAAATCCTACTCGAGCTTTGCTAAGTGCAACCGTCTGCGGCCGAATTTCTTACAGCATGTAGAAGGAATGAGAATATAGCCTGCACGTTGCAAACACACCTCCTGAGAATCGATTACGAATACAATCTGACGGGGGAAACACTTCCGAATCCGACGGTCTAGATTCGATTCATCAGTTTCGTGGGAACATGATAAGCGTCAATAAATTTATTTCGGATCCTCCCGTATATATCGATAGTGCTTTGGGTGAGTAAGAGAAGCTGTTGTCCAATTGGAGGAGGAGCATGGTCTCGGTCAGCACGTAAAATGGCTGGCTGTTGTTTGAGAAAATAACGAGAATAAGCAAGATCTGTGTTGATTTCGCCTTTTTGATTATTGGAATAGGTATACGAAGATAACCAAAAACGGATACGCGTTGAGCCACGCGGATTTTCGCGTCTCGTTGCTGTGGTGTGGTATAGTATACCGCTTCATTCGCATTCGGTATTGCACTCCTTCACCTATATTTCATGCTTTTCTCCTGAAACGCGTGTCTATAGACGCCTGTAATTCCTTCTTCTCTGTCTGCCATCATCATGGCATCCAACGGAGATCCAAAAGGAATCAATCGACGTCCTTCAGCGTCGGCTGCAAACACCATCCTCCAGAGTGTCTCGGTCACAACGACCACTACACGTGTTCATCGCAGTAATGATTCTCACCACGGATTCGTAGGCGTTCATCCAACAAATTCTGGTCCTACTGGCTTTTCACCAGCAACGGCGGCTGGTTCTCCTCAGAGCAAAGCTGTCCTAGCTCTCATCAAGCGCCTCACCGCAAAGGTAAATACATTGTGTTTGTCACATTCAGAATGCGCTGAACATTGACATTGTACCTTGCAGCTCCCGTGCTACTCAGGCTTCGCGTTAACTGACTTGGAGGCGGATCGTGCGGTGCAAAACATCATTGAAACGCTCGTCGAGTTAGCAAAGCATGCGCTCGACATTATTGTTTGGAAGTTATCACAGGAACTAGAAAGTCTTGCCAGGGTGAGTTGCAATTGTAAAGGCACCATTCGTGCATCTTTCCCTTCGTTTTTGGCTGCGTCGTCGCCTTTTCTTCTCCCGCATCTTGGCCTACCGTCTGCTTGATCTCCGGGCGCTGATTATTTCTTTGATTTTAAAGCTTGAAGCTACAGGACAGCGAGCCCTCTTCATTCTTCAATCCGAGCTATTCCTATTGAAGGTCATGTCTGTCACACTTTCATGTCGCTGGCAGCATCGTAGCGCAGTGCAAAAGGTTACAGGAGAGTCCTCAAGTGATTTCCGGGAAGGAGCATCTTCGCCAACACCCGCTTCATCTTTTAACTCCCAAAACGTGAAAAGTAGCTTTGGAGGTACACGTTTCTCTACCCCTTCTCTTAGCCTCGAAGCTCCACCACTTGACGAGAATTGCGCCCGTTGGCTTGTAAGCGTGATGATCCTTCTCCTCCGACAAGCCGCCCCACGCGACGATGTTACGAAGACCTACAATAATCTCAGCTCCGATGCAGATCTATATGGGTTCGAATCGATCAATAGCGATGACGGACTACGACATGACGACGACATGCCATGGATTCCACCTTCTGATAATGACGCGGCTGCCCCGGGTCAGTTACCACACAAATCACCGTCTTTAACCTCAGTCTCTTCCAACGCTTCGTCGCCAATCCCATTAGCACGGTCGGCACTTGGGTTTCAACGAACTCCCCGCACTCTCACGATGTCTTCGCTCCCGCTGTACTCGCTCATAACTGAGTGGGCTGGAAACGTCGTATATCTACTCTCTGCTGCAAACTGGGGCGTGGTTCTCAGTAAGATTAGAGGCAAAATCCACGCCCTGGCGCGATCATCTCTGGAAGAGTCTCAAGATTACACGGATTTGCAGCTGATGCAGCATTGTGCCTTGGACAGGGGCAGATTGGTCCTTATTCTCCAAGGTAATGTCTACTTTATTGAGATGGGCACAGGCTAACAATATCCTACGAATCAGAGCTATCGTCACTACTTGTGAATATGAAGCCCGAAGCCCAGTGCGCGGTCGCGATATATCTACGTCGGGCAATCTGGAACTGGATAGAGACATTTCCTAGTGAATTCATTGAAATGTCCAATGGTCATCGCAAACTTGACGGCGCGCCGGAACGCGTCTTCGATTTGTTCGACAAGATTGAGAATGACCAAAATAAGAAGATCTTATGGCCAACAATGGCGTCTCTGCTCATTTTGAGTCACGACCGTCTAAAGCAAGTTTCACTGCAATACGAGCCTCATGTACGAAATAAGAGCTCACAAAATAAGAAGGTATGATCCAGTCATTCAAAAGTGTCCAGCTAAACATGCCTATTCTCATTGTCCCCTACTACTTAGGAACTCGCGTATATTGAGAAAGTTCAAAAGAACATAACGGCGTCTTCGAAGCTTACGGAAACTGCTCTTCTATGTCAAGGGGATCTGTTGCGCGCGGCTTCGTACGTCCCTGTTGAGCATGACGTGACTATCAGAAGTATTGCCGTGGAGATAGCCCATGAAATGAAGGTATGCAAGGAACATTACCGGTAGAGAATCCCTGAATTTCACCGTGTCTTCAGGAGCGACTATGGAAAGCGCAGGACCAACGTCCTTTCTTTGAATCAACCGAACCGATTGACGTTTCTCTTCACGCCGACCTAACTGTTGGGCTTACTCGTTTTCTATCAGAAGACGACTATTTACGGCTCATTCACGCATGTACCGAGCCTGAGCGGTCCGATGCTGTGAAATTGGTTGCAGTCAAGGCACTTATTATCCTATCACAGCAGGTATGTGGATTCACTTTTGCAACGATCGTAACGAGTTTAATCTGAGTTTATTCTAGGCGTCGAAATGGCCACATCTGAAACCAGTGAGAAACGAGCAGTTAACAGACCGCATTCGTCGAATATACCAGGTGAGTAAGAACCTCACGGATATCCTGACCTCTCTAATATTTTCGAGTAGAGTTCTGTCTCTCATTATAACGAAAAGGACGCATTGGGTGTCATGAGGCGCAGCGCTCAGCGGCCTATTATGAAGAGATTTAGTTCGGAAGCTATCAGCGAAAAGGAGCTTCTCATACTTGCCATCCTGTGTCTTTATAGATACGATGCTCTGTTCTTCCCTGTCCTAAATACGACAGAGGATGGGGTACAATGGTTCCATGATGTCTCCCAGCTCATCCGGGATCCTGGAAGTACCTCCTTACCCTTGTCGGCTCTTCGGACGTACTCTCATCAAGCGAACTGGATGCTTGAACAGCCCCCTGGAAATACGTATTTCGAAGCCGCAGGGTTTTGGCTCGGAGTTACCGTGTAAGTTCTGAGAATAACTTGTCGTTAAATGCGGATTAATGTCATCCATGTAGTCCGATTATGTTACATATTGCAGGAGTGCGCCTGCTTGATACCCGCGAAAGCTTGTTCGAGCAGAGAATGATTGTAGAGATGCTCTACTACTATATCTGCCTGTACAGAAAGGGCATTGAAGTGAGCGTCCGAGAGTCGTGCGAGTAGTTTGAAAACTGACCCCACATCAGAATGGTTTCACAGGTGATTGGGACTTCTCCAAGGGGCGTCTTCCGGAAATCATCGTCGCGGAAGTAGCCTTCCTGGTCACATTAACATCCACGGATACCGCGGTTTCGACGACTGCAGCGAAAGGCCTGAGAGAAATCGCCATTGCGGAATGTCTTCCGAACTCTCGCCGTCTGCTTGAAGAAAGCGACGAGGCCGCTAAAAGATATCCGCTTTATGAGCAACTTGGAGATCCTTCCGTTCTAATAGTTGGTAAGTCGTGTGATTAGTAAGGGGGCCTACTCTTTGTGCCTAAGCACTTTGCAGGTCGGGTCGCTCAACAGAAGCGGATTCGAAAGCTGCTGCGGTTGCTCTCGACTCCGTCCGCGATTTACGCAGCTGCCTGGCATGAATGCTACTTCCGGTGGGCTGCTCTTAGAGATTGGATGGTAAGCCGACCGCAGGCCATGTCAGAGTTCGATATCCATTCGGCCTTCAGGCCTGCCGGAGACCTGTCAATGTCATCTGAAGTGCGTACCTTTTCCCGTTTTCGCCAGTGTCATATTCTGAAGACGAGGCACTACTCAGGAACGCTTCTATCAATGGCAAAATTTGACGTTGTTTATGTCCTCATTCAGCGCTCAGTCCGTGCTCGAAGATCGAACTGAGGAAATATTATCACTTTTTCCGAATCATCAACTCGCAGATCACTTACGCGTCCTTCATGATGGAAATAACATGCTAAATGACTTCATGGCGACGACCGTTGATCTCTTAGTGTCTGACATTCCACTAGCGCGGGATACCGCGAAGGAAGCGTTGGGGTCGGAACTAAACCCGCGCTTACTCGTCAGGTTGTTCAAGCACTTAAACGAGTGAGTGATTAATCGGGGAAGAACGGTGCTATCATGCTTATGACTCTTTCCAGAATGGTCGACGATGCGGCAAGAATGAGCAATGAGACCCTAAGCTCTCAAAACGAAGAGGAGCTTTTGCTTCTTTTCTTTGAACAGGTGGACTTTGTTTCTTCTTTGTGATTCGACGTCTGACGTTGCTTGCTCCCTGTAGCTCGTTACCGTTCTCAAGCTCCTCGTCGATCGTGCAGATGCACCATCGGATGACTTCCTTACTAACCCGGACCTGAGTCACGCTCTGCTCACGTTGACCAAGTTCATGGAGAGGTTCCGAGACGGCGATCTATTGCGCTTTAAGATGAAGTTCTGCAACTTTTGTGAGGCTGCGTGCGGACGCGGGGACTCATTCGGTCTCCGGCCCGATGACTTCGTTCGCAATAATCTGCTCAATGTAATAGTTGAATGGTTCGAACCCGAGGTAAGCTTTTAAGGATGTTTCGTCTGAACTTCTGCTGATTTAATGGATGCTAAGGGAGTCGGTCATGATGACTTCCAATTAATGCGCTTGCGGCATGAAGCAAACGTCGCCGCACTGCGGACCGTAGTCAGATTACTGGAACGCCTTCGACTGCAGCCTATCGATGTTTCCGCAGGAGATGACGCCGCTCATGTCATATCCAGGCGTTATCTACGGTACCAGACTGTGCTTTTGCATGGTCTTCGATTCGATCCACTATCTGAACCTTCCGTTAGTCCTTCGTGCTTTGCTCTCAACATCACTTATACTAACCGCTTGCTCAAGATTGACGAAGATAGGAGTTCCCAGCACTCGTCTGGCCAGGTCTGTATTTATCCAAATGACGATCGCTGGACTATGTACTAAACCATACCTTGTAGCGGAAGGGAGCTAATGAGAAAGCCGGACTTCGAGATCTGATAATTAGCGGCTTGGCCCATCTGTTGTCCATGAATACCGATATTGGGCTGAAGCACTTCCTACCGCTCGGCTATGACCCAGATCCGGCCAAACGAGCTGTATTCTGTCGAGTAATTTCGCGGGTCATGGACCTTGGTGGCCGACTGGAGACGCAAAACGATCCCATGGTCGCAGGTCGACGGTCAAGAATAGGAGAGGTATGTTGAGGTACTGTCTGAATCCTACCATGAATCTCAATCTCGGTTGTTTTGATAGCTGGTGAAAAGCTGCGATGTAAATAGATCTTAATTGCGGGAAGTTCCTATACTCAACTTCTTTGCAGATGATCCTTGTATTGGCTATTTGCGAGACCTGCCCTCCGAACGAAGTTGATGTTATAATACCTGTCTTACTCAATCTCTTTGATTCAAGAGCTGCCTTGCTCGATCTCTTGAAGTTATTGATCGATCGAGAAGTGAAGACTACTGGTGAGTCGCATTATTTGTGTCGGTTCACTAGAAACTAACTTTTCTGTATAGCGAACGAGGTCAGCTTGTTCAGAGACAATTCGATGCGCATAAAGCTCGTTTGTGCCTTCGCCAGAATCCACGGTTACGATTATCTTCGCCGGCTCGTTAAACCACTACTCGACATGATGTGCCAGCCCAGACATGAAGCATCGACGTTTATTCTGGATCCTTCAAAGACAACAGAAGAAGATGTTGAAAATAACAGGCGGGCCATCAAGATTCTCGCAGAGAATTTCTTGACTTTGGTATGTGATTCTGCAAACACGATGCCATTGTGAGTGATAGCTTGCGAAGAATGAGCCTTGTCATAATGAACAAACATCTAACAGGATGCTGCGTGAGGTTTGTGCACATATATCCCAGACCGTGTACGTTCGAACTGCACTGGGACTCAAGTCTGGTATCTAACGGTGTTGACAGTGCTGAGATCTGGCCCGAGGCAAAATTTGCGGCGCTCGGGGCGTTTATCTTCCTACGGTGCGTATTCACAGTACACTGACCGGACTCTTGTCTGAAACTTATCGTTCGTAGATTCATATCACCAGCACTCGTATCGCCCGAGACGATTGACATAGAGCTTCCTGCTGATCATGTGAGAATACGTCGAGGATTGCTGGTCATTACGAAGATAATACAGAACCTTGCAAACAATGTGCGATTTGGCAAAGAAGCACATATGATGTGTTTCAACGACTTCCTGACCGAAAATATTGTTCGGGTGATGCGTTTCCTGACAGATGTCAATGTAAGCGACGGTCGCTATTGCTCATGAATAGAACTAATCCTGTTTTTCCTGCAGAAATTTAACACGTCCGTTGTCGAGGAGGATCCCAGTGAATGGCAGGGTGGAACGTTCGACGAGACTGATGCTATTGTATTGCACCGTTTCTTTGAGAAGCACGCTGATAAAGTCGGGAAAGAACTGCTCAGTCTTTCTAAGACGTCCAAAGAGAGTGATACAGCTGTAGTCGGCGGTAAGAGAGCTTGGGATACGTTGTGTGCTGCGCTTGTAGAAATGGGACAGCCTGTCGAAGTCCCTCTACTGAGCGCTTTCCATTCGTCCTCTCCGGGCACGTATCAAAACTTCATGCTTCGAAATGTGGATCGGAATACAGAACCGGTCCTGTCACTGTTTAGCGAGGTTGCGGTGAAGGTAGCTGAAATAGTCTGTCTGCTTGCGGCATGCTTATGAACTTCTATGCAGGAGGACGTCGTAATATATCTCTTACCCATATGCCAAATGGATATCGAAGTCCTGGACTTCGAGTTGCTGGTGTTCCACATATTCAAGGTAAAGTGTCGTCATCATATGATACTCACAGTTCCATTGCTGACGTTCTACAGACTACGATGAATACAGCCCACGACAATAAACAGATTGAGCTGATAGTTGATTGTACGAATTACACAACGGCGTCCGAAATACCTATGCAATGGTTTAAATTCTTCATCGAGCTAACGCCGAGTGACTTGCGCTCGCGGTTCAAAAGCGCATACATTCTAAATTGCAATTTGCCTATGCAACGCTTCCTCCGGAAACTATACAATATATGTTCAGGTTGTTAAGTTACTTTTACGTATTTTCTTCTTGCTGATGGACCTCCCAGGAATTTTCTCCGTCGAAATACGTCCCAAGCTTTCTGTGTCCGAGCTCTGTGAGGCTGTCAATTGCAATATAGCGGACTCATTGAAGACGGCGTGTAGGTGTCCACATAAATTTTCTCCAGAAGTGACTCACAGGTGCTTCTCAGATAACTTGGAACAAGAAGAAAAGGAGGTTTTTAAGGAAGTAACGCTCCGCCAGGCTCACTTGACGAAAGTTCCTGTCAACCTCGCAGTTGCTCAGTCTCATCTGCGAATTGACTCCGTGAGTTTGTGATCCCGGCAAGGTTTTCCTGTGCTGACTTCCTCATAAGGTCAAGGCGCAAAATGTCTACGCGCAATTCTCGTGCAGGACGACCGAGATCATACCCTTTGGTGATATCGGTGATATTTACAATGTAGCAACAGGTCGAGACGCAAACGAGTTCATCATCAGACGAAATCGAAACGGTGGCACGCTCTACTTTTCGTCGCCAGATCGAGATCATATAGTCAAGGTTTGATACTTCTACTGTTCTCCGGAACCTGCATCGGTCTTACCTGTCTGCCAAAGGCGATTCGTTCCGCGAAAAGCCGAATGAATTCTACTCGTGCCGTCTTCTTCGATCGCTTCTCCCGATTATCAAACATTTCCGCCGCGTTACTCAACATCGGGATGCTTAACGTACACCACGAACATCCCGACTTGCGAAGTTCTGCATATGACTTGCTTAGAGCGGTGTGCTCTTCAATTAATTTCGATACCGATAGCATGCTACCGTCATCTGGTAAAGTGTTACTATACTATACGGGGAACTCTGACTGACGGTTACAAAGGAGGTTTCATTCCTGGTGATCCAATGGCACTCATCTTAAATCTCAGTGATAAGCTATCTGTCTTTGCTCCAGAGCTGACACTTGACTTTATATCTCAAGTCGTTTTGGAGCTAGATAAGGCGACGACAGCGCAGAAAGCCCTTTGTATCAGATACAGCATCCCGTGGATAAGGAATCTGAACAGGTTTTGCGACCCAATCAGTGATCTATACGAAGTGTCAGGGGCCAGGCTGAGAGACTGTGTAAGGTTGCTTCTTGACTTGACCGTCCGGGATTCGGAGGTGAATAGACTGGTCTTCGAATGATTTCATTTCTGGATCTAACTGTCTGTCTATAGACTTGCTATATTGCCGTGCGATTGATTTGGCCAGAGGTCGGGAAGCTTGATAGCGGTGTTGTAAATGTTGTCCTGGATGAGGTAATGCGCGCAGCTGTGGATGGAGGTTTAGGCTCAGCAAGATGTGAAATAATGGCCGAAATCACTAGTCACATGTGCTCTAAGAGTGCCCGCGGACGCATTTTATCAAAGCTCCGTAAAGTAAGTATTCTATTACATCATGTTATCTGATGACTTAAAATCATCCACAGGCACTAGGCAAGACATCGACGAAACCAAGTAAGACGCTGGATAAGAATATCCACTGGAACGAGATTGCCGCTTACTCTCGACTTGCTCTTGGTACTGGTCATGCTTTTGAGCATGCTCTTCAAATCCAGCTCTTAGTGCCGGAGATTCTTCACCTCGTCACGCTCCTAGCGAGCCAAGGAGACGCAGCCATGCGTAACACCGTATATGGCCTCGCCCTCCAGCTCTTCCAGTCGTTGTATTACATGCGTACGGATGACCTGGCATTATCGTCGGAAATCCGAATTCTCTTGGGCGAACTTTCGTCATCGGAAGTCGTTCGTTTGTTTGGGCTCACGCGTTCCTCGAACACGGGTGAGTACGCGCCGTTCGACGGATATGATAGTCGAACATCGCTAGAAGGCTTATCTCGATGGCTACTGAAAGCAATAGCAGTATGCTCCGGAAATACTGGTATGAACTACATGAACTTACTTGAAAAAGCCTCAAGGTCATTCCTTTTGCAGGTCTTGCAAATGTTTGGCGGGCAAGATGGATGGGTCTTCTGACTGCAACCGCCTTTCAATTGTCGCCAAGCATCCAGCCGCGAGCGTTCATCGTAATGGGAACATTAGCATCTTCGGATGTCGATGACGATCTCCTCTATCAGATGCTCGTTGCACTACGTAGCGCGATGAAAATGGCAGACGAGTCGGATACTCAATGTGTTGTCAGCATGCTGAACTGCATCTGTAAAGTCGTCCCGTCTCTTTCGGAAAGCTCACGGTACATTGGCACATTGTTCTGGCTGGCAGTCGCATTGCTGCAGTCCAGTCATGCAGCATTCTATAAAGAGGCAAACGATCTGTTGTGCGCATGCATCCTCACTCTCCGACAGCAGAACACATTTGCCGAGAGGGGGTTCACGGCCACTTTACTCGAATCGCGGACTTGTCTTGAGGAAATTCAAGTTCAACTAGACCAATTACTCGGATTATCGTTTGATTCCGACTTCTCGTTCTCATTAGCCGCTGTCATCTTCAAGGGTATTCGTCGGCCTAATCTTCGAGAATCTGCAGTCAATGTGCTACGTTGTCTATTGACAACAGCCGCATCGACGCTACCGCAGCCATCTGCGGACGCACCAGTGCATAACGAGGTTCTAGGGTACTTCCTTGCACTCTTATCAGTTTCGACAAGCATTTCCGCATATGAACAACTCTTACATGAAGCTCAAGTAGGCGGGGACTGGCTGCCGAAGAAAGACGTGATTGATCACCTTGAGGATACGAATGACCAGCTTCCGCATATTCCTTTTGATGTATTAGGATGCCAAGATCATCAGTCTGCTCTCCTTACGATATCGTTTCTGGGTTCTATGCTCTCCAGCGCTCAAGTGGATGATGCAGAGTCACAGATGCTCTTCCTCATCATGAAGGACGCTGCGACGACCTTCCCGGAAGTCGTATCTCTTGCGTGAGTTTCAACAGTAATTTAAGACATTCTTGTATATTGATCATCTGCTCTCTTCTGTGGTAGCTATGACGGTATCCAAGACAAGATCTACGACATCTTCACAACCTCGTCAAACCCATCGGTCCTCTCCTCTGCATCAGCAGTATTCCGCATAGCAATGGAAGATGCATCTCACAACGCAATGACAAAGGGTTCTACCTCTACGTTAGGGACCTTGGACGAGGATGCAACAAACGGACAACGCCAGCTCCGCGCTCTTGAGGAAATAAACATGCAGGGCCTGGCGAATACCTTCCAATTCTTGCCTCTCAACCTTGGTCACGTCACGAAGGTATTGAATTGGTTCCCCGAATTGATAACAAAAATTATCGAGTAAACAGTGGACTCGTATTCTTTGTTTGAAACGGGTGTCTAGCACCTTTTTACTTTCCATTTTCATCACCGCAAGACTCGGAAACGCACCTCTCAATGTCTCATGTCAATGTTGTTGTCATTTCCTTTCCATTTTTTTTTGTAAGTGTCATTGTCCAAATTATTATTTACTAATTCTTCCCCTTCCACCACACGCGCGGCTGTCATTGTTTAGCTCGTCGTCCTCGGCGCTTGACTTTGTCTTTTGTCGTTACCATTCGTGTTCCTACTTTCGTCTTCACTTTCTTCAGATCGGAATCTATTTTTATTGGGCACACTGTGTCGTGCCGTGTAGCATTGTATTCAGTCCTGTTTTTACTTGTCTTTATCATCAATGTACGTCTATTGCGCGTGTGTCGTTTGTTTCCCCTGTCGTGAGTAAGAATGTATGTTATTATTGCTCACGCATCGATTCCAATACTTTTCGCGTCTTTTTTATTTGTACGTGAACTGGATGGTTCCGAGTCGTCATAAGATATCGCAACGGCATGACGCTGCGCTGCGCAGAGCGTCATCTCCGATCTCCAACTCTTTCGTGTCTAAACACCCTCTTCCTCTTCCCAGTACTCGTCTTAGGCACCCCGGTCAACTCAGCTGTTTCATCGTCCCTAGCGACCCTCAATCCCCGTCAGATAAGTAGCTAAATGACCTATTGTCTGGCTACTCTTCAAGAAACGATGACAGGATTTCTCAACCATGCATTAACAGGTTTCGTGCGCGCAGCGTCAGCTCTAGCCTTCAGCCCCCTCGTCTCCTCTGTTACAATCTCCCTCTTCGCCACTTCCCTCTTGCTAGTACCCGTCTTAGGCTCCCACTCAGCCAGCCATTCCTTCATCTTTGCCAGCGCCGCACTCTGCACCTGGCTTATCGTCGTATCTACGACTGCCGCTGCGGCGCTGAGATCGGAACAATGGAACCCATCACTGACCACGATCGGTTGAGTGTCCGTGCTAGCACGGAAATGGAAGTCTGAGGAGAGCGTTGCGTCTCTCCAGGGGTCTCGCTTCCCGTTGGCGAAGAAGAGCCGGTCCGCGGTGAGATCCCACCCGCCATAGGCTTCGTTTGTCGCGGCTACGTTCGGTGTGGGGGGTGAGCTGAAGGCTTCCGGGAACCAGTACGTGCATTGGCGCTGTGTGAGGATGAGAAGGAAATCATCGTTAGTGCTTGTACTTTGAAGTGAAAACGTAAGGGAGGTGAAGAAACCAACCTCGTCGTATGGCGGTAACACGAGCCTCGTGACGAGCGATGGCCAGTTCTCGGGTGCTCCGTCCTGGAAGAAGCCCACTTCATTGCATCTGATGAGTTTCCAAGTCAATTTTTTGACTCGTTCCCTTTTCCTGTCTCTGTACATCCAAATAAACTTACACGATCCACGTCCAAGAGCGGCCTGCGTTGTCGATGCTGGAGTGTAATACATTTAACTATGCAAGTCAACATAAGAAGCATATTCACGCACCTGGTATCAGTCCAGAACTCCTGAGTTGGGTCGTACGTGCCAAGACATGTCCTGTCCAGCAATCAAGCACATCAGCCAGGTAAAGCCCTAAAAGCTTGGTGGAAATACGTACTCTGCATCTAAATCACCACAAACTAGCAAATACAACGTCGTGAGTTAGTACAGACTTTCAACGAAAAAAGGAAAACGTACTCTCTGCATAGTACGTTTCATTCCAAAATCGTCCCCAAGCGGTGAGGGCATGGTCAAGGCCCCAACCTTTGGAGCCAGCAGAAACGCCGTCCTTCACCTCGAGAGCATCGCAGAACTCGAAGAACGTCGCTCCCGGACCGGATGTCGGTGAAAGGGATTGCCAGTCCCATAAATTGTTTCGCACTACGAAACCGTAAAGTCAACAACATACAGAAAACTCTGAAAGAGGAGAGAGATTTCACACACGCGCTCCAGCAACATCGTCCAAATGGTTCACCGCTCCCAAATCCCAATTCGCCTTCAACTTAGCAATTTCAGATTTACTCCCCCTAGTGAAGACTTGATCGATATGCGCGATTACCGCTTGGACGTCTGCGGAACAATTACTCGGCATGAATTGTCGGATGGGGTCAAAGTATTGCCAGAAGTAGATGATGGATTGCTCGACGGCGGAGGAGGCGTAGCCAGCGAAGAATACATCTGGTTTGCTATTGAAAATGTTATGATATGATTGAGAAAAGGCGAAATCGATGTAGTGCTTACTTAACCATAGTCCAGCCCGTTAACGCGCCTATTTATAGAGTGGCTATAAGTACACGCAAACAAGACTCTTATCGCCAACCTACCGCTGTAGCTGCCACCAATCAATATCCACGGTGCTTTATCGGGAGTCACCTGGTCTCCACCCGGCATCGGCAGGTCAACATTCTGCGCAAAGAAGACCAAATCGTCGACGGCCTGCTGGATAGTGTGGAACTTGAGACTCGCGACGCTCAGGTCGTCGAATGGATTTGATAATCCGTAGTAGCGATGTTCGAGGACGATGGTTGCTGCGTTTTGCTGTTGTGCGATCAATCCGTTGATGGTCCGGTTTGTTAGATACCCAGTATACGCTGCATCATACAGTATAATAATCAACTTATATACCTCGAGATTTCAAGAAGACGGCACTAGTACTCACGTGCGGCGTTTGCCTCGCCAGGTGTCATAAGCACGATCGGTCCACCAGGCTCGTAGAACTCATATGTGAACCAGAATCTCTGCTTGAACGTCCCGAGACTCGGATTATTATGATCAATCAATTGGTCAAAATAATACGTCGTATTGTACGGCGGTAGCTGTGTACCGTTTCGGGATGTCACAGGCGCGTTGGCATCCGGAATAGGTACGATGGGGATCGCTGGGTGAGGAGCAAGGTTGGCGTGCGCACGTCCATCTCGAAGACGCGTACGCGCGAGAGCTGGGGCAAAGGACGCTACGAGGAAGGCAAGGCAGCTGAGCACGAGCATGGTAACCAGTGACAATTGACACGCTGGCGCCAGAGGGAGACCACAACTACGTCCGAACCCAGCACATTTACAGCATACTTATACTTATGACTTGAGGAGTATTGTTCGCCAGCAGATCGTCTGCAGCATGCGGGTCCGGCCAAGATAAGCCTCATGAAGCGAAGAAAAATAGAACATCGAACAGCTCGTCCATACCAACCGGACCGTATTTGTCTTCTCAGGCGAGTAAGAGTTTCTTGTAGGATAGCTTCCCATCCAACCAAAACGTTTATGCTCGCATTCGACGTGGTGCTTGACATGACGGGTCCGGACGCGGCCCTACGCTGGCCCGTTGATGATGATGCGGTTGTGAATGCAATACCAAAAGCATGCAGCTAGGAAGGCGCAACCACATGGAACGAAGAAATCACAGCATTCGGGAACATTTCATCACGAAACCAGAGCGTGTGTATGATAAGCGACCACAAGGAATGCCATACAGAGACACTGCATATTTCAAATTCTATGGTGCACGTGCACGATGGGGACAGAAGCGAAAACGGCCGTCGATCATCAACAGATCAACTTTTGATCGACGTACAATCGACGTACAATCGACGTACAATCGACGTACAATCGACGTGTGTGTACATACTATCGTGTGACCCCTCTTTACAAGTTACCCCTCTTTACAAATCGCAGTTTCTCTACCTTCCACTTTTCCGATTGTCCTCAAAAAGTTCATGCAAGTGTGTTCTCACATAGAAACGTGCTCTGCAAAGTTTCAGGGGAATTGGTTGAGTATTTCATTTTAAATTACACAAGTTATAAATTATGTGTTAGTTAGTGAATGTGGATCCTCTCAAAAAAATTCATTGCACATGCACTTTATCATTCTGGTCAATTGTATGCACTTCTGGCACTGAATTATGTATATATATATATATCTGCTAGACTGATTGTATATTATCCTGAGTTATTATTGAAGAGTGTCTGTTGGGAGGTGACACAAAAGTGACAAAACGTGATGTTGGAGTGGTGATTGTGCCGAGGTGCTGCGCGTGTGAAATCTGTGACACAGTGTGACAGATTTTGTAAAAGAGGGGTTCCCTACACAATTCAAAACAACAAAAATCCCCAGAAAAAATTTCTGAGCACATAGCAATGTAAAGCATGCATTTGCGACTGCGCGACTTTTTTTTTGAGCTAAAAATATGGCATTGTGAGCATACAGGCGAGAATTGTAAAGAGGGGTTCTATGATAGTAATGCGCAACGCAACAATGAATGTTCAACCTGTGTTGCCCGTATGCATGTACATCATAAAACGTACATTAATCAGTCAGCGGAGACTGCTAGGATAAATGTAGACAAGCACAGATCATTGTTCTACTCATCGAGCCCCAACGCCTAGCATTTCGATCTACGCCCTCGAGTTCAATGTTGTTGTGTAAACGACGGCTCCCGGGACAATCTCCTCAAGAGCCTCAATGTCGAGTGCGTATGGTGAACGAATATCGACCTTCCTGAGAGGTGCTCCAAGTTCAACTATTTTACGAAGCATCCCATAAATCTCCTTGCTCCCCTGCACGATATTCCAAAGTTTCATCTGTAACGACCTGAGATTCTCTAACCCCATCTCCAGCCCTCCAAAAGTTCTACGTCACCGCAATAAAACCGTGTGTCCAAGGCTAGACTCTGAATACTGTGCAAACACCTGGGCAAATCACCGAATGATATCACTGCCGCCGCGTTCACATCGACTCCCCGTTTGATGGCGAAAGTGAGGGAGGTCACTGATTTAAGGTCAGGGAACGCCAGATGTAACCACTGTTCTATGTCAAATGAATCACCCTCAAAGGCAAGCTCCACGCGAATATCCTGAACTTTCGGAAGCTTTATAGCTCTGGCTATTGCACTGAAGTAGTCATGGGTGGTGAAGCAGACTCCCCGATATTCGTCATTTGAGTAATCCGGGACGAAGTGTGATTCCCAGTTTGAAATAGAAAATATCTTGACATTTGGGAGTTCTACCTCAATCAGGCTGTTGGGCCTGTAGTAGTCGAACGCCACGTCCAGGTATAAGGCATAGAGTGAGATCGCGGGTTGAAGAAAGTTCGTCAACCTTGTTAGAAATAGTCTATCAGAGTCGGGATCAATGTCGCGTGCTCGGTGTTTCGAGTAGCTCGGTACGAAGTACGTTAACGTTCTCAATGACTCGTATCGAACTGCCCCGGGATCCGGTATAGTTCCTCCTAGAGTAACGTCTTCTGCACACGGAAACGTCCAGCCCGGGGATATCCAAGGATATGACCGCTCGTTATGCCCATGGATTATTAATGTCTTCACTACAGGAAAGGACAGAGAAGGAAGTAAGCTGAGATGCTCAGAATCTTCAACATCTAAGTATAAAGACTGCCATCGATCGCTAAATTGCAAGGCGCAACGGACAACCTCCACCGTCTCGGCAGAACACCCAAAGCTGACGTTAAGGAGCCGATTTTGACTTCGTTGCAGAAAAAGCGAAAGAGCCTGATTCCCGCAAAATTTAAGGTCAAGAAATGTCCAGACCTCCGCAAACGCAAGGACATTCTCCCGAAAGCGTTTGGAAACCAACGAGATGTCACGAATGATCATACGAGAACCGAAAAATTGGTTGTCGTAAAGGTCGAGAAGTTGCTTGAAAACGTGAAGAAGTATTTCGTTCGGAAGAGAGGTCAACCCGTGGTGTCGAGTCGCAGGTAGTAGTTCCTCGCAGTGATTCTCAATGAACATATCCAGGCTCTCCTTTAATCGACTCATATCCTTGCTGAGACTTTTCAGGGTCTGTATCTCGTCCACGCGCGTTCGTGTGTTTTCCAAGGATGACTCGACACCACTGAGAAGCAAGTCAGTCAGCAAGGCAGGAATGAAACGAAGTAAAGACAATGAACCTGCTGGGGTTGGTGAACATGGCTCCAGACCAGAGCTTGGCTGGATCCCTTCCAATGTTTCCTCCGTCGTCCATCAGTTTGCGCACGCACTGCTCAAGGATGGCTAGAGCTTTCGGATGGAAGCAGAACTCGCCAGAGTTTGTCGAAGGCATGGTGCAATTCCGTGAACGCGAAATATACGGTACTGAGACGAGTGATGGTGGAGAACAAGGTGAGGCGCTGGCATGGACTGTGAGTCAAGCCTCGCTCGAGTCACTCCCGAGGAACCATACTCCGAAAGTGGCGCCGTTTCAATCATCGCGGCAGTAGTGTAGCACTTTTTGACGAAGGCTGCCACACGGATTTCCCATCTTCATCTAATCTACGGACGAACTGTGCGAGGATAGTCAAGTCCCTGGGACGGAAGCAAAATTTCAGGATCTGGGATCATGGCAGTCATTTCTTGAGGGTGGTGTCTAGAGCTAATGAATACAGGACAGGTTTCCTTTATATGGAAACTAGTACTACTCCCAGGGACCTAGAATGTTGAACCGATTTTGCTGCATGGATTACAACATGCTAATACATTACCGACACAAAAGTAATACTGATACTGCAAGGCGCTGTAGTGAACCCATGGAAACACAGGATAAGCGAGTCGCTTTAGGATGACAATACCAGAACCTACGTCTCATCGTCACTTTATAGTTGTTTTATGTCATGGCATTCTACGGAATAGTACTTCCAGTAATTCGCGAATGAATATTTTGGACGTTCCATCTTGCTGTATTTATCCGAGGAGCGAGAGGAAAAGAGGACACAAAGGAAGAAAAGAAAAGCTAGGTGCATAAAATACAAACGAAAGCAAAGCTGCTTCTTTATGACGCTCCAATTTTTGATTCCCAATGTCCATTCTTAATCTTTTCATCGACTCCACCTGGCCTGATCTCCCATATTTTGAGGTCTAAAACCCCGACTCAACGCCGATCCTGACCAAGGTAGTGCCGTCCATTCAGAGCTGGCCCAGCATCATTTGGACCGGCCACACCGCCGAAGTTCCCCGAGCCACCCGCTGAACGTACAGAAGAAGACGCAGAGGAAGACGAACCAGCGCCATTATTCCCATTCCGGAAGAACAACGCGCTCGCGTAATGCTCTGCAACACTCAAGGTATTCTTCAAACTCCTCCTGACGCTCCTTCCACGATTATTGATATCTGCCAGCGAGTCTTCCTGTATAATTCCAGCTTGGGATGTGCCGGCACCGGCACTTGTCCCCGACGATCCAGCCAAAGCGGAGTGTACGGACTCTTGCAATTCCCTTGTAGTGGGCGAGGATGATAGGTAAGGGATCGGCGACGATGGATCGTGATGATGTTGCGTTGGGACAGGACGCGCAAGGGAAAGAGAGCCGAAATCACGCGAAGCGGCCCCGCGATGAAGTGAATTGGATGTATCGACGAGAACGCTAGATTGCCGATCCCTCCCCGCCGCCGTCCTCTCCATCTGCAACACAGTGTCTGATCCGTTCAGACTTAGATACTCGCTCTTCATCCGGGAGGACTCCCCGTTTACAAATGGTACCCACTGCGACTGCTGCTGATTCCGCACGGTACTCGGCCCTGGTTCTCCTCCTCCGAACCCGGCACCATTAAAATAATCGATACTACCGCTACCTCCTCTCCCATGCCCAATCTCTGCATATACCAAGTCAGGTGTATACACGTCTCCGCGAGAAGAAGTCAATACCGCATCCGACGATGACTGACCTGCAGCATTGTAATTCCTAAAGAACCCAGCACCATTAGAGGCCGATGTTCTGTTCGTCCCAGAGCTCCGAGCCGAACGGTTGGACGCGCCATCACTTGCACTCGAGTTGTGTCGGTGGAAGGCCGGCACAGAGTACGCATTCTGTCGAGACGCATACGGTGTGATTCGTGGCGAGGGCGTGGGCGCTTCTACAATCAGATCCTGTCCAAAAACATGTGTCCTTGAACCGCTCGGCGCTGACGCAGCATGTCCTGACGGCAGATGCGTAGGGCTGGGTGTCGTAGCAACCGAACTCGGATTAACGTCCTCGACAATTAATGGTCCCGCATCAGTCGTCTGCGTCCTGTCAATTATGGTCCGGGCTGGATGTCCACGGACAGTCATCACAGTCGACGGAACCAGACTCGTTCGGCCATAATCATGGCTCTCAAAAACTTCGTCAGTCGTAATCCCGATTCCATGCGGAGTTACTCTTGAAGAATCGTAATGTTCTCGAGTGTAAGGAATCCGAGGCGTTCGTGCCGGATCACTTGAACTGGCCATTGCATGATCGTCGTTGGTTCTTTCTTGGTCACTAGAGCTGGGGAATTCCTCCTCCTCTTCTTCTTCATAGTAATCTGAATCGTTGTCTCCTGTGTTGGCTTCCGCTTGAACGTGAGCCATGAGTTCGGCAAGGTACAGTCGTAGATTCTCCACTCCTTTTCCGGAGTAAACGCAGAAAGCTGCTCTTTGATTCGTATTAAATTCCTGAGATAAGAAGGCATGTGAGCACCAAGCAAGGTCTTATCAAAAAGGCACCGAACGAACCCTCGGAGGAGACCGACAGAATTGCTGCAATTCCGCTCGCCTAAATGCAGGTATACCAGTCAAGCTGAGGTGAGTAAGCTTCGTCACTCGCTGTAATAGGAAATGAATCGCTAAGACGGTTATGTGTTCGCAGTATGAGAGATGTATCCTTTCTAAAGTTGCATGTCGGTCCGCCAACGCGAATATGGCTTGATCTGTAAGATTGGTTACCCGCACTAGGCCGATGCGACGTAACTTCGGTAACCCGGAGAGCTCGAATACGGACAGGTCCGTAAGCAAAGGGCAACCTTGATGGAATATTAGATGAAAGTCATAAGGAGAACAAAGGAAACCTACATGCTAGGTCAATGTAACGCAATCGAGTGCAAGAACGTGACAAGGAGCGAATCGACCTATCCGTGATTGATGACGCATGCCCAAGCTGCAAATAATGCAAATGCTTTCCAAGCTTGCAAATGCTCTCAACGGCCGCATCCGTCAACAACGAGCACTTCGAAAGACACAAGTTCTTCAACTTCGGTGCGACTGATATAATGCCCGCAATGGCCTCATCTGTAATCAGTGCACAGGCAGTCAAATCCAACATCCGCAAGGTCTCGCACATGCGATTCAGTTGCAGTGGCGGAAGTATTTCGCTCAGAATCGGTATCGAGTTCGGGAATGGCTGGACATTAAATTGCGTCTCAGCTGGTCCCGATTGCGGGGTAGTAGGGAATGCAAGATCAGTCAACTCGGCACAATGCGCCAGTCTAACCTCTCTAAAATGAGTGAGATATGTCCAGACGTCTCGTACGGCCTCGTTGGTGATTTCTGGGCAACCTTGCAAATCAATCTCCAGGAGAAGCGGACATTGCTTGGCGAGTGCCGAAACAGCTGCATTCGTGATATTCTTGACATTGCTAAGTTTGATACGCCGAAGCAAGGGACAGTGCTTCGCAACTGCAAGAACTCCTTCGTCCGTAATGTTCTTGCATCCACCTAGATTCAGACCCTGTAACTTCGTGGCGGACTGGGCAAGAGCGATAATAGGCCTGTCCGTGCACGATGTGATATTGGTCAAGTCAATCGCAACCAGGGATGTGCACTGCGGCAGGACGCGCAATAGAGCCTCGTCGGAGAGCTCGACGCAGTTGACGAGCGTCAGCCGTTCGAGTTTGGAACATTTGGCGAGGCGGACGAAAAGCGAGTCGGTGAGATCCCTTGATAGATAGAGGAAGTTGAGTCTGCGAATAAAGCGCGCATAGTCGAACATTCGCTCCTCTGAGCCGATGACCTGGAGCATCTGAATGAAGCGACTGAAATCCGAAAAGTTGGGCCGATGCCAGAGCAGCTCGACGGCACATTCGCACCACTCCCGGGACACCAAGAGTGCACTGTAGAGATCTCTTACAGAGTGTACCAGTCTCAAAATATGAATGAGTATCTCTGGTGGCAAATATGACGCTGGGGAGGTAGCGGGTGTTTGGGGACGGCAACCGCGTGTAGATGCAGATGACCATTGAGCGGGTGCGACATCGTTGGGATAGTACTGGTACACAGAGAATGAAGATTCCTTGATGACTTCGTCGTCGTCGTTATCCGAGAGAGAGGTGGTCGAGTTGTTGGGCGAGTGGGAGTACATGGCAGGGGCAGGATGAGCTGTGTTGTGAATGAGGAGAGACGTGCAGATACACACGCTGCATGATGCCAGATTTAGTAATCCACTCACTCGGATTGCCGAGTGGCGTGCCATCCATCCATCCATTGGCATTGGTATGCATATTTTGTTTTGTTTCACAACACGCCTCTCCTCATGTTTGCGTCTTCTTGAAATAATAGGAACCTACTCATAATGTCCTCGTCAGCCTCATCATCCAGCGACGGAAAACGTTCTTATGCAAGCATGCCATCACAATCTGATGGCATTCCCGTCACTCCAGCCGTCCTCAGAGGCATATTCGCATCTTCACGAACCGCGATGGAAGAACGATCCATCTCGCGCATTGCATTCTTCAGGTAACTGTCCGATGGATCTACACATGTCGTAAAGGAGTCTGATCTATGATACACTTTGTATTCTCATGTGCTTCTTGTAAAGATTTGCGGGTTTTGTGCTGAGCTGTATCGGCATCAGCCTTATCGCATGGCGTGGTCGTGGCGTTAAATCGGGCGCAGCTCTTCTAGGAGTCGTATGATGCTGAGCAATCCATCGTGTTTGTAACGTAAAAGTGGGTAGTCTTTCATGTACTATAAATGTGAATCGGAATATATTTACATTGGGCCAGATCATTCATGTCGTTTACATTCTATCTGCTCAATGCTCGTGGCAATGTGTCACACGAATTTACGACGGCGATGATGTGCTCACCAGACGAGTATGTCTTGGGATGGGATATGATTAAGTCGCTGGCTTTTTAGATCAGCTCGTAGCAGTTAAGTACGGCAAATTGTTAAAGTAGTGGAAATCTTAAATTACACATTCGGAACCTTAGAGATATCCTCGCGTAACAGGAAGCTAATTCCTGTTTCGGGGCCAGTCAGCAATGCCCATACCCGACAAAAGAGAGAAAAACTCTCCCTCTGAACAAACCGCGAGGAAGCTTGCTTCCGGAATGATCTCCTTCAACTCCTGCAAGTTGAAATGATACCTCGAGTGAATGACCACCCAAACGCGCAACGGAACTAGCTATGCCTCTCAAGAGAATGCGGAGATCGATGGACTAAGGAATCTTGTCAGGCCCTCCAAATTTGTTTCATGACATTCGTCCCAGGCGAAGCTGAGCTTCCGCAATGAATTGTAGCAGAATTCTCTAGGTCGCCGATCATTTCGGCATCTTCTACTCGAGGGAACTTCCGTTTAGGGTATTCCAGAGAGCGGTCTTCAATCAAGATATGTCTGGATTTTGAGACTTCGAACGGAAGGGAAGGAAGTTGGCGATCTGTGGCTCAAGTGATTTTCGCTAAAGGACCGGCGACGCGAAATTTTTGTGTACAGTATTGCCGGCGATCACAGAATGTCAGAGCACGCTGGAGAATCTCATCCAAGGCCTTGGAATACTTGAAGCGTACTGACAATGGTCCGTCTTTGGCCTGATCAAGAAACGTGTTCAGATGCTCAACTGTTTGGAGCTTGGTAAGAGAGATGTACGTCCACACCTCTGTGAACGCGAGGACCATTCGTCGAAAACGCGTCGAAACCAAAGATAGTTCACGGATGATTAGGCGAGACCCATGGAATGCATACTTGTAAAGCCCGAGGAGATGCCTGAAAATTAGGAGAAGTATCTCGTTTGGAAGCAGGACTATACCACGCTGACGCGTAGTTGATGGAGCGCTTCGCGTCGTGGTCGAATGATCGCATCCAGCTTGTCTGTCAGTCAGAAGATGTGGGTCCCTTTTCAAGGCGTGCAAGTTGTCCAGAAGTATTCGCTGCTCTTCGGACGTAAGGTCGTGGAATCTAGCCCCAAAAGCGAGTCGTAAAGACTCGGTGAGACGTACAAACTACTCTAACGGACCTGGAATGTATATAATCAGACAATAATTTCGTTGAATCCCCTTCAACCTTCACTTTATCATCTGCTAATTTGCGCAAGACCTCTTCGAACATCGGCAAAACGGTCGGAAGAATGGGAGAGCTAGAATTCGTCGAAGTCATAAAAGTAAGGAATCGTAGAAATTACATGGCCCAGAGGATTGAAATTGGAATGCAGGCCGTTTGTTTAGAGCCTTCTCGAGTGAGCCTTTTCGAGGGCGCGACGTTCCACTGGGACAGCAATCTTTGACTCTGATCACAGAAAAGTCGGATTAGATCAAACTTACTACACACCCTATCGGTACAGAAAAACTTGAAAGTCATTCTAGTTACCTAACATCTATCATAACCTGGCTCTGACTTTGTATCTTCTAAGTACGGTAGGCAATGTAAGGACAAATCGTAATATTCAATCAAAATGCTGAATAACTTCTATCAATGATCTGACAATGGAGATTAGTCTAAGTAGTGGAAATGCATAGCTGTCTATCGAGATGCAGGGATACAAAGGAATAGTTATGAAAACTATAAGTCAAACCAGAACTGAGATGATGTCTCAGAATACAATAAACGATAGGAAGAGTATGTTCTATGTGTTCTTAGTACTTCGCGCACTCTCTTCGGAAGAATTTTCTTTGACGATCTCTAATGATTCTCGGACGTACTGTGCAGCTTCGTCACGCTCAAAACTACCAAACGAAATTTCAAAAGGGAGTATCATGAAGACATTGGGTAGGAAGACTTACCCATATTTAATACCCTTGACGGTCATATCCGGCTCACGAAAAGCAAACGGATTCACGTCATTCATCTTGAGATTTGCAAGCGAGTGATTGACAAAACGATGTGAGACCTCGTCCGAGCGGATAGCATAGATCATGTCGAGGCGCTTTGCATCATCTGGAAGGCGCCAGTAATCCTTTGCGATTTCTGGAGCAGGCTGGTCCGCCCATTCCGGGAAGCGGCCGTTCTCTAAGTCGGATATGAGAGCCGTGCTAGACATTGGCAGAAGGTGAGCTTTCAGTACTATCATTGGTAATGTTGTTGGAGTAGAAAGACGTACTATGTCTTTACTGCCTCTTCTTCCAAATACCCAACGAAGCGATGACAAACACGAGGTGACACTAGATATGATAAGACTTGATAGCTTAATGTGAGCGAAAGCAGTGGGTCACTTCGAAGCATGAGACTTACAGAACAGGTTGTAGAATACTCCTTGTGCTCCCAATATCAACGCGCGCATGAAGACTCCAGGCTTCCTTATAGCGAGGAAACTCATAAGGTGCATACGCTCATTCTCCGCCTCCTCGAGAAGTGTGTGGATCCATCCAGCATCGCGTCTCTGGTAATATAATTGAAAATATCTCCATCAACGGGAAAGGGTAAGAAGTCTGAGGTGATTTACCAAGAGTCGTAAACTGTGAAGGTGTCTAACAGTTGCCGCGACCATTCCTGGAATACCTGCGATGGTTTCCAAAAACATACAACGCTATGACAGGTGCAAGTCGGCAAATGAGACCGAATACCGATAGGTATTGCTCGCTCACGTTCATCCACCCTACTTCAGTCATGACGTACCCTTCCTTCCTCAGTTCCTCGACGGTCATGTTCGTACCCAGTGGGAGAGGTTTATGCTTATATCCCGAGACTAGATCGAACATTTTTCTAATTCAATAACGGTTTTAGAAGCTGATCACAAATAGTTCAACAGAGACGTACCTGGCAAGCCGAACGAGACCGCTCGCCATTTTATCGGATAGAGTAACTTCACGGTGATGGACGGTCGGCTGTCGACGTATGACATTCGAGGAATAACGTAAGGACCATGCAAAGAGAATCATCATAAGTAAACTCCGAGATTAGTAGGATAAGAAAACGAAATGGCGGTACTTGAACGGCTTTTAGCTCTTCCTGCGTGTATACGGGTCGGTAGAGGACCCAGTCACCGATGCCCTGTATATATGAGTCGTCGACTGGAGCTTTGGTCGTGACGGCACTGGTGGTATCGGCGTAGTGCGGGCCTTCCGTACCCTTCACAGCTGACTCCTCAATGCGTGTGCTAGTGAGGGGTTCTTGAGCTGAACTTGCAGTAGTGATGGATCGGTTCTGGAGGGTAGTCGAAATAGTGAAAGCACAGAGAGATGGTAAAGAGGGACGGATGTAAGAAGATCGGGCAGAATGAACGAGAGTACGAGTGAGCCTGGAGGGAACAGAAACAGCGCGATACATTGTAGATACTTGGAAGAGCGGTCTAGAGGGTGCGATACGAATGTGATATAAGTAATATCTCTGAAAACTAGGAAGCTCCCGAGGACTTCCGATTGTCCTGAAACATTAGCACAAGCCGCTGAAATTTACACCGCATCATCAAAGCGCGGAACGATTCGTTGGCCTGGCTAGCCTTAATTGGCTGCATGAAGGTTGAGAACACTTGGTTGGGGAGGTGGAGCATTCTTAGGTTAGCTATTATTGGCATTGTATGAGAAGCAACCAGATCTATACCCATATTTATAGTAGTATGACATACCATACATATACACCTTCTCAACCGTAACCAAACATAAAATGAAGATAAGATGCGTACGTCAGATCCCTCGTCTACTGATATCCAAAGAAATCGAGAAGCTGATCGTGGAAAACTTTCAATGCCTTCTTCATGGTGTCGTGCTAGAAGCAATCAACCGGCTCAGCATGTAGCGTAGACAGATAAACAGGAGGTGTATACGGAAAGACTGACCTCAGCATGACTGAAAGCAATTCGGAAGTGACCCTCAGCCTCTTGTGGGACGTCCTCGGTAGCGGCAAATATCCATCCCGGACCGATAAGCACACCCGCATCCGCAATCTTTTCCCAGAGCCTCACCTCCATAGTGGTTTTGTCCTCGGGTGCGGAGAAAGACGGGAGATTCTCGAAATGGATCTTAATCTGTGGCCGGCACGTGAGTAGTATATTTTTAGCATCGAGGAAGAAGAGAGGTGATACTGAAACTCACCCAGACAAACATTCCGGAGGTCGGAGCAACGAAGCTAAATAGCGGTTTATCACCGAACGGAAAGTCCTGCTTCTCCGAAACGGCATTATTTATAGCTCTTCCTGAATGTGGACGAGGTCGAGCGACAAATGCGGTGCATCCTGCCCAGGTGCCTTGGGCCATGTATACGCTCCGCACGTCGAACAGCGAAAGCAGCTCATCAAGGAAGAAATCCCTCCGTCGAGAATACTCCGAACGAAGACCTTTCAGCCAACGGATATATCCCTCAAAGCCCCATTGCTTCGTGAGGAGCTGAGTGATAACCGACTGACCGAAGCCGCATGGAGCCTGGGTAGAAGTCTCACCTTGCCGTTCTAGACGCTCAGAAAACCGCTCGTTACATGTGAACCAGCCAAGACGTGATCCAGGTGCGATGGTTTTTGAGAAACTATCCAGACGGATGACGCGTCCTTGGTAGTCAAATTTGAGATACGAAGGCGCCAACGATGCGATGTAGTCGGAGATCTCATCCTTGGACTTTGACGATGAGGCGGAACTTCGGATGTCGCGAGGTACGTAAGGTCCTTCCTGTAAGAAATAGTACGGGTCGTCCTCGACGATAATAATATCTTATTGTCATTGTCAGTTAGATCATTGATTCGATGAGCGTGAGAGGTACACTCACCGAACTCTACACAAATATTATAAATTTCTTTCTTTCTAGTCGCGCCCATGGTCTTAATAACAATTAGCACTTGCAATTAAAATCTGAGAGGCGTTACCAACAGCACCGGTTGGGTTCTGGCCAACGGGCACAGTATACATGACATGGGGCCTCTTTGCTCCACGAGCCTCTTCATCCCATTCGGACAAAACTTTCCGCAGATCATCGCTTCGCATGCCTTCATTATCGATCTTAATTGCGACGGGTCTAATGCCGTATGGTTTTGCAGATGCCATTGCTGAGGGATAAGTCCATTCTTCCGTTAGGAACATTTCTCCAGGATTGCATAGCGTCTGGAAAGCCTTTCCCCACGCGTCCGTATTTCCCGCATGGACAAACGTGGTAAAGTCCGAATACTGAGGTTGATACACACGCTCGGTGAATTCACGCATGAATTTCTGGAGCGGAACAAGCCCCTGAGCAGTACCGTACTGAAGAGCGACGTCGAGCGAGATGGCCTCAGAAGAATCTGGGTCCGCGTACTTCGGAATCGACAAGTGCTCCGTGCGCTCTTTCTTGCTGGATGAAAAGAGCTTCCAGAACCACGATAAACCGGAATCATCCTTGGCGGGCGGTGCAAGAGAAAAGGAGTCGGCGACGAGCGTTTCGGCGGACAGCGTCGAAAGCGGGAAGTACGCTGGAGAAGGCATGCCGCCAGCAAGACTCAGGATTCCCGGCTTGCCAAAGTACCTCGCAAGATTTTTTAGGGGCGACGGCTGCCTGGACTTTGAGATCTCCGAAAGATGATGAGAAAGGTCTACTGCCTTTGGAAGTTTTTCGTTCATGTCGGCCATTCTGTTGAGCTACGAACTACGCGCACAAGAAATCACCGAAGGTCTCTCGTGTCACCTTTCGAGATGCGAAAGAGAGAGAGAGAGGGGGGGGGGGGGGACACGAGGGGAGGGCGATAACACCCACCCGTTATACCTTAGGCTCGTGAGTAAGCAAGCGCATATGAAGAACTGCCTCCGTAGCAAAAGATAGATAACGTGCAAATCGGGCCGACGCCATTTGATACGCATTGTTTTCGTTCAAGATTGCAGCGGGCTCGACGAACAACGCATCAAAAATGACCGACATGGATCTACAACGCGTATGTTAATCCTTGGTGGCCGTCAATGGAAGTTGAGTGTAAGTTTATGGCTGATTGGCATTGCGTGCTTCACGTCGAAGTTGACGCTTTCGGGAAATGCCGGGGTAGGGGATTTTATGTAATGAGAGTACTTTGTAATCATGAGAACCGGAAGTCCTTTCGTCATGCGGGTTATTTCCACTTTCTAGCCTCTATACTCTCAACTGGAAGTTCTGTAATCGTGTTTACTATGAGAACAACCATTGAAGATGTATGAATCTCAGCTTAATCGATCTTGGCCTGATACGGTTCCTCTTGCTACGGTGCTCAGGGCCGGTTCAGTCATTTCTGGGAGCAATTCGTCTGAAAACAAGGCAGCCAATCCGAATGGACTTGCGGACATTCTGCACTCTCGGCTTGAGCAATTTGATACTATAATTGATGATGTATCTCGCACGCGCTCACTAGATCTGCAAAGTCTGCAGCTAGACACCGCTTGCGCGTCACTTTATGTGCTCGAGCGTGTACACTCTCTTCTCGTGGAACATGAGGCACAGCATAGCAATGACAGCGCTGTTTCGCTTCCAATAGGCTCAAAGGACATGGCGCAGATACGGACGCATACTTCTGTGGTATTCAATTGGGGGACTGAGCTCCTTATGTCGCGTATCTTACCGTCATTGCCTGATAAACCGATGCTTGTGCCTGCTATACCGCCGGGTGCACAGATCATCGACCTTACGGCTACTCATGAGAACTACACGCTTCTCCTTGACATTGCGTCTCGTTTGTTGAGTATCATACTTCCCGAAGGCCCACAAAGCCCTTCTTCGACTACCTTTGTTGCGATGACAATTTGGAGTCGTGGGTTTACAGATCTGCTCAAAACATGCATCTTTCTTGCATGGTTGCCTTCTGATGTGCGCGGTGACGTCTCTCCCGTTCTGGATGTCAAGCCGTATATCTCATCCCTTCTTAACGCGTGAGTGTAGTTGTTTGTGTCTACAAGTGGTCACAAATTAATATACTTGAACAGCTCTTCGCCAGCTCAGTCTATCACTGCTCTCGGTTCGATCATGAGAAAGATGCAGAAACCTTTGTATGTGCGCAAAATATGCAAAATGCTGTCTACGGAGCAGCTTCTTCGTCCGGCTGGCATCGCTGGTCTCCTTTCCTCTGTCTTTGGAGAGGATCTATCTTCGACAGAAGCCGCACTCGAGAAATTGCAGTCAACTTCCAATGTCCTTAATACTTTACCTTCTCACATGTCCCCAGAGGTATGTCTGCATTGGTAAAAGGACTGTATTTTTACTTAAATCTATGTCGAATTCACAATTTGAAGGAGTATTATCCGATAATCATCCCCCGTCTTCTACAACTACTGAGTCCTTCGACGAACAAGACGATCCCGCCATCTCATCGTCGTGCCGCATCTTTTGCACTCTCACGGATGCTTACGCGCGCAGCGACGCGGACGGCGCGTCGAGGACGGACATTCGGCGAGACGTTGTTGGTTGGTGTCTATTGGACTCCTTCAAGCCTGTTCATCGCTCGGAGTCGAATAACGGCATCATAGCCGAGGTTACTTCCACCGAATCGACAGATGCAGAACCCGCTGGAGGAGCTTCCAAGGCTCGATCGATAGCAGCCAATGCACTTGTCCTCTCGCCATCTCAAGCTATACCTACTCTATCTATCATCTTCCTGAACACCGACCCATCTCCAGAGCTCATAGATGTACTTCTTACACCCATTGCGGCTCGATTATACACTCTACTCGAAAATCTTCTAGTAAGCAAGACTGCCGATCCAATGATGCGTGAGACCGTCGAGGGTCTGTTAGGAATTTGGACTCGAACGGCGGGCAAGGAAGAAATTGTTGGAGCTTTATGGGAAGTGGTTGAAGGACGGGGAGGGGAATGGGACGTCGATGATGCTGGCGAACTACGTGTCTTTGAGAGGTCAACATCATTGCCTTCGCTCACCTTAGCTCAGCTTGCAGATCTACAGGAGGGCAAGCTCGTCAGTGAGGAAAGTGAAGAGGCCAACCCTCTTAACCTGCATCCTCACCCTCTGTATTTCGCACAATTCGTGAAGTCAATAAAGAAGCAAGACATTGCCTCTGAACTCTACCTTCGTATCCTCGATGCACATGTCAAGCTAGATGACAATGATGACCCCTTACGGTACGTCGACAAGGTCTCCTTGCACAGGTACGATGGTAAACGGAGACGACTCACTGATACCCTCCTCCAGAAAATTACTCCTCTTCAAGCTCAGCATGCAAATCTCCTCCCAGGTCGGCTCAGACGCAGCAGCTGGCAGCCCACTGCGTCGTCCTGACGTGACTCGTACGTTGATGTTTATCAAGATGTCCTTGGACCAGGACGTCGTGTTGCGCGAGTTTAGGACCAATAGTGATAGCCAGGGAAAGCTGTCAAGGGAGAGCTTGAAATTTATTTCTGATGAGAGCGAAAGTGAGGAGAGCGACGGGGATAGTGATGATGAAGATCTCGCGCCTGGCCTAGAAGGTGTCGGCAAGCGTGAGCATTTGAGCATGACGGCGGTGAATCTGTTACTCGCTCTTCTCCAAGGTAAGGAATATGCGCAGATATGCAAGGGCTTTGATTCTGAAGGCGGTGTCCAGAAAATCCTGACTTATCGCCAAAGACCGAGCCTCTCCTTAACGAAATCTACTCGCAACTCGAGCCGTTAGCTAATTCTGCCTCTGATGCACTGCGTCCGCGGGCCAGGGAGGCGAGGATAACACTGACGGCTCGCCTCGCGTCTTCAGGCAGTGCTGCCAGGCCGAAGGAGAGCGAGAAGAAGGATAGCGAAGAGAGCCCTCAGGGGAAATATCGGCGTGCGCTGAAGTTGCTACAGGATCCGTTGTTGCCCGTACGCGCCCACGGGCTGTTGTTATTGCGCGAACTCGTTGCACCGGCGAAAACGACGCCGGTGCAGAGGCGGGGTAAAGATAAGCCGGGTGGCACGTCGGGGGCAACTGTTAGCATTGTGCAGGGTGCAGAGGTCCGTGCTCCATCGGTGGATGCAGCGCTCGTACCAGCGATCCTATCGATCTTCATGCAATCGATCCAAGATGAAGATTCGTACATATTCCTGAATGCCGTTCAGGGGCTGGCAGCGATGGTCGATGGGTTTGGGCGGGATGTGCTCAAGGGTCTCGTTGATGAATACTCGAAGGGCCTAAAGGAGGCGGTTCAGCAGCGGCGATGACGAGCAGGGAGGTAGACCTGCGTGTGAGGGTTGGGGAGGCTCTGGGTCAAGTCATCAGACGCTGCGGGGAAGCGCTTGGGAAATATGGTAAATTACCCATCATTTTTTTACCCGTTTCATTCCCCCCCCTCTTCCCTTCCTCTTCTTTCTCTTCTTTTTCTCCTGCTGGCTGACCGGCATCCTCTCCGGCATGGCGCCACTCATCTGTTCTTGTTGTTCTATTCTTTCTCGGCCCTCTGACACGCCCCGTGTGTTACACGAAGATATGATTTTTTTGCTAACATTCTGCTCTCTTCTACTTTACAGTTGACATCATTGTTCCGAGTCTTTTTGCTGTTGTGCGAGCTGAGCACTTGCCAACGACTCTTCGAACATCGGCAGTGTCGTTATTAGCAACGGCAGCGGATACAAATGCACTTGCCTTGAGCGCATACTCCACAGATCTAATCACCGCAATGGTCGACCTCGTGCAGGTCGAGTCTGTGAGAGGAACAGCTCCACCGGAAAAACCGGAACCAGAACGGCGAGAAGCTGCGGAGAATGCTCATTCGTCAGATGTAGCCGAAACAGGCTCTGATTCGCGTGAAATGTCCGATGGAAGGGATGGGACGCGTCTGCGTGACGTCGAGGGAGGAACTCGATCCCAGATACGATCTAAAGTGAGCCCGGAACTGGGCACCGTCAAAGACCGCAATGCATCTCGCATGGCTGCTCAGAAAAGAAGTAAATCCGAACTTGGTGATGATGCTGATGCTGGGATTGGGAACACGATGGACGCGCGCCCGACGACGGCGAACCCGAAGTTCCCGCCTCTCCGACGGGCGGCTCTGCACTTCCTATCCTTGCTTCTACGTGCACATGCAGCTCGAGGATACGAAGGCGACCATGGACCTGGGCGCGGAATTGTAATTCCGTCCGGACCAGAATTGAAGCGTGCAGAGACAGTACTTGTGTATGTTTCTATGACGGACGAAGACAGGGTGGCGCGAGTTATGGCGCGCGAGGCGGCTGAGTTTCTCCAGCAGTTACGGAATGCCTTGCTCGGACTCTGAGAAGAAATTTAGCTCCAAGCCAGAAGTCTGACCCAAAGCTTGAGATTTCTACTATTACAAAGTCGTTACCGCAGATGTTCTCAACTTTCATTTTGGATGCAATGGTCTGGACTTTAGACGACTTTAATCTTTCGCGAAATCCATTAAACATTTTTGATTGCGTTTCGTCGTCCTATAGCTGAAGTTATAAAAACCTGGAATATCGGTAACTAGCTGACAAACCAAATTTGAAATAACAAAAATGATTGGATCCCGATTTGGTACATAAACAAAGAGATTTCAAGTAAGATTCATATAAAGAAACTGAAATCCCATTAAGGAAAGCACACTTATGTTCCGCACTGCAAAAATTTCATATCATTACAGAAGAAATTTCAAGCTTCTTTTATAACCTCGTCAAAGAATAAATAAGTTGGGCAATATGCAAACATTTAGCACTTAATACATTTCATGCCGGACCCTCTATCTGGTCTACATAGTAAGAATATCTTGATTAAATTTCGTAGTTTGAAATTTTGGCTTACCAATACATTTGACCCGACACCCGACAGCCCACCGATCGCCCACCGATCGGGCGACTTATTTATTATTTAACGACATTACAAAGCAAACTTGAAAATTCCTCCTTGAGATGATATGAAATTTTGGCAGCGCAGAAACGTAGGCATCTTTTCCTTTACTGAATTTCAGCTTCTTTATGTGAGACTTTTTGGGCTTTCTTTGTTTACAAAATTGGAATTTAAATCCCTTTTGGTATTTCAGATTTTGTTTGTCATCTAGTTACCGATTATTCCCCTGTGTAAGCGCAACTCGGGTCGGAGATCGCAAGACTAGTGTGAGCGAAGGAGACTTGGCGCACAGGTTATTCATAACGAACCTTATACTAGGGGTAAAATTGGACGAAATTGGAGATGCTCCACGGGTGGCCAATGTCCAACACAGAAATAAATGACAAATATGGCAGCATGGTTTCCACTAGTACTGACGGACCACAAAATGCTTCTTACGTCGAGTGCATGCCCGAAGAGGGGGTGCCAGAAGACACTTCCCGAATAGGAAGGTGTAATCTACGCGAGACATAAGAGACGCGGTACGGAGTTTCTGCGCGTCTCACTAAGTACTCCCCACATTGCATCCACCACCAAGTAAAGGTACTACCTCCTCTTCCCTCCGGTTGTTAACTTGCTCACCTCGCTCTTATAGCCCTCTTCTCCCGTGCTTCTCTTTCCAGTACCTCCTCTATCATAAACACTCAGCTTTGTCGCACAGCGGACTTCATTTCGGTGTTTGAATCGCCTTTATCATATTTTATTTCGCGCCCGGGTCCCTACGATGGACGATGTTTTCGACGTCGGCTTCAGCGACTTCACTTCAGATTGGGAGAAGGCCATACGCATCGACGACAAGATGCCTGGTCTTGAACTTGACTCGTCCGACACTTCCAACGCAAGCTCAGATTCAGACCGTGGCTTCTCGCCCTGTGCAGTTCTGACGCCGCCCGTGAGTTGCCACTCGTCTTTTCTCTTCTTTTGCCTCTCTTACTATGGGCGCTCTTTTCTTGATTTTCTTGTTTGATGCCATCGCGTTGCATTCTCATGTATACCGGCATCTGCGCCTTCCACCCGTTCAATTTTCTATTTCTATATTGTTGTTACGATGTCCCTATCTACACGGCACCGACTGTCATGCTGACATTTGTCTTCTGGATAGGATTCGCAAGTAAGCTCACCCGTCGTTGACAATAAGCTGGAAGGCAATACATGCATCTCGGTCTCGACGACTTTTTTCCCGCAATCCGATGGCGACCTTGCAACCGACGTTATAATCCTTACCTGCGATTCGGTGTTCTTCTATGTGAATTCAAAACGCCTTATCTCTGCATCGCGAAACGGATTCAATAGCCATCTACCGATTGCCCGCGAGAATGCCGATTCAGACCCCATTCTTAATCTAGCCGAGAGCTCGGCCGTTATGAACATCTTGTTACATTCAATTTACGATATGTCATTCGCGCATTATTACCCGTCGCTCGCGGACCTTTCGGCGGCTGTCGCTGCGTGCAAAGTATATGGTCTTCCCTTGAAGAAATACGTCGCTCCCGGCGCTCCTTTATATCAGTCGCTCCTTTCATATGCACCCACAAATCCTCTCGACGTATATGCTCTTGCAGCTTCAAATGATTTGCCGGATCTTGCAATTACGACATCCTCGCATCTCCTTTCCTTTCAACTCCCCACGCTCACCGACGAAATGGCCATGAGGATAGGACCCGTCTACCTCAAGAAACTTTTCTTCCTCCATCTTGGCCGAATTGACGCAGTATGTAATTCCGTCTGGTGCTGACCTGCGAAATGCTTACCTAAGCTTCCTTTTCTAGCTGAAGCGATTACTTGTTGTCCCACCCCCACCTCACGCTCCAACGCAGATCTGTGATTTTACCGAGCAGAAGGCTGTCACAAGGGCTTGGTCGCTTGCTACAGCGTACCTAACGTGGGAAGCTCGACCGGATCTTAGCGCTAGCACGATTGAATCGACACTCCAACCACTAGCAGAACACCTCGCTTGCGATCAATGCCGTACTACGTTACTAGGACGCATTCGTGAGGTTGCAGTTCAATGGTCCATGGTAAAGGTACGTGATTTGTATTCCCTCAGCTTAAGTAGATATTCAACTAATACTCGAATATTTGAACTCATATAGCGCACTATCTGATTTTCTGGCCGATTCTCATCTCTCCCTCCCACCGCTCAACTTCAAAACGTACTGGACCTCATTTGAGCTCCGACGAATGACACCATGCGCCACACTGCCGTCTCCTAGAATTTCGCCGCGCCAGAGGACTATACACGCATTTCGTAATTATCGGCGCGGTATGCACTCGTTCACTCCGATTTGCGAAACAACCTGTGTTACTACCTGTATTGCATTGCTTCTACCATTTCCTTTGCTTTCTATCCCGATGATCCTCTAGTATACTACCCTGTACTGCGTTTCGTTGCACCATACCCGTACCCGGCACTTGATATCGATTCTGGTGGGAAGTGTTTCGGACTTCTTTGCCCGAAACACAAGCCCACCCTCATCTGGTGTTCCTTTCCTGCTCCGCTCTTCTTCTCTCTTCTTTCATGTCGTTATTTATCGTTCAACTCTTATGCATTGTTTCTTTACTTTCGCTGCTACATAAACGCCTGTTGCACGCTGTATTTTTTTCCCGCAAGTGCAGCTTTCTTTTTTCAGCTGTCTTTATTCTGTTTCCTTTTTTTTTTTTTTTCTGTCTCCCCTGATGCAACACAACCTGTAAATTAAGTTTTTTGTAGCACATACACGCATTCCCCGCTGTTTCGTTTTGCAATCATTCGGTTTCGTTTTTTTTTCTTTTTTCGATTCTAGTACTCAGTCGTCATATCGGTTCTGTGCAGCATAGTCATAACAGTCGAGTAGTATAGTTATCAAAACATATACAAAATATACATGCAATACGTACATGAAATACAGACATGAAATACATACATGATAGCATCTGATCTGATCTTACCGCGTACGTATACAACGACCGAGATGAAATGCGGTTCTTCCGATTGCCCTGATGGTTTTCGATCTTCCTCACGCACTAAGTAATAATGTCGTGTTGGGGACTCCTTCACGTCCAATTGTATCCATCCTTCCGCCGCTTCCTTGCCAACATCCGACCGGGAGCCAATCGATGCTCTCTTCTCTGCATGTTGTGTGTATCATCCGTGCGTTGTGGATACACGCCAATGGAACTGCTGCCCTTATGATTCATATCGATAACTTGGGTTTAATGTTTTCCGAGATGTATCGATAGTAGTAGGCTAACCAATCGGCTCTTAGAGGTGTATCGTCGTGATGCGTGGATTCGTGGATTCGCGAGTGGATGGTGACAGTATAACACTTGCTAAAGCCAATTGTAAGGTGGATATTTATACATATGTGGATACTCGCCAATGGGAGATTTTGCTCCTTAGGCGCGGAGGCCTCCCTATTCGTTCGTCTGCTCTCATTCGAAGGTGTCCCTGTTGCAAGCTTGTTGTTATCTGTATGTTATATGAATCCCGGCGGATCCTGAATTCCGTAAGTGAAGCTTTCTTGTTTTGTGATAACATGAAGTCATGAGATGCCCATGTGAATTTAGACACATGCAATAGGGGGACAACGTGCCCTCGTGTAATTCCTAGATAGATCCAAACATGACGTAGCACTAAAGCACTTGCAACTTTCAAATTAGGAAAACAAAGTTGCCTTGTTTGTTCTTGTTACGCCAGTTGTTGGTACCCACCATGACGTGTCGTGGCAACAGGTCCAAGCCAAGAAAAGTCACCCTACCAGTCTACCAGTCAACATCCCTCCCGCCCGGTCCCGTGGATCTCTGTCTTCAGCCCCTGTCTTTGGTAATTGATCGACACTCGTCATAGACCAGCACTTTCAGTCATCCCACTTGCATTTTCATGCAGAAAAAGCTGTCTGAAAATAAGTATGAGTCAGATGCTATGCTACTGGAAAAGCCAGAAAAAAATGTCGATATAAATGTTGCATGGGAGGAAGGATCGACGCGTGCCTGAAACACCATCTGTGTCTCTTCTCCTTGGATTGGAACCACATATCTCTCTCTGAACTTTTTCTTCAAGAAGTAAGGCCACATACAGTATTAATTGCGATTTTTTTTGTTTATGAAAAAATGTCGCGAGTTGTGGAGAAATAGCCAAGTCTAGCATAAACGTCGATCACTTACCAAAACCATCGGGTCCGAAGACCACCGGAAGATCGCATCTGACGGTCCATTTACACGAGGACTTGAAAGGTGGATACACTGTTCTCTTTTTGAAATTCTAATGTCTACCCCAATGTCTTGTATGATTCTTATGACGCTCGGCTGATATGTGGAGGGCCGAAAGGAATAATGATATCCAAGGAAAGATTGCTGTAGAGAATAGAGTGATGGTGATGGATGGTTACGACTTCGGCGAGATGATACATGCACATTGCACACACACAGCTTTAAATTTGGCTACACCGCAAAGTGAGTACACCATTGCTGGAAAAGAAAGGGACGACGGGACCCCGAGACGAAGATGGTGTTTACGCACCGCACCGTACCGTACTCCGTCCGTTTCGCTTCCTTCCGCTTCGTGCCCTTTCGTGCACAGTAGGAATGAAATTGGGGGTGGTGGATAGGGGGTGCTGGGTGCTCCAGACCGGATGTAAGACGGGTACCTGAATAGGAAGGAAGGTATCATTTCCCAATTGGTTAGAGTTGCGGATGTCTTCTGAGCGGACACCGGATCGACTCTATTCGATGGGCTGGACGGTGGTGTGAGATGGAGATATCTGAATCTAGAACTCCTTCCTACTGTTCGCTTCACAATGCAGAAGACGAAAAGGGTGAGACGCGTTCTCTGTATATATTGCGAGGGAGTACAATGCATCCGTATCAAAGAGAGAGGAGACGCCATCGCGAATAGCAGCCTTCGAAGATGCGGCTAATGCGGCTTGACTTCCATGGCGATCATTCCTAAACCATAGATGGGTACTATTGACATATAGGGGCAGGGTACTCACAATCGGAGGAGGTTAGGCCTTGAGGACACCCACGCGCAGTCTTGCGTGCTTCATCTTGCGAATCTCCTCTCTCTTCCCGAACTCTGAATCGTGTAGTTCCTGAAAGAAGGATAAATTGTATAAGTTTGTGCGGGCGCGGGTTAAGTGGTGTGGAGCAACAAGGTCAGCAGGTCAACATTTCTTGATGGAATTATGATAGACAAAAAAGGATCGGATGGATGACGAAGCAGACGGCATTTGCCGGTGACGAGGAGCACGGGACTCAATTTGAAGTGTGTGTTTTATATGGGAAATAACGGAGGTAAAATTGGTCCCGGTTCTGGACGCTTCGCAGAACGCTTCGCGGGAGAACCACTGTCAGCGCAGTGAGGCAATTCCGCAACTGATTCTCCAACCAACGTGTGCTCAGATGTGGGGTTGTGGAGATCGTTGTAACTAGCAGAGTGCAAGTGGAGAACGGGAAACGCACCATGTTGGCTAGCCGCTTAGCCGTGGCGACGGTGTTCAGTTTCTCAAGCACCCTTTCCTCTGGTAGCGTCATCTCCTTCAGTTTAGTTTCTATCGTTTCCGAACAGAAAGAAAAGGATGAGTTGAAATCGCATTTGGTGTCTATATTTAGAGGGCTTACTAATTCGTCCCTCAACTCTAATCACTCGGTCCTCGTCACGCTCTGTGACGAAGCTCACAGCAAGACCGGTCCGCCCGCGCCGAGCCGTACGTCCGACCCTGTGCGTGTACTCCTCGGGCTCCTGGGGCATATCCCAGTTCACAACCAGAGCAACATCGTCCACGTCTAGACCACGGGCACCAACATCTGTACAAATGAGCACCGGCACAACACGTGCGCGGAATAATCCCAATGCATTGAGACGAGCTCGTTGTGTGAGGCGCGAGTGAAGAGCGGTACTCCGTATACCGAGAGTCTGAAGTAGCGTTGCGAGATAGGCGGCCGTTCGCGCTCGTGCGCAAAAGATCATTGTCGGTGGAGGTTGCTCAAGCACGTCCTGGTCATCTGTACTAGCCTTGCGAACCTTGGACGACTTTGTTCTCGCCTTTTTGGATGATTTGACTTGTTCTGGAGGTGCACGCCGAAGGTGGATGATGCTTTCCGGAGGATTGCATAAGAGATAGAATAAATACGGCTCTCGCACATGTGAGGGGACGAGAAGGTAGAATTGCTCAAGTGTTTCGACGGTCTCTACTCTGCAATGCATTTCCCGTGGTTATGAGTTCAATTGCATGAGGAAAGGGTTGTAGTTAACTCACGGCGCGGTCATCCTATGGACAAACGGTTTCTGTTTACCTGGACGTGGAGGCGCAGCAATTAGCTCCTCGATCGATTCGGTCATCGTAGCAGTGAAAAGGCATGTCTGGCGTTCTTTCGGGAGCACGTTTAATAGATACGCTAGTTCAGACGCAAAACTAGGTGTAAGTAATCGATCTGCTTCATCAAGCACCTATAATATAGGGCATCGTAGTCAGATTCTAAAAAATCAGTGTGGAAGGCCTCATGGAAAGGACATACAAGGAACTTGACTCGAGATAAATCCCATTCGCCACTTGAGCTCTTGAGATGGTCAACAATGCGCCCAGGAGTCGCAACAACGACATGCGGCCGGTTATTCAGTTCGATGGCTTGGGCGATCATGTCCATTCCGCCGACTATAACGGCCGTTTGGATGTTAAACGGCGCTCCCAAGACGACAAATTGTTCTGAAATTTGAAACGCAAGTTCTCTGGAGCACCATAAGTCAAAGGACAAAGATAAAGCAAGGCGAGGCATACCGTGTTGGCGTGAGCACAAAAGCGTATATTCCATAAGGATCAACAGACAGTTTTTGTAAAATTGGAAGCGCAAAGGCGATGGTCTTTCCCGAGCCTGTCTTTGCATTTCCGACACAATCCTTGCCTTCATAGATTCGAGACAACGAATGAGAACTCTTGCCAGATTCAAATCGAAAGGAGAAGTGCATACCAGCTAATAAATGTGGAATGCAAGCCACTTGAACTTCTGTCGGCGTACGAATGGACATGCTCGCTAGAGATGCCACAAGTGCCTTAGACGCTCCGAGTTCGGCAAAGGAGGATACAGATTTGGTTGTCGAAGAATCTAGTGCCTTGTGTCCACCTAGAGCTCGCGAGTCTCTAGGTAGAAAAGTTCGAGGCACTTGTTCATTGCTGGCTCGGGATGGTATACCTGGTTTATCATCTCGCTCTTCAACTTGTTCGCCCTCGCTCAACGACCCATCAATCCGAATTTCTGCACTATCTGTGGACTCTACCTCATTGGAAGTATCGGATCCTTCTAAAGAGCCGTCCGATTCTCCAGAATCAGCTTGAACGTCCTCCCCATCCTCACCAAACCCAGTAAATGAACCGTCCTCCGCACCTGGTTCTTCTTCGATTTGTAATCTGCGCTTCTTGCGCTGAGGCTCCGAGCTTTCTAGACGCCGTAAGAGGTCATCTGCGCTGAGGTCATCTAGGTCTCGTAGGTCGTTCTTTGCCATATTGTAATAGGACGGACGGCAATGAATGGAAAAGTGAGGTATCGATGTTAAATTTGTTGATTAGGATTAGACGATCTCCAGTTATGGCGATCGACGTGATCAGCGAGATTTTCTGACCTGATCATGACTTCGCCATTCAGCGAGTCGTTGTTCTTCACCATCATGCGTGGAGTATTACTTTGACCTTTCATCACTCTTAACCACTATTAGGCCTCAAGATCCTTGACAAATGCTTATCATGCCTATTGGATGAACACGCTATTCAAGTCTCTGCCTCGATTTTCATATATCTTTTCTAGACTTACTCCCCGAAACTCAACTGTATTTCTAAAGAAACCCACCATGGCATCTAAATCGAGTGTTCAGGTCCTACAATGCGACCTCTCATCTATCTCCTTCCCATCTACTTTGGAATCTTCTGGACTACCTGAGGTCTCGTCGACACGGACGCTCGACGCTCTCAAGATAGCGGCGCAACGCCTCGTGCAGCTCGAAGATGTAGTTGCTTTTCCAACAGAGACAGTCTACGGACTTGGTGCGAATGCACTTTCTTCGACGGCAGTATCGCGCATCTTTTCTGCAAAGGGCAGACCGCAGGATAACCCGCTCATCGTGCACGTATCCTCATTTCCCATGCTCCGCCGGCTCCTCCCAAGTTCCTATGCTCTCTCGCCGATTTACGAAGCATTGATCAAAGCGTTCTGGCCGGGACCATTGACGCTACTATTTCCTGCGGACTCGAATATTATACCAAGTGCCGTGACGGCGGGGCATCCGAGCGTGGCGGTGCGCATGCCATCCCATCCAGTTGCACGCGCTTTGATAGCGTTCTCGGGTGTACCGCTCGCTGCACCAAGTGCTAACGTCTCCGGCAAGCCGAGTGCCACTCGTGCCGAACACGTATTAGACGACCTTGGTCGTGCAGGCCGCTTACGATTGATTCTTGATGGTGGGCCTTGTCCGGTTGGTGTTGAAAGCACCGTTGTTGACGGTCTTGGGGATGACGGGAATTTACGCGTGTTGAGACCCGGAGGGGTGACTGTCGAAGATTTGGAGCGAGTTGCGCGAAGTCTGGATTTACCTGAGGAGAAGAGACCAAAAGTTCTGGTATATCGACGAGATTACGAAGACAAGAAGTTGGAGAATGCTCCGACTACACCTGGAATGAAATACAGACATTATTCGCCCTCGATACCGGTGGTACTACTTATGACTACTTCGAAACCGACGAACTCGCATCCCTTTCTTACGTTCTACGATGCAATAGCCTCCATCATCAAAGCTCACCCAAAAGAACACAGTGCTGGGCCTCTTAAGATCGGTCTTCTCGCCACATCCGATTCGCCCCTTCTCAACCATCCTCGAAGGCCCTCAGAGCAATTCATGATTGACCACTTCCCGCTCGGTTCTCGCACAGACCCTGCAACGAGTGCTGCCCGTCTTTTCGATGGTCTTCTGACGGTCGAGAAGAATGGAGCAGATGTTATCCTTGTAGAGGAGATACCCGAGGATCGTGAAGGCTTAGCTTTTATGAACCGTGCGAGGAAGGCTGCAGCGACGTTAATTTACGTGCATGACGAGTAGTCTCATGTATACAAAGTATTGTCATTTAGATTCTCGGTAGATGTCAAACGAACGGCTAATAATGTACTAGTATTTCATCGGAACAATGATCCGATCATCGGAAGCTCAACTGACTGGTCGAGTTCCGTGAACATCCCATTTAGAGCTCAACATGCATTTGCTTGGCATATCGTACACCGACGCAACTTTCTCACACGAAGAGTGGAAATAAATGATATTAAATCAAGCAATCGGCATATCTCATACAGACGAACTCGAGCAAAAATTTAGCAAGCCATAAGTGAATCAACTCGAATACAGCAGGAAGTTTTAATGAGTAGTGAGGTCTGCATTCCATCCACGCAATTTGCGCGAGTAAGAGTGGCGACTTTACACGGCGACCTCTGTATTTTCGGTGCACTGCCTCGCAAGCTATAGAATGTCCCTCAGTAATTAGAAACCACAAATAGCAAAACCAGGGTCAGAACGCACATGGCCAGTCCCTTGACATTTATAGCATTTACGCTTGTCGGGGCCCGCGTTGGGTACGGCGTTGGGCGGAGCAAGGCAGTCCCTATCACCGACGTTAGGCCGCCAAACGAAATTTGGATTAAATTTGTTATTGACGTACTTGGAAATATGGTTCGGACCTCCGCAACGGAAACATTTGATGGGAGGGATGGTTGATGTGTTCAGGGCACGACCAGAGGCAGACGCACGGGCTCCCATCATGCCCGCGCCGACAGTGCAAACACGGGCGACATGACCTGGACGACCACAAGTCTACGATAAAGATCGCATATAAGCAGCAGCAAATAACTTTCAAAAAATTGATTGTGTGTACATACATAGCACTTCTGGCTGTTTCCCTGGACCCTCAATGTAGGGCAGTCAGCCTGAATATGGCCGATGCCTCTGCAATAGTAGCATTGCTTCTTCTCAACCGTCCGCTCTTCCGGGCAGGCCGAAGCCTCGTGACCGGGCTGACGACAGTTGTAACAGAGACGCTCCTCAGAGGTGCAGGTCTCTGCAATGTGCCCGACTAGAATAGGAAAGGTCAGGACGGACTGGTATGGTACTCATAACTGGGCTGGTCGACTCACGATTTCCACACTTGTAGCAATTCTTCCGCGAAGCAGGGTAAGACATTTTATTTTATATTCCTTTCCTTTGCTCCTTTCTTCTGCCCAATCAACTACGTTGGATTCGACTCGGGTCCTCGCTCGTCTCTTCCACTCGTCCTCGTTCCTCGTTCTTCTTTGCTCGTCCGACCCTCCTGCCCTCGGCAACGATGATCGCGATCGATGATGGTCGTGGTGATAAGTTATTGCGATGACTCAGCACCGGCATTCGCCATTTCTCAGCCTGAGGTCACGTGTATTCCCAATCGCACCGCACCATACACGCGACGCGTTTTTTTTGCTCTGACTCTGTACTGATTTGTCTTCGACTCATCGCACCTGAGCGTCTCTCACGACTGATTCATGGGTGTAGCTCTGTTTCATCTCCACGCGTTATCTGAGGCGCCAATACTAGTACTCCTGCTGCGATCAATCTCGAAATTCAAAAGTCCGTTTAGCTTGAACTATCTTGAATCTGCAGCAAACACTGTCCACCTCTCCGGAATGGCCGACAAACCGCCATGTAATGGTCTGATATAATCTCGCACATCAAGATGGTCTAGAGGGAATAACAGAAATAGTAGAATGTGCTTTTTCTGCATCTTCTTCGTCCCTGCACCTCTCTCTGAACATGATGTAATGTCTGCCTTCAGACTTTTAAGTAGACGCCCATGGCGTATTCACATATCCCCGAATTTCCCAAATTATGACTTTCCTGAGATTTCTAACGCTGTTATGGATGAAACCCGTGTCTCAGAGCTGCCAGCACCTCGGACTCCCCGCGATCCTGAGGAGAACGGAGGACTCGCCGTCATTCTCATTCTGAGAAGTCACTGCAAACATGTCTCGCCCAATTGCTACAATCTTCAGATACTTATGCTTCTTGCATAAGCATGATGGTCTATACATTGCAATGGTACTCTCTTCCTTTGCTTTGTAGAGGTCACAGGAGGCTCTCGTGTTTAATCACTCGGGCTTTCCGGAGAGAATTTTTATCCCAATCCTGCCTTTGGTTAATTGCCATGGGCCTTCCACGCCTTACCGAGGACATTACGTCAAATTCTCCGGTATTATCTGACCGTGCTAAGCGTCGTTGACTCTAATACTCACCGTTTCACCATCTTAATCCAAACCAACCACCGTTCCTTGACGCCGTGGTAGGTTGGGCAAGCGCTTGTCGACAGGGTTATCGGAAATCCTGGTCTTGAACTTCAGCAGACGTCCTTAGATTACTCCACACCATTGGTAGTCTGCCCATTCGGCAAATAACGGGGAATCATCCTTACTTTTTGTAGGTTCCTTTTGGTAAGTGTGATTATTTTATTTTCCCGCAGTCGGACTGGTTCTAACGCGATTTTACCTCAATACGCGTAAGTTAATTTATTGAACGTTGTCGGTGGATTTGTGTTTTATGATGCGGCGATGTTGGTCTCGGACTCACTAACGGACATGTCGCAAAAGTTGTCTTGACATTTGTCGTAATCCTTAGCCGGCGCATAGTGAAATTGTGGCACAGTTTCCATCTATTTCAAGACAGTTACAGCCACAGACCCCATCGTCGATCGGATTTGCTTGCTTGTCACTTGCCTCGCTTGGTTTCTCCGTTGACGACGATGGCAGAGTCTAGCCAATACGCCTTGCTATGCTCTGTTACACTCCCAAACTGGAGTCTCTTTGGCTTGTTTTCTCCGGGAATGAAGCGCATCATTCATCGGTACATAGTGGACGGGGACGTCTTTATTGTCTACACAGTGATAATTCTTATCAAGCTCCTTTTGGCCGAGATCTTCCAAACCTGACTAACGCCACCATACCTGGTGGACCGCAATTGCCAAGCAACAGGTGAGAAATATGATCACGATGCTCCTGTTTGTGATGTTAACCGATATCCCCAGTTCGGTCGAAAATCTCAGTTCCGGAATATTTGCTTCCTTCGAATTTGTCTACGCAATGGATTCTTTCAATGCGGTTTCCGTATCTCTTTGGATTTGTAATTTTGAATTTACCTAGAACATCAAATCAACGTTCGGAACAAGGTTTCAGCGAAAGCGGACTTTCACCAAAGAGCCAAATATTGCGACGAAATTTCAAATGTGAGTTCACCGTTCGTCAAATATATATATCGACAATTAATCTGCTGTCGTAAGTGAGCTTCACAACAGCGGCGTCCAAGTTATTTTCCTAGGTTCTTTTTCTGCTGAAGTGAAATCACCGAAATAAGGCAATAAATAGTTGCAGCTTACTATTCCACTCAAATGACTCGAAGAATCTGTCACGAGTTATATCCAGGCCTGAAGACCAGAAATCCATCGAAGATTCTGCACCGCTTACATTTTTTGTGGGTCCAGACGAGACATCGATACACGCGCGTTCCTAATCCGAATACCCTCCTTAGGAAATTTTGATTCCCTATAACTGGCAAGTCTCAGATACGACGAGCACGGACCTCCTACGCGACTGACTAGTTTCTACGAAGGCTGACGAAGTGGACTGAACAGACGCCCGTATTGCGATCGCCTGCATTCGCATCAGGCACATCCCTGTTCTCCGCTGGGTCCGAAGCTCAGAGATTCTCTGTGCGGTGGGTGCAGTAATGTCTGGAGATCTCTGCCGTTTTACTCCTTTTCGTCAGTCATACCGAGAACACAGCTGTGTTGCTTTCTACCAATCTATTTGGCAATACCCCTCTCCGCCGAATTATGGAAATAACAGAACAGTTGGAATGCGTATAAAATGGCTGTATGGACATCCTGAAGATGCATCGACAGCTGCCTATCGAACATTCTCAACTGGTCTCTCAATCGCTCTCAAGCTTGCTCTTTCCCCCTCTCTGCAATCCAACATGTCGAACCCATCATTGACCCATACTAACCCCTACATCCAAGGGGGATGGGATCCAGAGAACTCCTGGCCCAATGACGGCTCGTTCGACCCCAGTTCGCCACGTTCGTCGAGCTGGATCCCTGCCCAGTCGGCGTACGGCGTTCTGCCGCTAGGCGCGACGCCAGGAGCCCTGCCGCCAGGTCTCCTGGGCAGACACTTCACCTTCCGCTTCATGAGCAACGGAAACCAGACGAACCTAGCATTCGTGGGGCCCAATCACCGTGCCTGCTACCGCATCCGGACTGACAACACGCACTCGTATATCTCTGTACCTCAAGGGCACCTGGCGAGGGTGAGTTGGACGGGTGCAGAGCCCGTCATGGAGCGCGGGGGAAGGACAATCCGCGCCTCCGAGTTCCTGCTCGAGACCGGTGATGCACACGGACGAAGGTAAGAACATGCTCTCCCGTTCTCATGCTAACGCACCGTGACTGACTTGTTGCGGTAATAAATCACAGAATCAAGATAATGAGAGTCAACGGAGAAGATTTTGCATGGACATACGACAAGAAGGCGTTTTACGTGAGCTCACATACATCCTCCGCATGCAATAACCAAGTGACCCGTCCTCCCCCCCTTTCCCAGATCCATCCGGCGAACGACCTGAACAAGACGATAGGCACTGTATACAACGCTCACGGTGTTGAGCTCAGGATCCTTCCTGACGGCCTGACAACCGAGCTGCTCAATTGCATCGTCCTTGCTATAGTCATGATGCAAGGCAAGATGTTCGTCGGCCTCAATCGTTAATTCGAAGCGTCGGTCTGCTCTTCGCCCTCGCGGACCTAGAAAGAGGCCGTCCGGTTTCTCTGTAACGAGTGATCGGGCGGCTGCTGGGCGCTTCGACGGAAGAGCCTAAAAGGCAGAAAAGCCTATCTAATCACCGCACCTAGTTATTTACTTAATTCCCAGAACGGTATAGAATATAGCGGACTAGTGTAGAGGCCGGACGAGGGACTGGCACCGACGAATATGCGTTCGGTCCTGTTCTCAATGACCGGCATATAATCCGATTTTCTCCCCTTACACCGAATTACCTCTGAGTCTCGAGCAGCTTTGACTTTGGGGAAGTTAACTCGACTGCCGTAAGGTGACGGCGCCATTGAAGTTCTCCATCTGTCCCAGGCTCTCGAACAGCTAAGGGACAAATCTATCAGCCTCTAAGCAGACGCAGTTGAGCTCGAGTCTAATATCTCACATACCGGACTTTAGGAGCCACCGAAGTAAGAGACGCTCACTTGAGATTATTTACTAGAGTCAGGCAAAGCGAGAGGCGGTAGTTCTGATGCTGAAGGAGTCATAACGTGGATAGGCTGTCGTCTGTGAGAGAAAATATAGACACACGACGGCGGACCACCGGAGCTCTCGGAGAAGTATTTCGTTGAACCCTAACGGCTACGTGCGATCCAAGGATGATAGTATGCTGTGTTCGACATACAAGAGCGGTTTGGTTTCAGAGGAAATACAAACTAGCCACGTGTGCCATCTGATCCGGATATCGCAATTCGTTGATCTTGCCCCAGTCAGCTGGAGGTATCAATCAGTTCTCTCGACGCGCGCGATTTAAAATAACCCAAAAGACCCAGTTCGAGTATTTTGAAGACATTCTTTCGCCTCTCCTCTCGATGTTCATCAGCCAAATTGAAGAGATGGGACTAGCTCAACATCCGAGGGTCAGTAAAACGCATAACAAGCAAAAGAAAGACATAAGAGATCCAAGATCAACAAGGTTCAAAAGTAATGAACTTCTTATTAGACAGAAAAGGAAATACCATATGTGACCGACGTTCTGCGCCGTCTGATGGGGTCATGATTCGAGATGATCTGGATTTGCACGCAAATCCGATGGCACTTTTGATCAAGCTAAAGGGTTTCCAGCCCTGGATTGAAGGTCGGTCGGAACTTACCTACTAAGTGGTAGAACATGTTGCCTGTCCTTGCTAGCATACGACAGACACCTGGTATGCGGCGGCTGGAAAAAGAGACACTAAAGTGCGATAATAAAGCAAGCGAAAACGGTATTGTGACTCCCTAGGTCCTGGCAGGCTCCGGCTTAACCTGCTTGGCAATTGCCCTAGTCCCTTTGTCCGATGATGAATTCACGTGTTGTTGGTCCTGCAACTTACATGTAAGTTTGCCCTCATCCTTCGAAGCTTGAAATTGACCAAACGGGAAGATGAATGAATACCAGTGAGGAAATCACCTATGCTAGCACTTCATTCCATGGGATTATAACCAATTGGCATTGCTTATTATGTATGGGACTATATATCTATAAAATGAATCAGCTCGGGCTACCTAATCTGATAAGAAATGGTATCTCATCTGACTACGAACATGTAGTTCCTCAGGAGATTGCAAGGTCGAGCCTTGCATCGGTCACTAATGATTCACAGCGGGCAGAATTCTGTTTCTGAGCCGCTTAAATAGGAAACAGAATTGGAAAGCTCGCCTCTGATTGGCTGGATTCCAGTTCCGGATCAAGTTTTTGAGGCTCGGAAAAAGGGTTTTGCCCCAGGTGGATTCATGCTGAATCACTCTTTACTTTTTCTCCCTTGAAAAGCAGCTATCGCTCCATCTGACTTAGCTACTTATAATTGCTTTCTTTCGTCAGCCTTACCGTCTAGAACGTACCTGAACGGCCTGAGAACCTTAAATCTGTCTAATTCCGGACGTCGTACTCAGTCCAGGCCGGTACGGAACGTGCCGGTGGTTTCCAGACAAAATTAAGCAACCGGAATAAACATATGCATTATATCCCTCGAAGGAAAAAAAAAAGGCTCCAGCGATGTATTCGACATTTCTGCGAGTCCGACTTCTGACGAACAATGAAGCAGTACCAAATAGGAGGGAGACAAACGGAGGGATATTGACGGACCAGCAGAAGGTGTCTACGGACATAAAAACCAAACGATATGGGAAGATGTATAGTCCAACGAGTAGGGGGGCACAACTAACGAATGTTTGAACGTTCCCGCCCTGATGAGGATCAAGCGAACCACCAGGTGCCGTAAAGCACTCCGGTCCCGAGGTCCTCGAAGAACTTGAAGAGGCCTGGAGAGAAGTCAAGGCCGCCTTCAGGACAGCCAGGGCACTATATCAAGATGATAAGTCAATATTGAAGTTCGATGTCTTGTGCAGGTACGTGAGACATAGAACTGAAGACACGAACCTCGTCGACAATCGTTGCTTGCGTCTGCTTGTTATTGTACCAAACGTTGATCGTCTTGTAGCAATACTCGCCATCGCCGAATTGCTAATTAATTTCGGATCATGTTAGTATGACGGTCAACTATGCTATCGGAGGAAAAAGTGCTCTGTGGGAAAACTTACAGCAGAATTGAGCGCGACGATCTAAAAGAAATTTAAGAATACTGGTGAGTTCTTCTCGTTTGTTTGTGCATCAAGACACGGAGTGGACCCACGTAGTCAGAGTCGTTACTGTACGATCCACACGCGCCTCTGTCATACATACAAAAGGAAATGAAGTCAGTATTGAAATTCTGACGTCATCGATCACTCAAGAAAAAAAATGCGGAAAAAAAAAGGAAAGCGAAGTAGAACGTAAAGTAAACAAAATTCAGCACGTACAGGCCGGTGTTGTAGTATGTGAATCGCTGGAGGTCGCGCTTCAACTCCTTTCCATCCGACGCATCACTGATCGGCTCGGTCGAGTTTGCTGCCGTGTCCTCCACCGGAGCAGGAAGAGACTCGGATGAAGCACTGCGGACCTTAACCATCTTGTTGTGCGCCGCCGTGCGAGCGTTATGAGAAGCGGATGCGGATGCAGAGGCGAAGCCAGCGAGGGCGAAGAGAGCGAGTGAGAGACGGACCATAATGGGTTCTAGTCCTTCTTTCGACTTTCAGGGTTCTGGGTAAAATATGAGAAAGCTGACAGAAGCGATTCGAGTCTTATGTTCTGTTAGTCTGTTTCGTCTGTAAGGACAGATGATGCCAGTAGGCAGAAGAGGATGAAGAGAGCTAAGGACAGGTAGCTGAAAGAGAGCGGAAGCGGCACGCGGCCAAGGTTAGTTCTCTTAGAGTAAGGGAGAGAAGAACGAGCAGAAGTAAGTCGCTGATGAGGTGGATTACTTAAATTCCTGGGGTGCTCACTAGACGGAGGCCACTATTTTCCGCGGAGCACAGCCAACCAAAACAAGCGAGTAGTTACGCGAAAACACCTTTCACGTATTTCACGCACTTGAGAAGAGTCTAGAACAATTGATTCCGTACCCCAGTACCTTTAAGTATGTTCCGGATTTCCATCAATGTTTGTGCTTTGTCAATTCAAGTGGACAAAGATAGACTTAAAGGTTACACACCCGAATCCGCACTCCGTCAAACTGTTGCCGGAGTTCCTGAAGGTGCAGGCCGAATGCTGCCGACCTTCTTTGGTGTCGTTCAAACGTTTTGCAGATACAAAGCAAAGATTCAATTAAGGTGAGCTTTAAAGCCAACTTCTATTGATGTCTGGATTGATTGTAGCTAGTGCGTAAAGTACTCTGCAGAAGGCCCAACCTCTATGCTCTATACGCTACCGATAGTTCCTTTCAGCGAGCTTCTAAAATACGGGGTTGAGGAACTCACAGGTACGCGAAAATTTATCCAACTTCACTTCGTTCCTGGCCCATAAACCTCCATACAACGTTTCTCGAAAGCTTCTACCATCATGGATGAAACATCCCTGAAGAACGCAGCCGACGCAGCAGCATACACGGGGTTGGCAAACGCAAATACTAGATCAATTGATAATAATGTCGGGCCGTTGGGAGATGAGGGATGATCAGGAGTTACAAGATCTGCATGTGCTGCGGTTTCCAGGGGCTGGAGGAGGTAGAAGAGCCTGCTTTGTCTTTCGGAACACCGGTTTTTACGGGATGAGGGGATGAAGGATCGGCGGGCTGGAAACACCATGTCGTCACCAGCTTTCGGAAGAGAGGTGTTCCGGACGAGGCGATTGCCTGACGAGATTACATCAGTCAGTCCTTCCAAATAGCATGAACAGAAGAACGTTTTGGCGCACCTCAACGGAATGATACGGCCGACAAGTCACCTCGCTCACATAGCTTTCTTTGAATGCCAAAAAGCCGACTGTTAATCTGGCCTCTTGCTTCACCACCCTCTGGTCTGGATCAGCTTTGACACGCCACTTCGTCAAGACCTTGGATTCAGTGCAATAAGGCAGGAAGTGCTGGTAGTTGTCCACGTCAGCGATGACCCTATACAGCTGCTTTTGGAGTATCTGTGAAATCACTTGGTCAATCACCGAGTCAAAGACAGTGGGAAAAGGAATTTGCCCACGGAAGTATCTTCCGTTTGCTGTACCTCTGCTCCCGCCCTTTCGCTCCTAGGCCGGAAGACGGAAAGAGAGAAGCTAGCTGCGGGATCTGAAAGACCGTACGTCTAAAAGCATGTAGACTTTTGTTATGTTGTAATGCTGAAGATGAAGCGAGTGGTCGACGAGGCAGGAGGCCAGAATGAAGTTTCATGGAAGGTCAAGCGCGCGTCTCTTGTGAAAAGTAGCTGGGAGACGATCGCGGGAATAGCCGCAGATGTAGATCCCATGTCATGCCGATGACGAGAACTCTTTGATCACGATCACTGACTTCCACCATCTTTTCTTATTTCGCTTTGTGGACTACACTTCATGCAAGAAAATTCAAGCTCCCGGAACGCCTTGAGTGGCTCAAGGAATCGTGATTCTGGCAAGCACGGTACGCCTGATTTTTCCTACAAGCTGGCCGACAAATCAGACCTCCATACCGAACTTTACCCAATATTAATGCACATATAATGTTGTAGACCATCATCCAGTTCTGAGCATTCTGCATAGTTCTGGCGATGGCTTTGCCTCCTGGCAAATCGCATCAATGTCCGGATCAGACTGTGATTGGGTCTATTTATAGATCCGTGACCCTGCCTCAGCGCATCAAAACTGATCGCTATATAAAACCCGCGCTATATAAAAACATCAACGTTGAGCTGAGATCGTTGAGCTGAGATCGATAAACTACCACTACTTCTCGCTCTGCTATCATGAGCGTCATACCCCCTGAAATGCCAACGCCATCGAAAGAGGATCCGCCTGCGTATTCAAACGAGGATGCGGTGGTACTCTTCTCCGAGTTTCGTACTGTCCCCGAACGGAGCCATCTTGTGCCTTTGCGACTGCCGCTTTGCCTTCCGCAGGGCACCGCTGGCTCGAACGCTGCGTTCGTAAGGGCGTATAGTCCTGAGCTTCAAGCATCAGGGGTGGAGATGAACGATTGGATGCACTTTGTGTATGTTTGAAATGATTGGGTTGTTGTCGAGGCCGAAACTGACGTCTTGTATTCTATGTAGTGATGGACTTAACATCGCCATGTCTGCGAGTCCACCACTTCGCGTTGTCGAGTTCGCTGGGATGGTCGTTGGTTTCGTGTAAGTCTTTTTCTTCTTCTTTCAGCTGCCGAATGGAATGACACCTTATCCATGATTCCAGGCCACATCACTGGGCAATGATTGCAAGCGCAGGCATACAATTCGCTGCTGGAACTGGAATACACGTCCTCGCCAAGACGCTGACAGATCGTTACCTGCGCCGCGCAAACGCAGAGTACTTCGCTCCGCGCGGTTTGCGCGTGAGGATATGCAAGACCGCAGCCATGCGTCAACTTACCGGGCTCGATCCTGTGCCTGACGCCAACGAGCCTACTTCAGCGAAGGTGAAGAAATTCGCGATACAGAGTGGACGCGTGGCCGAGACGGTCGTGCTTCACTTGCCTATAATAAGGAAAGTGTATAATCGTCTTGCGCCGAGTGTTCCTTCTATCCGGCCAGGAGCGGAGGGACTGGGCGGAGTCACCGCCCGGCGGCTTGCAATGATAGAAGGCCACACGCTCCCGCTTACGTTCGCCGTGCCGCCCGCACCTCCAGAAGAAGGCCTCATGAATAAAGTATCAGGGCTTTCAGTCCGCTTGCAGACACAACGCGCGGGGCAAAAAGAGGCCAAGATCGAGCGGAAGCGGCAGCTCTTAGCGATCCAGGAGGGGCGCGCGACCTCGCTTACGCCCGTGCCTTCAAGTGACATCGGTACTTCGACAAGCACGAGCTCTAGCTTTAGCTCCGCACAGAACGTGCTCGGACAGGCAACCGACCGGAGGCAGGCTCGAAAGGACAGGCTCGCGGAACAGCGCGCTCTTCGACGAGCCAAGAGGGGGCGTGTCAGTCGAGGACTTCAGTCGAGCGTTGAGCTTGCTGATCGAATGGAGTGGAAGACCACGCGCATGTTGTTATGGGTAGTAGTATTGAACGCTGAGCAAGGTCTGTGCATCATAGCTGTGTCTCAACACTCAACTAACAGATTTTTAATCTTTGATTTTTCAGACGAGAAAATCCAAGGAAGAGAACTAGTGGACAACGACGCGGACGTTGAAAGGGTAGGCGAAGAGGAGTGGCAGGCGGAATTGAAGCACGAGAATGCCGAAGACAAGGAGATTCTCGAGGAAGTCATGAAAGAGGAAGCTTCGATTGTGGTTGAGGAGGTTAAAGTCGACCATCGCGACTAAGGACACGACAAGTTGGATGTCTCGCGTCTCGTCTGGACGACTGACTTCAAGTTCCGACCGTGCCAAAAGGTCTCAGGAACTTTTGGGCGGATCCTATTATTGCATCGGTTCGAGTTTCACTATCATCGCCCAGTGACGCGGACGACGAAATCAGCACCAGGCTTTGGATATGTACCGTACGTGTAGTCATGGATTTTATTTGTCCGCCCCATTTCAAATTTTCACCACGCTGTCAGCAGTACTCTGAATGATACCAGTCTGTTTTTCTGAGATCCTTGTATGATGAAAGTCTTAAGCCACACATAATCTGCGAACAGCTCTGTTGGCTAAGGAGTTGATATCCAGACAAGGCGAATGCGGACACTATTCGTATCGTTACGAAAAAAAGCGCGGTACGTCAGAGCACGAACGGCGATGCGAGTTGCATGAGATCTGAGTCACGTTTGAAGCCGACCGAGTCTGTCGGTACCGGTTCGCACTTTCAAACAACTTCTGCTTTTATTCACTCTCGCTTGCTTGTCAGGCACAACGCAAGGGGGACGCGAAGCTCGTGACCGAAAACGAACAGCTGCCTTGCTATTCAAGAGAAGGGGGGGGAGGGGGCGCAGCAGCTTCACTTGTGAGGGTGAGGGACGGCGGCGGCGTCTCGATAAGATGACGCTACGTCTCCCGGAGGTGCAGCATCCCAATGCGGACTCGTTGCAGGATTAATTAGGTCAGGAAACTGACTAGTCCATCCGGATTGCTAATTGAAGGGCTGTGGAAAGCGACAGATTTGTTTGTTTGTTATGGGCTTTCGTGTCGAGTACCGGAGAAGGTGTGCTGCTACTGTATGACTATTGATACATCTATTGATAATCCTTTTTTTTATCTTTTTTCATGCTGCAGACGATCGGATTGAAGGAAGGAAGAGAGCTGGCGGACAACGACGTGGATGTTGAGCGGTTTCCGAAGAGGAACGGCAGGACGGGAACGCGGGGACGACGCGAAAGAAAGGCAAAGATGTCGTGAAGAGGTTGAAGGGGCAGATTCACGTACTCGTACACGGCCACTTACTAGCCTTGGATGACCTCATCACCTCACTGGCATGGGAAAGGAATCGCCGTCACGTGTCCGCGTCCAAATTTTAATTTTCTTTCCTCGTGCTTCAATACTCCAGCGTCTCATCCAAGATACACACGTACGTTTGCTTTCTGCCCGCGGAACGACTGTGTTTTTCAGTCTTGTCTGCGTCCTGGATCGAGCCCGAATCTGTGGTCGTGTGCATCAAGAAGCGCGTCTTCCTGCGGACTCTTGCTTCTCTTCCTACAAGACGCCTGTTACTCTCATGCATCCCTCTTATCAGTCTAATTCTATCCCACTCGACATACCCGCGTCCTATCCCTGGCAGCGAATCCCAATAATACTTGCATGCGCTTGGGACTATACTGTGCCGTCCGAGTAGATGGAAGGGCAAGAATAGGCCGGGCTCGTATGGGAAGAAGCGATAGGTGCATATGTGTGCGTGAGGCCGCGCCTCTTCCTTGCGACAATACTCGTGCTCTGTCCTTCTTCTGCCTCCTCATGCCCCGACTATAAATTCCCCAGTCGCGCGGGGGGTCACGGCGGGTCTCTAGGCGACTCACCGTCTCCGCTTCTCGCTTGTCTGTCTGTTCTTTCTGTAATTTGAGCTATAACCATGCGCTTGACGATCGCGAGTCTTGCGTTGTTCTCGCTTTTGGTTTCTGCGTCTCCGGCGCCGGGTCCGAAGGAACCCATTGCTAGGATCCCGGTAGCGAGACGCTCGTTCACGAAGGACGGCGTCGCGGATATCGACGCTCTCAAGGAACATCTCGTTAATGTCAGACTGTACGTACGTTCCTATTTCTCTGGTAATTGAAGTTAATGCACGGTACAGTAAGATCGCACGCGGCTTCGCCAACTTCGAGAACAACACGGGCGCGCTACACCCGAATGACAATGGTGTTTTGAGGAAGCGTGTTGCTGAAGAGCTGCGCCTGGCGAGGCGGAAGACCGGGTTGGACCCGTTGACGGATGATCTTGATGGTGTGCTCTGGCAGGGAAACGTCAACATCGGGACTCCCGCCAATACCTTTTCGGGTAAGTCACTTTTTATTATTATTATTTAAAAACTAGCAGTTGATGAAATGACAATATTATCAAGTGGACTTCGACACCGGCTCAAGCGACCTCTTCGTCCCAAGCACGGCATGCACGGACGCGAACTGCGCAGGGCACGAGAAGTTCAACACGGCAGCAAGCAGCACCGCCGTCGACCAGCACCAGACGTTCAGCATCGAGTTCGCAGACGGGTCGACCGTGTCGGGCGAGGTCTTCCACGACACCGTCTCCATCGCCGGGCTGACCGCGACGGACCAGGCCGTCGTCGCCGCGACGCAGTACAGCGCCGGCTTCGCGCTCGACGTGAGCCCGCCGGACGGGCTCATGGGCATGGCCTTCCAGGCGATCTCGAACTCCAACAGCCCGCCCGTCTTCGCGACGCTCGTCGCGCAGGGGCAGACCAGCGCGCCCGTCTTCGGGTTCACGCTCCTCGACTCCGGCGGGGAGCTCTTCCTCGGCGGGACGGACGCGTCCGCCTTCACGGGCGGGGGCCTGACGTTCACGCCGCTCGTCACGGCGCCTGCGTTCTGGGAGGTCGCGGCGCAGCGCGTGGCGGTGGGCGCGCGCGGTGTCGTCGCGCGCGCGCAGGACGCGATCGCGGACACGGGCACGACGCTCTTCATCGTCGACACGGCGAGCGCGCGCGCGATCTACGCCGCCATCCCCGGCTCCGCGGACGCCGCGCGCACGCTCGGGGAGGGCTTCTTCACGATCCCGTGCGACGCCGTCCCGGGCGACGTCAGCGTCACCCTGGGCGGGACGGCGTTCACGCTCTCCCCCGACACGCTTAACTTTGGGCGCGTCTCGGCGCGGTCGAACGCGTGCGTTGGTGGGATTGTGGGTGATGATTTGGGTGCGTTTTTTTTTTTTTTTTTTTTTTTTTTCCCCCCTTTGCTTGAATGATATGAATGTGTTTGATTGTAGGAGTGTGGATCCTGGGTGATGTCTTCCTTCGAAACGTCTACACTGGTAAGTGTTTTATTTCTGTCGTCCGGTGACTCTGTGCTAACCTCGATATAAAGAATTCGACGTTGGGAACTTGCGAGTCGGTTTCGCGCCAGTCGTTCTTTAGAGTACTCAACAATGTTTCTGTATCTCTTCTCCGTTCCTAGCTAGCTGATTGAATGACTGACACGAGCTAACTAACAAATGTACAAAAAAAAAACTGTTCTAAATGATAACGCTTTGCGAGCTCCTACATTAGCGGGAAGTATAGCAATGCAGTCACCGCCGCCTGTCGTACCGGTCCCTACTTCTCGAGCGCCGTCGCTCATGGTCTCCAGCCCGGTCTTCATATCTCTCTCTTTCCCTATACCGATCCCGTTCCCGTTCCCGATCTCTCGACCCCGACCGTCTTCTCTTCCCACCCCCATCCCTATCCCTATCCCTCCTCGGGCTCCTACTCCTCCTCCTCCTCCTCCTCTGCCCCCCATCCCGATCCCTATACTCCCTCTCTGCGTCCCTCACATCAAACACCATCCCGTATTCATCTCCTCCCCCTCTTCCTCGTCTGCTGCCATCGTCGTTTTCGTCCGAGACGCGATACCGCCGTGTAGGTTCGAGGTCCTCCTTCCCCGCGAAGCCTCCACGCGCAGCAGCGCGCCGATTGTTGTTGTTGTTGCTGTTGCTGTTGTTGGCGCGCGGACCCATCTTGACGTCGTTTGACCACTGGGTGTTGAGTTTCGCGACGGATTGGGAGCTGTTTGGGGGGTGAATTAGGAGTTAGTGATTGAAGGAATGATGAGCGAAGGCGATGGACGTACAAGTCTACCCAGATTCGCCGGTCGTCGATTAGGACGTTTTGCATTTTGAAGTACGCCTTGAGGTGAACGTCAGTCAGTCAGTCAGTCAGTCGAAACACAGAAAGAAAGAAAGAAAAAAAAAAAAAGGAACGCGAACATGAACAGAACACGAAAAGACATACCTGCTCCGCATCCTCCCGTTTATCAAACTCGATGAACGCATACTGCAGCGAATCGCCCGTGACCTTGTCTCGAATGACCTGGCAGCTCATGATCGGGCCGAATCGCGAGAAGATGAGCTCGAGGTCCTCGTCGCGCGTGACGGGGTTCAGCTTGCACACGAAGAGCACGTTCTCGGGCGGGCGCACGTTCGCGAAGGGGAGGTCGCCGACCATCTCGAGCGTGAGTGCGGAGGCGGCTGCGGCGCGCGCGCGGCGCTCTTTTTCTTCCTCCGCTTCGGGGAGCGTGGAGAGGGGGTCTTCGTCCTCGGCGATCCGGGTGGAGTCGTCCGGTGGGTTTGTAGGTGGGGAGGACGGGACGACGAGCCCTGGTGGATCCGGGAACGGGTCGTCTGTAGATAGAGAGAAAAAAGTTGGAAATGCGGGGTGTTAATTCGTCACTGAGAAAGAAAGAGAGGCTACGACCGACGAAGTCAAGCGGAGACGTACCGAGGATCTCAACATGCCGTATCCTCACATCCTTCAACGGCCGCCCATCCTGGTCCGTGAACACGTCGTTGAGCCTATCGAGCGTCTCAAGCCCCTCGACGACGTGCCCGAACACCGCGTGCTTCCCGTCCAGGTAGTCGATCCGGTCCGTCAGCGTGATGAAGAACTGGCTCCCGCACCCACCCTGCTGCTGGCCCTCCAGGGCGGGCGCGACGGCCATCGACACCGTGCCCTTGTGCGTGTGCTTGAAGTGCGGGACGATCTCGGGCGCGAAGTACCGCGGTACGTCTCCCCCGCCGCCGCCGCCAGCAGACTTCTTGTTGTCCTGTTTGGAGACGGCGATGAGCGACCAGATGGACTCCCCGCCCGTCCCCGTTGCGGTCGGGTCCCCAGTCTGCGCGAGGAAGTCCTTCGACACTGCATACGGCATCGTTCACATCAGAGAAGTAAATGCAAGAGAACAATACTCACCGTTGAAGAACGCGTTCAGGTTGTAGTAGTAGACTTTACATAGTTTGAGGAAGTTCTCGCAAGTCTTGGGGCATGCTTCGACTTCCAGGTCAATTACGATGTCCCCTAGAGACGTCTCTAGTAATACTGACATTAGCAATAACACCTTGCGTCCGAACTAAGTAGCGGGCTGCTTCAACGCGAGATGAGAGACGCAAAGGCAAGTCGCAAGTACCGGATTCAGGTTCAGCGTCAATCACGGCTAAGTCACGGCAGATACTGGTCAGATTCAAGCCAGTATCTATATGATGAACACCTGCGACAACTTACTAACAGAGATACACTTAGCCAAAAAGATCCGAACTTCGAAACGTGGATTGACCACCGCAGGGCTCGAACCTGCAATCTCCTGATAAACTACAACCTCGTAGTCAGACGCGATACCATTTCGCCAGGCGGCCTCAGTATAATCTTGAGATTATAACTATTACAACGAGTATATTCCAACTGTTCCAATCCTTTGTAATTCTCTTGAATCCTGTTTGAAATATACGACCATCATTCTTTATGTAGTTACAAGAAAGACGTGGATTCTTATCTGTCCGCGAGTAAAACAGTTAAAATTATTCCATCAGATTCCTGTCCATCGAAGCTCTGATTTTAACGACATCGTACTCCTTATATCACCAACTATCACTATCAAAAATCATCAAGCTTACTCCTTACCCTCACTCTCTCCCATCACACCAAATTCGACGGGTACGCGAAATCCTCCAGCCCGACAAAGTTCTCCTTGATGCTCCTCGCAGAGACGAAGCGGTAGAAGATGGACATGCTCCCGGCCTTGTCGTTCGTCCCGCTCGCGCGCGCACCGCCGAAGGGCTGCTGCCCCACGACCGCGCCTGTGCATTTTTCGTTGTAGTACACGTTCCCGGCTGCGTTGCGCAGGCGGTTCGCGGCGCGGAGGAGGGTGGAGCGCTCTGAGGCGAAGCTGTCGTTTGTAGATTGTGGAGGTAGTGAGATTGTGAGCGAAGGAAAGAAGGAGGGATGGAGAGGAAGATGCGTACATTGACCCGGTCAGACCGTATATGGAAGTAGAGTCGACGAGGTCGAGCGTCGCGTCAAGTCCTTGTCGTCAAATACATATACCTACGTCCATATTTTGAGTGACGATATTCCGGCCACGGAGCTTTACACACACCGATAATACAGGCCCGAAGATCTCCTCAACGAAGGTTATCGATCCCGGGTCTTTGCTCAGGATGACCGTAGGTTGGACGAAGTATCCCGTAGAGTCATCAGCTACTCAACAAATTAATGATCTATTCGAACGGGTAGAGAAGAAGATATATACAACGTACCACCTCCTCCAATCAGGATCTCCCCTCCCGCCTCTTTTGCCTTCTGGATGTAACCTACAATTCTATCGAAAGCAGGTTTCCCACTGTTGCATGACGGAAATCACAAGCCGGAAGTAAGTATCGTATATCTTCTCCGCTCTTCACAGATGAGGAACCCACATAACAGGACCCATGAAGGTCGAGAAGTCCGTGACCGGACCAACCTTGATCTTCGCCACCTCCTGTAGGAGTTTGTCTTTGAATCCACTAGCCCAGAGAGATGAGGAGACGTAGAGACGGGACAGAGCTGAGCACTTCTGTCCTGAATGCCAGAATCGATTAACATAGACAATTAGACGAGAACTGGGAATACGCACCCTGATACTCGAAAGCACCTCGCACAGTTTGCATGACCGCGTTCGTAAGTTCCGCAGACTCGTGCACAACATGGAAGTTCTTCCCGCCTATTTCCATCCCATACAATCAGTCAACCTTCAATATCAATCTGTCCGATCACAAATTACTGCTGAACATACCCGTCTCGCCAACAATACGCGGGTACCCTCTGTAATTGTCCAAATTCGCTGCGATGTTCTTCCAGAGCGTCCGGAAGACGTGCGTGCTGCCCGTGAAGTGGAGCGCCGCGAACTCGCGGTGGGAGATGCATTGCTGTACGACTTCCGGCGGCGGCCCGGGGATGAACTGGACGACGCCTGGTGGGATGCCGGCTTCGACGAGGATCTGGTACGTGAGGTAGTTGGCGTAGGTTGCCATTGGGGAGGGCTTCCAGAGGACCACGTTGCCGACGAGTGCTGGAGCTGCAGAGAGGAAGAGAGGTTTGAGTTACGGACTTGGATTATAATCAATTTGAGAACGTACCTCCGACGAGGTTCCCACCGATAGCGGTGAAATTGAAGGGCGATACTGCGAGGACGAAGCCCTCAAGAGGTCGATACTCAACACGGCTATGTAGGATATATCGTTAGCATATCATCCCACAGAACGCTGCGCATATATCGTACTTCCAAGCACCCTTCGAATTCTTAAGAGGTTGCTGTTGGTACAGCTCCTCGACATACTTGACTCCAAACCTGAGGAAATCCGAAAGCTACGAGCAATCCCGATTTTACAGACATAAGTATATACCATTGAATCAAAGCGAGCGCATATGTGTACGCACCTCAGCAGCAGCATCGATCTCCGCCTGCCACGCATTCTTGCCCTGCCCCAGCATCGTCGCCGCCATCAGCCCGTACCTATACTTCCCCGACACCAAGTCCGCCGCCTTCAGGAAGATCGCAGCGCGATCCGACCAGGGCAGCGCCTCCCATTCGCTCTTGGCTGCTAGCGCACCGTCGATTGCCGCCGACACGGTTGCGGTGTCCGCTTCGTGGTACACGCAGAGGTGCCGCGCGTGTGAGTCCGGGATGGGCTGTTTGGCGAGTTTGCCTGTTTTGATCTATGCATTTTAATCGTAATGAGAAAGAGGAGGGATGCGTGGGGAGTCAGGAAAGGATGTGCATATAGCGAGTGTGCGCGACGAACGGGTTTCCCGTTGACGAAACATGGCACTTCGAAGGGTAATTCCTGCTCTAGCTGCTTCAAAGCCGCTTCGAGTCCACGACGCTCCTCCGAGCCAGGAGCATAACTTCTCTATATCGATTCGGGTGGTCAATATCAGCATCCGCGAAGGAGGCTACCAGAACGCACTGACCATAGGCTCATTCTCGACAGCAGGTGTCTTGAACGTCGCAAGCTGGGCATTCATCTTTCACAGACAGACTTCCAAAGAGACGACGAAGGGCGATGGTAGTGGTGGTAAGGAAGGATGAGAGAACGTGTTTGGTCGGCGTATCGGAGCTTGCACTGGTGAGCATTCCGGATAGCGCATGTGGACTGTCCATTCGTGTCTCTCTCTATCTATCGAAGACGGATCAACCATCATCACCGTGAAAACATGGATAAACTCGAACATAATGATAATGATTGGTACAATATTTCTACACAGAGTACATGCAAATGTCTAATCCAAAATCATCAATCCAATCTACGAAGAGCAAGCTGCAGCGAGTCCATGCAAGAAATAAATATCCAAAATCCCATGAGTTCTAAACCGCACTCGGCAACTCGTCAATCCGACTCTTCAGCCCCTCCAAAAACGCATGCGACTCCATTACGGAGCCCAAACACCTCTGACAACCCGTCTGGCCCGACTCCGCAAGGAACTTCATCGAGAACACCACGCCCGTCGTCGGGCGCGCGCGCAGCTCCTCCTTCGCGCGGCCGACGAACTGCGTCCACCAGCGCGGAGGGCACAGACTGCCGTAGTGCGCGGAGTTGCATTGCATGCACTTGATCTCCTCGGTGTTGGCGCTGTCGAGCAGCTGGAGCGCTGCGTCGGCGCGGTGCCGGTGCAGCGTCAGGAGGCGGTGATAGGACCATGCGGTCATATATTTCAGGTCCTCTAAAGGTGGGCTGTCTAGTACGTTTATGCCCAGTGTGTATGAAGATGCGATTTGCGCTTCGGATTCCAGGTCGTGTCGGCATGCTATTGAGTACGCGCGCACGGGCTCGTTCTCGACGAAGGAAGGAGAGACGAGGATCCGGCGGAGGGTTGCGATCGCGCGTGTCATGTCGTATTTCATCGCCGCGTCCAGCAAGACCGACACCTCGTCCAGCGTCTTCACGTCGGGGTCCTGTCCGGGATAGACGAGCCTCAGCAACGCGTCTAGGACTTCGCTCGGTTCCGAGACGTCCACAACAGGCGCAGAGCTTGAACAACCCAACTCGGACTCCTCTCCTGAAGTGCTGCTGCGCGTAGGAGGACGCGCCTGGGGCAGGGAGAACATATCCCGGAAGAACGGCGACGACTCCACCAATATGCGGCGGTACACCCCGAAGCGCACTTCGTCGCTCGTCTGGAGCACGACGTCCGCATCCGGCGGGCTGAACATATCAGATTCGCGTGGCATAGCCTGATACCCGCGTACTACCACTACCGTCTTTGATGAGACGAGTCGAGGAGTGGCACAGTGAGCGAGTGTGCTAGGTGAGACGACGACTGCAGCGTCTAAGTCGAACCGACCGACATGACCGAGCGGCGACCCAGGCTAGCTTTTATAGTCCACCGCCGACGCCGCCGCACCAAAGGAGAGTCAGGCAGAGTCCAATTCAGAACGAGCCTATACCGAAAACAACGGCGCGCGGTGGACCTGTCTTACCTCTATACCAGCACCTCAGCTCATCAGGCCTCTTCAGAATCCCAGTCGACTTCAATCGGCATTTCCAGTTGAAGAAGCTCGAAAGACAACCACGACAAGAGCCTATATCTTGCTTGAACGTATCGCAAGCAAGTTGCAATTCCACCCGCACTTCGAACGATCCACAAAGTCGCAAACAGACTGATGCCTCACAGTTAGTTCCTCTGCTGGCAGACGTAGCACACATAAGTTCATCAACATAAAGTCATGTCAACAACACGACACAACACGACGCGGTAAGACGGTGTGGCGGTACTTACTTACCTGCAGTAGCGCCCCGCGTGCATCTCGATGCATGAATCCAATTGCACCAACCAAGAATCGCTATCTGATAACAGATCATACCGGCGGGAACTTTTCAGCCATCTCAGTCGATGTGGTAGAGCAGCACAAGACAGGACGGGTGATAAAGCAACAGATATATTCCTATTCGTACTGCAGTATGCATGCCAGTGGCCCGTACACATACGCATAATTGTAACTCATGGGCACAGCAGACTCAGTACAGTAAGAGAATGAAAGAGACAAATATATATATATATATAATCAGCGGACAGTAAGAGAAAACAATGCAAAATAAAGAAAATTAAGTGGCCCTTACAGGGATCGAACCTGTGACCTTGGCGTATAGTGCAGGCCTTATGCCAGATATTAGCACCACGCTCTAACCAGCTGAGCTAAAAGGCCATAGGTTTCCATTTTCCTATTGTACATGTTATCAGTAATATTCAGTTCAAGATTCATTCACGTTATCGTTATATTCCGACCCGAGGCCATCGACGCTTTGCTCAAGCACCTTCAGATTTCGGGGACTGAGTAAAGATAACTAACCCTCAAGGACGGTCGTTTTCTTGCCTTTTCTAACCTACGACTACTTGTGACTTGTGATATTGGATATGCGTCCTATGAGGCTTTTCTGTGCGAGTGCTGGTGTAGGTGCTGGTTGCAAGGCAGCAATAGGGAAAGATACCTGAGGGCTGTTGTTGGGGATAGGAAAGGGAGACGACTCGTCTCGTCGTCGTCGTCGTCTCAGATTCTCAGGGAGCATACACAGCAGTCGGATGACGGAAAGAGGGCGAGGGCGAGGGCTCAGACTTCTGTTGAGGATGCTGGGAGCTCCGCAAGTACTACTGCAACTGCCCCGACTGGAAGTGCGAAACTCTTTGCTGATGCTTTTCGAGAAGAGATGGGCTCTGGGTCTATTACTGCTGATACGAGCGGTGATGGAAGTACAAGCTCGCCGACGGGCAGCGACAAATTATTCGCTGATGCCTTGCGCGAAGAGTCCCCTCCTCGTCATCCTCTCCTCAAAATTCAAACAGAACAGCCCAGCTCCTCGCTCAATACACCCAACAACAACAAGAACACCCGAACTGGACAGGCGAAGAGAGCATGCAAGACGCCGTGCTGCGGATGCTCGTGGACAAGTACAAGCCCCTCCGGGGCCCCGTTGTCCGGAGTGCGGAGGAGAAGCTGCGCGAGCGGCCTCCTTCTCTCCGGCCTGCCTCTTCTTCTTCTTCTTCTACCTCGGAGGATGAGCGGGAACGGGAGGGCTGGTCGACGAGGGAGAGGAGGGCGAGGAGCCGCTCCTCCCCTCCAAGGAGGGACACAGGCCCTGGCATACGACGTTCACCCCGCCCTCGACGCCCACGCCGCGCGTCAAGCTCGGGTCTTACGCTTCTTCTTCTTCTTCTGGGCAAGGCAAAAGCAGAGATAGTGAAAAGGGTGCAAGACAGGACATCGCAGCTGCGCGGCGGAGCGCGACTGCTCAGCGCCTGGGCCGCGCGCGGGAGTCGATGATAGATTACAAGCTCGGGTTATCTCCCTCTTCCTCCTTCTCCCAATCTCAAATGCAATTCAACACCCCCACCGCGCGCCCGCGCCCCACCGGCGGGCCTGAAAGCGTGGGCGGGCCTCGTCGAGGAGCGCATCGAGCGCGCGCGGCTGGAGGGGCAGTTCAGGTCCCTCAGCGGCCGCGGGAGGCCGATCCGGCGCGAGAGCGGCGGGGAGGCGAACCCGTTCATCGCGCGCGAGGAGTTCCTGATGAACCGGATCGTGCAGCGGAACCAGGCTGCGCCGCCGTGGGTCGAGCTGCAGGGCGGTGAGTATCAAGACATATACATACTAATAGTGCCCATATCCCCGTGCTAGTGCTAGTGCTAGTGCCGGCTGAAGATATATTCTCGTCTTATTACTATTTTCGTGACTATGTTATGTACATGACTGATTGATTGATTGATTGATATATTTCTGGGATAATAGAAGTGGAGAGCGCGATCTCGACGTTCCGCGCCATCCTGCGGCAAGCATGGACGAAGCGCGCCGTCCTCGCGCTCACCTCCGACCCCTCGCGCGCGCCGCCCTCCTCCTCCTCCTCCTCCTCCTCCTCCTCCTCCTCCTCCCTCCTCGCTAACCCCCTCCGACGCGCGGCAGCTGAGAGACCCGGCGTGGGCGGCGCGCGAGGCGTCGTACCACGCCTCCGCGCTGGGGGAGGTGAACGAGCTGGTGCGAGGTACAACGGCGTCGCGCCGTATAGCGTGCGGAAGCCGTATTTCGAGAGGGAGAAGGAGCTGGAGAGGTGTTATGCTGAGAGTGCGGGGGATGTGGTTGAGGGTGTTAGGGAGAGAGTGCGGAAGGGTGCACTTGGGCGGGGAGAGGTGGGCGGAGTTGGGTTTGGGGATGAGGAGAGGGATGGAGGCGGTGGTGGTGGAGGTGATGGTAGTGGACGAGATGAGAGGAGTACGGGCATTTGGGATGTTGTGCGTACGTGGATTGCGAGACTGCAGGCATAAGAGTTGTATGTAATTTGTAGTTGTAGTGAACAACAATTGTAGCTTTTACTAAATGATACTTGATTGGCTGAGTCGTGGGTGTACAAACAAACAACGACAAAGCTCGCTCGATTTGATTTGAAGCCTCAGCATAAAATATAAGCATCTGAGAACGAACAAAGTTCACGACGAAGCTATTAGTATTAAATTGGAGATCTACAGGAGACAGACGAAGAGGTAAGGCAAACAGAGTACGTACGCAAACAGAATGATGGCCTCGTTGCATCCACGCGCAGGCCCGGTATAAATATAATATAAATCCATCGCATCGCATCGCATCTCTTCCCTCTTCAGCACCTATCTATCGTCCCCGCGCAGAGGCGTTTAGCAAACAATCCTATCCTATCCACTTGATTTGGTTTACTGTACTAGCAGTCATGGCTGGTGAAGACGAGATCGTCGTACGTCCCCCTCCGTTCATCCTCGTGTTCGTGTTCGCGTTCGTGTTCGTTCATTGATATAATTCCGTCTTTCCGTCTTTCCGTCTTTTTTTTCGGTATATGAATCGTGCGTGTATTGCTGTGTATGATATGATACGAGATGGGGATTGGTGTGTGCGTGCGATATGATATAGCCTGGTGACATCGTCGCCGTGAACCACGGCATGTACGGGCGCAAGGAGGGGCTCGTCGTCGGCTCGTCCGTCGACTACGCCGTGCGTCCCATCTCCTCTTCCTCTCCCTTCGCATTAACAATTAACATTGACAATTAACATTAACATTAACATTGACATTGACATTGACGTTCTCTATGATAATATATAATACGACGCGATCCTGCCGCGCGTGCACACAGGGCCGCCAGGTCGTCGAGATCCAGTTCGAGCCGGGCGAGGTGTACAAGGCGTGGTACCCCAACGTGCGCCGCGTGCGCCGGACCGTGTCGTACCTCAACCCGGCGAAGCACCGCACGGTCGAGCGGACTGTTTATTGGTGAACGTCCGTCCGTCCGTCCGTCTGTCGATGGTCCTCCCGCTCGAATTCCACGCGTGTTGGATTGGTTCGGCTCGTCCGCGTCTTCCGTCTCGTCTCGTCTCGGTGTCCGTCTCTGTTTTCTTTGTGTGTTGTAGTACATACAGTACATTTTCAAAAGCCGTATATCCCCAAACCGAACCTTAAAAGCACTATCCATTCATCTGTCTGTCCATTCATTCATTCGTCCATCTACTGTATGCCTCCTCTATCTTCCCAGGGCTATCGTTTTTTGTCTTGTTTTCTTGAGGTTTATATCGCATCGGGTATGTGACATGTCGTACGGACGGAGATTGATACTGCTACTGCTATTGCCATTGGCGACCCGCTTCCTCCGTCCTATTCGTAGACGGATCGCCTGAAAAAAAAAAAGCCGCCTCCCCGCTCCCCGCCATTGAGTTTGAGTTGAGTTGAGCTGAATCCCTTGAATGAATAAGTAGCTGGATTCCGTCTGCTTCCGAGTTGACTGTTGCGTACAAGACGAGTGTTTTATTTCGTATCGGGTAATCACGCTTTACGCGTCCATATTACGCTGCTGCTGCTGCACTCAAACAACGTTGACGTCGGCCATTGGCACACCGTTCAGCCCCGTATCAATATCAATATCCGAATTGTATTATACATACAGATATATTTCCTTTTCTTTTTATTACATTATTTCTCACTCAGTTACATGCAAGATCTCTTCCGTCTTTTCTTCCCTTCTTCGAGCCACGTTTCGTCCTACTCGCACTCGCACTCAACGGACTCGGACCCAACTCGGCGCACGCATACGTGTCGTACGTCCTCACGCAGCTCGCGCCCCTCCTCGTCCTCCTCGGCGTACCAGCTCTAGCGCTCCTCGCGCGCGCATACGTACACAGAACTAGGAACTGGGATTGGAATCGGAACTTGGCGAAGGTTGTGAGAATCGTGTATATGGTGCTTGAGAGCCTGTTCGGCGTGACCTTGCCGCTCTCGTGGGTCTGGGGGGCGGCGAGCGGGAGAGAGGGAGAGGGCAGGGAGGAGAGGAGGAGGAGGAGGGAGAGAGGGAGGGAGAGGAGGAAGCGGGGGGTTAGTGCTGGTGCTGGTGCTGGTGCTGGTGCTGGTGCTAGTGGTGAGCTCGTACGCTTAGGTGGTGAATGGACTTGGAAGCTGATGTGTGTGGTACTAGTCTCGAGAGATGCAACGAGTGAAGTCGAGGAAGACGACGACAAGGACCTGTATTATCCTGGGCTCGTCAACATCTCCGGGACGTACTGCTTTCTCAATTCTGTCCTCCAAGTACGTCTGCGTCTGTGTGTGTATCGTGTCTTGCATCGCACTCATAATCTGTACGAACAGGCAACGGCGTCGCTGGCGTACCTCCAGCCCTACCTCGACGCCATACACGCCCGCGCTGTAGACCTGGACGTACCGACCCCAGTCGTCGATACGCTGCAAGATACTATCAAATGTGCGTGTGTGTCTCCTGATCATGGCTTCTCACTTCTGAACTCTTCTCGCTTTCCCTCGCTCGCCGACCTCCCCGTGGATGGTCCCCGCTTTATCCACACCCCTTTACGTCCTCCTCACGTCCTCGCCATTAATATTCCCTCCTTTTCTTAATCACTGCTTCGCGATTCATTCACGTTTGGCTATTTCTAACGAACGTATCTATCTATCAATAGCGCTCAACACACCGAAGTCGTCTCGATCCGCCTTGCGCCCCGTTCCCATCATCAACGCGCTCTCCCAGCCCGCGGCTGGGCCCAGTGGCGGCGGCGGGGGCCGCTCGAAGCTGTTTGCGTCGCGGGAGCACCAGGATGCGCAGGAGCTGTTCCAATTGTGTCGGAGTGCATCAAGAGCGAGGCGCAGGCGGTCGACGCGGAGGCGCAGAGGGATAGAGGGCTCGGAGCGTTTGCGTTTACGTCTTCTGCTGCTTCCTCGCCTTCGCCCTCGCCCTCACCCTCGCCGGGTTCGTCCTCCGGGTACCTGCCCCTGCGCGGGTCTGAGAACTTCAGTGCGGAGAGGAGAGGGAGAAGGAGAGGGAGAGAGAGAACGAGCTGAGCGCGTCGAGCGTGTTCGACGGGCTCACCGCGAACAGGCGGAGCTGCGTCGCATGCGGGTACACGGAGGCGGTCATGCACTTCGCCTTCGCGACGTGGTCGCTCGCGCTCCCTTCTTTCAGCGGCTTCTCCCTCCTCCTCCTCCTCCTCGTCTTCGATGGCGTCGTGTTCGCTGCAGGACTGCCTCGCGGAGTACACGCGCCTGGAGCTCCTGACGGACTGCGTGTGCCGCCGCTGCTCGATGCGCGCGACGCATGCGCGGCTGCGGGAGGAGGCGGAGCGGCTTGCGGAGGCGGTCAGGACGAAGAAGCCCGCCGGTGCTGGTGCTGGTGCTGGTGCTGGTGCTGGTGCTGGTGCGGGAGGAGGGAGGAGGAGGAGCTGCAGGAGGGGCCGATGGAACTGCCGGGCCGAGCCAGTATAAGAAGAAGAAGGCGAGGGAGGCGAGGAAGCTTGAGAGGTTGGTTGCGAGTGCGATTGAGGAAGGGCGGATTGAGGAGGACTTGAAGGGCGTGAGGATGGAGAGGGTCGTCAGTCCTGCGTCGACGAAGCAGGCTATGATCGCTCGAGTGCGTTTCAGTCTTCATATCTCTTCTCGTTGTTGCGTGTGTATGAGTGCTGATTTCCCCCCCCCTTTTCGCATGTGTCCAGCCACCTAAGATCCTCGTCCTCCACCTCAACCGTTCCCTGCACTTCAGCTCCTACACTGGGCCCTCGCGAAACCCGATCCGGGTGCGCTTTCCCGAGATTTTAGATCTGACGCCATACACGACTTCAGGGCAGCTCTCCACGAAGCCCTCCGCGCCCATCTCGATTCCCCCTCCGCCCCCACCTGTCGGCTCAGGATCGGGTGCGGTACCGATTCAGAGGAGCACGACGCCCACGCAGGGGATGTACGACCATCCGCGCGTGTTGTACCGCCTAAGCGCGGTCGTAGCGCATTACGGAGCGCATTCGTTCGGGCATTATGTTTGCTTTAGGCGGAAGCCGCGGGTTACTTCCGCTTCAAGAATTGATGATGAGAGGAACGATAGGAAGGCGAAGGCGAAGGCGAGGGGGGAGGAGAAGAGAGCGTGCCCGATGGTGCCGCAGATGCCGTGTCCGTATGGATGTGATTGCCAGATGTGTGCGACGTATGGGCCTGTGAGGGATTTCGATCCGTCCTCCTCCTCCTCTTCCTATTCGTCGAACTTCAACTCCCCTCAAAGCTCTCAAAGACATTCCCAATCCTCATCAACCCACTCATCAACCCACTCATCTCTACATCACCAAGCTGCACAAAACTACACAAACTATACAAAACACGCAAAACACGCAAAACACGCAAATTCAACCTCAAAATCAAAATCAGACGCACCGGGCGGTACACGGCCCCCACCCGCCGCGCCCGGGTTCGGGGGGGGGGGGTGGCTGCGGATCAGCGACGACAGCGTCGAGGAGGTCGGGGTGGAGCAGGTCCTGTCGGAGGGGGGCGGAGCGTTCCTGCTGTTCTACGAGCGCGTGCAGAGCCCGTGGGTCGCGCAGCGGCCTTGGAACACCCCGATGCATTCGAGCGCTGCTATTATGATGGGCGGGGGCTCGGATCGAGTCACTGGTGTTGGCGTGAATGGGAGTGAGAGTCTGGGCGTTGAGGCGTTTCCGGGTGGAGTGAAGACGGGATTAGGGGGAGGAGGGATGGGAGCGGGGGCGGGGGCGGGGGCGGGGGTGCCGTCGGCCTTCCCGATAGGAGGGAGGGGGATCAATAGCGTGTACCTCAGAACGCGCGGTACGCCTCGGAGCTCGGAGGAGACGGTTCGGCCTGCGGACGTGCATGCTTCTTCATCCGCCTCCTCATCCGCCACCCATTCCACTTCGTCCTCCCTGTCCATATGGAACCTGAGTGCGAAGGCGAGCAAAGATCGGGAGAGAGAGCTGCTGTCGGAGAGGCTTGCGGGTATTGCTTCGGGTTCGGGTTCGAGTTTCCTGAGTGGGGATAGTAATGTCATCATAGGCGGGAGCGGGAGTGCTAGTGGTAGTGCTAGTTCGAGCCTGAGCTCGAGTTGGAGTGGGAGTTTGATGAGTGAGCTTGTGAAGCCGCGCGTTGTGAGGCGGACGACTGCGGGGAGGAGGGAGAAGGAGCGGGTTAGGGAGAGGGATAGGAGCAGGAGCAGGAGTAGGAGCAGGAGCCGGAGCCGGAGTAGGAGTCATAGTCGGAGTCCCAGTGAGAGTGGGAGCAGACTCGGATCTAGGGAGGCTGAGGTTGAAGGAAAAGGAAAAGGCAAGAAGAAGGAGAGGGAGGTGCAAGAAAGACCTGCAGAGAATCCTGCCGACAGAATACCAAACGGTTCAGCTGTCCCGCCGAACGGGTCAGCTATACCTTCGCTCTCCTCCGTTCCCCTTCCTAACGGCTTTGCCCCTGCCTCTGCCTCTGGTGTGCACGCTCTCAAAACGAGCGATAAAGAAGGAGGAGGAGGGGGAGGACAGGACGAGAATGGGGACGAGGTAGACCTAGAGTTATCGGAGAGTATCGTCAAAGTGGAGTTTGAGCTGCCCTCTCCTCCGCGTTCGAGGAGTTCGAGCCCGACGGCAGGAACGATGACGACGACGACGACGGGTCCCGTACGCGCACCAGCGTCCAAACGGACTATATCGAAGTCATCCGCTGTAGGAGCAGGAGCAGGACTAGGACTCGGGCCCGCAACGCCCCCGGCATCCTCGCCCGTCTCGCCTTCCCCGCCTCCCTCACCCACCTCACCTACTTCGCCTAGATCGTCGGGTCCCCCCGCTGCTGTTATTGCTACGTCAGCTCTGACGTCCCCCTCCAGCCCGAAAAGGAGGAAGGGCAACAAGGGGAGAGCGAAGGCGCGCGCGAGGGTGGCTTCGCCGCCCTCTGGTCCTGCGTCTGCGTCTGTGCCTGCGTCTTCGCCTGAGCCTGAGCCTTCGTCGAGGAACGGAATCGAGAACCGGAGTTCTAACTCGAATTCGAATGCGAGCGGGAGTGGGAGTGGGAGTGGGGGCAGGCAGACAAGCGGCGGCGGCGCGAGCCTAGTCGACCGTCCCCGTCCCCGTCCCCGTCCCACCGCCGCATCTGCATCTGCAGCTCGCGTCGGGCTCCGCGCGTGAAGTCGTTGAATAATTTGGGATAGATGCACATGCGCTTGTGGAACTGAGATGAACGCTCAGGTGATTATGATGTCACACACCGATATCGAGATATACATGCATACATGCATACATACATAACAGATAGACAGACATACAGACAAGCCTGTACACGCATCTGCATCCGGTTATATACAGCGAACATAAAAGCAAGTACTAGTACTAGTACTTACTCTTCTGCTTCCCGATCTTTTTATTCTTTTCCCCGTATACTTATTTGCGACGACACGGAATATAGAAAGTTTTGAAGTTTTCGGAAGCGCGTTACAGTAAGTAAGTAAGTAAGTAAGTGAGTAAATACGGACGCACGCAGTAAAAAAAATAATAGCTCAAACGATCTCTCTGATACTCTGATACACAAAATAATTAGCTATAGTGTATTCTTGTCCTTCTTTCGTGGATCATGATGCCGTAATAAGTTCCCTCCACAAGCAAGCATCGATTTTATTTTATTTTATTTTATTTTATTTTATTCTTTATTTTGTGTTGCTAGGCGAAGTGTTTCGGAAAGGAATTGATTATATGGTGCCGGGGACTACTGGTTGGGATTCAAGGCGCACCGTGCCAATATTCTAATATTGAGAGGCTGATAACTTCGTTCGACCACTGCTATATGGTTGGCTTTATACCTTCAGAACCTTCAAGGCCTGTTTAACAATGTATATTAGAGGATATAATGTAATAGTACATGTGTGTCGCTTATGTAACAATGTATATTAGAGAATATAGGCGAAATAGTACATGCATGCTCTATTACTTAGCTCAGACGGTTAGAGCGTGGTACTAATATAAGTCGAACAAGGCATGTTAAATACGCCAAGATCACAGGTTCGACCCCTGTACAGGCCATACGGGGACTAGAATAGTCCATTTTATGTTTTTACTCAATAGCCAGTTGATGTTATATATATGGTTCGGAGGAAGACTCGCTTGAAGAAAGCCATGCCTTGTGTGTACTAAGTGTTCGACTACTCGAGCCTCTCCTCTCCCTTCTCCGGGGTCCATGTACATATCTGTTATGCTCTCTTCCTCGATATAGTGTTTGATCACATCACACCTGCATAAACAAGAGCTGGAAAGAAAGAAAAGATCGGCGTTACGTGTTGTTGCGATGTAGTAGAGTAGAGTAGAGTAGAGATGTTCGTCATTCATGACCTGCACTGCAGATCGCTGGATTTGTCCTGGATCAACTTCTTTTCTCTCTCTCACACACGCACACAATTGATTCGATTCAATTTGACGGACGGACGGACGGTCGGTCGATGAGATATATCGTTAGTCAAACGAGGTATTTATTCATAACAGATACAACCAAACACATAACCAAACACAACAAGTCCACGGCGCATAATACATGCTAAAAAACTACAAGACCTATATAGGTTTAACATGGCATGGTATCTTGTACTACTATGCAATGCAGCGCGACGAATTACATGCCCGAAAGGGCTGACACGGGGGGTCGGGGCGGAGTTTAGAGCGACAAATTGACGGGGACGCAGCCGAGGGAGATGAGACCGCCTATAAGACAGAAGTATGATCAATCCGGTGAACAGGAGGAAGTAGGAGAAAAATCAGTGCGTACCGTAGCTGTTGTTCTCGCAGCAGACAGGGTTAGCCGAGCTACAGTTGAACAAAAAAGTCGGTTGAGCAAGGGGACTACTTCTAGAAACGTAAAGCCCAGTGTAACTTACCAGCCCGATGAACCGAGGCCGATAACAGATATCGGGTTGCAAGTCAGGCCGACGGGGATGTCAACGCCCTGGAGGACGATGCCGAGGAGAGCAAGGAGACCCGTAGCATCAGAGCTACTTGACGACTGGACGGAGTTGCAGCACTGGAGGTCACCGGTGTTGCACTGGCTCGCCGGCTGCGTTGCAGTGGAAGTCGCGGTAACGGTGACAGTAGACGATTTCGCAGGCTGAGTGGTCGGAGAACCTCCCGGCATGGGTGTGGCGGCAGCAAGAATGGGGAGGGCGAGCAGAGCGATATACTTGTTGAAGATCATTGTGATTTCTTAGAACGTGGTTTAAACTGGTGAAGCTTGTGAAGAGAGATGATAGCCGTTAACTGGGTTGAGTAGACGACTGAAGATTGAACCACGAAAACAGACGGTCTTTTATAACCGCTGGTGGTGGTCTGTGCGTATTCTGTTACGCATGATTTGGTCAAAAATAACAAGCTATACCAGGACTCTTCAGAATACCGATGGATGCCTGAGCCTAATCCGGATAAGAACGACTGAATTTGAGGAGTCAGGACTGAGGAAATCCGGATAAAACAGGTCCAAATTTGGGTGAAGACCAGCGCTGAAAGGAAAGGACGAAGGAAGGAACGAAGCATCTTCGCGAAGTACCCTTTTTCTGGCCCTTCTTCTGCACATTCTGTTCGTCACAGACTTAAGTTGGCCGAAGCGGTGAATTAGGAACGTCCCTTCAGGCGCTGTTACGTGAGTAACGTGTACACACCTTTGGACAAATCAATTTGTTTGCGGCAATGAGGTCCGTCCGAACAGAAGAACGATGATGCTAACAAGTGTCGGGCTGAAACGCCCCTCACATTGGTTGGAGCAGAAGCGAGGTCTTCCAATTCGTTCTGGGAGCTCCCAGGTACCCGCCCAAACATGTTGCTTCAGCAATGCATTTTGAGAGTCTCCACTGCGGGCCGAGCTTGGTCACATTCCTACCTCGTCAACGTGGATACCTTCTTTGAGTAGCCCACCAAGATCCGATGATACCTGAGCTTGACTAAAGTCACCGAGTGTTTGATATATTGAACATGTTCATCTCAACAGAGTTGGCGAAAATACCGACGTCGAAGCGGAAACAGAAAGGCTAGAAGATTTTAAGATTATTTAGGTCATCTGTGATTTGACATGTTCATTGCAATGTAATTCACCTTTTGGCCCCAAGGGGTGAGAAGCCGCCAGTTGTTTTCCATCCTAAGCAGAAAAAGGCAAAACTGTAACTAAATGTAGAAATTTCGGTTGAAGCGTTATTTTTCCGTATGTCATGAAAGAAGCTGACCTAGTTTGTCCCCTAACGCCACGAACATGCGCACACAATATTAATAGTAATATTAATGTTGACGCAATTGATTTGGAAGTATACCTGTATTAAGCATGATTTACAATCAGATACGATCCTCCACAATATCACAACGCGAACGTAGTGCGGAATCCACGCGCGCTACTTACGGATCTTTGCGATATACCAGTGTTTCCGCCGCCTTGATCTTCCCGAAGACCATTGAATAGAATGAGTGCTCATATATCGCTTGCCCTGACCATAAGAGACAGAGCATTGAATCATGGCTTGCACCACAAGGTCCTTTTGTCCCTGGCGGATGTAAAGCGTTTATAAAGGGGTCTTTCGCGATGAAGTGGCGGTTGCCCCGCTCTTTAGGGAAAGTGGGTTGCCCACTCGGACGGGGGATTGCATCTGACGCCTTGTAGCTCGAGAAAAAAAAACAGCGGCACCAGGACAACACCGCGATGACGTCCTTGCCACCCATTTTAGCCAGTCCAAACTCGATGGTAAAAAAAATGCATAACAAAGAAAACGATCGGGACGTTCCCATGTCAGAAGCAAAGCGATAGGCACAATTCGCCAGCACGATCGAGGAAACCATCAGTTTCTACTAGAAGTGTTGATGTAGCATTCGTTGTTATGTTTCGCTGTCATAGTCCATTTAGTGGCAAACGACTAAGGTAGGTCTTGACTGTCTTGACGCAATGCTTCTCTTAAAAGTATCAACGATAAATACAATAAGCGTAAGCTCCAGCACCTCCTACCTTGCAGAAGAAATGAATTGTCGCGGAACTGATACGTAGCTAGCGACGCTCAACTTGAAATCTGATCATGATGGAAAGCCGGTCACGTGTGATGGTCCCTAAAGTGTATATTTGTAATGATCCCCACGTATCTGCTGGAAAGCTCGAGATATCAGTTTACACACAACAACCGCACATTCAAACAGTGAAGTATCGTGCAAGTTCTCTTCAATTACGCGAAACATGGCTCTCAACTGGGCGATGCTGGATCAGCGAAGGAACCCTATTCCTCTTCCAAATGAAGTGACCGTCTTGTCAATCGACGATGGTGCGGAAGTACAGTTGTTCATCCCCAACGCCCCGCCCGTTCAGGGCTTGACCGCTGGGGGTACAGGTGGCGAGAAGAAGTTGAAGGAAACGGGGCGAATATATTTGACAGATCAGCGGGTACGCGAGGGTCTCTGTCCGAAATATCTATTCTGCTGATCTTAACTGCGGCTAACTTTCTGAATTCTAGCTGCTTTTCATCGCCTCTCCGAATCCGACATTCGAAACTCTCTCAGTCCCTCTGAGTAACATCCTCTCCACATCCTTCCAGCAGCCAGTCTTTGGTTCGAACTACCTGGAACTTGAAATTAGGCCGTCACCGGACGGTGGACTCGTATCGGGCACGCGAGCGGAGATTAGATTGAAGGATCGTGGTTTGTTCCAGTTCGTTGGTGCCCTGGAGAAGAGCCGCGAGCGCGCGATTTATATGAAGCGCCAGGCAGAAAGCGAGGCAGATACACTCCGTATGTATTCGTGGCTCTCATTGTGGGATCAATTCGGTCTGACGAGTATGAACCTAGCGCTATATGAGACTCGAAGTGCTGATCGTACTCCAGAGCCTTCAGGCTCAAGGGCTCCTCCGACCCCTGCACCTGGCGACCTACCACCTGCGTACGACGGATGACAGTTTGTTGTTTGAGTAAATACAATAAAGACGATGTACCTTGGATAGTAATCGGAATTAATACGGCTTGTAGCGCTTCGTCTCCTTGAGCTTTTCGACCTTCTCCAAGTCCTCCCTCCATTTTTTCTTGAGCTCAATAAGTTCTGAAAATGATGCATATCAGCCTAATGATGTATCCGGATCGATGAAGCTCCTTGCCTTGTCTCTTCTTCTCATGCTTTTGGAAGGCATAGAAGCCCTCCTTCTCAGCCTTCTTTTTCTTCTTTGTAGCGGTCTCCCCCGTTTCTTGGAATTGCTTAGTGGCAACGGAAATACCTCCTCCAAGTGTCTTGCCATATGCACCACCACGCGTTACGAGAGTGAAGCCGTCCTCGTCTACTATTGCCTCTCCCTTGTGGTATTCGCTAGACTTACGTTTCGCTTTCTCATAGTCGTAGAGCGCAACAGCGCTTTCTGCATGAGCGCGGACGGCATCCGGGGGAGGACGCATAGCGGAATACAGAGCCTTGTAATGCGCAAGTCCCCGAGGCTCTGGGGAATTTGGCCAGAGACGAGGCTTGTGAGGAGGTGTAAGGGCTTTTGCCAGAGAGGACGCGTCCAAAAAGACGACAAAGGCGGTTCGACCTGTCCGGCGAAACGTGCGCAGAGGTGTTGTCGGGAGAGGAATGAGAATCGGTCGTTCGTCTTTCATCTTGGATTTCTTCGGCTTTTTGGCTGGTCGACCTTCGTCTACTTCCATGGACTCGTCTTCGTCCTGCCCTTCATCATCATCATCACTGTCTTCAAGAGCATTTAATGCCTCTTCTTCTGCTGCTCGTTGATCAAATACGACTTTCTCGACTATCCCGTCCGGTTTGAAAAGCAGCGTGAGTTCGCGTTCCGTCGCGTCAGGAGGGACGTTCACGAGGAAAAGTGTACGATCCCTCGGTAGAACATCAGGTGTATCCTTGCTTGTGGTTTTCTTTGCAGCGGTATGTTGTTTCGCATACAAGATATGTGTGGCATCCTTTGAATAGACAACCGGAAGCACAGCAAAGCCAGAAAGCGTGCTAGGAAGCCCATCCATAGCTGGTGAAGCAAAGCAAAGAAATTTCTCCAGGGACCGACGTCCGAATGACATAATTACTGATTATGTACGCGTGTGACGGTGTCGCGCTCACGTGCCTACTTCTGTTTGGCACGCGCGTCTTCAACCTTCTACTTAGGTGGCAATCTCGTCTTCCCAGCCATCGAGCTCGTCGTTGGCTGATGGCCGCCCCAGTTCTCTTCTCTCATCATTCTTCAAATCCGCTGGAAGTGCCCACCTCGGATCCTCTGAATGTGCGCTACAAAGAGCACCTCAAACAACAGCAGAAGAAGGACCCAGCTTTAGCGCCTTCGTCAGACGATCCTCTCAATGGATATCAGGTTGAAGAATATCAGAACCATATCTTTAATTTATTTCCAGGGATAACGCCCAAGGCCAAGCGCTTGACCTTCGAACCTGCGCTAACACTAGCTGAAAGAGGAGTCGCACATGAACAGATTCCTGATAACGACAGTGACGACGAACTCGAGATCGTACACAGTGACCATGACGAGATAATGCAAATCAAGCCAGTCGAGTTCCCAATCGAAGTGGACGATGACGATATCTTGGACGGAGCCGATGATGTGCCACCAGATACTTTACCGGATGAGGAACCTGATGAGCTTGATGAACCACAGACAGACGAGGAGATGACTATTTTCTTGAAATCGTCGGAGGAGCGGGACGAAATCGAAGAAGAGATCGCAGAACTTGAAGAGGCTGTTCCACAGCTGGCGCAAGACTACAAGATCGTCGACCGTCTGGGCACAGGCACATTCTCATCCGTCTACAAGGCTCTCGACCTCCACTACGAAACCAAGTGGCACAACGGTACTTGGCAAGGCCGCCATCCTCCATCATCATCTGCGTACTACCAGTCCGCGAGCCCATCGCCTGGCGCAAAAGTCTTCGTCGCTATCAAACGTATCTATGTGACTAGCAACCCGGAGCGTATCCGAAACGAGATTACCATCCTTGAAGATAGCCGTGGGTGCCGGCATGTTTCTCAGCTCATTACTGCCTTCCGTCATCGTGACCAAGTTGTCGCCGTTATGCCTTACCATAAGAATGATGATTTCCGCGATTTTTACCGCACTCTACCGATGTCAGGAATCAAGGCGTACTTCCGCTCTTTGTTGCGTGCACTACGTGACATTCATTCTCGCGGGATTATCCATCGTGACGTAAAGCCTGCGAACTTCCTATTCGACTCGCGTACCTACATCGGCACACTCTGTGACTTTGGCTTGGCATGTGTAAGTGTCGAGTGGAGCATTTTACAAGAGTCTACTCATACCTTGGACAGCGCATTGATTTCGATGCTAAACATGGACAGTGTCTGCACACGCCCCCTTCTCGCCAGCACCTGCATGGCGCAAAGAAGTCGAGTAAGCTGATTGACACCAATCTTGTCAAGGCGGCACAACGCGAGGCCCGACAGAAGAGTGCATGGTCTTCAGATCGAGTAGGTTATCCTGAAAAAGATATGAGGTAGGTTTCTCATCTGTGTTCTCAAAAGGCGATTAGTCTGAGTACTTGATGCAGACCTCATTCAAAAGCCAATAGGGCAGGCACACGCGGCTTCCGTGCCCCAGAAGTCCTGTTCAAGTGTAATGAGCAGACTGGTGGTAAGCATGTTCTCCGATAAGCTAGTAACTAGGTACCAACAGAAAATGAATAGCTATCGATATCTGGTCAGCTGGGATGATTCTTCTCTTTTTCTTAACCGGAAAGTTTCCTCTTTTCCAATCAAACGATGACATCGAAGCTCTCATGGAGATCGCCGCCATAATTGGAAGACGGAAGATGGAGAGCGCTGCAACTCTGCACAGTACGTGTAACAGATCTTATCGACGACTTATCATAGTCTGATCATTATATGTAGACCGAACCTTTGCTACGAACGTACCGAGTGTTACACGGGACGGCATGGCTTGGCGCGAGTTCGTTGAGAAGAATAATCCAAGCATCTTTGACGTGCCTTCACCTCCCAGTTCCCCTTCATCCTCTCCTTCAGTCTCTCAAAATAGAGTATCAGACCCTGATTCTTACATCCAGGATCTCGAGCTTGCCTTCGACCTGCTCGAAAAGCTACTTCTTCCTGAATCCATCAACCGAATCACAGCACGAGAAGCACTTTACCATCCTTTCCTTGCTGAAAGCACCGGTTCTTCCAGCTATTCTTCTTCTTCGTCTGCTACGAGCTCGAGTTTAGATACTGATGTTGGTGATGATGCGTTCTTCCCCCATCCACTTGGAGGCGGACGTTGCGGCAAGTACCACTTCGTTGATGAGGTGACGGAGGAGCATCGTATTAGAATTCCGACGGACTACGGGGACGTAATCCGACTTCTTCAGTCTGGTGAAGGCATTCCGATTGGCAATCAACCTTGCGAATTCCACGCAGATCTCGAGGAATTTCAGGACTATCCTCAATTGGAGAACCTCGACTTCGGCAACGAATCCTCCCGTGACTGTGAAGCCGTCGAACAAGAGTTGGGAGGAGCAAGCTCATCCACTCTGCAGTAATAGGCCGTTCTTCTCTTTCCAGCTCCACTTACGTTTCAACCTGCAAAACTTTGCTCAATTTTCGATTCATCCATCATTCTGCACGGCAATATACATTTGACGCAATTCCAGGTTTCTTGTTCCTCTCACGTTCTTATTCTTCTCAACTATCAGACAATGATCAGCATCGAATCATTTCATGAACTTATTATCAGGATAGCTAGTCCTACGCATGTACTTCACGCACTCTGACAAAATACAACGGATGTAGAATCAAATTATTGCGTGATGAGTGAACCAAGTAGGCACAGTGTTTTGCTTCGAATTTTGAAGGTATCATCTCAGCTTGGAACTCCAAAACGTTTTGACAATTTGTTCTCTTCTTACTCAAGGGAACAAGTACGACTACGAGCCTAGAAATTTTAAGCCAATAGAACAACGTCGAAAAAGAGTCGACCACAGCAGGACTTGAACCTGCAGTCTCCTGATATCGTGACAATCGAAGTCAGACGCCTTAACCATTAGGCCATGCGGCCTACAATACAACAGTAAAGTAACTTTATTGTCGTAATGTGCTTTCTTTACTGACTAAGGTTTGCCTGTCTATATAGCTAACGATGCACTTAATTCTCTTTAGATTAGATGGTTCAAAGTGCTGGCTATTTCATGCAAGTCGCAAAGCCGTTACATTCATGAACTACCCTCCTAGGCTGAAACAGCCTAGGTAGGCAACCTGATCGGATATGGCTAAGATACACGACGTCGTATGCCTGAGGTATCGTACATTGAATTTGGGAATAATCTTACATTGAGATCTGCGATATGATAAGGTCGCTCGTGAAATGCAAAGGAATGCAGATATTCGGCCAACCATTAGGTGTTGCCAAGGATTATCAAGTTCGTCGTTCGCTCGATCCGGGACCTGCATTGAGAGACACGACCTATGCTTCTGTCGACACCGTCTTCTTTGTGGTATCTTGATTTATCATGGGACTGTTCTTTAAGTGTTCAACCTACGTCAGGTCAATATCAGTCAGCCTACTCAGATTACAGTATACGATCCGGAATGTGTCGTGCTCACCATATCTTCGTAAGTATAAGCGTCAAAAATGCATTTGAAGCTCTCCGGATCTTCCTTTGCTGCAGCCTTCTTCCCATAATGCGTTGGATTCAGACGACCATAGTAAGCCGAGTCGAAATCGTTGAGAAGGTAAACAATCTCGTTGTCCTTCCCGAAATGCAGCAATAGATTGTCAGGACAGACGTCTGTATGCACTTGACCTATGATGGTATGCATTTGCTTGAGAGCTGGCAGGCAAGTATCAGAACATAGAGAGTTCTCTCGCGGTAATAGAACCCGGAAGGACACGTACCCGCAGCTGCCTCCTTCAGATGAGCAAAGACGTTTGAGAGGGACATTGTTACATCTCTCCCAGGACGCGTCTCATCCTTTACGATCTCTCCATCCTCACCCTCAAATTCTCGAACTTCATTCATGCGCACCATTCGGGGCGTTAATGGTGCGCGTACAATTATCCTGTTGCGAACGTCTCGTGGCTTACTCTGCCTTTCTGCTCTCTTTCTGGCAATGAGGTCGAGCAACTCTCCCGCGTTCTCACCTTCGAAGCAGTGATTGGCTTTAGATCGTGGCATCTGCGTAATCTTAAAAGGAGAAATTGCTTCGGGTGCTGTAGTTGGTGTTCAAGTCACGGGACTTCGCGCCAATCAAGTACACATCACGTGTGGCAGTGCTGTCTAAAAAAAATCATATTCGTAAAATCACAACATCTGAGCCTGCTGAGTACACTACTGTGACAACGAAGTTAACAATAAACGGACAAAATATATCCCTCCTTCACGACTTCCTGGGTATGATGCTACCGATTTTCTTGCCAAGGCTGTCTTTCTTCATGATCTTGGACTCCATCAAAGCGGTGACAAACACAAGCTGCGTCTGTAGTTCGGTATTACCAATTCCCGAGTCGATCATCTCGATTGAGAGCTTTCCAGTGTAATTGTATACGACCGCGACGCGCTCGCACTCTGGGATCGTCCGCACGATAGCGTAGAACAATTCTTGAATAATTTCGTATTCCATCCCCTCGTATGTCACTGCCACACCGCTGGAAGAAAATCAGCCCCGACTGAGGAGGGGTAAGAGAGGTTATGATGACGTACGTCTTTCCAGGAGCACCAACTCTGACGAATTTCTTCCCTTTGATTTCTCCGCCTCCTCGATAATCCACTTTACCGTGCTCATACCGCGCGACTAACTTGTCAGCATCGTCGTACATCTCTAGATGCTTGTCTCCGGTGCTATGGAATCGGAACACCTGCACGTCTGAGTTGTTAATGACGGCACCGTTACGAATCAGTTTGCCATTGGCAGTGAAGCGCAAGACGTTCGGGTCTGTAGGGATTGGAATCGGCGGTCCCTTAGGTAGGTAGCCGGCGTGCGGGTCTGTTTTGGACGGCACAGAGAATTTGCCTGGGTAGTTGTCGTATTGTATCGCGATACCGGCCATCGTTGCGGGTTTGATGAACGGTCAAACTTGCGTTGAAGATACACAGTGAAAGAGCCGGGTTTATTATATAGATAGATAGAGAGCTATTGCCGCCGGCAGCCTATCTGTGGAACTTTGATTTGAAATTGAATGACCGCGGATTTGGAGTGCACCTGATATGGAAATTACGGAAATCTTTTATCACACCCCTTTCTTGTCGCCCTATATCAAAAGAAAAGGTCATATGGACTTACCCTTAGAGTGCCTTAATCCTGTGAGCGAGAGGTAGGCCAAGTCAGTTCGAGGTTTGAGAGATTTAAAAAGAGACATAGATTTCTTCCGTTATTTATGACTACACAGGTAGCGGCCGTCATAAATTCTTTCGTCCGTCTCAACTATAGCACACCAAGGCATCTTCCAGATTCGACAGTTTTCCCGAATGGACTGGAAAACAAAACTTGACACTCGCTCATACAGTTCCCCAGGGTACATTGCCTTATCGTTTACTCCTTGAGTCATGTAGTTCTGACACAGCCTAAGAAATTCAATTGAAACTACGCAATCGTTCGTATTTACCTCTGTTTGGTCATTGCTATGTGCTCACAATTGTGTTCGATAAGGTTGACGAATACAAAACGACATAGAACGTACTTCAAAATTGGTTCAGGAAACTCTTCTGCCCCTTCGCTTGGCTGGAATAGTGCGAGATTTTGAACCACGATCCTGGTTGTTCCGTCATTAGACGCCTTCGCATCCTCCAGTCTGCGTATGTCCTACAAACACTATGAGAAGAACATTGAGAATAATCTTTGTATTCCTGCGCAAGAATACGGACCATGCTTTGATCGGCCAACTAGAATCTCGCAGATAATAGCACTATCAGAGGTAAACGAAAATCGCGTAGGGCCGCGTACAACCCTGCCCCACCAGGAAGTTACCGGCGGAGAATGAATTGTCTTTCCATGTAAAGAGGACGCGTCGCGACGCGTCTGGTTCTTTCATCTCAAGGACGTTGAACGAAACATGTCGGCAAAGCGGAAATCCGACACGAGTAGAGCGAAGCTTTCCACGAAGAAGGCAAAAATCGACACGTCGCTCCACGCCTCTGCGAAAGCTATACTCGCCGCCGTAGACTCTGGGTTTGAGAATTCTGAACTGGAGTTGAATGACAAAAACGCCGTGCGCAAAGCGTTTGCAGAAATCGCGAATTATGTAGCTAGTCTGGAGCATGAAGTGAAGGAGTTGAAGAAGGCGCAAGCGAACGCGACGGTGGGTGCGTCGAACGCCCAGAAGTCTCCGGAACAGATTACGCAGGAAGCTGATCGCCTTTTGGACACCGTCGTCCGCGGCATCAAGAGGCTCCTGGTTGTACGTTATATCTACACTTAGTTTTCTCCGTTTCATGACAGTTGATGACTTATGCAGTGGAAGCCAAGCTGCAAGTTAAACACCGCGAAGTTCGCATACGATGGAATCTGTACTGACCCTCTGGTCTTCGGTGCAATGCTCAATATGGACGGCCCTCCCAGCTTCAAACAGAAGAGAATGCTTGGCGCGGAATTCGAGGATCTCATAAGGGAGGATATAATAGGATCAGCGAGGTATGCCAGTTGAGTTGCATAACATATTCGTCGAATTAACTTGCTTAGCGATTTAGGTATAACGACTTATACATTTCCAAACAATTCGTTACCATTCGCTATAATGCCGAGACCGGAGAGTTCAAGATCAGCGGATCCTATGGCATTTCGAGGTAAAGCTATGCATGATGTGGAGAGACGACGTTAAAATATATACTAATGTACAAGTCAATGGTCTCCTATGATACATGAGCTCCACTTATAGCAATACAATACCAACAACGCTTTATGCCGCCAGCTGTTCTTAAAGCTTCACCTCTTGCTCGTCTGTGCAATGCAGGTCGACCAGCATTTCTGCAACCATTGCGGGGAACCGACGCACCTCATTCTTAAATTTCTTTGAGCCAGAGAGTCATAGGGTGAATTTGAAGTCTACAAGGTAGGGGACCTCAAGCCCATCAGGAAGTTACCGATGGAGAATGAATCTTCTTCCAAGAAGACGCGTCTGGTCTTTCTCACAAACACGCAAGAGCCCACCGAATAAACATGCCAGAAAAGCGAAAATTTATACTTGCCGCCGTCAGCTCATATTTCGAGAAATCTGAATTTGACTTTTAGGACGAGACGTTGTGCGAAAAGCGTTGCGGAAATCGCGAATTATGTGGATAGCCTGAAGGGTGAGGTGAAGAAGACGCAAATGAACGCGATGGCGGATCAACCGGAGCCCCAAAAGTCTCCCGAGTAAATTAGACTGGAAGCTCGGCGTCTAAGGGACATCGTTGTCCTCGGCATCAAGGAGCGCATGGTCGTGAGCCATATGCGCTTGATCTTCTTGTCCTCACACTTAATGTATGCCTTCCCAATTGTCCATGTGGTGGGAGCCAAGCTGCATGACCAACTCTGCCAGGTTCGCATTCGGTGGAATTTGTACGGATCTGTTGGTCTTTCGTGCCATGCTCAATATGACTGGTCCTCCCGACTTCAAACGGAAGACATTGACTGGCGCGCACTTTGGGCATGCCATACGCAATAGAATAATGGGATTAGCGAGATATGGCAATTGATTAACATACAGTATTCGCCAAATTCATCAATTCTCGACCCAGAGGCTTCATAGTGTCCATTTGCAAGAACTGACAACGTTACCATTCGCTATAATCCTCGGTTCAACACCTGTCCAAGTCCAGGGCCCACGCGTTGATTTCGCAAATCCTGTAGCAACAATCATTGACTTTTTCCCCTTCGTCTTGTATTGCGTTCATGAGGTATTTCTGCGTTTCCCTTCGATATGTACAGCTATGCAAAGGAGGCGACGACTCGATATGACCGCTTCATGACGCTTTCTTTTCCAAAAACAGCACACGTCCGACTGAAGAGTTTAGAATCAGAGGCTCCTATGGCGTTTTCCTTTATGGTACATGAATGGTTGACAGAAACGACTTAACGGCATATGTTAATGTGCATACTTCTTGACTCCTATGATACATAATCTCCGCTTATATCAGCACAATATCAATATGACTTTATGCCGCCATCTGTTCTTGAACCTTAGCCTCTTGCTCGTCTGTGTGAGGCTGATCAGTCACTATTTCTGTGATCATTTGAGGTAAATGGACGGACCTCGTTCTTGAATTTCTTTGTACCAGAGTGTCATATCATCCCGAAGAAGCTGCAAAATAAGCAACGAATCACGGAAGGTTGTCTCCGGCATCTGGTCGAGGACTGCGACCGCTTCATCAAACGCGTGCTTAGCGAGATGGCATGCGCGCTCTGGGCTATTCAGGACATCACGATAGTACACTGCGAAGTTCAGAGCAAGACCTAGACGTGTCGGGTGCGTCGCCTCAAGCGAACCAAGCGCCAGTTTGTATGCCACCTTGTATGCATCCAGAGAAGCAGCTGCGTGATCCTTTCGTTTGTCACCGCGTGATAGCTCGGCGAGGTATCGATAGTAATCACCCTTCCTTTTTTGCAAAAACGTACACAATCAGCATGGACGGTGTTCTTGGAAGGTAAAGAAATGTGCAAAATTTACTCACATCTTGTGATAGAAGACTATCTCATCACCCGGATTAGCCGCTGGAATAAGCGTCGTACTCACTATTTGAAGCACGTCTTCGCACGCTTTGACAATCTCACGCTCAATTCGCGTGCGTTCTTGCCGAATCAACTCGCGTTCGCGCTGCGTGGTAGTGGACTTGGGGCTCTCTACTTCCTCTATGTGGGCGATGGACCGCCAGCTGCTTCGCAATTGGCCCGTCACATTCTTGTAAGCGACAGACAAGAGGCTGCGTTCTTCCGGTGTCAATTGACCATGAGAGAACTTGAAGACGATGGCCTTCACGAATTCAAGCATTTCTAAATTAAGCCGGATTCCCAAGGATCGTTAGTTAATGAGATCAGAAACGGGGTCTAAAGACACACCGGAGTATCTGTCGACTGCTTCCGCGACCTTGGCGAGGTAAAGGCATTCCTCGCGAGACTTTGCGGCCATGATTGTGTTGCGTGCAAGGGGCAGGTCGGGTAGATGGGGAAGCAGTTGTTATTCTTGAGACCCATACCCTTCTTATATTATTGCAAGCCGTGTACTGCCGCTGACGGGGCAGAGGGCCAGCGGAGCTAGAGTAACATGACACGAAGGAGCAGATGAGAAGTCCTCCACGTCTCGCGATAAACCTATTCCAATAATCATCGGAGCGCGATGCACCTTGAAAAGTTGATCATTGTGGATTGAAGGGGTAAGATTGCACCGGCATGCATGCAAGGAGAGATGACATGATTAATACCGTCTGGGCAGAGGGTGAGTCACTGGGGTCAGTAGACAGCGGGGCAAAGGGTAATCAGAACAGAACGAGATGATGAGGTGGCCGAGTGAATCCGTGAAGTGAAGAATGGTCAGGAGCCCTTATTCGATTCCATGCGCATATGACTGCATACAAATGACCATCCGGATGATTGAAGAGAGGATCATATAGATAACTGAATGGTCATCAGACACGGCGGGCGCACGCCTCCTTTGGTGTGAAATAATAATTGGCTCAAAAATATGCCAATGCCGTAATCAAGTATGAGCACAGAGAGGGGTGGTGGTGACCGTCCCGCCAACACTGGTTTGGAGGTACCGTTGGATAGAAACTAGGACCAAACGTCCATTTCTATATATCCAACGAAGGAGTCTATAACCGGGCACTCCGAGTTCCCTGAAATTTTAACGTATTCCTAACGAAAGAAAATGGTCAGAAAGTCAACTTGGTATTTCTCGCTTACTCTATGTTCCGGTAGAGAGTTGACAACTTTGAAAAACAAAACTACAGGATATTAGTATTCGAACTTTCTAGTCGTGGGAAGTGACTACTGTTCTCGTACATCGGACTTTCATTTTCTGACTTTGTCAGCGTGCCCACTACTGTCGACGCTCTTCGTCGACGACCACCATGCCGGTAAGTAGGAAAATCTTACTTCGTGCGCAATGGCATCTAACAGAAACCGCAGAAACACTATTGCGACTACTGCGACGTATATCTGACCCATGATTCGGCGTCAGGTAGGTATATTCTTACGTCTGCGTACAACTACCTCTACTGATCCCTTGACAGTACGAAAGGCTCATAATAACGGGAGGAATCATCTTGCAAACGTTCGGGACTACTATGCTTGTACGCGCAGCATGAGCTTCAGCTGCTGGCTTCATGATGAACTGATGATTTTGTCAGCCCTAGGACACGACAAGGCCCAGAGTATCATTGACCAGATCACTTCACAATATGATTCAGGAGGTGGACCTCCACCTGGTGCATTCAACTTCGCTCCGCCTCCAGGAGGTTTTGGTGCTCCCCCTTTTGGTGGCCTTCCGGCTGGAGGTAAGCTGCAACCTACATGAAAGCGAAAACCGGCTTACCAACTTCCTGTTGTATCAGGCATGCCTCCGTTTCCTGGTCCCGGTGCGTTCAACGGTCCTCCTCCTGGTATGATGGGTGCTCCACCGTTCCCTCCTTCAGCTGGTATGGCACTTCCACCCTTCCCTGGAGGTAAGTGTGACCAATAGCCTTGAAAGGATTTCGAGCTCATGTGAGTTTCTTTAGGTGTGCCTCCATTCTCACCACCAAATGCGGACGGACAACCTCCCTTCCCTCCTCTACCCAACTTCATGAATGGACCTCCCGGCGCGTCAGGTCAAGGACAACCACCTGCTAACTTCAGTCCGCCACCGCCGATGAATAGCAGCAATCCACCACATCAAAACTATGGCCCTCCTCTGACTTCGTCGCAGGCTCCCGGACCAAATGCAATTCATCCTGATAGACTGCGGATGATGGGTCAGTAGTAATGGTCTGGAGATCACGCTTGGAGATGCGTCTATTGTTTTCGTCTGGTAGCCGACTAAGCTGCTTTGAAGCGAAGATGAGTAGTGCCATTCGAATACTTGGTGAATGATTAGACTTTCGAAAGTTCTTTCTTCTCTTCATGTGTCTACTGACTAGCTAGGTTTCGTCTGAGTTGCAATTTATAAAGTATAAACTTCCAATGTTCGTCGTCGGATTTTGCAGTTTTTGACATGCGAAAGTGCTTGGTCTTGATAATGCAATCGTTCCTGTCCCGAAGATTATGACGGTGGGAAGGACATCTGCTCACGCAATCTTTATACAGCCTCTCAAATTCTCACAGAGACGATTAAATCTCTGAAGACAGTTCGGGGCCAAAAACGCGCAGCATCCAGGACCTTCCCATTGATACGTATAGACGCCGTCGGTCTTGGCACACGCCGTCCCGCTGGTAAATGCTCACTGCATCTGTTCGTTTATTTCTGTCCCTTTGCTCACCAAAGCTCTTCTGCGTATTTCTGACTCCGGCGAATGAAGTAGTTCTTTGTGGCAGCTTTACCGCGGACGAACATGCCGTACATGCGATGAACATGATCTTCCGATTTTCCCAGCATGTCAAGTTGGACTGACGTTTTTGGGAGAACTTTACCTTTATAATCCAAGCTTAAGGGACACTAGTACTGTCATGTCTTGCCGAACTTCCACTGTCTCCATATGCCGCATCATTTACTTACATTGCTTCCTTTTGCCAGGACATCTTGCAAGTTCTGAGTCCTTCGAATCTCAAGGGACTTCATTTCGCTTAGCATATCCAACTATGTGTTGCGCGACAAAACCTGTTGATCCAGCGCCGTCCGATATCGCATTTCGAGCAAATGTTGTCGTTCGGTCCGGGGCAGTGCTGGTAAGGTGGCCTTTCTGAAGTGCTTAAGTGCGCATGTGCACGGTATGCGCCTGTTCCTTGACGCTCAGAGAGAATTTGCTGTCAATATACGGCTTTAACTTTACCGGTTGCCGAATGAACGCGATGGTGACTTCTGCTCCAAGTTCCGTAACACTTTACACCAATGAGCTCTTGAGACCTTTTCTGGTCCTCGTCTAATTGACGCGTATTCGACGTATGCGTGCTGATTATGTCGCCGAAATCTTCGCGAGGGGCTATTCGTTCTCTTTTTGAGATGGATTTCTCCGGCTTGATTGACTAATTTCGTCTTCTCCCATTGACAATGGCTATTTATGAAAGCCTCATTACCATACGATGTTTTATCCGGCGATTCTTCTTGCAAAGGGTACCCCGGTTATTGTGACACGAGCGCACGGACACCCGCCTGTCAGCATATAAGAACAAGATACCTTAATATCAGATCTCTAGTCGTCAAACTAAGTCCGACTCTCGAGCGCTTTTCAGTCCGTATCTACGGGAATCCTCGATACAATGCTGTTCACCAAGTACATCGCTTTCTTCGCTTTGTCCATCCTTGCGGTTGCCACGCCCATGCCTGCGCCTATGCCCATGGCACTGCCAGAAGCTGCGTCGCCGACGACGCAGTTCGTAACGAAGACAGTAACCACCACGGTGACCGTAACTGAGACAATATCCATTAGCCAGTGCAACACTGGCTCGCTGCTATGCTGCAATGACGTCCAGGAAGCGAGCAGCTCGGACGCTACGAGCATCCTTGGCCTGCTCGGCGTCATCCTCCACGACCTTAACGTGCTTGTCGGCCTTAATTGCGGAGCGCTTTCTGTCATCGGCGCCGGAGGTTCTGGCTGGTACGCATGCATACGCTTCATCTTTCGGACTGTCGCGGGATAAACCTGACCTTGTTCATCAGCTCCGCTACTCCTGTATGCTGCGAGAACAACACTTTCAGTAAGTCCTCATTACTTTTTCGCCTTCTGTTTTGTTGCTTGACTCCCTTGCCATCCAGATGGTCTTATTGCTATCGGTTGCGTTTCGGTTACCATAAACTTATGAAGAAGCGTCCCTATGATATAAGTCGTTCTTTATCTGGGCTTTTCGTTCGTTATATACTATGGTTCTATGGATTTTTATTGTGATAGATGTGCTAAGTCGATGTGGTTTCCTTGGGCTAAAACTGTATTTCATTGTATCTCTTGAAGTAGACATTTGAACGGGTTTGTGCTCAGTAAGGCAAGTACAAATGAAAACCAGAAAAGCAAGGACAGGGCCATATTCAACAATTAGCAATCTTCACTTCACAATCAGCGATATATCAGTTTACGAGGAACGATTTGATGACAAATCGAGAATGCACATCTTTTTGGATTCGATATTCCCCACTTAATCTCGGCTCATATCTGTCTCTCCGTCCAGAAGCTCGGAAGGACTCGTAAGATCTTTTCTGCATACCAGAAGACAGATTCTTCAATGATTTGGAGACCTCTCGCATGCTCATCGTCGGGTTGAATGGGAACAGTCCTACTATAATCAGGCGCGATTTGGACGAACGTTCCGCCTAGTCCCATGTTCTTTGCCGACGCAAGAAGCTTTCCGAGTTCCGGTTGCACCAGGATCGTAATGGGGTCTTTTCCCGGGTCATGGCGCGGAATATTTGGTTTTGCACTACTGGTTGCTGAAATTCCGCTCCATGGGTCCTCGATAAGCTCAGGTGGCTGGATTGATGCGCGTGAGACGCTTGGCGCGGGAAATGAAGAATAAGGATTCAGAACCACGCGCGCGAAGGAGCGGAAAATGTTGGTGGATGTCGAAATTGCCTGGTCTTGATCTCCATTCGTCTCTGGGAGAGTGACACTCGCTATGTATCGAGTCGATTCTTCGACATACCCAACTGCGTGTGTCAGAGGTAGAGTTGTGGGTCCCAGCAATGCCATGAGGAAATGGATATCTGGTTCTCCCCAGGCGTCGAACGGCTTCGTATTCTGTGCCCATGGATCGTCTCCGTTGGAATCTATTTCGAACTTCCCGCTGTTCGATGCACTTGCTCCCCAGTTTCCGGCATCAACTCCAATGCTACTCCAGCCACCTGTCGCCTCTTCGGGATGAGGAAGCTTGGCTGCCTCCACCTCGGTGACGGCATCATTCTTACCCGGATCAGTTGACGGCCCAGGAGCCAAGTCTGAAATGATCGTTCCGCCGCTCTCTTCAACCTCAGTTTTGAAGCCGCCCTCTGCAGCAGCGACGTCGGATTCGTTTCCCCACGAGAATCCCTTGGTTTTACTGCCGTATATGGCCACCATGCACAGTGCCAAATCATCTGGCATACTGTGACCAATTTGCATCGTGAGCGGAAGTTCTTCTTTCGCCTTGCGCACAACTTCGAGTGCTTGTTTAAGGCGAGGTTCTTCCTCGAACAATGCTCGAGTTCTCAGGAGAAATTTCAGGAAGAACTCGTAAATCCGTGGTGCGTCGCGAAGAGCCATCTTTTCCCTGTTACAAGAACGTCGCTTCCAAATCGTAATAAAAAAGTAAGCAATCCCAGCTCACCACATCATCCCAGAGTCTCGAAAATAGGAACAGAAGAAGACCTTTGTTGCTAGGCATGGATTATCGATGAATGCGTCTAGCCTAATCTCCAGTGCCTCCCTCACTCGTGCAAGTTTAAATCTAAACTTTTCCTCTTGCTCGGCGGTTAGGTTTGGAATGCTGTCTTGCCTCAACCGGTGCTTCTCCTCGTCGAATTTCTCGACAGTCAATGGCGAAGGCTTTTGATTACCGGAGGCGGCGTCGTCATCATCGTCGCCTTCGTCCTCAAGCTCTTGATCCTGATCTTGTTTTCTCGGAAATCGTGGCCGAAGGTTGGGCTCATGAAGGCCAAGGTAAACCTCCAGCTGGGCGCAATTCCATAAACAGTTTAGAATTGAATTTTGTCTGTAGCGCCGGTCTTACCTTTTTATACCAATCCAGAAGTCTCAGAGACGTTGATTGCCAATCATGCACACTCTTAAAATCTGCAACCGCTTGCGCGATACGATCCTTAACGTGCAGCGTTCTAGCGTACCGACATTCATGACTTGAAAATCGCTCTTAAACGTTAAATTGAAAATGAAGCATACCGATCATAGGTCCCTATGCTTCTGAGTCGCTGCTCCTCTCCTTCTTCCCACTTTGGAGAATCTCGGTGATCAGTGCGCGTGGACATTAACAAATGTACTATAATTACTTACCTCCTCCCACCAGTTACTTCTCTGACGGATCTCTTCTCCTGCAGGGGTTAATTTGGTTTTCTTCTTCTTCCTAGGTGGGGCTTCGTTATCATGAATTACTGGTAGGCGCACAGTAGGAATTCCCAGCCCGTCGACCTCCACCTCATCATCGAAAGAGATCTGTATTCCACTCGGCTTGAACTCATTGAACGGTATTATTTTGATATTGTCTGGAGGATCAGGGAACGGCGGCCATTTATGGTAAGGGAAACCATTTACATCCAGTTCGACCCCTTTCTTTTTCACATCAATACCAGGATGCATCTCCGCAGCCATACTCGAAGGTGGCTCGTTTCCGAGACACGGTCAAATTCACTGAAACGGGGCTTTGGAAAAGATTAAAAGTAAAGAGACAAGTAAAGCAAATTGCAAAGATTCCAGCTGCCTGTAAGGCACGTGTAAAGTGAATTGAATCCCGTTAACAGGAGATGATGGCCGCTAAAGACAAGTTGTCAATGCGCAGTTTTAGCGCCTTAAGAACGCGTCGAAGCATGTAACGCGCGTGACATTCAAGCCACCTTAAGAGTTTTTCTGCGTTGCTCTACAGTCTTTTCTCTGGTTAAGCAGCCCGTTTTTTCCCCGCTATTTCTCCAAAATTTTCCTAACTATACATACTACCCGACTCCTTGTAAAACTACTTTCTTCTTACAATTACAATATACAATTTAGTGACATGCAGCACGTGCACGCGTAGTATCACGTCACATGCAATTTATGGCGGAGTCGCATCCACGACGACGACGACGCGCTTAAACATTTCGCTTACCTGTCCACTCTCAAGATCTGAAGTCGTCTGGCGCTGTTTCTTGAGGGACTGAAATGGTATTCAGCCTATTTGGTAGAGGCAAGACACTTGCAGACGCAGACGCAGGTGCTGCACCGCAACAAACTCAGCTAAGGACACCTTCACCAACAGCTTCGATCTCCGCGGGTACGGTTCCCCCTCAGTCGCCTGAGGTTGCACCAGTCGAATTGCCGCGCGGCGTAAAACGCTCTCGCTCACTGTCTCCGAAGCCAACGGGCTCTGGCGTTCCAGTCGTCGAAGTGCCTTCGAGCGATGCTCCAACTCCTCCTACCAGTCCTGCCGAGCTACTTGCCCGAATCAAAAGGGTTCCGCCGAAGACTTTGCATACTTATATAGTGACGCATCTTCCGCATGCACCGTTAGAGATCAACGAGGCTCTGATGGCGTTCTTTGCGACGTTGGTACCTCCCCCGAGGCTGCATTGCGTACGCTGCCATAAGGACTTCGTCGAGGTCGAGAACACAGACCGAAGCTGTCTGATTCCTCATGATGACGAGAGTGCCGAGGTCGAGTATGTTGGAAGTGCGAAGAATAAGTCCACCCTTGTTGGATCAACGTACCAGACGTTATGGGGTTGCTGCAACAAAGTCGTTGAGGTATGTATTTCACATTATCGGCCTTTACTGAGCCTGGTGTTTTATCGTTCACTTTGTTGTTGTTAGGGAGATGGTGACCAAGGGCCTCCAGATGGGTGGTGTTTTGAGGGATTCCATACAACGGATGTGAAACGAGCGCGGTTTCGGGCCGATTCTACAATCCATGATGATAAATTGGTATCCTGTGCTCGCAAGCGTTGCTTTGGGCCCGGATCGAAAATTGCCGGGTCAGAGCGCGGACGTGGTCAACGCGCCGCCGCGCGCAAGAATCTCCGCGAAGCAAGCGATGAGGAAGAAGACTACGACGAACGGGAGCTAGCGCGCGAAGCTCAAGCACTCACAGTGGGAAGTGATGCAGGGGAGGACGGAAATATCAGCGTGAAGAAAAAATCTACGAAGAGCCGAAAGCGAAGAAGTGATGCCATGGATGTAGAATCAGAAATCAAGGATGAGGCCGGGGTTGACCCCGCTCAAACTTCATCTCCGTCAAATGCGAAACCGAAGCCCAGGAGCAAGTCGGAGAGCATGAAGCCTAAAGCCAAGCCAAGCGTGGTAGATTCGACGCCACCTAATCAACCTGCACCTGCCTCTGCGTTTGATGACGCCGAAATGTCTACCTCGCCGGAGATCGAATCAAAGCCGAAACCCAAAAAGCCTCGGAAGCCACGAAAGAGTGCAGCGGATGGGGGCAAGTATGTTCCGCCGAAGGATGGCGAGGAACCCACCGACTTCGATGAAGAGGAAGATAAGCCGAAACGAAAGAAGGCGAAGCGGAAGTCTATTGCATCCGCTGTCGCGGTGCCACCTTGACAAGAGACGCCTGCTCGTGGGGTATCTGTCGACTCGTACATGTAACTCCTCTCCTTCTGGACATTCCTGGATCTGGATATTTAACGTAGACAAGTCTATTGCACCTGGGCTTTAGTCAGGATTATCCGCCGGCGACGGACTTAGTGAAGCTTATCTTGCTTCTAGGCGTCGGGAGATGGCGATGTCGGATGTCGGCAGTTCCAGCGCCCATGTCTAGGTATAATAATAACAATAGGCTATGGACTATCTTCAGTTTTGGACACATAGCTGAGCAGATAGGTCTGCATCTTCCATGACAAACTTTCGACCCGACTCTTTCATTTCCGTTTTCATCCATCATTCATTAACACAATGACACAAGACACACTCCTTCTACGAGATGTCAGGTAATGATCTCAATTCATTGTATATACCACACCATGGTACATTCTTTTTTAGCCCATTCTTCCCCCAGTAACTTGTAAAGCTATGTATCTCCGTTCATTACACACTTCAGTGGATAGTAGCGACTTGGCAATGATTACATGCAAAATTAACTTCAAAAGCCTAAACTCACGAATAGTTCTGTGAAATCAGTAATCTCTGTCAGTCGAATATATGGAAGTTTCCGTAGCCGCGCATCATCTCTGGGAAGAAGGGCGTGTAATGGACGTATGAGATGGGCTAATTGCCGGGTATCTCACATATTGGGTTTCCACCACGGATCTTCCTTCCGAGGCGAGCGACAGTACCGCACATCCAATACGTAAGTTAACGTGAAAACTCACTTCCCAGTGTCCCATCGGCGTTTGACTGGGCGTAACGCCGGCGCCAGGTACGGGAGTAGCCACTGCACTCAAGCCAAGTCAATAGTCAGGCGCTCTTCACGTATACTTGAAATTACGACAGTCCTTTTTTTTGAAATACGGCAACTATCTTGATTCTTCAAAAATGGTTAATCAGCGTATGCCATTTGCAAACTTAAAAACAGAGCATCTTAGCCATTGAAGTTTCTTCCCCCTTTCAGGCAGTCCGCCGGCGTGGCACCAAGCCTTTGGAAATCGGTAGATCCGTGTTAGGAATCTTCCTTAGGTTCGCTGAGGATCGTATTTGAAATAATTCTGCCGTTGCAGGCAAATGATGAACTTTAGGAGCAAAAGAATGAAAAAAATGGAAGGTTTTTACTGTTTCTTTCTCTCTTCATCACAGCAAAAGCTCAGTTGAGATGTCGGGGCATAGAAGCACATAAAACGCCCCAAAGTCAGTCTTTACCCGCCGTTCCCTAACTGGGTGGCACAACGGCTCGGAAGCATCTTTAGTTACTAACCGCCGATTGTTTCCGTAAAGAAGCGCTAGCTGCATAGATAGGCGGTGTTTGTATAGCTGTGCAAAGTCGACTGCGGGGTAGTGAATTGTGATAATGTCGATGTGCACAAGAGAGCTCTCTACTACTGCAACCTTGGTCCCTTTAGACCTACATAGAACGAGTCAAAATGAGATGCTAATAGTCGAAAGAACGATCGCGACGTTATGTACTATACCATGAAGCTTCCCAGGAGATGATGACATGGAGCCTAAGCGTCACTGAAGTAGAAGGTAAACTTTTAAGTCGCACATTAGCTCGCTTCTATTCAGAGTCGAACCCTCCTTTGTCAGACCCGAATCAGCCGGACTCCATAGACTAGGAAGCCGCAGCAACGAAGCTCTTTCCATTATACCTTCCGCTAACCTGGTGCACGATATGTGCGCACGAGCCCGAACTTGAGGAGTCAGAAAACCGGGCATTATGCGAACGATGACGGAAAGATATCCAATCGCAGTCTCTTGAGATCAGTGCCCTAAAATGCGATGATACTTAATCGATACACTACCTCAATGTAAGGAACCCATGCATAATTGGGGGCATCTTGACAAGTGCGCATAATCGGAAGCACCATTAAGCAGGTCCACTTCCGCAAGGAATCCGGTAGAGGAATATCAGCAGGAGGCAGCAGGTTGGGAAGCAGTAAACCTTATTTCTAAGGGTATATAAGAAATGCTTGTATAACAAGACCTACCGCCTACCCCAGACCATTAACAAGGGCCTGTAAACGCAGCGACCCCAAACGTTCCATCGATTCCATTCCCGGGTGTTCTCCTTTTGTCGCCGAGTGTCCTATCATTACATCCTTTGCAGTTTCAGGCCGAACTAGCCGGATGTCCGTTTTCACCTTGCTTATCCCTTGTTCGGCTATCCCGAATCGCATGGTCGAGCTACAGGTGTTTCGGAAGCGGCTCGTCGACTTGAACGAGTCTTTTTTTTTTGTTTAATTTCTCACCTTGTCGGTTCTACTATCAAAACAGAATCAATGAGCAGCCTCTGTACAGCTGGATGGTTTCGCACTTTTCGCAGGACATCAGCAAAGGGAGCGTCATGAAGGGGCTGGGATTTAGTTGGATTAACGCAAGGCAGGCCGACTGAATAGGGTATCGTACAGTATATAGTCCGTGTCAATGACTCACATGGGGCGAACTTTACGACCCGGTTTTAAAGAACATTCCTATAAACGTCGAGAACCTGGAGCCTGTAACTACATAGCAGTCCGGCCACATAAATCGTGACGCGACGATGTGCTTCAGCAAAATTCTGTGAAAGACAAACGTACCGATGGAGTTTTTTCAAAATTATTGCTATTGGATGTCCGATATCATATCGTACGAGTGCTCACACTCCTTGCCAAGAAATCCAGAGAGACAATTGAGACCTTGGTTCTGGCTGGCTGGAACTGACACCGAGACAAAACGCAGAAAATTGTTCTTGTATGACTTCCTAATCAAGTAAAGAAGTGATCGGCATATTGATCTCGAATGCACGTGCCCAGTTAATTGCGACTTGACAGACAGACACTGAGCCGACCAGACTTGGGACAAGACCACCGCGAGCTGGGCGCTGATGCTGGCAGAAACCGGATGGCCTCGCTGTCGGAAGCAGTACACAACATCGACGCTCGGCTTGTGACACGAATATCGGCGCGTTGCTCCGTCAACGTGTCCAGTCATTCTGCGTATCTGTCTTCGCGTGGGACGTCACCTGCGAATCCGTCTTCTCGATTATTCGTCTTCCCGCCCTCCTAAATCACACTATAATAGAACTTGAAGAGGTTCGTTCATCTCGCAGTTTCATGTCTCTCTTTGTCCATACGGTTATACTTACCGAGCCAGTTTAATGTGCTTCTGGTCATGAATTCGGAGTACCGTGACGGGCCAATAAATTATGCTGAGATGGAACCGGAGTACGACATGGAATTTGCTCGATATGGGCCCAATCCGATCGAGCTTCCGTTGTCTCCTCCCGGAACACCTCCTCCTGATGTTGAAGATACCACCTTCCGACGTGAGCTTTCCCCGTTCTCGGAGACATCCTCCATGACTAGTGTAAACAGTACGGATTCTGTCGGTGTGTTTATGCGTCTCAGTTTATATTCTTCGTAAATCATTGAATCATGTGTATAGGTTATTACAGAGAAGAGGGAGGCAGGATGTTCCCTAATGTGGTGCGTACGTATGCCGAAACATTCCGTTATGGCACTGAAAACTTTCCTTAGCCTGATGCTCCGATTGTTTTGCCGGTTGATTCTGCAGAAATGCGACGTTTGTCTATCCAATATAATCTTATAAAGCTTGTCGTGGGAGATCGCCACCGTGATGAAATCAACGAACTACTAAATCCTCCGTATGAAGCCAGCATTCGTGTACTGGACGTCATTAGCAACACCCCTTGGTAAGCAGTCGTATGCCTTTCGCAATGTTAAAAGCGCTTAACCCGCGCAGGATTGACGAAATGGCTAAAGAGTACCCACACGTCAAGTTCACGGGATGCAATCTAGTTCCGACGAGACATCCACATACCCCGAACATTCAACTTGAGGTCTACAACCTTCATCAGGGGTTCCATGGCAGAAATGAGTCTTATGATCTGATTCATATGTCCGGAACCTTTAAATTTGTACGTACTCGTGTTCTTAGTGGTATTGGCCTCTTTATCAAGAAATTTTCTCTTCTATTTAGAGCCGGGACTTCAAATTTTGGCTACGCGAAATGAAACGCTTACTTAAACCGAGTGGAATACTTATTGTTACTGATCTAGAAATGGCGTTATGGATGCGAGGTACGTGCTGATGGTGAGTGATAGGACAATTTTAATTGACAAGTGTTTGAAGATGGTTCTGATCCCCGCGCGAGGATCCCATCGGTATGGGAATATACCACTCAAATGGCTCAGGGATTATACGTGCAAGGAATAGATTTGAGAAATATGAGCATGGTTGGGACATGGCTGCGAGAAATGGGCGGATTTTCTGGGATTGAAGACACTGTGACGTGTATCCCTGTTGGCGAATGGGAGGAGGACGAGCTGCAAAGGGAGATCGGAATCATGGCGCGTGATAACGTCATGCTAGCACTGATTTCGACGCATCCGCTCTGGCACCGCGCGGGAAAGACTCAGGAAGAGATCGATAAGTTCATGTCGGCGGCGCGCACGGAACTCTACGAATCCAGTGCTGAGTTGTTTGAACGAATGTTTTACACTTTGCCCGGAAGGAGGAAGCGTCCTATGAAGGGAACTTATAATTGGTCATATACCATGACAGTTGGTATGCATATTATTTCTTGCTATTCTCTCATCTGCCTCAACCCTGGGGACTAGGTTTTTCTTTGCTTTTCCAGGGCTGTCACCATTGCGTTTATTGGTATATAGTGGTAACTTCTGCTCTTCTCTTCGCATTTTCACCTACTATTTGAGCAATTTCATTCTATTTTTCATCTTGTCTGATCCTTTATCGACCTTGGACGGCGTCTAGTTTCCTTAGAATTTTGGTGATTTTTTAGGCATCGTGTGGCCACCCTCCACTGTTCCATAATTTCCTCGTCTTGGTGACTACCTACTGCCTTTCCTTGTTGACTCTTGGAACATTCAGCTTTGTTCGTGCGATGACGAAACCAAACACATCCCGAACAGCGTAGGCGTTTTGGCGCCGCTGTTGCGTTGCAGCGATCTGGATCCTCAAGCGCTGGTTTATGGCAGAGATGTTCTCGAGTGTGCTATGCCTGTAATCGCGACTTCGGGACCCTGAGATCAGCAGCGCGCGGTGCTGGGTGATGGGTTGTAATTTGCAATCGGAGCACTTCGTCTCTTTTCTTCCTGACGATATCGGACGAAAATTAGCAAATGTATATATATAAATTTTGACAAGTTCAATTGTCAATTATAATTCCATGAGTTGGGATTGTAAAATTAGCTGACATGCTAGAAGCTGATACCCTAATAAGTTATTCCAAGGATTTGAAAATGACAGATGATAGCAAGGGAAAAGGTAAGAAAAAAATAACTACATCATCAAGTCGCGTTGGCAGTCTGTTTGACGTCTCGTGGAACGGGAAGGGTACGCTTTTGTGCGCCTTCGATCATTTTCGTTCCTCCACCTTTACCAGAAGAAGCAATTCTCGCAAGTTCCTCCCATTTTTCCAACTCCTCCTTTATGCGTCGGTGACGTTCCTCATTCATCGGATGGCTACTTCCAAAGCCTGTCCGTCCCAGCCAATTCTCTTCTTCCTTATTGCCGGAGGGACTGGATCGTTCTCGCTGTTCGGCCCGGTCAAAAACCCCGCCGTCCGCCCATTCTTCCAATGCGATTCGAGGGTCGATGCCTGCGCCAAGGAGTACTCGCAGGCCTAATAGGTCTGCCTCAATCTCAGTTGCGCGAGACGCACAACTGCTTGTGATACGCAGACCAAGTGCGGAGTTGATGCGGATTTGCTCACCGAACCAGTCATTGAAGACTGGACCAAGGACGGCGGTGAATGGATAAAGTGCGGTGCGTATTACTGTGAAACGGTGTCAGTAGGTCAATAGGTGGAGCAAAAACTAGTCTGGATAACTCACGGTCTGTAGCGAAGTCTCCAATTGACTGGTACATATCGTTTGAGGAATAGGATTCCAGCGAATGAGAAAGAAGAAGATGGCCCAGTTCATGAGCAAGGGTAGACGCCAATTGATCGGTCTCATGCTTTGTCGGCATTACGGGCATGTTCGGGTACTGAGGGGAAGCCGCTGTCGCTTGCTGGAAGACCCCGAACAATGCGTTGGGCGCCGCTGGAGCGGGCTTCTCTAGTTCCGACTTGCGCTCCGAAAGTCGCTCTACCCGTTCCCGCAATATTTCATCGAGCAACCCTGTGAAGACGACCACTACACCAGGGGCCTCTTCATTCTTGTTTGGGTCGGTCTGTAATGCAGGGCCGAAACCGAGACTGAAAGCATTGCAAGCAGGAGATTCGACGACCAAGCAGCCGTACCGCGTGACGAGAGGACCTTCCACATGGTCGTCTTCTGCTCGACCATGACGTCTCAATGCAGCTGGGCGGACGGTTAACGGATAGTCAACCGGAGGAACCGCGAAACGCGCCGAGCCGATTTCGACCACGTTATATCCGTCTTTGACATGCTCAGTCGTCAGGTTTACGCGCTTAACTCCGTCCTCGAGTCGTGTCAACACATCCAAAACCCATCGAGCCCGCCAGTCGAAACGGGGGTCAAGGATCGGCATACCCATAAGTGTTCCATGAGGAGAGGCTTCCTCCCCACTAGCAGCACGAAGGATTGCAAGCCAATCGCGAGCAGTTGTATTATCAAGATGCGCACCAGGTGGAGAGCCTGGTTTCAGAAATTCCTCGATGAGAAGCGCTTCTTCATCAGTACTCATCATTATGATTCGCAATCTACCCCAAACCGGAGTCCTTTCGATAGACGCCAGAATGGTAAAGGTAAAGAGAGTGATAGGCAATGAGACGATAATCAATGCAGTTCGACCAAAATGCGGGAAAAACCAGCTCCTCCCTCGGGCCTCTTGTTCGGCTTTCTTTCTCTCAAAATGTTCATGACCGTGCCACCAGCGAAGAAGTTTTCTGCCTTGCAAACGGAGGTATCCGATAACTGCCAAGGACACCCGTCCAACTCCTGTAATCATTTTGAAAACCGCACCGGATTTAAAGTATGCAATAGCAGAAGCAAAGAACTTTGCAACGATGCTAGTCTTCAAGAAAGCAAGTACAGCCGCTCCTGCTTTGAAAATGGACATTGTTTTGAGGAACGCAATGAGAGGGGCCAAAAAGATGGGAGCGGCTATAAGATGACCTGGAGAATGGTCTAGCTCCTGCGCAACATTCAGTGCTTTCAAGATTGATGGCCTACGCTGAGTATTTAGAGCGACTCTAGCACGTTCAGCAGATGTATATTACCACGTACCGGGTCTTCAAGCGCAATCCGTCGGATATTTTCATCCTAAGTCCAAGTCCGCACGACACGAACCGTACATTCTTTTGTCCACGAACGAGTTGCCTAACAAAAGCTATTGAAATGAAGTTCATAGATCTAGACGTGAAAGCGACCTACCAAACATGTTGACGCTCTACCGATAGAAAGGCATTCGTTTTAGGCTGTGCTTTGCTTTGTGCAAGATATGGTTTCGACCATAGTAAAGGGATGCTTGCACGTTGTCTTGCCTGGTGTTCAAGGCAACGAATCCCGACAAACGTGGAACGCGGCATTCAAGAGACGTTGGCATTTACTTCGTTTTCCAGCAAATTTATCATTGCACGACGGCGGCCTGTGCGTACAACGCGGTTGTCGTCGTGCGTGCTCAATCCGACGATGCTGATGATGCTGATGGGGATCGACTCGAAGAAGATATATACTATTAATAGAAGGTGGTCCGCTGAAACGGGATTTGTATCACGTGCGGTTTCCGCTTTTCCCGCACTTCAGAAATTTCCAAAGTTAGTGCGAGGATCGACGACCGAAAAAAGAAAAGATAAGTCTGAGCCCTGGCACGAGGTCCTCCGTGGTGGGCGATAAAGCGCCCAAGCAACACACATAGACCGAGAATACGATATCCATCCGGAACGTCTTGATATCTACGGCCGGTCCTTTATTTAGCACGGCCCGGTCCGGCCATTGAAAATGGACTTCGATATCATACTTATCTCGTGCAGGCCCCTTCTTGTTCTCGATACCGACGCGAAGGTTTCGTCAAAATGGCAAAGCAACCTGAGCCTGAGACTGTGGCTACTACTTTGACAGCCGAGGAGCAGGGCAAGGACTTCATAAATCGTGATGTTCGAACGACACCCTTGCCGATAGCACCGGCCGACAAGAATGAGCCTGTTGTTACGCGCAAGGAGCTTTGGAGCTATTACTGTACGTACGCGAATCATTCAAATCACTCTTCTTGTTCTTTCATTTCGGTAGACTGAATCTGCTACGTAGTGTATTATAATGGTGACAATGTGTGCCAAGTCCGCTTGTTGATGATTAGACTCTCCGATCTAACATGACCTGCTCATCCAGGGAGTTGGTCCAAACGGTCCGTATTCAAATCTTCCAATATCTTTTGATCCTATACAGATCCATGGAGTTTACAGGGTATTCCATGACCTTGTTCCAGTCCTTGGCTAACGCGGCTGGTTACGATCCCATTCGCGGTAAAGGGACCTCATGCACGGATGCAAATGCATCTGGTCAATGCGTGCTTCCGTGGGGAAGTGGGACGAAGTCCATTAGCTCAGTCGTCTTGGTTGCTAATGGGTGTAGTTTTGCTGTAAGTACTGATACCCGCAGAGTTGATTCCTGAAAGAAGTGAATAAAGCTGTTCTTTTAGGTTATGACGCTTATCTTCACGACCATTGGGTCTGCAGCGGACTACGGAAATTTTGGACGATGGCTATTCCTAGTTTTAACAGTAATTTGTTGGGGAGCTCAGTATGCAAGTATGAGCCTCACGTGTAAGCAGCTGGCTTGCGATTCTCTTTGAACTTTATTTACCATTCGTTGACAAGCCCCGGACCGTTGGCGCGCTGCAATGGCACTCTACATGGTCGGCTTCATATCCTATGGAGCTACACTGGTCTTTTACGCAGCATTGTTTCCTCGTCTTGCAAGAAATACTCCACACACGCGCAAACTCCGCGACATGCTTGAGAATGGTGAGATCACTGCGGAGGAGTATGAGCGAGAGGAGAGTCTTGAGAAGAATCGCATTAGTAACATTAGTACAGTAAGGAGCTTCATCAAGCCTTGAAAACTGATTGTCTGATTATCGTTCTAACAGACACACAGTAATATTGGTTACATCGCGACTCTTTGCTTTAACTTGTCTTTGCTCCTCCCGCTTGAAGACAATCCTAAGGTCAACAACTATGTGATTGTCCTGACGAACTCGTACTGGGTGCTTCTGGGTATCTGGTGGTGTGCGTCTAATTCCTACTCGCCCGATAATACGAGGAACATATCTACGTGACTACTACTCATTCTCAATACCTTCACTGTAGATATTTTCCAGCAACCGAGACCTGGCCCACCTCTACCCAAAGGTGAAAGCTACCTGACGATAGGTTGGAAGCAGGTCAGCATTTCAATCAGCCTTCTCTTCTATAGTTGATGACGAGCAGACAGATTTGGGAAGCCGTCAGACACTACAAGAAGCTTCCCTATACATTCATTTATCTTATTTCTTTCTTCCTCCTCGCTGATGTAGGCATATTTCTTACTTTTTGGCAATTGCTATGGAAGTGCTAACGCTCTATCCAGGGTCTCAATACCACCGGAACTCTCGTGTCTATCTGTCAGAATGACAAATTCCAGTTTTCGTTCCTACAGAACACGTACCTTGGATTGTCACAGGCAATTACGTCTACTATAAGGTCAGTGGTTTTCTTCACCACTTCACCACGGAATGTCGGGCTCAGCTCACTGCCTATCTAGTACGCTTGGATTTTGGTATATTCAAAGATACTGGAAGATAAGAACGAAGCCTATGGTGAGCTTACTTGTCCAGAACACTTTCGACGTCAAGTAAATCAATATCACAGTTCGTCGTAACCAACGTCGTTACTGTCCTTATACCGCTCTGGGGTATGATTGGTATCTGGACTGATAAGTTCGGTTTTCATAACGTTTGGGAGTTTTGGCAAGTCTTCCCGTCACTAACCGTCCGATAGTTAATTTTGATTCTCTTGTTACTGACAGGGCGTACAATGTCGTTTTTGGACTGTTCCAAGCGCCGTATTACGCGTTCTCGCAGACCATGATGGCCGAGGTCTCTCCACCTGGTTTTGATAACATGGTAAGGTGCTCCATGCTTCCTATCAGTCAAGTTTTACTCAACAGAACGATGACGATAGTACTTCGGTCTCTTTGGCTTATCTAACCGAGCTTCAAGCATGATTGGACCAAATGTCATCCAGGCTATCATCGATCACACTGGTCAGTACTCTCTGAGTCTCTCCTACCTCACTAGAATGTCAGACTCATGAAATGAACAGGCAATAACTGGATGGGCTTCCCTTTCCTTTTCGCGCTTTGCGTCTCAGCTGCTGTTGTCATCTGGTTTGGTGTCGATGTCGAGAAGGGTAGACGTGATGCGGTGGCATTTGCTACGGCGCATCGCGCAGTCGACGGTGGCCGTACAATTCATGCGAACCGAGTCACTTCAGACATCTTATCTGAAGACGATGCAGACGGGTCTAGCGTCAAGGTGATTCAGTCCGATGATGGAAAGTCGAGGAAGGATTAGTTTACAATGCGTACCGATCCAAATTTCGTAATAATATTTGTCAATTAGTGCTTCCCATAGCCTTGCAGATTATTTTCGAAATGAAATGCTATTTTTTTTATTTCATACGATCCAGCCTTCCGTTTTTTGCGTCGATCAAATCAAGTTTACGACGTCACGTGAGAATTTCTAAAGCGCCACTCAACTGTGTCAACATAGTATATAGTACACACTCAACTTGAAGTCGTGAGTCTTCACCGGAGCTTATGGTTAGCTCATAATGGTGAGTTGCAGCATATTGTACTCAAGCTGAGCTATTGACGCTTGAGGTAGCCTATCTGCCAATTCTACTTGCGTGGCCAATGTAAATTCGGGGCGGCGTGCAAGAATGAACATCCAGCACAGCGTCCTGGCGGATTTGGGGGTGTGTTTTTTAATATTAGTCAGTATATATCAGATTCTGAAGAATCTTTGTTATACGGCAAAGGAGGACCTGGGAGTAATATGGTATTCGTTCCATTCACGTACGTGAGCTCCTGGTCATCAGCCAAAGATGCGTTTTTCCTGATTTCATTTCCTCGACTCATTTCTTTAGTCAGGAGGGTTTGGCCAAGGACATGACCCCCGGCGCGGAGAAGCCATCATGGCCTTTGTCGAGTTTTGGTTCTGCAAAGTTCGAGCCGACTATCATTGCAAACCTCGATGAGTCACCTGAAGAGCTTCGTTGGAGGGCTGTTCAGGCGTTGAAAGCTGGGAATGTTCCTGAATACGTGCGTCGTCGAATATTCTGTGCACAACAAAACCTTCATGCTGACTTGGACTGTGTGGTTAGCAAAAATATGAAACAGAGAAGATTCAAGGAGCGGACCAGACATATGCCAAAGCATTGTCAGAAATCGCCCAAGTATATAACCATGCGAGCAAATTGAGCACAGCAGCACAGAAAGGCATACCAAACCCTTTTAGAGCCGTGTATAACAGCCCTAGCAACACCGCAAGCGCAGCATTCAGCAAATCGGCCCCATCTGCTTTTGGTGGTCCATCAGCCTTTGGATCCACCCCTGCAGCTTCGTCTGCCTTTGGTGCGCCGACATCGTCGACAACGTCTGCATTTGGATCGTCTGGTTTCGGGAAACCTGCATTTGGACAGTCTGGTTTTGGTCAACCGGCTTTCGGCCAATCCACGTTCGGTCAACCTTCAAAGCCTGCCTCTGCCTTCGGGCAGGCCGCCCAGGGTGGTTCAGCGTTTGGCCAACCATCCCAATCAACTTCGGCATTTGGTCAAACAACGCGGCCTGCATCTGCATTCGGCGGGACTGCGCAGCCACAGACGGCATCGGCCTTTGGCCAGAGCTCGCAGCCACAGTCTTCTTTCGTGAAGCCGGCAGCAGGATTTGGAAGTAGCAGCGGGGGAGGTGGGTTTTCCGCTTTCGCCAGCGGCGGGACGTCCGCCTTTGGTGCCGGTGCGCAACAGAGTTCTACTCCGGCATTCGGACAATCAGCCTTCGGAGGCACAGGCAATAGTACAGGAACCTCGTCTGCACCCGCGTTCGGGAATGCTGCACAGAGTAGTACCACACCGTTAGCATTTGGTTCAGGTACGAGCACCAGTGGTACTCAGCCAACATCATCGTTCGGGTTGCCTGCGAAGCCTGTGTCTGCATTTGGGCAGCCTGCGCAGACTACAAGCGTCTTTGGACAAGCATCAAAGCCTGTCTCAGCTTTTGGACAGCCCACGCAGCCGTCCGCCTTTGGGCAACCTGTACAAACATCCGTCTTCGGGCAAACCCTCAGCCTTCTGCATTTGGTCAAACTTCCCAGCCTTCGACATTTGGGCAACCTGCAAGTTCGCAGTCAGCTTTCGGGCAGCCTTCTCAGCCCACGTCTGTTTTTGGTGCGGGTACGGGTGCGGGTACGGGTGCGGGTGCTAGTAGCGCATTTGGTGCTGCAGCTGGATTACCTGCGAAGCCTAAAGTCGGTCCTCCAGATTTTAATGCAGTTCTTGCATCAATCAAGCCTCAGCCTGGGCTTGACAAGCATGATATGTTGTTACCTCCCGATTATGCGCAACGAATACCCTCTTCTGCAAAAGAAGCATTTGCCGCTCCGCGCTTTGAATGGGGTAAAATTCCGGAATGGGTACCGCCGATAGAGCTCAGGTGATGCAGCGATGTTGTTTTGTGCTTTCTGCTAGTGATTTTTCCCGTCCGGTCATGTAGGATCTTAAAAGACTTGAATTATTGTATTACGACACATCCTTAATGCATTCTGTACTTCTAGCAGGTCTCGCTACTTTGGGTTTGTTCGTTAGAAAGGCGCGTCAATAAATTGTAATCTATGTCTTGTGAGTAAACTTTCAGTTGAAATTGCAACGTGCATATATATACGAAGCAAATGTTCAGACTGTCAGATGATTGTTATAGGATACAAAACCCTGAATCCTACTATCTAATCGGTTGCGAGTACATATAGTGCATGATAAGTCATGGCACTCCATCCCCATTGATTCATCCCCGTTTCCGATGCACTTTGACTCCAGGGAAAATCGTTTCAAATGTGCTCGGCTCGAAATTAAGTCTTGATTGGACTTCCACCTCCTCCAGGGTTTTGCAGTAGTCACCCATGAGATAAAGTGCATCCAAGAACGAAGCGCGATACTCGCCATTGAACTTGATCTGGAGTGACCGGAGATTTTCTAACCCTGCCTCCAGCGCATCGCTGTCCGTCAGCATGACATTGCAATTCCCCGTGCCCAAGCTCAAACTTTGCAAAGCTTGAAAATGCTCGAAAAGTCCGTTGATTTGAACAACCGCGCGTTCGAATAGCCTTGCGACAGGCGGATCCAGTATCTTGAACGTGACATTCGACACCGAGCGCATTCCGTAAGATTTGGGAAACGCCGCAGATAACCATTCCGAGAGGATAAACACGTCCTTGGAGGATTTTTGGACGAACAGCATTGAAACCGATATGTCTCGTGCGTTGGGTACCTTCATCGTTCTGATAATCCTGGCAAGATTATCCTCGTGCATCGGATCTGATTCGAAGGCCTCGATAAATTCGCTTTCAGGTCCCCAAATCCAGTTCGTGATAGAGAAAATCTGAACAGTGGGAAGCTCCACTTGCAGTTCAGAACCGAAGCCACCGAAATCATCGACATACGACACGTCCAGATGCAGGGCAAAGAGAGAAATCGCTGGTCTCAGGAAGTCCGTCAGCTTTTCCATAAACACCGCACTACTGTCGAAAAAGGCCTGTTCGTATGTCTTGTAGCTGAAGGATTTCAGCGACTCATAACAGAACATGTGTTGAGGCGGGAAAGAGGTCACGACTTCAAGGGACCTTGCTTTGGGAAAAATCCAAATAGGCAATATACCAGGAATAACATCTTCAATATCTATGTCGAGTATCAGCGTCTTCGCCGCAGGAAAGGCCAGCGCGGGGAGCTTGAATGGGCTTGCATCGAAGGAGTCACTGAAAGTGACATTCAGATAATGCCAGCGATCACGGTGCTTAAGCGCCCGCAAGATAGCTTGCTCCTTCGAAGGGGATGCTCGAAATGTCACGAACAACGGCTTCCCATTGCTTCGGTTTATGAAGAGATCGACCGCGTCGGCGTGGCATCTATCTAGATCAAGGTACGCCCACAACTCCGTACACACGAGAACCATCTCTCGGAAACGGACAGAGACCAAAGACAAAGTGCGAATTATTTCATGGGCACCAAAGAAAGGGTCTTTATACGAGTCAAACAGTTGCTTGAGAACTAGAAGTATTACTTCGTCCGGAAGTAAGGCAAACCCGAACTGCCGCGTAGCAGGAAGAATTGCGGCGCAGGAATTTGTGATAGCCGCTTTTAAGTTTTCTGTTAAGAGCTTCAGACCCTTTTCGACGTCTTTTAGGGTCTGGATATCATCAATACGCGATCGTATTTCTTGTAAGGACGATTCGCCACAGCTGGTACCGAATACTCGTCACAAAGAGAGCAAGAGAAGAAACGAAGGAATTGACTGACCTTTGACTCGTAAAACACATGTCTTCGGGCCATAGCCTAGTAGAGTTCGTCTCGATCTCTCCTTCGTCCTCCACTAAGCGACGCATGCACTGTTCAAGGATCGTCAAAACCCGCGGATGAACTTGAGACCCAAGTTGCACTGCAGGCATTGAAAAGGCCGTAGTAGTCTCGATAGTTGGTAGAGGAAAGTAGATATAGGACTGATTTCAATGTGGTTGCTGGTAAAAGGAACGAAGAGACACCCTTTATCTATAGATTAGCCTGGGAAAGTAAGTTCCAAACCACACTGCAGGCCACCATAGACTTTGGATTCACGTGCCAGGACCGGACTCACTTGTACTTGTACTTCAAACGAAGAAATGAAAACGTGACTGCCTCGTCACTTGGGGGACGATATTCAGTACATGAAGGAGCTGGCGGCATTAACATTGTCAACTCATGCTCTTTTCCACTTGATACAAAAAAGGTAACGGGGGAGCTAGTCATCTCTGCCCGGTTTCGTCTTAGGTTGCTCAGCGCCTTCAAGAGGATGAACCCACGATACCCTATCCTTTGAATAATATTCCACTTGAGGTTTCGGCTCCTTCCTCGGACTACCAGCTTCGATGGGCGCAAAATCGTCTAACGCACTGTAGAACACGGCGAATGTACGTCCGAAGTCCCCACCATCAGTGTACAAAGGCGACCCGCAGAGTGCACAAAACTTTCGCAAGAGGGAGTTTCCAGAATCTTGGGCAGTGTCGCAAAAGACACTGATGGCTGATTCTCCCGATGTTACCCTGACTGACTTTATTATTAGAATACCGCGCTTGATTTCAGTAACGTACTTCGAAGATCAAGAGGAAGTTAACATACGCCTGCGGGAAAGACTACATTAGTCGTGAACACGGTTCCTGTAAACTTCTTGCAGTTCTTGCAGTGACAGCAGGAAACTCTGTAACATACCGAGTAAGGAACTGGCGTAATTGTTATCATTGATAAAGAACATACTCACACAAGTGGGTCTGCATTCACTTCAAAGCCAATTGCACCACAAAGACAAGAGCCGTGATATGTGGGCGGCATTTTCCTGCCAGTGGATATCAAAGAGAGGTCCTAATTCACTGCCCTTTTAAAGAGCGGCTGACACCAAGTCATGGGAGGCCATTCGGAGGTTTCTCGGTATAGTCTACTGATCAAAGCTAACAAAGACAAAATTGTTCACGGAAAATCCTGGGCAATCCGGCGTTCATGTCATGTAGATAGCGAATCCATGGCCATGGAATTGGAATTGCATCATCACTAACCTTCAAGGTTGATTTGATTGTGGGTTCGATTGTCACATCCGCGAGACACGCTGATCCTCTTGTCACGATACTCTCAGTCACAACCTAAAGGCATCTCTTTCCTCCTACCATGTCGAAACGAGAAGGGTCGCCGCCTCCAGAGGGCATTCTCATCAAGCGGGCGCGCGGATCAACCCCTCCGGAAACTCAGATTGCTATTTCTTCACATGGAGATGACAGCAAAAAAGGCCTCATTCGAACAGTCAAGCGAACAAGCGGTCTTGAAGCACCTATTGTAAGCTTGTCTGGTGCACATTCGGTGAGTAAGATTTTCGATTCAAAGAAAGTCGGGGATTAAATACGGATTTTCGTTTAGGCTGAGATCATGAGTTGCAGGTTTGACCCTACAGGCCAAAACATCGCAGCGTGTTCTGCAGATCGAAGTGTTTGTATGTTGTCATCATATAGATCCCTGTATCAGGCTAATAGTGCGTGCTTCAGCATTATGGAGGACATATCCACCAACGTCGAACTATGGATTCCTTCCTGCTCTGCACAAGGCTCCTATCCTCGACTTACAATGGTCGCTCTTTTCATCAATCCTTTATACCGTTTCCGCAGACCACACCCTCGTACTGACTGACCTCGCATCCGGCCAGCGTGTGCGCAAGATTCGTGCGCACAGAGGTATCATCAATGCGCTTGACCGGACTATCGCTGGCGGAGCCGGTGTTGAGCTCATTGCCACTGCAGCAGATGACGGGTTCGTACATGTCTGGGAAGGAGGTGACGATGGTAGCAAACAGGCTGTTACTACCTTCGAAGTTGGATGTCCTGTTACTTCTGTGTGTTGGAGTGCGGACGGTTCGACGGTGTATGCCGGTGCACTGGATAACGAGATTCATGTATGTCTTTACTTTTCATCCACTTTTTCTCTGAGCAGACTTCTTAAAGTTTTTAATGTTTAGGTCTTCGACCTAAGGAAAGCAACAAGAGTGTACTCACTGACAGGACACACTGACACGCCGACATCACTCTCCCTTTCCCCCAACGGCAACTTCCTTCTATCTCCTTCCTTTTCATCACAAGTGCTCATACACGACGTCCGGCCCTTCGCACCAAATCCGTCACGAGTCTACCGTACACTCCTCGGTTCACCTGCAGGGTACGAAAACACATTATTACGCGCGGCATGGAGTAAGGACGATGGAGGAAAGCGTGTTGCAGTAGGTGGTGCTGATCGAATGGTGTGCATCTGGGATGTGGAGAGCGGGAGGATACAATACAAGGTCAGCTTGTTTTGTTTCTCTCTTATGCCAGAACTCGGATATTAAAGGATCGATACAGCTTCCTGGCCATAAGGGGACTGTCACATCAGTCGATTTCCATCCCAAGGAACCCATCGGTACGCATCCCTTTCTGTTTCTTTGATGGATCAACTTTACTCACTATCCTTTCTTCCAGTCCTGACCGGAAGCAAAGATGCAACAATGCTTCTCGGCGAAATTGAGCCAGGCATGGCTTTATAGACTACGATGTATTGTCCATTTGCTGTTCTTTCAATGCATTGTGTGTGCTATTCACTTCGCAGCGAAGGTGATGAGGGACTAAACGCAGGCTAGTAAACCATGTTCGGTCGGTAATAAAAAGATACCTGGTATCGCACGATTCATTGTGTGAGGCGTATAGCGTACAGTGTACAAGATCAAAGCTAACGCTACACGGTTAAATTGAAATGAGTATAGATCCGCTGATATCATTTCTTCGTCCCCTTCGTGTCCTTCTTTCCAAACGACCTCGAAAACCTCGCACTCGCAAGCTGCTCCATCTGCACCTCCGGCGGGAGCTCATGAAAAACCCTCACATCAATCCCCAGCTTCTTCAGTTCGTCCCTGGTAACGACAACCTTTGAGCCTCTGACTTCCTTCTGCTTCTCACACCTTTCGAATATATTCTGCTTTTCGAATATACCTTTGGACACTCCTGAGCGAAGAGAGCCATCCCGACTACGTGGGGCAAGAGCTTGCGTGATTCGAGACAAAGGTGTGCCTTTGTTCGTCGCAAGTCGCTTAGGTGGGGAGAGCGATGGCGTACGATCTGGGTCGCCATCACTTATGGCTGAAAGTGCTGGTGAGGCGGAGCGCCGGCTGTATTCGGCTTTGATCTCTGTTTTGAGAATGTCGGGGAGAGCTTCAAAGGATGAGCGGTCCACTTGGGAGAAGGATGGAAGAGCGAGGTTCGTTGCCGCTCCCTTGGCTGGTGGAGGTGAACTGAAGCCTGATTCGGGCTTGATTTCTTGTACTTCATCACTAGTGTTGCCTTGCGATTGGGACTGGGACGAAGGAGGTTGGACGGTAAGACAAGGAACTCCCATCGTTGCATTCTTTTCTCTTTATCCGTTCTCTTCTTTTCTTCTCGTTCCTTCTTCCCGATTGCCTCTTCCTTCTGAACCGTCTTGAACGAAAGCTTGGCCTGCCCTAGCTCACCAGGCTTCGCACCCGCCTCACTTGCCTTCTCAAGCTTCGTAATTTGAATCCCAACACCACGTAGGTCCTTGGGATCGAAAGCGAAGCTTTTGAGGAGGCGCCATGCTACTTGGCCAATGATGAGTGCATCGCCTGTTGCACGTCCGTCATCTGAGGAGAGGCTTGCTTGCTTATTAAAGATGTTGCAGCATCCGTGTCCAAGAAACTGATCGTTCATCAATTAGCAAAGAATCGAGTAAGCACTGGCATAGAAGACAGTACCTTTGGAGGCTCTATAGGTGCATCAGGATCTCGCTTCATGATCTTGAGAGTCAGGGATCGTCCACACATATCGACCGCGCCCAAACGCCTTGTCACCTCCTCCGCGAGCTGGAACATGAACGCCTGTGCTTGCTCGCTGTTTTCAAATCTGATGCCATACTGAATGGTGCTGATAAGAGAGAGTTTCATACTAAGTATCAGTTCCAGAACTCACATTGATCTCCGCAGATACAGACTTTCTCGGTTTGTCTGACTCGAGATTGCGATGATCAATTCCGCGACAGGCATCATACAGAGTTGAGCCCATAGCCTTTCCAAAAACGTCGCACAAGACGCTCCTCGGTTTCTTCGCCAGCTCACCCAGAGTAGCAGCCCCTAATCGATCTAATGCCTTCTCTCGAGCAGCATGCCCAAACCCATGTAGTTCGTCTATGCATGTATGCTCGATATGTTTTTGCAGGTCGGCGAGACGGAGGTGATATGAGCCTGCGGGCTTCGCTTTTCGAGTCGCAAGTCGGGCAAGCATGATGTTGTGAGAAATCCCAATACTCACTGATCAGAATGATAAGCATGATGCACATAGATTTGAGAACATATATGTACCGTCGCATCCTGTCTTCGACTTAATTTCCGCGCGTAACATTTCCGCGAAGTCTTTCGCGGCATCATAGCCTCTCTTTGTAGATGGTGGCATTTGTTTAACGGCCGTCGTGACATCAACCAGGGCTTCGTCAACACTGACAGCCTGGACGTCGTCTGCATGCGACATGAGTATCGTATATAGCTGCAGGGACGCTGCTTTATATCTGTATTGGTATAAGAAGTCAATGGATAAATCACATCTGGCCGAGTTTTGCTCACTTCTCAAATTCGTATGGTATTGTAGCTACAGACGGACACAGCTTCCGCGCTTGCTGAAGACTGTAGTAAAAGTCATCAGCAGTTATGTATGCAGATGTAACTAGGAAAGCGGTATACGTGCCTCATGCCAGCTCGGATCCCCGACTCTCTAGCCCTATAGTTTGCGCTCGATACTTCGCTAGTACTCGATTCTCCACCCTGTTTTCCCTGTGAATGACAGACGACAACAGGTTGGTCCTTCAAATACGGTCGAGAAAGAAGTCCCACAGATGCAAAGAAGCAATCGAAATCGCAATGCATTATCACAGTCTCCTCCGATCCAATCGCTTCTTGCTCCTTTGGTTTACCTCTCTTGCTTGGGGAGCGTAGGAGTTGGAAAGCATTCCCGCGCATGCTGGTGCTTGACGTTTCTTCATACACCTTGCCTACGAGACCGTCCTCCTTGGCTTTACCATCTCCGCCCTCTAATCCATCGGCACTTTGAATTCCTTCACCATGAGTAAACTCCTTGTCTGCACGTTCCTGAGCTTCAGCAACCAACTCCCTCAACTCCGCTTTCCATGTGCTCAGATAATGAAGGCGGGAATTCTTGTAAAACCCATCAATAAAATCTGCGCCAGCCGCGGAAGTTCTTGTGGATCGGAATTCAGGATTTTTCATCATCTGCTCCGCCGCCCTGTTTGCTTTATTGGGAGCGTAGCCTGGAACGCGCGCTGCAGCTTCAGGTGTCACCGGGTCGGTTGAGTGTAGTGGCTTGAAGTCAGCAGGTGAATTCTTTCGTGTCCTAAATGGGTGTTCATCATCGTCTTGGATCTCTTCTTGCTTTCCAGGAAGAAGTGGCTTGTTTGATGAGCCTTGGATGAAGTCTTGTTCATCAGAGGTCTTCAACCGCTTGATTGGCCTGTCTTCGTCGCTGTCATGGTCATCGCCGTGGATCGTTGACGCTTGAGAAATCTTCTTCATGAACTCTTGAGACAGGTTCTCCAGAGTTTCTATCTCTGTAAATTGCTGTTGCTTGCACCCATGGCTGTTGGAGCTGTCCTTGCCCGGTGGTGGTGTCTCTCCCGGAAACACCGTGTTGCATAGAGCGTTTATAAATTCTGGAGTGTCTTGCTCAAAAAGCTCAGAGTAAGACGAGTGCGCGCTGAGCGTGCTCATCATTGAATGTTATCGCATTTCAGTGGTGTAAGTTGAGGTAAGAGACGCAGGCGAGGGGGTGGCAGGAAGAGCGGAATCACCGAATCGAATCGGTGATGGAGAGCGTCGGAGATCACGTAATGCCGCGTTTCGGGTAAATCTTTCTCATCCCGAATTGTTGATCTTGCTTACTACTTATCTCGCAAGTATCATTTCCTTCCACTCTTCGAAGACAACCTATTCCGTTGTCTTGACTTAACCTGAATCATAGCTGCTTAATGTGAAATAAAGACTGTAAGCCATTCAGGTGTACGTACATACATGGAAGAAGAAAGAAAGATGTAGTCCACTACCATCACTTCCCTAGTTAGTGTAATCAATGGACTATAAAGTCTTCAAACTACAATCACCGGTAACGTCTCCTCGGTGGGGAGCGTGAACGAGAACGAGAAAGAGACGATCTGTCGCGTCCGGTGTAAAGATCTCTATGCGGCGGGGAATCGCGCCGTCTAGGTGGCGGCAGGCGTCTGTCCAATTCCCGGTCCAATTCTCTCCTGGATCGTTCAGCTCGGCCGCCACGACCGCGGCCCGCATAAGGGTCTGAGCCGCCTCGCCAATGTCCACCGCCTCGACCTAGTCCGCCAGGAGGACCGGGAGGGCTTAGTGGTCCAGAGCTCTTCCATCCGTTTACAGGTTGTCCACCAGCGGCCCCGCGAATGGAGACATCCGGAGCGGTGACGTGTTTCGGCAACGCAACCGAGATGCATAAATAATCACCTGGAAAGAATCGCAGTTCTTCGAGCGTCTTCACATTGTCACTCTCTTCGTCTCCGTCTGTCAGAAGACGAGGTGCAGGAGCGTCCAGTGTGCCAGGTTCACCTAGAATTTCACGAGAGGAAACGGAACCGAGGTCGCGCGTCGCAATACGCCCACGAGCAGCTGAGTCGGCATAAAGCGAACGGAACAGGAATTTTGCAAGTGGGTGCCTGATGTCCGGGTTGTTTGTGATGAGGCGGAGTGATGTGAGGACCTCTTTCAACGTCGCGTCCCTCCTTAAATCATAATCAATCCTCTTTCTCTCAGAGAGAATCTTAAGGACTACGCACCACGTAAAAATCTGATGCTCATCAGTCGTCGGCAAAGTCCCATCCTCGAAAAACTCGGCTCTGTGGAAACCTCCTATTTTCACGAAGGTCCGCACTAGAAATGGTGCTGTCTATCACCCACTGTAAGTACTTTCCGACATTCATAAAGCGCATTCTGTTTACCTTTTCCCTGTCGACAAATGGTTTGCTCGCCATCGTGTCGTTTGTTGCCCAACCTGAAGACAACTTAAGTCCGTGACGGTGTTGGTTCATTGGTTGGCGTTACGTGACTCGAACGTCACGATACCATCGCGTATTACGTAACTCAAAAGTTCGTCGACGTCGACACGTGCTTGACGATTTGAACATGGTTGACAAACGACCTTAACGTACCGACGTTGTTAATTCTACTCTCATGCTTGTTTCGTTCACTTGTTCTGATAGTATGGATGCCTATAACTAAACTCTATTTCAGATCCACCTACCGAGTGGACTTTGGACGAGATAGTCTGACCTCGTGTTTTCAACGTTGTCCGCACGGGGATAGCAGCTGCCAGGCTCTAACACGATACAGAGGCGTCATCTTACTGTTAGCTGCCATCTCGACATCATACTATCTTTCTGGAACCGATAAAGTGTAAAATTAAAGCCTAATCAACTAAGAGGCTTTCCATTTACTAGTAACTCATGGGAGCGAATAGTTCTAAACTCGACTACGAGTACGACCCCTCTCGCAACTATTATGCTCGATCAAGAGCGAGGGGACTCGCTCGAGGTCCTCCATATTATGGACAGCCGGTGGGTATGATGCCAACTGGGTATCCTGTAATAAACCCCCCTGTTACATGTGAGTAAGCTTAAATTGTTGATTTCTTTTGCACAACTGATAAACGCAGGATAGATCCCCTGGTTATGCATCCCGCACAACAGATTTATGGGCTTCCAATAGGACAAATGCAACAGCCTGCGTCACAGATGGCCCAGCAGCCGATGATGCAGATGCAGATGCCCCAAGTACAGCCAGCGGCGGGGAATGCTGGGGCAGTACCTCCAAACTTGATGCAGGTGCCTCAGATGCCTCAGCCGCAAATCCCACTGGGAGGTGGTATTCCCCAAGGTCAATGGTTGAATCCGGTCGACCCACGTACTCTCACCCGTACACCGTCCAGCTTAGGCTCAAGTATCAGTTCTCGTTCGAGCAGGCGTAGACGTCGACGAAGAAGAGAGCGAGAACGGGATGTAGATCCTCTTGCACGTAATCCGTTGCCGAGACTGCCGCGTGAAGCGGGGACTCCAGACGATATACTTGCTGGAAGTGCAATGGCACCTAGAGGACCACCTCTTCCGCGTTCCTCGAGTCCACTCAATAATCCTCTACCTCCACCCCCAAGAGATGTATACACGCTGAGAAGGTATCGACCGCTACTTGTCGGGACTGCATATGCGGATCGCGAAAAGGCGGTTTATCCGAGAGGGTGGTTCTCGGACGATGAGAAACAAGGTAGTGACGTTGGTCTCGGGCGCATATTTGACCGTTTAAATCCATTCAGACCTCATCACGAGTCAGGGTTCTCTCCTGGACATAGACGGAATGAGACTATGCCTGACTTACCTCGTTTGCGGGAGTTCGTGCGGGAAAGTAGTGGGTCGGGTTCAGAGAGCAGTGTTACTTCTCCAACATCACGCAGGCCTGGATTAGGCCGGTCCTTCTCTTCTCGTCTACCTTTCATGAGGAGACGCAGAAACGAACAAATGATGGCTCCACCGGGCGAGAATGCGCTGCCGCGAGTTCTCGAAGGTCACGAGCCGCCTGTCGGTTTCATGCCTATGCCTTCTCCTGCTGTCCAGGGCCCAACATATGAACCTCAACCTGCGAATTCATTGTCGCCTGCTCTATCCCAGCCTGTGCCGGCGCATCCGCTCTCTCCTGAAGGTCCTGGACAACAGGGAGTGATTCCACCTAATCCTATGCTTCAGCCAGGCAATCCAGTCTCACCTCGACCGCAGGGGACACCTATGGTTCCACGGAGTCCGTTCCCGCCTCAGCCTCAACCAGAGAATCCGCTCTCACCTGGTCCAGCTCCGCAAATGACTATGCCCACTCCTAGTGCGCCTCAACATATGACCATGCCGGCTCCGGGGACTCCTTACCCCGTGGCGATGCCGGCTCCGGGGACACCTTACCCTAGGTCTATGCCTACGCCTGGCGGAGGTGGGGCATCGCCCATCGGTATGCCCACTCCCGCTCGTCCACTTTCTCCTGTGATTACACCTGTCGCCGCTGGTCAAGGACCAGGAATTCCCAGATCCATATCAGATGGCACCCTTCCTGTCCTTCGTTTTGACCTGGATACACCAGGATACGGTGGTCTTACTCATCTATCACCTCATCGGGTCGTTTACAAGAGAAAGTTGTACCCGACTGCTGCACATTTATTTGAGGCTCACAGGTTCTTGGATTTCCGGAATGATATAGCTGCGCGCGTGCGCAAGGCGGCAACCTTGGCGGACTTAGAAGCTGTTTTGAGGACAGTGCAAGAATTCACGAGACCTGACTGGGAGGAAGTTCTCCTCGATAAGGTATATTGTTTCTCTGCTGTTCCTGAGGATGGATAACTGACTGCCCTAAAGATGGAGGATGCACTCTATTGTAAGATCGTCCAGCATCAGGACCTCTGCGAAATTCTTCTGGGCACTGGAAATGCAGAGCTCATCTATGCAGATCCAACAGATCCATTTTGGGGTGAAGGAGCACATGAAGAAGGAGCGAATGAGCTCGGGCGGGCGCTGATGCGAATACGGGATCGTCTAAGACGAGAGGCCGCTGGACATTAACAGCGCTGTAAAGAAGGATTCAGGACTTCAGTAATGATTCGAATATTTCCATTCCTTCGTTTTCTCACTGTTGCATATGCTGCTCATGGCCCCACTGATCTGCATTGAAATAATAGTCATTGATGCTGGCTCCATTTCGTATTTTGTTTTGTTTTCGTTTTTCGTTCTGTTGGATTTCCTTGCACGACTCGGATATACCATGCATTCGTTCATTTATATTTCTGCTCTGTACGTCTTTACCCGTATGCTTAGATCTAATCTGCTTTATTTCTGTTTGATTTCATGTACTAGTGGTAACAATTCTTATTCATCTTTCGTCGTCGATGAAAGTATGGAGATTTGTCGATTGTACAGAACGTTTGTTGCCGCAGCAAGCTAGTCATGCTGGCTTGGCTTTTGACCTCAACCTTCACCGTCATTTGCATTGACTCTGCTCCTATGTACCTCAATAGTATTCCACTCTAATCTTCATGACATGTCGTCTTCAAGCTTCGCTTTCATCCCAAGAAAACTCGCTCAGACTGGTCAAAATGCGGGCGACGCGGTCAAATCACGAAAGTCCTTCAATCGAAAACCTGACATTCCGGCCGAGCATGTCGTTTCAACGACATCCTTTGCTCAAGACAAGAAGAAAGAAGGGAAATACTTGGACGATAGCGCCTACACAATTCTGTTCGAGCTGACGCTTTCTGAACACGCATTGTGGTCGAACCATGAGCTACTGGAGGCAATGGAGGCAAACGAAGAAGGCTGTGAGTAATCTCATGTGCAACTCTCTATAATCCAAGTTTGATCGAGCTGGAAGTCATTCCAATTAGCTACCTGATTCATAGTTCTCCGTTGTTTTCCGGCTTGTCGGATATCCCTCCCGAGACAGTTCTCATACGCTGCGTGAGGGCGAGCAACGTATTGGACGGTAGGCTCATCGTTGCCGAGCCGTCGTCCAGCGGCTGGATAAGAAAAACTAGGAATTATACGGAAAACGAAGGAGGATTTGAGGTTCGACGGAGAGATTGGCCGAACGTTAGAGATCGCGTACGGAAGTACACATCTTTTCATTGGGACAGTCGGACGGTATACGTCGTACGTTTTTACCTGCAGCCCATGTACAGTTAAGATTCTGATGACGCTGACACCTCCAGGAAAGCCTACCCCACCGAGCCAGGACCTTTTATTCCGTTTACGAGTTTATTCAACAGCTTCTATTGACCGGAAGAAGCGGAGAATCCGATGCCTTCTCGATCCAAAGCATATCCTTTCCCCGTCATCAGAAAGACAGTCCCGAAGCGCCACCACCTACGGTTGGAAAGGGCTTCGCTTTTATTGTCCTTTCTTCTGTGAAAGACGTGGACTATCTTCTTGAGCGCTGGCCATGGGAACTCGCTGACAGATCCGCTGAGGCTGAAGAAAGCGAGCTGTCGAAGGTCATCCAGGAAGCGATGGAACACGGCTTTCGGTGTCTATCAAAGCGGAAATGGGATGAACTGAAGGAGCAGTATTTAGCCTTGCGACGGCAATTGCTTGAAAAGACGATGGCGGTCTACCATGCTGGTCCTCCAGTGACTATACCCTTGCAAGTGGATGGCGACAGAAGTCAAGGTCCCCAGGCAGACAATAAAAGAGCTGCATCTCATGGCGCTTTGAACAAAGATGTGCAACCATCGGACGTGCCTGCGGCTTGGTACCCAAATGACTGTTTGGTCTTCGTGAAAAATATTCATCCCGAGACGAATAAAACTACACTTCGAACCCTCTTCTCAACTGCCTTTGATAAGGACGCTTCTTCCATTGATTACGTCGACTACAACAAGGGGCTCGACAGCGTACGTCTTCATCTCAGGTCTATCTCTTCGCGATTTTTTCATTGACATGAGGAACAGTGCTATCTTCGATTGTCAGACCCTCAGAGTGCACATACGCTTGTTTCTTACTTCTCTGAATTCAAAGTGTTTCAGAGAAATGCATTGGATGATGAGGGTGCCCATATTGCAATTACAGATAGGAGTGCGCGGGTCATCGAAGCTGACCTGGTGCAAGGAATGAAGGCGGATCTATACTGGGAGAAGGTACCTGAAAAGATTAGGAAGGCTGCTATGGCCAAAGTCCAGCCAATTGCAGGGCCTGGACCATCCGCACGAGGGAGGACTTCCGATGATGACGGCCGGAAACGAAAGAGATGGAAACGGGATTAGCTTCATAGATTTGTGTTATCATCTATTGTCATGATCATTGGGATGGACTAATGATAATGCATCATCAATGCTAATTACGGACAGAACTACTCTCATTGTATGAAATGAAGTAGGAACCGTCTTTTCGCAAGAGGGTTATCTTTGCTGGTGTTCTAGGCTCGTCCCGTAGCAGCACAGGAGCAAAGATACAAGCTATGTTGTAATAAATAGTCGTTGTAGGAATCGTTACTAAAAACCACTCACCAAGGACAACTGCTTTGATGTTTTCATTAAGTTTCTCCTGGTCGATGGATGTCCCCTGTTGGGCAACATAATGCAAGAAAGCGGTTAAGGATATCCAAACCTGCATTCAGATGAGGAAAGTCAGAGCTAAGTGAGCGCATAAAACAGTTATAAATCACATTTAGAACATAATTAGGCAATTCTGAGGAAAGGACCTTTCCAAAGAAATTCAGTTTAGATCATAAAGAAAGAGAGGCTTCTAATGCCTACCTCGAAAGCCTCATCCCGATCAGTTATTAATGCACAGCGTTCTTGTAAAGAAGCAGGAATGACGGAAGATGGCAGCGATTGAAAGAACTGGAGAAGAGTGTCTGCGAATGACAAGGCTAAAACGTGTCTATCATCTTCAGACAGCTGGGAGGCATCGAAATCGAAATCTTCCCCGGTGTCTAAGGACTGGTTACAAAGGCGTCAATATCTTTGACATCGTGCTGATAGAGAGAACCTACCTCTCGGATGGAATCTTCCATTTGAGGGTTTCCGTGGCTTACAAAGAGATCGGGCTGAAAGAAGAAAGACGATTAGATTAGGATATGATGTACCATTTTATCAACCCACAATGTCAGTCGCGTTGGTCATCAGCCAGTTGATCAATCGCATAACTTCCCGGGGTGCATTTGTTCTTGCCTTTGCTCTTTCAGGTGATTCATTTGGAATGCTTGACTGCCGAACAGAACCCGGAAGTCGGACGAGAGTAGCAAGATCATTGCCGAAACAGGTGCGTTCTAAAAACATTATAAGAATCCAATATGAACAAGGGTGAAGAAGGAAGCAACACATACTATAGTTCCCGGAAACAACGATAAAATGATCCTTCCCTCTCAATGTGTGAAGAATAAGAGTATGCTGCAACTCAGCTTCACCTGTGTTCAAGCCAGGTGCGGAGGTCTCATCCACGCATACCGTTAACGATATTGAGAGCTCCTCATCTGGGAGAACAATGCCCTGATCATTCGCTGTCAGTCACTGGAATGCGCCAAGTGCGAATTAGAATCACCATTTGAGGCTCCGCAGATAGCCACCGCGCAACTTATGAATAGAGTTATGTAGCGTACTTGGCTAGCGGGAGAGAAAAACTTACAAGTAGACTCATTTTCGCCTGACGAAACAAATCGAAATGCACAAGCAACCTTTGGGTTCTCAGTATCGAAAGACTTCCACACAGAATAAGTTCGTTACCTTCCCAATATTTTGCAAGGTCACTGGATGAGCTGCCTTCCTTTTGTACCTGTCCATCGTCAGTTTAGACATAAAAATCCTAGTGCACAATGACCGGGAAGGAACAAACCAAATATCGCCGAACTGGACTTCCGAACTTAGAACTTTCAGCTTCGGTGTCGAGTCTGTATTTACAATCAATTCTTCCACATGCTCAACCATCCTCCTAACTTCGCTGTAATACCCTGATTCGTCCGCTCGGCGAGTAGCAATGCAGAAGTCTGCGGAAACAGGTTTATGGTCACTCATTGTTAGCTCGGGGTGAACAGTGTATTTTGCTTGTCGATGGCATGTTCGCGGAGAAACCTGATACAGAACTCTGTCTGTCCATGCTGGGCGCCGCCTGATACAGACGTAAGGCCTGGACGCGATACATTGACGAAGTGCTTACTTCATATCATATCCATTGGCGTCTGTTGCGACTACTGTACTGAAGCGATAGCTCCTGAACTCCGTATGTCAATTGACACGCGAACCAGTAAGAACTGGCTCGAGCTTACGGGAGATCACTAATCTCTCCTTCAATGAAGTCTTCGAACGCCTTCCCTTGAAGCCGAGCTTTCGTTAGCTTGAAACATTATGAGATGATAGTGATAGACCAAATTCAAGTGTGAGCACACCTGATCTTGACTAAGTAAATCTCGTATATCATATTTGCGAGTTTGGAGGTTTCCAGCTATCAGTTGTCGGACTTCAGCGTCAGGTAGGTCAATGCGGTAGTTCAGGTCTGAAATTTACGAATAATCAGCATCTGCAGATGATTTCATGCAAGTCCTCGGCAAAACTGACCTCCCTATAATGCGACAGTCAGTCACCACCGGAGGGCAGGAAAGGTAATGGAATTGTTACCATCCAGAAAAGTACATCACTCTGAAAGATAGACTCGGCTGACTGATCCATCGTCTCTTCTGATGTCGGAGTTCCTGCAGGAGATACAAACGCAAGGCGCCGCGACAAATCATGAAAATCGGCATTGCGTCGGTCTGTATATTCATCGAAGGCCGCAAGATGTGCGTTGACGAAGGTCACAACCGTCGAATACATCGTGAGCCTTAACGCAACGGCACCTTTGTTGCCCTATGGAGCGTAATCGATATAATGTAAAAGAAGATTGCTTGATGACACTGACCATCACTCCCATCAGTCCTGTTCCTATAGCAGAGGTCCTGATGTCTGTTATATCCTTCACAAGCTCATTCCTGACAATGCATATGACGAGCATGCCGACAAGTTGCTTTGAAATCAACTGAAAACAGAGATAACTTAGCCCTTGTTCAAAAGACAGCTTGCAATGCATACCTTTGTATATTCGCCTCGTACTTCACCAAGAGCAGCGAATATTGCCTCAACCCACATGTCTTCTCGAATCGTATTATAGCTTATCAGAAGAGCCTCAGTAGATAGATCTAGTTCTTGAAATCCGAGGACGTATATATCTGGTTCACCCCTTGGGTCACAAAATGGAAGTTCATCACCGGAAGTCGAGGATTGAGCAGATAGGTAGTCAGAAGCGGTGAAAGATGACAAAGAGATGGGTGAAATCGCCTTCAGGGGAGGAAGGAATACTTTCTCAGCTTGCTTGCTGTGTTGAGGGCGGATCCAGGGGGCAAGGTCTTGAGACGGCGTCTTTCCATTGACGTTGAACGTTCCCAGTCGGATGCTGAGATTCATCAATATGCTGAACATATATCACTGCCCTTACGGTTGAGTCTTACCGAATGGGGTGCTCTTCAATGTATACGTCCTTATCCTCCTCGACATGAGACCGAAGCCAATCATCGATTATCAATAGCAAGTCGGCGTCTTCGTCACCAGGCTGTCCGGCTACTGATGCTGACAAGTCCAAATGCGAAGGCTTTCTGACCTTGCGGAGATCTGGTCTAGGAAACAAGGTAGGTACTGAATGCCTTATGTTATTGCGGAAGTAGGAAAGTCTCTAGGAAGTCTCTAACCTTGCAGTTGACGATGAGACTGGTACTTATTTAACCACCGAAAATCCACACGTGAAGATGAACTTGCGGTATTGATAAGCCGTCGACATTCAGATACGAAAATTCGAAGATTTTCTGAAGAATCTGTAGAAAATGTCCATTTCCGATTTCCGTAACTTAAAGTCAGAATGAATACTAAGGACTAACATGTCAGTTTCAAACCAATTTAGCTGAGACAAAGCGTACATGGTTTGACGATGGGTGCATTTCTTCCTCGGCGCAGATCGATTGTACCCGAACGAGATCTTGATTGTGCCATGAGAATAGCCAAATCATTCGTCAAAGGGAGTGTTGCGCGTAGCTGGTAATTGGTCAAAACGTCCGACTCAGACTGATGAGAGACCGAAACAGGTCTGAATATGAAGACACTGTCACGAGAGGGAGGATGAGTTTGAGAAGATCAAACTTTGGAAGAACGTGACGAGTACCTGCCTTCTTCCTCGATACTGTCGGTGCTCGATACCACTGCAAGGATGTGAATAACGTCATCGCCGACTAGCATGGATGTAGCTTCGTGCTCGCCAGAAGAGATAGCACGAACAACAAGAATAGACTTCACTGATTCCAGCGGTCCGAGATACTGATGCAAAATCTCCTCAATTTCTACATCATCATAGCCCATGTTGCTTGTAGAGACTTGTGAAAAATCCAATCCGTCCGACTCAGAATCTGGTTCGTTCCAATTTCCCGATACACGGAGTCTCCAAGTACAGTGAGAGCTCAAGTAGTGTCTCTAAGATGCTCGCATTGAGTGAAGTTAAGACGTAAGAGATTTTCAAGAAAGTTGATGTTGGTGGTGTTGAATGGAGTTCTGAACTCGATTATTTTGCCCTTGTACATTTGGCTGCCTTATATGGACACGCGCCTTTCTCACGATAATAATGAAAACACCAGTAACGGATATTATTCGAAGCGTATAAATGTGTCCTGTCTCAAAAGCCAGTTCCTCCCATAATTGAATGCATCTAAACTTGAATAGCATCGCGACAACAGTCAATGAAGTAACAAACTTTAGAACGCAACAAAATAGGATGGTCGTAAAGTCGAACATCAATCGCCCACAATGTCTGCCCCAGGAAGTAACCAGCGAAAGGTTATGCTTAGTCGCTCGCCTCGTGGTAGCAGCCGAACTAATTCACCGTCTAGACTCTCGACCAGGTCCTCACTACGTCGGGCTATCCCATGCGTCCATTTGTATCTGGCCTCTCCTGTGAGGACGAAAACACTACGCTCCGGGAGATACACGCTATATGACTCGCGTGCGCGATCTCGCAAGTCTCTACCAGATCCGTTGTGTAGGATAGACTGGGCATCACTATTTGACATCTTTGAAAATTCCATAACTGTGCCGCCGTGAAGGCTGACGCCAACGATCCCGTCTCCGTAACGATTCAACAGGTCAACATGGGGTGCGATACCTTCGTCCGGCATGTAGTGATTCAAGATCGCTTGCCTTGCCTGATGGCTCTCGCTGTCCAGAGGAAATAGCAGCGTGTGCACGTCGACGGGTAGTACGTCCTTCAGCAGCGTCTTCAGAGTATCGAGTAAGTCGAGAAGGAAGTCTGGAAGTCTGCTTGTCGCAGAGAGGCTCTCCTCAGGTTTTCCAGCGGACACTAAGCTAGATCGAGTGGACTCGGGACTCGTGGCGCGTTCGAACAGCATGACTTGATTGACATCTCCATCGCGGAAATATGTCCTCATACAATCCCTCCACAATTGTTCCGCAATGTCGACTGGTATCAGAACGATTGAGTTGAAGTGCATTCCGGGTATCGGAGGCGCTAGTCGTCGAGCTGGTCGCATACTCTGATCGACATCTGCGACGCCAATGGAAGGTTGGCACGACGGAGATCCACTGTCTTCCTCGTCAAAAAGGGAATCAAAGTCGGAACAATAGCTAGACTCTTCCAGCGATGATAGATTGCTTTCATCAAAAGACGCGCTCCGACCGTTTTCCTCGATGAGCTCCGAGCAACGACTGTCGTCGTCGACATCCTGGTTTGGACTGAGCCGTTTCCTCTCCATGAGGAAGAAAAGGTGAAATCAGGAAGGCAGCTGTGCTCGTCAGCTTCCAAATAGCCGCATAGAGAAACTCGCTCGGAAACACCGTGATCTGCAGTTGCAGAAACGTGCGCCGCTGCGCCATCGATATGCCGCCATGTTGACTGATGACTCGTGTATCAAAGTCGTGGGAGAGAGCAAAGAACTTATAAAAAGAAGACGCGTCGCGACACGTCAACAGATATCAACAAACATTTCTCACGCTTTCGGAATTACCATCCCAAGCCTGGGGCTCCCGAACCTTGTTCCGAGCCTTTTACTGGCTTCGTTGGCATCCTTTCAAACAGCACTGTGTATCAACATAAAGCTTGATCAGTTTTGAAGTGAAGAAAAAAAACCTAGTCTAAGGCACTTCTTGCGGTAAAAAGAACGTGGTACGTGCAGATATCTCTTGCAATATTTCCGGATTTCATCTGTGGAAATTGTCTGGTAGTAGGCGCGTTCCGGGTCATGTTCCCTTCATAGGAAATCTCGGCTTCCTTCTCGTTCTTCCATCCATCGGAACAGACCTCAAATAGCTTCAGGTTCAATCGTTGAAGGTGAAAATTGATTTGACTTTATGAAAATGCGATGCAACACTCCGCTCCCGAGTATTTCCGGCTCCTCAAGATCTTGCGCGGGCCGTCGTACGATTTTCAATCAATGTCGTTCCACCTGTAGAAAGCACCTCATTTCTAAAATCTCGAGATTACACGGAATGTGTATATAGACGCTTTTCATCTATTCTCTTTCGTGAGTTACTCCCTGCCTTTGATATGTCTCCCGACGCGACACTTTTCTCTTCGGTCAAAGCAATCGACTTCGCATCGTGGTCGCAGCACTTGCGAGAGGTGTCACAAAATGCTAAGACGCATCTGGATCCACTTCTTGCCCGACTGGATACCCTGATAGTTCAGTATGGCTACACCAACTTGGGTCTCGCTGTAGCAGCAGTGCCTCTATCGATCATTCTCCTGACGGTGCTCTTTCAACTGGTACGCATTCATAAGCTCCATCGCTCAGGAAATGCCTGATTCTGACTGTATAGCTATTCCCGGGAGACCCAACCCATCCGCCAGTAGTATTCCACTGGCTTCCTATTATTGGCTCTGCTATCGAGTATGGAAACGATCCAATTGCCTTCTTCAGGAAATGTCAAGAAAAGGTATGAGATAAGCATGTTCTAGGAGGGCTGTCTCGCTGAAATTCGTGATTGTCCATCAGTATGGAAACGTATTCACTTTCATCCTACTCGGAAGGAAAGTGACTGTCGCGCTGGGTCCGAAAGGAAACAACTTCATTCTGGGTGGACGGCACTCGCAAATGAATGCGGAGGATGCTTATTGCGTTTGTTTTCTCTCGTTCTGACGGTATCACACCACTTGATTAACGTCAATATGTATCTTGATCCTTAGCATTTCACGACTCCAGTATTCGGAAAAGATGTTGTATACGACGTTCCCAACTCTGTCTTCATGGAACAAAAGCGATTCATCAAATCCGGACTGACAACGGATAACTTCCGTGCATACGTTAAAATGATGGAAGAAGAGATTTACTCGTTCATAGAGAATGACCCGGCGTTCCGAATTTACCAACTCAGCGACGAGCGCGGCGAATGGGGGCAGTTCCACCCGCTAAATACTATCAGCGAGATTACCATCCTCACTGCGTCGCGCACACTCCAGGGTAAAGAAGTCCGCGCAAGCCTGGATAAGACGTTCGCGCAGAGATACGCAGATTTGGATGGAGGCTTTAGACCGCTGAACTTTATGTTCCCGAATTTGCCACTTGAGAGTTACAGGAAGAGGGATAAAGCGCATAAGGCGATGAGCGACTTTTATCGCGAGATGATTCGCAAAAGACGAGGTGGGAAGAGCTTCTCCGATGATGTAGGTATCCTTTCCGCCTTGCTTCGTCCGGATTGCTCAGGTACTTACGAATGATTACAGAACAGCCATGATATGATAGCAGCCTTACTTACACAAAAGTACAGGGACGGTCATCAGATTCCTGAACACGAAGTCGCGCACATAATGATTGCGCTCCTCATGGCCGGGCAGCACACCAGCGCGGCTACGGGTACCTGGGCATTGCTGCGCATCGCAGAGCATCCTGAAATCGGGTACGTGCTTCTTCGATGTGTCGGTTTTGATTTTTCGTAAACTGATATCAGAATATAGTGCTGCACTGTACAAAGAACAGGTCGAGCACTTCGGCACAGATGAACCAGGTGTCTTCCGTACCGTGTCCTATGAAGAACTACGTGTTCTTCCCTTGCTGGATGCCGTCATCCGTGAGACGCTGCGTCTTCATTCTCCGATCCACAGCATCTTCCGAAAGGTCACGCAGGATGTACCCGTCCCTCGCTCGCTCTCCTCTCCCAGATCCACGGTTGCGAGTCGACCATACGTCGTACCCAAGGGTCACTACGTCCTCGCCTGCGCCGCAGTGAGTCAGCGCGATCCCAAGATCTGGCCTAACGCGGAGAAATGGGACCCGTATAGGTGGCTCGAGAAGGACGGTGTCGCTGCGCAGGCATATAAGGCGTATGAAGATGTTAATGGCGAGAAGGTGGATTATGGGTTTGGTGCGGTTAGTAAAGGCACTGATAGCCCGTATCAACCGTTTGGTGCGGGTAGGCATCGATGCATTGGCGAACAGGTGGGAATCCTCATTTGATTTAAATCGGGCTTTACTAATTATTACTTCAGTTCGCGTACCTTCAACTGGGGATGCTCATCTCGACGATCATACGCAAGCTTGAACTACGTCTGGACATTCCGTTCCCGGAGGTCAACTATCACGTATGCTCATTCCCTTTGTTTTCGATTGATCCAGTAAAATAGCTAACGTTCATTCAGACTTTGATCGTTCTCCCAAAGGAACCCTGCAACATCAGCTACAGGCGTAGGTGGGAAGCTTAATCGGTCATGTTTCAAACGAGTTGCGAAAACATTTAGTATACGTATTGTTATTATATAGGAGAATAAGTAACCCAGATCTTTGTACGCACCGACGAAAATAATGGACGCCTTCCGTTTAATATCTTCCGTATACAGAATTGATTGCCTTTGAGTTTGAGATATACATTCTGCAAAAGGGATGCGATACACTTGTAGTTGCACTGCAATCCGCTGTAATACAGCGCCAACGAAGTTCTAAATGGTAGTTGCACATTCTTTCCCTCACATGTACATCATGCATAATAGCATCCTCGAACCCGAGTCGATCGATGATAGATGAAGAGATATTGATATCGAATCAGCGGCCACCACGAAGAGCGAGGACCAGGTGTAGGACATCCCCTGGTTTGACGCCGACTTCTGCTGCAGTCTTATCGTCTTGCCTGGAAGATCATACCGTCATCGCATATCGGAATAACGGAAAGGTACAACGGAAGATCATAAGGTAAGAGGAATCAGGATTGAGCCACATAAAGGGATATCAGCCACGCACATTTGTCGGCCACTGTGGATAAGACGTTGTTGCTGAGGAGGTACACCAGATTGCTCCTCGACTTTCTCCTTTATACGGCTGACCTGTTTCGCATCAGCATGAGCAGACGATGTGAACGTACGCCAGAGGCATGAACTAGGCGCCAGCATACCTGGTCCTCAGGGTCAATCTCGAGCTCGATCTGTGTCGATATGCGAGCCACCGAGTTAGCATACTAATCAACACGAATGGACTAAATCGCGCACCTCTCGTCCTGTCAGCGTCTACATCACAGTCACCGACGCCCAAAGCAACCGCACAACAAGTAGATTAGCACGTCTCAGAAAGCGCCACGAACACGGCGTCATTCACTCACCTTGACTTTAATCTTCATAGTTGCTCTATTTCTCGCTCGTCAATTAACGACGCGTCGGACAGCCAAGTAATGATAACAAATTAGATGAGATTGCTTGTCGGGGGCGACGTGAAGGAGTGTATAAGGGCGTATGGGTGCTGACACAGCGATTGGGTTAAGTCAGAAGTGAGTTAGAGCTATGCGGGTAGCGGGTAACTTGTCGGCGTCGATCCGGCGATTGACGAACGATAACTTGATGATGTAAGCGAGTCCCGGGCCAAATATGTACGTGCACGGGCATATACCCAAAATAGGATCCTTAACTGAAGCATTTCTATCTGCTCTGGATTGAACATATATTCACTGAGAAGCGACATAGAGAAGACTTAGTAAATCATGGGAATCTTGGAAACCTCCCCGACGTCCATAACAGATGTCAATTCAAGTAAGTTGTACGGACGCAGCTTCACAGGACATGGCGCCAGAGTAGCGCCACTCGCGACCGTAGCTTCCGTGTCTCTTGTCTCGTCGCAAATAGGGACGATTGTCTCATGTCAGTGACGCCTCGTTGGGACCTTCTAGGATTGCTGCACATCGAGCCTGTAGACAAAAAAGGGGATCCTTTGATGGTGAATTAATTAATATGGATATGATTTTCACGCTTCGGGCGAAGGGCTGAGTAGAGTAATCTGCAAGTAGACAGAGAAATCAAAGTGCTCTTATGCGGATTGTTTCCCGTCGGTCTGTTTTGCTGCGTAGACAATAAATGATAGTACCAGTCGAGGCGTAAGTTTAATTGTTGTTGTAAGTATCCCATGTCGACGTCAATTACAAAAGCCATATAAAGTCAGCATATTTGTGGACGTCCCTCCAGTCAAGATTTACCCTTTTATGATAGACGAGATGTGGTACGAGGACCACGTCCGTAATACCTCCTTCGAGGTCCAGCTCCAACAATATGCGCGCGACCCTGCGGGATTCGGTTCACGAAAAGATGAAATAGTACTCACGAATCTCAATGAAGCGACTCCAGACTCGGACGCTGAGACATCCTCGGATGATAGCTCGAACACTGATGGATCGGAGGCGTAATGTCTCTCGTGGAGAAGACATGGATGGGTATGTGGGTATTCAATCGATCTTGCTGCCCAATCTCGGGTCAACGAAATATTTATTCTTGATGGACTCAAGTTAGTTGCGTCAAATGCAATAGAAATGTATTCTTACCGCTACTGTATCGAGTAATACAGGGATTGAAGATAAAAACGTCAGTACTCATATAACTTGTACGTCCTGAAAGAAAAAGTATGAATTTAAGAGAGACGAAAAAAGAGAAAACAAATAACAAACCTTCGAGGAACCTGTGGTCGCCCAGACAACTCACCACTCGCCTTCTTCAACTTCGGGCTCCTTTCGTCTTCTCCATCGCTTGTTCCTTCATTGAAGCTTTCATTTTCCTCGTCTTGTCGTCTTCCTCGTTTTATCGTCTTCCTTATCTTCTCTGGCTCTCTGATGCTGGAGGTGGATGTGGAGGGCGCTCGGGGTAAGTTCACTGTGACTCGGCCGACTTGAGACTTCGCTGAGGGAGGGAGGGGATGATCGCTGGTGGCCCTTCGTCTGTAAAGAAACGTATTGAACTCCCAAACTTCACCTCGAGTTCTGGACTTTGTGAATCGAAAATGTTAGACCATGTTGAATATCATGACCTGTGGTCACCCTTGATCTCGATCGCTCGACTCGACGCAATCTGTAAATGTACCCACTTTATGGATCCCAGTCGCTCGTATCGATGTCCAAACGTGATCGTTCATCTCACATGCAAAGAAAATTCGTGGCCCTGGGACGTGTTGCTGCTTGTGAAAGTACACCGAGATTACCTGACCAACGAAGAGTTCCCCACCGAACTCCATTTGTATAATGGAGTTCGGTGCCTTCCGTCACCCTGGAACTCGGTACTATTCGCCGACCCTGGAGGATAAGGTGCGAAAAAAAATCAGCCTTTATGTTCAAAATATTGGTCCCCGGTGCAAAAGCTGGCAGGAGTTCATGAGAAACGGCATCCGCTTGAGTTTCGATACGACTTATAATTACCTTGAGTAGGCCATTTGGAAGTTTATTCTTCGATTACGCTTTGTATTGGATGCCGCACTTAGAGAGATGGTTTTATTATCTGTACGGCAAAGGCTCTTCATGAAATTCTAAGAATGTAAGCTGTTGGGTCAAGTACTCACAATCCTCGGAGATCTAGTCTATTTCCTGAACCATAGCGGCCATGGATGCCACTGTCCCTCGAGGTGCTTCATTCTCACGGACCAGAGCTCTTGAGGCAAAGGATAACACATCATCCAATCAGATGTCTGTTTCGCAAGATTTCGCAGCTGTAGGGCAACATGGAGGTGTTCAGAGAAGGTCCAGGGCAGCACGGTGCAGCTTCACTCTACCTTTTCCCGAAGCTTGACGTCTCGAGTGAATCCTCGAAAGAAAGACACCTCGATTTCCACCACCACTGTGATTATTTGTCTTGATGCTCTTCAAGAGTTTGTTCGAGTCGTTCGCAATTAAAAATCCAGAAGCCGTAAGGAACCGGACCGTATGCCAGGCAGATTTGATTCGAATATATGCGTGATATAATAGTGGGTTAAAACTGCACGCAATCTTGCATGTATCTAGAAAATTATAGAATCACGTACCAGTATTTTGAAGCGCGAATCTTAACGTACCTTTAAAAAACCTTGAAGAGTGTTCACTGCAAAAGGTTCTCGGCGTGAGTCGATTTAGGCATGCCTTACAGAACGACCCAGAATAATTTTCAGGGCCGTTGCGCTTCAAAGTTTCTCGCGTCGTTTTCATGCATTAATTCAAGGGTTGGGGTCAGCATAATCTCACGCCACTTGTCCAGTGTAATCCCAGTCTGCCTCGGATATCTTTCTACGGAAGCCCGACAACCCACTTCTTCTCGCAAGTAACCACCTCCATCAACATCGCCGACGTTGATCTCCTAGCTTTCGTCGTGCGTAGTGCTCTTCGTTGGGCAACGTGCGATACCCAAACAAAACACGAGGGGGTCAATCTCTCAATCCTCTCACAGTCACGCTCCTAGCAGCAGGCACATTCATTCCACGCGATACTTATAGAGCACAGTTCTCATCCTGCGGCTTCGTCTTCGACGCTGTCGACGGCAGCGACGACGGCCATTGGGCGACATCAAGACGGCATCTTCGCCCTCTGTCCGATTTTCTTGATTTTACAGACTCATAACTCTTAGACGGACCAGGTTTCAGGCCTTGAGTCTTGGGCACTCCGTAATTTGGACTCACGTCATTAACTAGGCGAAAGCCGTGGACACGATGCCAGAATACGTATATGCGCTGCACGATTTTGTTCCGGAGAACGAGGATGAAATATCCTTTACTGCGGGCGACCGCATTGAGGTGATCGAGAAGGATGAGCTCTACGGTGATGGATGGTGGCAGGTCTGTCTTTCTTACACCCTACTCTCAAATGCCCTCCTTCATTTCCTCGATCTCACGCAAATGTCTTCGTCGTATCCAGGGTAGAAACCTCTTTGGCAAAGTCGGCTTGTTCCCTCAAACATACACAACATCCGATCCTGCTGTTGTACAGAACCCAGTAGCGCCACAGACCAATGGTCATGATTCGAAAGGTGCTGCTACTCCTGCATCTTTGCACACCCTGAATGAAGAAGCAGAGGATACTGCTGCCACCCCTGACAACGAGAAAAAGGATGAGGGCCATGGGGTAATGAGGGCCACGATGACAGACGTGCAAGAGGCAATCGAGCAGCTCGGGCGCAATGACCGGGACGGAAACGGCAGCTTTAGCTTTGCAAGCACTCATACCGATACCGACCGCGATACAGACACAGAGGCGGGTGGTGAAAATGGCGAGGCATGGCATAAGGGCGCACGCAGCAACCTTGCGGAGAAGGCGCGGAAGCAACAAGAACTTCTGAGACAGGAGCAAGAGGCTTATGATGCTGAGCTGAAGCGTCACGCACCACCTCTTATTGAGCAAATACCGGAACCCCCCCTCCAATTTGAGATGAGCGATGAAAGTGAGGACGAGGAAGAAGAGTTCGAGCATGGAACTACGACGAACACGCTCTTCCCGCGCCGAAACTATGATCACATCTCAGAGGAGGAGGAAGATGACGTTGATTCCGTGAGGCAGCGGGCAATCGAGCAACCCATCACTCCCAAAGCTGCTACGTATTCTCCGAAACAGACGCCGTCTAATATCCTTAGCAAGTCTGAGGAATCTCAAGAGCTGGAAGTACAGCCTCCGGAGACCGCACGACAGATCTCGTTCCCGACCCCGACTCATTTCCCGACTGAAACATCCGGACGTCCCAAAACGCCTGTTATTGCCACTGATAAACCCCATCTGGACGGTAACGCCGATACCACACAGGTGAGTTTACTCTTCATGCAAATTTTGTTGTGTATCTCATTCTTTACCCTTCTGGATAAAGCGAATTGTGGGCGAGTCGCCTTTTCCACCAGTACCAACGATTGTAGAGTCTGAAACAAAAAGCTTGAGTACTCAAACGGCCTTGCCTTCGCCACCAGCGTCTCAGAAGGGTGGGAGCGCAGCAATGAATCAGGCAGCGAGATGGATTACTGTCCCATCATCTGAATGGTCTGTGGATGACGTAGTAGAATGGGCGAAGAGTAAAGGATTTGACAGTAGTGTGACTGATAAATTCATAGGTGAGCCTTGCGCCGATCTTTTCGATTTGTCTTAAATGATTCACATTTTGCCTGCTACTAGAGCACGAAATATCGGGAGATGTCCTACTTGAGCTCGATCAGAATGTGCTCAAGACGGAGCTTGAGATTCATGCATTCGGCAAGCGCACGCGTATCATGAAGGAGATTACAGAGCTGAAGAGACCACCATCTACAATGTCTTCTGTCCAGTCGGCACCGTCACACATGCATACTCATCAACGCACGGCATCACAGAGTGTCTCTATTCCTGGATCTGCGCACCATTCATTACGTAGCCCAATGCCAATGACAGCGATTCTTAGTCCAGAGAGTCCACCGCATACGGGTGATCTAGCGGGTACTCCGGCTTTCGGTAATATGCGAAGAGACTCGGACCCTGGTTCCTCGATGCGTGTTACTGAGACCGATCATGATCAGGAACCTGACTCGACTACTGCTAACAACTCAACGATTGATGGCACGGGTCTGGGCCTGGGCATTGGTGTTGCTGTCGGATCAGCAGAGCATCTTGAACCTCAGAAAGTTGTACGTGGTTTGTTTGTTCCTATGAATCAATCTGACCATGTCTTTAGAAAAATCGACCAGCATACTTAAACTTATCTCCAAGTGAACCCTCGCTCAACGGGAAGTCCAAAGCTCCGACATTATCTCCAAAATCTGCCCGAGAGTCCAAGGAAGAGCGTGCGGCGTTGAGTGATGTGCGCCGTCATCTTATATTTGAGATTATTACCTGCTGACTGCCATTTATAGACCGAGTCTGCTCATGCCATCGAGTCGCGAAGTAGACGCCGCAGATTGTTCGGTCGATCAACAGGCTCCGCAAACTCCGACCAAAAGGAGAATGGAAGCCGCAACTCAAAGGAGCAGCAGCGTGATTTGAGACCCACGACACCAGTATCGTTCTCAACGAGCACGCCAGGAAGCCCATCGACGAAGCGTGGTTCGACGGAAGATGGGAGTGTCAAGTTCCCTCAGCGGCGCAAGCGCTCTGTTGATGCATCAAAGACTTCGGACCGACTGAGCTTGTTCGGTGGTAGTCTGTCTTTGAGTCGGTCAAGAAAGCCGCCTCCTCGTATGACTTCGTGGGTAGAGTTATTTCGAGAATGATTTGTGTGATTGATTTATATTGGCTTAGGTACGCTCATGATGACTTGCTAACCGAGAAACATTCTCGTAGCCTGTCTAGACTGTACCTGGGTAGCGGAAGCCGCAAGGCAAGCACGAAATCCCAATCGACAGTCGAGTCTGGCTCGCTCCGCAAGACGGATGAGAATCAAGGCGTAGACCCAAGAGTATTGCGAAAACGCACGACCTCTAATCTCACGGATTTGCCTGCTGTACCTGGCATTTCGCAACCTCTGAAAGCTGGACAGAGCGTATTGGAGCAGATCGGTACGCCAGATCATAACGGATGGTTGCGCAAGAAGGGCGAGCATTATAATACATGGAAATTGCGATATTTCGTGCTTAAGGGTCCGCATCTATATTACCTGCGGAGTAACAGCAAGGCGGTCAGTACTCTGAGTGATCCGGGGTCAGGAGTTATCATTGCTCATAATTGGAACAGGAAACGAGGATTAAGGGCTATATCAACATTATTGGCTACAAGGTCATCGTTGACGAGAACATCAATCCTGGGAAATACGGATTCAGGCTCATTCATGAAACCGAGCGAACACATTATTTTAGCGCGGATGAATCGATCACCATTCGTGAATGGATGAAGGCACTCATGAAAGCGACTATCGGACGGGATTATAGCAGTAAGTGAAATCCGCACTTCGTTAGGAGATATTAATGAACAGTGTTTGTTCCTCAGAGCCTGTCATCTCGTCATGTAATATTCCTACGATTCCGCTATCTGTCGCGCAGACCATGAACCCATCCCCGCGACCGCCATCACCTACTCAGCGTGCTGCAACACAGAAGGCATTGCGGCGTGAAAACCCTAATCAGCTTTCCAGCAGAGATGCGCGTATTCTCATGGGGCTACCATCAACCGAGAATAGTGTGAACGGCAACGAGAAACACACAGTTTCTGACAAACCCCCACGCATCGGCGACGACCTATTCAGTGCACTCGAGCCACTTCCGGAGAGCCCTCATGAAGAAGTTCCTACTCCGCAAACTACTACAAATATCGTCACGACCCCACCTCCGGCTCGACCAGCCAGAGAAACACGCAGAACGAGTGTGCCCCCTATTGACAGTGTAGGCCCTTATCAGCCCCTTCCTAATCACTATAGAATCTAAATAGCTCCCCTTTTCCTTGCCTAATGATCTGCATTCGATAATGTATTGCTTCACACGACCAAATTATATAGCCGAACCAGCCGAACCCTCCTGCAGACTTGATCCGATGGGCGAATAGCTATTTACCGCCGAGTCTCCAGGTGCAAGAGAACAGTGGACAGATATTTAGTAAGGATGCGCGCATAACGCGGTTTAGAGAAGTTGAACTCTAACCACTTCCTTCTTCCACAGGTGGTCTAGCATTATTCCGACTTGCAGAGGGGATCAAGGGGAAGCCTTCTGAGCCGCCGGTTCCCGATTCCGCATTCCCTTCTGGGCCGGACGACGACCGACTGGATGGCCTGTTCAAATTGTTCGATTTCTTCCTGGATAATGAAGTTCGGATGGGTAATGTTAGCATTAATGACGTGAGACAGGGGCGAATGGATAAAGTCATCCAGCTTTTGCGCTCGCTGCGTGCGTGGGAGGAGAAGCGCCGTGCACTTGCGCGTTCGATTGGTCGTAGTGGTGCGCAGGTAGGACCGTTCATGGCCCTGGAGCCTTCATCGAATTCAACGGCAACTGCACATGTTTGGTAATCGGGTTCATAAACACCTTGTTAAATCTTATTCGTTTTTTGCATGCTGTGGATATAAGCAATTTACATATACGCCCATCACCACATTCCTTTACGTGCTTCTCTTCTTTCTTCATGGACCTCTGTTATACGAAACTTGTTTCATATTCCGTGCCAATGCTCTGTGTATCCCCTTGAGTTTTCCCGTTGGCTTCGATTGGCAGCTTATTCGACCTCTTTTTGGGTTCTAGTGTTTTTCGCTTCTTTCCGGCACTGTATCTGCTTGCAATAGCATACCCACTTCATTCGTTTTGATTCGACCCGAGCGATGAAAATTTTGACTTATTTATATGTTGTAATATTCGTTCATCCGCATTTGGAACGGCGATCGATCAAAATTTTCAAGGAGATACCAATTTAATTTGCGACTCGTCTTCAACTCCTGCTTCAAAAATGACCTTGTCTTTAAGCAAAATAGAACAGTCTCTTTTGACTGGACAATGGGACGTTGCTATTGAAACTTCTTATTCTGTTATTCACTCTCTCGCCCGGACGACAGTCAAAGGAGACCTGAAAGAGGTGTTGACTTCGGATCCAGTGAAAGCATTACTCCGAATCCATCTCCCAAAGACGGACTGTTTGATCATCCATTAGAGGCTTGGTTCTCTTTCCGACAATCGGAAGTATTATCTGCGCAAGACAGGGAACTATTTCGCCTTGTAGCAGGCGTCGCTTGTTTACATGCTTTTCTCCAGGTCAACTGGACTGGACCCGATTTAGAAATCACACCGAGCGATGTTCTACTAAATTCATACTCGATTTCGTCTGATACTTCATCCGAAGAGCCGTTGAACCGCAAGGCTGTAGCGGAGCTGGCATATGGCGGAGAGCCTGCATATCATCTAGCAAAATCGGCGACATTTCTACGACTCGCTCAATTATTATTTCATTATTCATTCACTATATGCCAATCGGCGCCGTGGTGGCGACTCCGAACGGCACGCATACATCAACACCTTCTAGACGAGGCGGTTCCAGTACCATCATCCTTGACTGACTGCCTTGAGTCTCTTTATGCAGGCATTGCATCTAATAGAGATCTAGCGGGTCGACTATCGCTAGAACATGGTTTATTAGCTCATCGAACCGGTCAGGATAAGGTGGCGGCAGAACTCTTCGTTCGCGCAGCACACCATACCGGTCTTGAATACGAGTTGACGGGCGTGCTCGGGAAGCGCACAAAATTCCAGCAAACGGAGCATAGTCAACTCGTTTTACTCGCGGAGAGTCGTACCGAGCGAGGCGAAGACACGGCTGAGACCGAAGGAAGCGCTGATGGTGTTTCGCCCCCCTCCGGAAATTTGCAATCTGGTGGAAAAGAAGCTAGTGTGGTCCCGGAAACTCTTGCGCTGAACGATGATACGTTGCTCGAGAGAACTCAGTTTACGAGCTCCTCGGCAGGGGCACCTGGTTCGAAACTCAGCCATCTCGATCCATCGGCGCAACCACCGTTACATCCGCTTGACCAATGCATTCTTCTCTCACTATGTTTGAATGTCAAGAATACCTCTCCTGCGCACGGGCTCACTACAGAACAGATGAAGCCCTACGTCGAGCGAGTCATCTCACATCCTCAGAATTGGTCAGTTCACACAATGGCGCTTCTTCTGCGATCTCGCCTCGAGGCAGAGCGTACTCGCACCGTTGAACGGTCCACACTCCAGTTGCAAGCGCTCATCGACCAGATGCCCACCGCAGATTCGTCACTTCCTGAGCGACTTCTATACATTCACTCTCTACCTATGCCAAGTAAGTGGGAGTTAGAGAGGGAGCTCGCAATGCGTTTCCTTAGCCTCGGCGTCGTCCGTTCTGCACTGGAGATCTTCGAGCGGCTGGAAATGTGGGAGGAAGCAGTGAAATGTTGGCAGTCACTCGAGCGCCCAGAAAAGGGTATTGCTATCGTACGAGATCTCCTTGAGGGTAGGAAAGAAGAGTCGGAATCCGTGGTACAGCGCGGGAAAGCGATCAATGAGCGCCGTCGTCCTGCATTGGGCGCCGCTCGAGAAGCCAAGCTCTGGTGTTTGCTCGGGGATTTGGAACTTCAAAATGCTGTAGAGCATTACACACGCGCCTGGGAGGTCTCAGGACAGAAGTCTGGTAGAGCGATGCGGTCGTTGGGCGGTTACTACTACTCCCATGGCGAATTTGACAAAGCCATCGAGTGCTTGAGAAAGGGTTCTGCGATCAATCCGCTACTGGCTCGTCCGTGGTTCATTCTAGGGTGCGCCTGTGTTCGCGAAGAGCGATGGGAAGAAGCACGAGATGCATTTGCCCGTTGCGTGTCCATTGACGATGAAGACGGAGAAAGTTGGAATAACTTAGCAACTGTGTACCTGAATATGAACTCTACTGACGCCGTTGATAAGAGCAAGGAAGGGGATGATCACACAGAAGAGGTAAATATCAATTGTCCTTCTCTAGATAATTTGTAGTGTTACTGAAACAAATTTATCTTCCAAGTCTCAAAAAAAGGCGCACGTGGGCCAGTTCCCCTTTCCAATAAGCTTCTGGCATTCCGCGCTCTCCAAACGGGGTTGAAGCACAGCTTTGATAACTGGCGGATGTGGATGAATTACATGGTTGTCGCGATGGATGTCGGGGAGTTTGCAGAGGCTGCTCGGGCGCAAGCGCGAGTGGTCGAAGAGCGAGCCGCAAAGGTCGGAGTGGAGGCCGTAGATGAAGACGTTCTCGATCGGCTTGTTGATGCAGTCATACGGGCACCAGACCGCAAAACGAACGAGGGGTCTGAGGGAAATGACAATATAGGATCGGCCCCAGTAGGCACCAACATGTCTCCGAATGAAGGCGAGGGCCTTCGTCCACGTGTCCTAGACCTCTTCGAGCGTGTGATACTCCCTAGAGTCTCCTCTCAACGTATCTATCGTACATACGCGCGTTTGCTTGCGTCACAAGAGCGGTGGTCCGACGCAGTGAAATACTACCTGGACGCATATCGCTTAAGTCCAGCGGCGCAGATGGAAAAGAACGATGCAATCGATAAGACAAAATGGCTCGAGGCTGTCAGCGAGGTTGAGGAGGTCGTCGACATACTGCGTAATTTCGGGCCTCGGGCCGAAGAGCAGGACAAAGAGACGGAAAAAAACATGGATTAGCTGAAAGAGGGCCGACCCGTACTGGAAAATGGCGAATGCAGGCACGAAGCATCGTCCGAACTTTCATGGCACGTACGCGAGATGTGTTTGAAGATGACCCGGATTGGTCGCGACTCGCTGAGTTACTGGAAGAATTGAAGCAATAGTTCGGGTAAAGCATTGTTGCGTGTTTGCGGCGAGAAATGCGGGAAGCAAGGTTCGAGGGAGAAAGGGTCGGATTTAGGGATTGGACCATGTAACAGATCATCGCAGCTGCCCTGCGTGATTGCGCCATATTCCCAGACGAAGTATGCGAGGTTGTGGGGAGATTGGACGACTTGCCGTGAAAGTTCAAGCACGTGTAGACACAGATGATGATATAAATGTCGTTTGTATTCGTATCGCGAAGAAATTAGAACATTGCCGAGGTTGTTCTGCGCGTGAGTAGACATAGGCGGGAAGGGGTCGCGCAATGCATCACTTTTGGACCGAACAGGTGAGTTAAAGGGGAGAAGAACACACATCAAACCCGTTTCCTTGTTGACAAAAGAATGTGTGTTTGCGATAGTGGCGGCGGCGCATTCAGTGAAGATCATGTCGTTGTCACAGCGGTCACCAGAAGTCCAATTGTTTCGCAACGAGATTGAGCATGAGGGTGGTCAAGACCTCTGTTGCAAAGGCCAAACTGGTAGCAGATAATGTTACTTGAGCGTCATGTTCAAGACCCGGTGGGGCTTTCTCCCACACGGCATATACATTTAGTGAGTCACAGAGCTGATAGGGGAAACAATGAGGTTCTGAGATAAAAATCCGTCACGATACCACTGACCTCCATTCTCTGAGAAGAGACGGTCTTCCATTTAAACTCCTTCCCTCCCTGGGCGTTAAAGTATCGTGAACTACGCTAATTGATGAGACGCTGATGAACACGAGAATAGAACACCCCAACGCACTTGCTTCCATCCTTCTTCTTCCGCAGGTAATACGGCATGGGAACTCGTTCACCGTTCCCATAAGCAACTTGCCCAGGTGAGTTGGACGGGCCAAAATACAGGAAAGCGTTCCGCGGACCCATTATACCAGGATGTTGAGAAGTCCATTCGTCATGTCGAGTCAACTGAACTATAACATTCGGCACCTGTATCACCTTCAAGGAAATGAGCAGTTTGCACGGAACCGAGGTGGGTTGTCCGTTTGTTTCGTACCTTCGCTCTGAACGCCAAAATTTCCATGGGATTCTGTTGAACGAGCGATGAGAGAGGTACGGAATACTTACGACGTAAAAGCCACTCGTTCTTGCGAGTCCTCAAACTGAAAATTCATAGGATCGGAGCCGAACTGAAACAAAACGCATTGTGCGATAGCTGACATTGTGAATCCAGGAGAACAGGAAAGGGGAAAACAGTTGTTGGGAGGAGTGCGAAAAGAGATTCAGTCATTCTTATGAGCATTTCTGAGCTCCCGACTCCGTTTATGGACTGCTTCATTGAATTCATTGGGCTTCGGTAACCACTGCCACAGGAAGACCATGTGGCATTCCACGCGGCCTTCCTTTCGGGAAAGGGCGGATAAGGTACAAGTCGTTCCCACTCCCACTTGTTCTATGTATCAAGTTTTCACCTTGTACCGCAGCGAACGGAAACACGGAGCTTGGGATGCGCCAGATGTGACTGGAAGGGTTTGTGTCGGTCGCCGCGGCCATGATGGTACATAAATTCCGATTTTGGTCTTGGGCAATGAGGAAACAAGACTGTGCAGTTCATCTCGGAACCTTCGGCACAAGACTACTGGCGCGCAAAGATCGGGCATTGATCGAGAATTGCGACTACGGCACCTCTGTTGTCATATAAAAGTCGGCAAAACCCACAATAATTGATATTCCGGTCGATCGGTTCTTTCAGCACTAGGCACGAGAAGTAGTCTTGCTATACATGTCTCTAGCCAATGCAAAGCTGCCGAAAAGGCTGCCCCCGACTACCAATGAAACCCCAAAGAATACCTTCTCAATCGTATACTGTATTGAGAAAGTTCATCAGGTGATAGTGTTTAAGCATAACCAGGGGAAAGAGAGATACCATGCACAATCCCTGAATATAACAAGTTAATATAAATTGATGATAACGGCAAGGGGACAGACGAGAGCATTGAGAAAAAACAGGGCTCGATGATCGTCTGTGCTGCGGACAGCACGACTCACCGTAGAAGAGTGTCCAGACCAGTACAAAGGAGAATACGTTATCTTGCCCAGGGTTCGCTAACTCCTTAACGCCACCGGGAATATACTTTGCTGTTCGTCCCTTACAGTTGACAACGTAGATGCATGCGGTGGTAAAGAGAATTGATGCTGCGAAGAAGGCGAAGCCCTGCCAGTTCTCTAAACCCAGGATGCCGGCGACGGCCCCTGCAAAGCACGAGGCAAGAAACTTGACGGAACCGAGCGCACTATTGTGGACGACGTTTGGCGCATAGATGAGGCGCGCTGACTCGTCCTTTGTCGATGCCATGATGGTTCTGTGCCCGTCGTCTAACCGGTCGGTATGAGGGAACGATGCACGTGCTTTCAACGCGTGTCCGACGAGAAAGTCACGTGCTTCCTCAGAGACTTTGTTACATAATACATAACTTTAATCGGGTATTAGATTGTCCGAAACAAAACTCCAAAGTTTAGAAGGCCAACTGGATCGGTAACTAATCTGCACCGACGATCATGATCGAGTGCGGGAGAACTTCTCAGAAATGAGGCGCAATTTGCTTTGTGGCTGACTTCAAACACTAACAGAAATAAACCTGAGAAGCACGAGAACGAGTGATTCTTCTTTGCTATGTGCTTCCGAAGACATTCTATTGGAACCTATATGAAATGCCAGAAAAGAATCATGAAACTCTCGTCAATTGAGGAAAACGCTCCGCATGGCCAGTGAAATTTTTTGCTTGAGCGCACCAGTAGGAAAGCCGCTAATCAAAAAATTGCATGCGATAACTGTTGTTGATTGTGCAGAGTAAACGTAATAGTCACCGCACGAAAGGCGCACTGTAATTGAAAGTGTAGAAGCACAGCAGATCGAGAGAGTCGATCAAGGTCATGGGGTTGATGAACCACAAATTCCAGCTTCTGTTCCGATGAGACTGGATCTTCCATTGCACAAACGGGCACTTTAGAAGACACCAGTTGCCTGGCCTGATCATCCAAATGGATACGCGAAATCACGACACAAACAGAAGTACTTTCTCGGAAACTTTGTGTTGTAGAAGAGTAAGAGTATACTTCATTTGTCAAAGAAATTTTATGATTACATGATCGTTCGCACCTTGATTACATGGAACAGAAACAAAGTCAAAGTTCGCGGATAACGTCTCATACGGAATGACTGAATTGCTTCATAGAGCCTATCTGACATTGATGAATTACTACTGGAACCTGCATTTCTTCACGGCTCATCTTCCAGTGCTTCATCGATTTCCTCGACCGACAAGAAAAAATATGGTCGCCAAAATACGATTTGTTGTAAGAAAGTTTCGTTCAAGTCAAATTCTTGTATAGTAGAGGAAGAACGCAACGAAATGAGCGAACATCTATCTTCCCCACGACCACGACAACAGTGAGAAGAAAGAAAGAACAAGTTTGGCACACATGTCACGCCTCCCTCGCGACGATTTCTTTCCTTTTACGTAACTCATGAGTCAGTATTTTTGAACTCTATTTCTGATTATTATCTGGCTGACTCGGACTCGCCGTGAGGTCCATTCAAACCTGCAGTCCCTTTAGCATCCATATTATCCCATCAGTATGGCAAAAAGAACGTTAGGTGAGTTCCTTTGAATCTTTACTTGGCTGTAGTCTACAAATCTTTCTTCGAGTTGTAGTTTTCGTCACTGGCAATGCGAATAAACTCAAGGAGGTTCGGGCAATATTATCTGATGGCTCAAACGGGTTTTCTCCGATAGAAATAGAGTCAAGAGATCTGGATGGTGAAAAGGATTCATTCATGACTTGATTCTTACAATATTGATATTTTCGATGCACTGGCAGTGCCCGAGTTACAAGGAACAACCCAGGAAGTCGCACGGGAAAAATGCCGTCGTGCAGCGGAGCTGGTAAATATCAGACCAAATATTTCGATATTCTATTCCTTATTGACGATGTAAAGGTCGGCGGACCTTGTATCACCGAGGACGTCGCACTTTGCTTCAAAGCTATGAACGGCTTACCTGGACCATATATCAAGCATTTCCTAAAGGCTCTCGGTCCTGCGGGTATGCTCGCCTGTTTTCTTGTTTCATTCCCACACTTATCAGCGCATTTGAGTATAATAGGTCTAAGCACGCTTCTGGAAGGCTTTCCTACAACAGAAGCCTATGCCATATGCACTTTCGCATACAGTGCTGGTCCAGGTACAGAACCCATACTTTTCGAAGGCAAGACATACGGAAAGATTGTCCTTCCCCGAGGACCTCAGGACTTCGGCTGGGACTGCACATTCGAAGCGGAGGGAACTGGAAAAACGTGAGCAAAGATCTGATCTACACCATTCAATTTTAGTGTTCTAACGTTCGTCTTTCTAGATATGCAGAAATGAGCAAGGAGGAGAAAAATAAAATCTCTCATAGATCCAAAGCGCTTTCGCTTCTGCGATCATATTGAAGGATCAACACTAATCACAGGATCTGCGTGCCGTAGAATTGTGTTGCAAAGTGATACTATGTTTAGACAATTAGATCGCGATACAATTTCAATGATCAGTCGGTATCCAAGTCAGATTCCAAAGGTGTTTTGAGCCACATGAACAAATTTCTTGGAAGATTGGAGTGATTTATCTTGCATTCCTTTTGGATGATGCAAGATTGCCATATCTACAGCGAGAGGAGACCAAATTACATAAGCAATCGGAGTTAGAACCGCGTATTATGAAAGAAACGCGTCTTTTGTGAAGCGCGTTCCTCCGACCACCATCATGGTGCGCAGGCCAGACACGGAATCCGACAAATCATCACAAACTATAAATGAACGATCTCTGAAAGCGAAAACCGGGAGGCAATCGGCCAATGGACACGATGAACGAGGCGTAGATGATCGGAGTGAGGACCAAGTGAACGGCCTGCACCAGGAAGAGAATGAAGCTGCTGTAGGAGAGGAAGAGGAAGAGGAGGATGTGTATGAGAATACTTCACCAAAGGGAAAGAAACGTGCGCGTGTTAATGATGATGGCGAGTCCGTCACAGTGAAGGACGAGCGAAGATCCAGACGACCTACTGTCCTTCAACGAGACAAAGACGGGTAAGCGCGTCAACATAGTCCCGCATAGATGACTCTGATCTCAAATCCTCAGCTATGTATGCGGCTCTGTTGTACGCGTCAAACTCCATAACTTCTTGACTTACGACGATGTCGAGTTTCGACCCGGTCCTTACCTCAACATGGTTCTTGGACCGAATGGAACAGGAAAGTCGTCGATTGCATGTGCCCTTTGCCTCGGTCTTAATTGGCCTCCAAGTGTCCGTGTCAAAATCATTCTTGTAGTATCCATGTCTGACTGTCTTTCAGGTCTTGGGTCGAGCGACGAAAATAGGCAGCTTCGTGAAGCTCGGGAATCAGGATGGTTTCATCGAGATCGAGCTTAAAGGACCCATAGGAGAACCAAATATCATAATTCGCAGAGCACTATCGGCAACTATGACATCACAGCAGAGCTTTACTTTGAACGGTTCCCAAACATCAGGGAAAGAGATAAGCGCTCGCGTCGAAGCTCTGGGTATTCAAGTAAATAATCTATGGTGAATTAGACATTTGCCACGCATCTGAAGGATCCTGACGTAATGGTCTGTAGCTCCTTCTTACCTCAAGACAAGGTCGCGGAATTTGCTCAGTTGTCACCACAGCAGTTACTGCGAGCAACGCAGAGAGCCGCCGGGGATGAACGGTTGCTGAAATGGCACGATGAGCTGATCGATGCGGGAAAGGATCTCAAGGAGCTGTCTTCAGTAGGTTTGATCATTCCTGCTTTGTTATTTATCCTTAGGCTTCTTTCAGAGTTGTGCTGTGGAACGAAAAGAAGTCGAGACTTTAGAGCAACGAAATGCTAGCTTGGAGAAGGAGGTAGCCGCATACAAGAATCGTCGAAAGATTGAAAGGGAAATCGAGTTACTCGAGGTTATCCTACCCTGCAAGGAGTATCTTGATGCACGGGAAGAGTACAATGCTCTGAAAATAAGGCGCGAGGAGCTGCATCAGAAGGCACTGGAGCTCAAAGAGAGGAGCAAACCCGTGCTTGACTTCAAAGAGTGCGTTTGTTCCTCCTTTGCTTTTCTTCGTCTTTGTTGATGCAACCCATTTATGTAGACAGCTATCTGAGAGCAAGAATGCCGCAGATCGGGAAAGGGAGAAATGCAAAACCGCTGCCAAGAGGAAGTTCGACGCCATGAAACCTTTATGGACGAAGTGCGAAGACCTGGTACTGTCCGGTTTTTCTCGTCTCTATCAGCCTTTATCACTTACGAACGTTCTGAAGCAAACGGATAGCGACAAGATTGCCGACGAACTCACCCAATTAAGAAACCAGGAGAAAAAGCGACGAAATCTCATTGAGAAGCTGAAGGAAGACATTCATAATATGGAACATGAGCTCGCTCATCCTCCAGAAATCGAGAATATGGAAACCATCAACGTGGACTTCGTAGGAATCTGGCTTAATGTTTCTTCGGCGGCACGCAGTACTGACTTCCGCGAATAGAAAGCAAATGAAAAGGAGCTGAATGCTGCGGAAATGGCGAAGTTTCACTTAGAGGGAACTATCAGACCGCATATCGATACATCTGCTCATCTGGATGTAAAGCTGAAGAGATATCATGAGGAGTACGTCTCTTCTGGTCTCATCCAGTCAAAACGCCCTGACGAAGTATATAGTCTGAAAAAGCTGGATGACGTTTCGCTCCGGAAACTATATGATTTCCGTAATTTCGACGCCGATGCAGCACAGGTCGTCGCATGGTTGCGGGAAAACAAGCATCGATTCAAAGAGGAAGTTATCGAGCCAGCAGCTCTCTCCGTAGAAGTGAAAGATCCGAAGTATTCTGCAGCTGTTGAAGCAGGGTTTAATCCTGGTCAACTAAAGGTCCGTCAGTTCTAGTCAATTCCAAGTACGGACAATTCATGATCAATCGCTCTAGACATTTGTATTTCAATGCGAGGAGGACCATAAGCTCTTTAACCATCTCGTCATCGACTCTGATGCCGCCGTTGGTAAACGAGTCAAAGTTGCCACCTGGTTCCGCCCTCGCAATGACAGTCGGCTGATGCGTGAACCGATGACTATGGATGAGGTTTGTCTTTTGCTTCTCAAGAGCTCGATGACTGAACCGCCTCTAGTTGCATCATCAAGGCTTTGATGACTACGCCATGAACTTGGTGAACTATCCGGAGGGTATGCGCTGGTTCTTGCAGGATGAAATAAAACTACATCGTTTTGTAAGGTCGATCGAAACGCCGTACACAAGAGTTTCTAACGTCCAATAATTCAGGCTATCGGTCTTAACAGCTCCAAAATAGACATGGCAAGTGCAATGAACGCCATATCGCGCGACCTACCAAACGGCCAGCCTGGGGCAGGGAGCTTCGTTGCGGGCAATGTCTTATCAATGGTCACGCGATCGCGATACGGTAGCAGAAAGCCGTTTAATAACACAAGGGATATAGTCGCACCGAAATGCTTCAGAACTGCTCCGAGTACGTTTCTTCGCTGATGTGACTGAGGGCTCAGGTATTTATTTTGGCCATTGTAGTTGATCAGGAAAAGAAGCGCCGACTTCAAGACGATATTCAGCAAGCGGATATGGAGAAGCAACAGGCAGAGAGAGAGATTGAGTTAATAAGCCAAGATATAAAGAAAGCTGAGGGACGCATTCAAATTATCAAGTCCGATAAAGCTGCAATTGAGGCACGAAAGAAAGCCGTGTATGATGCACAACGGAGGTTGCACACGTTACAGCTCAAATTAGGTCTGTCATGTCCCGACTTCCTCTATTTGGCAACTGACCAGAATTACAGACGAGAAGCAGAGACAGCTGCACGAGGAGGAAAATGCCCCGTCTCTTGATGAGAGGAGGTATGAATTGCGTAGAAGGGGTCTTGATTTTGGTCGTGAGCGGTTAGACATTGTAAGGCGGCTGAAGGTACGTACATCCTCGCTCTTTATTTCTCTTCAAATCAGATCACAATTCGTTCTACAGGACCTCACAAGAGCCTCCATGGAAGATAACAAAACCGCAACGTTAGCCGCATTACGATTTATGCAGACCCAGGCCAATATCGACTCTTTGGAAGAGCTTATCCGAACGCACGATACCGAATATCAGACTGCCATGCAAGATTATAATGCCAGTATGTTTGACTTATTGTTGCTTTCGGCGACTTTCTTAAAGTCTATTCAGTCACTCAGGAGTATAACGAGATGAAGGCGACGACTAAAGCGAGACTCGCAGCTAGCAAGGCAAAACTTGCGGAAATCGACGAGGAGATTCAGCAGACCTTTGTCCAGATGGACCAGGTACGCATATTCGATAATATTCCAGAAACTTTACTCATTCTGTAGGAGAACGAGATTGCAAGGATGAACATCGATGATATCCAACAAGATCTTGCGAACTTGAGGGCGCAACTGGAACTCAATCTTTCGACAAATGCAGGTGTCATCGAGATGTATGAGTCAAGACAGCGCCAGGTACTTGACCCCGTCCTCAACCATTCTCAAGCAACTGACGCTTCGGGTTTGAAGATTGAACAGAAGACACGTGCTCTCGAGAACAGGGAGAAGAGGAAGTCAGATCTTGAACGAAAAACCCAAAAAACAAGGAACAAGTGGCTATCTGCCCTTCAGGAGCTTGTCAGCAACATCAACGAAAAGTTCTCCGCTGCATTTGATCGTAAGCTATGAAGTCCCGGTAATGACGACGTTTCTGACTCTTACTACCTCTAAGGCGTCAATTGTGCTGGCGAGATTAGAATCGGGGAGCATCCCGATGATTATTCGCAATGGACCATCGACATTCTGGTGAAGTTCCGAAATAGCGAAAATCTCCAGCTTCTGACTGGACAGCGTCAATCCGGAGGCGTGAGTGGCTTGTCAACAGAGTGATTTTCTAGCACTTAAGTTTTGTTTGTAGGAACGAGCCCTCACGACTATAATGTATCTCATGAGCTTGACAGAGCTAGCCCGCGCGCCATTCTCGCTTGTGGATGAGATTAACCAGGTCAGATTCTATTCCGTGACTGGAAGGCATATCTAACTAACGAATCTCAACAGGGCATGGACGCGCAATACGAACGTGCTGTACACAATTCACTTGTCGAGGTGACTTGCCAGCTGGATAGCGGGCAGTACTTCCTCATCACTCCGAAACTACTCACGGATCTCAAGTACCACGAGCGAATGAAGGTGCTTTGCGTGAGCAATGGTGAATGGTTGCCTGACGAACGGAATCAGCTCAATGGAGATATGATGCGCATGATTAGCTCCTTCCTCGCTCGTCGAGTGCGCGCTCCATAGCATCCGGATTCTTTTCTTGACATCCTCTTTCCCAACAACCTACCACAAAGATGTCTTTCGCAACAGGGTTTCTTCCATACTTCGGATATCGTAGAACGTTCACGTTTTGTTTGCTGTAATCTAATCTACCATCAACATATACCGTCAATTATTTCTGCCAGTTCTTTTCTTCGTTTCTTCGCGGCTGCGATGCAATGTAGTATACTGTCCTGTGCACCCGAAGCACCGTCTCCGGACTGCTGTAAGGATACTAGCTGGGCATTTTCATCGACGAGTACGGTGATCGTAGTGTCAAGGAGTGATTCCTCGAAAGACGACGGGTCTGCTAGAATGTGTGTTCTATTATTGATTCAAAAGTTAGTACTGGCTCCGCTGTAAAAGTGTAACAAAAGACGTACGAGTCGAAGATGCCGAACGAGATAGCGACTGGTGTCTTTGACAACTGTAATGCAGATTTCTCTTTTCGTGTACAGATCGTTCGACCCGTGTCTTCATCATATCGTGCTTTTGGTAGCCGAGCTAACGTTTACCCTGTCAGCGCTAATGACACAGGGAAGTTAGACATTTGAAGCATACTGTTTTTGAGAGCGGCAATCATAGCAAGGAGAGCCGCGTCGAAGACGTTGCCGTCGTAATTGATGCAGGTCGCATCGACATACAACACCCATACGGACTTTCCTGGTTGAATGCATAGTGATGATAGCTCAAGGATATCGGATCTAGAACCTGGTGAGTTTGACGAGATTTGCCTTTCACCAAGGAGGTGTACGCACGAAATAAGGGCATCATATAGACGCTCAGACAGCACCTGTGTCTCATCGACTGGTGGACCGGGCTTGAATTTTGGCGAGCAGATAGCTGGGAGGTCGAGGTTTGGTACTGTTCCGGTACGTGATTGACTGGTCAGTAGACTTGTATAACTGCAAGCTGGAAGAAACACACCGAGGAAACCGTCCTCCGGGCTGTCTAACTCAGGCTCTGCGATCTCTGCCTTTACACCACACACAATTGTCGTACTCCCCAGTCTCACCAGCGCTGACCCATCAGCGGTCGATATGGAGCCTACATCATCATCGTTGAATTAAGAACAACTTTCCTTCAGTTCGTTCTTATATTCCTTCCTCGATTCAGAGAGTTGTACTTACCAACGTTTACGCTGACATCACGAAAGTCTCCGACTTCTCGTGCGTCGGGACGGAATCCCTCGTTGAGAAACCGTTCTAGATATGCGCGCGGATGAAGGCGACGGAAGGTTTCCGCTTGTAGCTCTATGTCTACGTTTTGTTTTGGGATGGAGCCCCGACCTGAGCCTGAGGTTGACGGGACGGAGGTCATGGCGGTCAACTTCAAAAATTGCACGCAATTCAGACGCGTCTTCAAAGCAATTTGATAAGAAATACGTATGTTCTTTTATTGTGTATTGCGACTATTATACAGATCCTGTATAGAGGAAGATCACCAGAAGATTTTTTCAAAAGCACATTGGAAACCTGTTTCTTAGTGCGGAGAATATCAACTGAACACTAGTACTGGCATTTCAAAAGTTGAAAGTGTAATCCCGAATCACAGCTGAGCTCTGCGCAAAGGACACTCTTGCATGGCACTATGTAGTGGTTTACTTCAAGGTTTTCCGTTACATGGAATGCCAGAATCCGGTTGGTATCCTTTAGAGTATGAATTCCGTGCAAAAGTATCGTCTGCGTTCCCGGAAGCACACCGATCCCTTGTCGAAATAATAGATCCAAAGGTCTTTGAAAGGTCTCCAGGATATACCACATCATCCTATTTCGCCAAGGACTGTCCCACAGCAACAAGATATACCAAAGTGTTGATGTTCTATTTCATTCTCCACTGATCTCAGAAGAATGGTCGCTGAGTCAACCAGTATAAGTCTGAGTCACGTTATGGTTACATAACCGCATATGCATACACTCATTTTACTGCGCGCACTTCCCATTTCGCCTTTTTACCTTCTTCCGTCTCGCTCCTCCGAGTCAACATGCTCGAGGGGCGTCAACTAAAAGTCGGCGTCCTGGGCGCAACAGGAACCGTCGGTCAGCGCTTCATCTCGTTGCTCGGCGACCACCCCTTTTTCGTCGTGCATGCTTTAGGTGCTTCGCCTCGCTCAGCTGGTAAACCATATGAACAAGTCGTACAGTGGAAGTTATCACAACCGATCCCGTCGTATGTTCGAGGAATTGTGGTGAAAGAATGCAAGCCCCAAAACTTCGCAGATTGTGTTGTGATATTCTCGGGACTTGACGCAAGTGTTGCAGGAGATATTGGTGCGTAAACTTGTACACAAGTCGTGGATTTATCATGAATCAGCGGTCTGATTTGGGCGATTTAGAGACTGCGTTTAGAGCGGCTGAGTTCGCGGTGTTCTCCAACTCGAAAAATCATAGACGAGACCCGGACGTTCCTTTACTCGTTCCACTCGTAAATCCTCACCATCTCGCCGTTATCCCGTACCAGCGTTCTTTGCACAGTCCGCCTTTGGAACGCGGCTTCATAGTGACGAATGCCAACTGCTCGACTACAGGTGTCGTCGTCCCCTTGGCCGCTCTTGAGCGGGCATTCGGGCCTCTCGACGCAGTCCTCGTAACAACTATGCAAGCGATCTCAGGGGCTGGGTACCCCGGAATACCCTCTCTCGATATTCTCGATAATGTCGTTCCTTACATTTCTGGAGAGGAAGAGAAGATTCAGTGGGAAGTGCTCAAGATTCTTGGCGGTATCGTCACCGATGCGGATGATAAGACGAAGGCGAGTCGATTACCGGGACAGCCGACTCCCAAGACATTCGACATGCACGCCTCACATCCCTTGCGAATATCCGCAGCGTGTAACCGGGTGCCTGTACTGGATGGGCATTTGGCGACTGTATCAGTGCGATTTGTGCGGCGCCCACCGCCGAGTCCGCAGCAGGTGCGCGAAGCACTGGAACAATTCACGACTGAGGCGCGACACCTGGGGTGTCCCTCCGCGCCCCGGACTCCCATAGTCCTACATGATGCTCCGGATCGACCACAACCACGATTAGATCGCGACTACGAGAAGGGATCAGGCGTTGCTGTGGGTCGTGTACGGCAATGTCCCGTCCTCGATATCAAATTCGTCGTATTGGCAAACAATGTCTGTATAGGCGCCGCTACAAGCAGCATCATGAACGCCGAGCTGTCTATCGCAAAGGGCCTCATACAGGTGTGAATTGAAGTAGGATACAAGAACGACATGTACGATAGTCCCGATTGTAAAAAAAGGGGATCGTGTATATGCCGTGTAGCGAACCTCAGCTCTGTTTTTGTGTTTGGGTTAGATACTAGAGGAAAGGAAATGGCACAGCGAGCAGGTTTTTCCTTCTTTATGTGGTTGAAGGGCGTAGAACAGAACAGCAAGCAGCAAGCGAACATGCAAGCCAAGAATTTTTGCGCACGAACATATTACATGAATATTGAATATACTGTAGGCCAGATTTAAGACATTTTTATGCTATACCCATCCCCGAGCAGCTGCAGCTCCGCGACCAGCACCATGACCTCGCTCCCGCTCGATTATAAACATAGCGTCCCGAATCGTAACCACAAGTTTGTCTTCATCGCCTGGCGCGGGTGACTGAGATGCCTTCGCAGATGCAGGTACATACGGCTTCGTCCAGGATTTCGCGGCAGTCTGACCTGCAGCGGTAGTGGCTTGGGTCGAAGTGGATGCTTTCGATTTTGTGGGCGCGGGGCTTGGAGCGCTAGATACGACACCGGCGTTCATCCATGCGTACTTCCCGCGTCCCAGCCCAGCTGCTTGCGCCGCGGTCGCGTTCGACAATCGCTTTTGTACGTCCTCAGACATATTCTTCGCCGTCACCCCTGGACCTTCCTTCTTCTTCTTTGACTTCTTTCCAGCGGCCCCAGCGATCCCACCATCCGTCGCTGCATCGTCCCCATTGGTGGCGCCTATCCCATCTGGCATCGGGGAACCCGCTGCCTGAGCGTTAGCGGCTGCAGCAGCATCCGCACGTTCTCGACGTTCCCTTCGTAATCGCATCTCCTCCTCGCGCTCGACCCGCTCAAGAACTTCTAGTTGCTTTTTCAAGTCCCGTCTGACGACGACATTCCACATCGGCGTCCCGTCTTCATACTGACTTGGAGCCCGGTCATATTGCGCTGTGGCGCGATGTTGCGCAGCGTCTGCCATTGCCTCTATAAGAGCTTGCAAGCGCGCACGGAGGGCCAGAGCAAGATAGTTGACAGCATCCTCTGGTATTCGAGACACTTTATGTCGCGTGCCAATGGCGCGCATCGTCGCGCCTAGAATCCGAGTGTCAAAAGCCGGACTGTTTGGTTGTCTCCGCGATCGGTCTTCGTAGCTTTTGTAGCTGCTGTAATAGTCCTGTGAACGTTGAAGTGTCTCCTCTTCGGCCTAAAACGTCTGAATCAACAACTATGAGAGCATGAGAGTGGATTTTGCGTGCTCACCCGTAAGTCTAGCCCAGCACTTCCCACAGCATCGTTAAGCGTGGAGATATCAGCATTTTGATCAGTTTCAACCGCAGGTGTTTGCGTTGCTTGGCGCGACAGTGGTGCTGCGGATGTTGTTGATGTCAATGTTGTAGTCGTCGCAGCAGAAACAGTTGGTATTGTTGCGGTTTGCGCGGTGTATTGAGCGTAATGTTGTGGAGTGTATTGAGGGTAATGTGTCGCCCCATATGCCTGGTAATGTTGGTAGTTCATTCTAGTTACGAGATGGATGCAGTCTGTCAATATAGATCCTAAAAGAAATGCCTCTCTGAGACGAACATGGGAGCTTGTCGTTGGATCTGCTGCAGTGCAACTTGCGCAGGCGTTGTTTGCGTCGTCGAAGTGGTCGTTGGCGTCGTGGTCAGTTGCTGTTGCAACGCAGGATCAATGGGTATAGCTGCTTGTCTCTACTTTCAATACTCCGTCAGAAAAACATAGATACGGCGGAGTTGCGTACGAGTTGACCATTGTGCGGTCGTGGTGTACGTTGGTGCAGGCGTCGGCGTCGACGTCGACGGCTGGGGTGTGTCCGGTTTTGAACCGTCGTGCTCGAGTTTCATCTTCTTCGTTGCGGGCGCCCCGTACGTTGCTTGGGTTGTCATTGCCATTTTGCGCTCTTCGTCGCCGTCGTCGTTGACGGAAGAGACCAATCCACCTCTGAGTAACGCGTCACATTAAGCCTCACGTGACTGACTCGCGTCGGCCACGGTCGGTCACAGTCATGTCCGCGTTCAGTTCCAGTTCCACAAACTCAAGTCAAGTTACTCAACACCCTTGTCTTCCCCAGTGCACCTTGTATCCTTTGCCCGCAAGTAGCGGGGTCAGTAAGTGCTTTGGGGCAGCTTTTGTTTCGGGAAAATGATGGCTTTTTCTGTAGGAGTCGTGGAACCATCTAAGCCACTATGGCTTCATCGTCAAGCTCACCGCGTTCACAACTCATCGACATGTGAGTCGTACAAAAGCTTTTGACTTTTCTGTGCTAACGTTTCCTTAGTACATATGATGCCGTTGCATTCATTATCTCTGGCCACCGTGAAGGAACGCGTCCGGAACAGCTTACCGAAATCCTTAAACCTCGAATCCAGCGACTACAGCGAGTAACAGAGCCATTTGCCGGACCATCAGAAGCGTCGAAAAAGAAGCTGGAAAGCGGCACAGTCAAACTTGCCGATGGAGTCACACTTCAGGTCGAGGATTTCAACAAAGAACTCGCGTTTGCCGTGAGCGCGCATTTCAACATAGACCAAGTCGAGGCTTTCGTCCTTGTCCGCTCCTTCTTGTACAACGAGGGTTTACCTGATTTCCCTGAAGATCAAAAGTCCTCCGTCATTGACGAGGTTATAACGAGGATTACGCCATTTTATTACTCCGAGCGACTGTACGTGGCACGCACTCTCGTCGCCCTTCTGAAGTGCTCTCAGGCGGAAACGGATCCTTTCCACGAAGACGCGCGAATGATGCTACCAAAAATCATCCCTAATTCGACGGAGTTTGCCATGAAGCTGGCTTCAGAGTTTCAGCGCAAGACGCAACTTGCGATTCCGGATTACGCTGCTGCCAATCCGAAAGCTGGTTCTCAATGGGCAAAGCAGAATGCCAAAGAGCAACTCGTCCTGGTGGAGCTTCTGTTTTGGCTATTATGGGATTATTGCCCCGTAACTGCTTCCGTTGCTGTCGCGGTCTTTCAGACGGCTTATCAGGCGGAATTCGGATACAAGCAAGCAAACGCAACCTCAATGCTAGACGAGGAAGGCATGCAGATTCAGCGGGATCTCGCTGCGTTATGGGTGTTAATCACAATCGAAACTATCCAATTGGAGTATCTCGCAGAGAACGTTGTCGACTTGCCGGAATACACAAGAGATGATAGTCAATTACACCTAGCTCCATTGGCTATGCTCAAGATCCACAAAATTGTTATCGCTCATGCTACTCCGGGCTATGTTTGTACGCTGCTGGCCTGGGCATTTTTCCTCGAAGCGATCTCAAAGATCGCATCCCGCAAGGCGGTACGTCCCGCGGCTTACGTACCTTTCCTTCGGGAAATCAAGCATCCCTCAGAGGTCGCTTTCAAAAAGGGCGAAAAGGAGGTTCATGCTACTCTGGTTGAACGATGTCTTCGTTCTGAACTGGGTCTATTCCCGTTCTTGAATGCTCTGCTTTCCAGCCCCCTCTTTATGATTTCCAGCGCTCTCAGAACAGGATCGTCAGTAACTGACGTGAACGACATTGCTTACAGAGCTTTGATCAAAGGTGCGCTTTCAGACTGCTGACGTGTCCTCGGTCTGACCATTCTTATATCGTAGGCCTGCTCATGGCCTTGGTTGACTACCAGCCTGTGGAGCTCATTCCAGACTTCGAGGGGTTAATGGAAGTATGGATAGCATTGTTCGGCAACAGTGATTCGTCGCGGTGCGCGGGACTTTGCAGGCAATTCTGGGAACTTGACTGGCGAATGGGTAAGTCCCGACGCGCCATCATGGACGTCGCGCGATCTCGCTTCCCGGTGCAGTTCCGACCCCTTGTCCGGCTACTCCGTGCCATGTCTGGATCTGTACGGCCACACACGACAGACCCGGATATCCTGGGCGAACTAGTCATGAGCAATCGCGAAGACAGGCAGCTATGCGCCAGTTTCGTCTATTACTACTTCCGAAGGCTGCCGACGTATACACAGGTTATCCCTGCCGTGGCGCGAGGAGGGGCTGGCGCATTATATGATCGTACGATCGACCGTTCTGGACCATCGTCCGCACCAGCAGGTACCGCGTATACCAATCTACGCCCTGTTGTGCTACCTGGAGGTTCTGTGCTGCCTCTGAAATCCGTTGGGCGGTTGCTGTGCGCCGATAGCACTTCGGACCCAGTCGTCGTTGCATGGGAGCACGAGCATTGTGGCTGGAAGGTGCTGATTGATCTTTTTATTGACTATATCAACCGCCGCAAAGGAATTGCTCGTGCGGGACATCGGTTCACGGAATCTATCCATGGAAGACGAGCGGACGTCCCCGTAGTGCTTCAAGTAGACGATATCGGTATCGAGAGGGACGACGACGAAGCGATGATTGCTGATGCGCTCGAGTTGGTTTTAAGCATTATCCAGGGAAATCTACTTCATGCCGAAGTGCTCCTGCAGACTCTAGAGAAAGGAGAACAGCCTGTCTCTTACACCGCGCGAGATTCGGCTCCCCCAGACCTCGTGCAACTTACTTTCATGATACTTGAAGATGCTTTATCTCGGGCCCAAAGTAAAAGGACCAAAACCTCGCCTACCCTCGTGGCGCCTTCCTTAGATATACTCTCTATCGTGCTATCCCTTCCAGCATATTGCAATCGTGTTTGGCTTTCGCTTCGTTCAACCCCTGTCATCTTTGGCTCAGATCGGGATGCGAACTTTGAGTCTTCCATACTGACGACCGAACGTGCTTCGGGACATTACGTGATGACACTCGCCCTGTTGCGTTTAGTGCGAACATTGCTCGAGGAAACTATCACCTCGCTTTTGTCCACGCAGGTACAGCAACCGCGACTTCAGGCGATAAAGGAGGAGGTTCTTATGCGCGCTATACGATTCATCCATGGTCAGATTTGGGTAGAGCATTCTGGGTGGCGTTATTTCCACCTCGGTGACCGTTTCGAAATCGGAAGAGGTATAGTTGCGCTATACACCCGGATCATCGAAGCGTCGTCTGCAGTGACGGCTACTGGCACATTCTCGGCCTTGTCGAGCTTCGTGACAGATGTCCTCCTTTACCAGGCGACTTCCTCCACTGTCACTCCACTTGTTCACACCATCGCATCTGGCCGTACGATTCTCGATACACTGTCGAGCATGCGTCGCTTTTCGGAATCAGTCAGGTACACGGCACTTCTTGCAGACACTCTGCACTTGACTCGTCTTGTGTTGTATATAAAAACCGCTTCACCAGCTGCAGCGAACCACACTGTTCTCGAACAAGCTTTATGCTCGGACCACTCCGCTGGTGGTATGCTCTCCCGTGCGCATAAAGTACGTGTGAATCCGGTGGACATGCTCGCCCATTACGTGAAGCAACGAGAGTTGGGAATTTGCATCCCTCGCGAAGCAGCACGCACTTTGACTGCACTTTGCACCTCCCTGTCCTCATGCACGCCCTCCCCACCTTCGCTCATCGGATACCTCAGTGACGCACAAGCAACCATGGCGTCCCTTGTCAAAATCCTGCGACATCCGTATGATGACCTTGAACTCCGGAACGCAATTTGGGCCTTCGTTTGCGTTGCTGTAGAGAAACAGCCCGCGTTAGCTGTCCTGTTTGTTGCCGGGCAGTTTCGAGTCCATCCTTCGAAGGGTAAAGGAAAGGCCACGGAAAGTCAAGAGGCCGACAAAGCACCCGAGTTATCCTCATCTACTACAACAACTGCCAGTGCTGTGGAGGCTGCTTGTTCGGCCCTGACAAGTTGGAAGGAGCTATGGGAGGCAAATCCGCACCTGTTAGTATCTGTGATGAGCTTCCTCGACATCGTCTGGACTCGAAGTCTTGATCACCTTGCAACGCTAGAGCCGACCAGAGGCGATGTCGAATTCTGGAGGCACATAAGTGCGATCACCAGGCAGGAACTAGGTCCTGCTCCGGATTACACAACCGGAAAGGAGGTCGAAACAGAAGACGGTATCCATTCTGATTTGCATGGAGCTGTCGCAGATCACGCATATCGGACGAAGGCAAAAGCTCATGCACTACGAATTCTCGGATCCGACATAGCCATGCATCTACGCTCCGGTAAAGACGCGACCAAAGAACAGCCTGGGAGTTTCAAGGAAGCTATATCAATGTTCAAAGGCGAAGAATCTTTCATAGATGCTGTCTCAGAGGCCATTTCATCATCTTATGATCCCGGGCTTTACGATCAACTTTCCAGCATCTTAGGCTCCTCATTCTCACCGCTTTCGATTGAGAGTCTGCGTTCCGTGGAGCCCGTCGGCGAACGCGATTTCGGCGATAACTTTATGCTAGCGGTCCGTTTGTTACAAGACTTGCTTCGTTTCGAAAAGGGAGTCAGAAATGCAGTGCGGGTGCAACATCTAGTCTATTCAGCCAACTTGAACATGTCACTAGCACATTCTCAGCTTTCTTTGGCGGAGTCGTGGCGCTTTCTTTTGGAGCAGGTGAAGGGGTACCTTCGTGGTCATGCGGGCGCGCGAACCATACTACTGGCAGCAGCTGCATCCGTTTCTCGAACCATTGCTAGCGAGCAGAGGTCGGGTGACTTCATGTCTACTATTCATGGCAGTAGGTTACAAGTCCTACTTGGTCTTCTTGAAGCAGCGTGGTTCTCTACTTCAGAGACTAAGCAGCAGACGAAGAGTTTCATGTCACTGCTTGAGAGCATCAACGGCACCTTGACGAGCGACGCCTTTCCGCCCGGGAGGTCTTTCATGGGCGGTGTCACGAATCCTTTCCATCGTAGTCTCTTGCAGATCATTTACTATTGTGCCAGGAACTGCCAACAGTTGAACCGCGCATCTCAGGATGTTCGAGCCGAGCACAGACTCCTCATGGGAAGAACCTTCACCACGGCTCTTCTTTTAGTGATCGACGCGCTACGATTTGCGTTCGATATCGCACGAACCAGACTTGACGTTGACTTAGACAAAGATATAGAGTTGCTTGTCGCAGTATTTCAGCAGTGCACTCGGTCTGGCCTTCATAGCTCCTCAAATGTTTGGTTGACGAGATGTCAGGAGACCGATGTAATTGATGCTAGCTTGAAGGTTCTGTCCCAAGCGGACATGTCGGGTTTGGTGGTCCTCGATCTTCTCCGTAATCGAGGTCAGCCTTTGTATGCGCCTCAGGTTCTCTACTTCCACCAGACACTCGCGTCGATTTCGTTTACCGCCGAAAGGCTCGCAAGTGAAAGCGTCGTTGCTGCCTACTCAAATAATAGCGTATCGGTCGCGCTTGGTGAGGGTGCAGTAGATGTTATATTGCCTGAGCTTCCGGGGGAACGGAGCCCTGTGCACAAGGCTTACTGTCTAATGCTTGCGAACATGACGGGCGTCATTAGCCATTTATCCAGCCCGCAGCATTTCATTGAATCACAGTTAGTCGGCTTCGTGCAATTATATGGGCAACAGCTTTCCAGGGCGCTCTCTTGGACTAACGACGACCCTTTAACAATGGCATTCATTGAGGAGCTCGAGCTTACTGTTGAGCTTTTCTACCTCATGGTATCTGGCGCTGCTTCCAGCACTTCTCGAATCACTTCTCCGATGTCGTCGGTATCGCGATCGTTCGCAGAGCTAGCTCTTCCTTTAATACAACAACTTAATTATGCCCTTACGCACCCGAAGCATCTCACTGGGCTTTTGGAGCCAATTACGGCCGAGGAGAGGTTAAGAATTGATCGGGAAACGTCGGATGCATCAGTGACGAGTCTTAACGAGCTATTGGACAGTGTTAAGCGACCTATCCTTGCAGGCGTCGTCCGACGACTTTTCGGAGTAACAGCTAATGTGATCTCGACTCTAAGTGTCATTGGCGGAGCCGAAGTAGTCCTTCTCAGGGACCCTGAAGAATGGCCAATAAAAGAGGCATTAGTTGTTCCGGTACGTATTGACGCTTGCCTCTTTCAACCTATGAACGGAATCTTAAATATTGACTTCCGTTTTTAATGTAGCATTCAAAGGTGACTATGGGTGAACCCGCGTCTATTGGTACCTTATTGGAGCTCGGCAACTGTGCCTATGAGACGCTTCACTTCTTTGCGAGCAGGAAGACACCATTAGGTTCCACGCCTGCATCTTCGCTGCATTCCGAAGTGCAAGTGTATAAACAGACATTGGAAACGATACTGCTCTATGCATCGACCCAGCTTGTCATGTGGCTATCCAAGCATAACGGAGAGCAGAGTGGCGATATGGAGCTAGAAGACGTACCACAGCAGTCGGAAGGTGTCGGGTACGGACTTAAAGCGGACACAAGCATGACGAAAGATCGCGAGCGAGAGCGTCGTCTAAGACGGAAATCCCTTACTCTAGCTGATCGTTTACGTCGGGGGATGACGGGTGAGATGACAATGGACCTTCAAGCTCTGGTGACGAAGGCAAAAGCTACCGTAGCGTCAAGCTCCGAAGAGGCCGCAAGCGATGAACCTGGTGATCTGCTGGAAGTCTTAGCATCTTTCTTGGAGGATCGTGCAGCCGTTGCAAGTTGAATTGTCCTTTTAGTTTGTGTTTGTGCCTGTAGAATACGGTGCATATGCTTTGCGAACTATGTATAGTATCTAATCTACATACGTGTTTTGTTTTAATATCTCCGATTTCTTGCTAAATGGACTACGAAGATGTTTATCGAGTCAGAACATCAACGCCGGTCTCAGTTATAAGGACAGTATGTTCAGCCTGTGCGCTTCGACTGCCATTCTGACGACAGTGTGAGAAGATATTAAGCATAGGAATTTCCAAAACCATACCATCGTTGATGCTGTCCATCCATCAGGGAAGACCCACGCCCTTGGATCAGGGCCTACTATGAGAGCTGGCTGGTGGATAGAAGCATGGCCAAGCCGCGAAATTGGATAGCCAAGAATATGAGGAAGCAGAAGAGAAGACGGGTCAGAACGGCGAACCACAGAAGGCGATCAGACTATCCCACCTCAATGGTAAAGCAGTGCCCCGGAAGCATTATTCCTGGTTCGTCATTGTCTGCTTGGCATTGGTCAAGAACGTAATTTGAATATGGCAAGTAGAAGAGGGGATCAAGATCGGCCGGAAACGAAGTCATCGTCCATTTCAGATCGAATCGGAAACGACGCGAAGTGCGTTCAAAAAAAGATCATTAGTCGAAGTAAATACGTCCTCAGATAAGACGAAATTCCCAGTCTAGACTTACGGTGATGAAGAATCCAGGGCGGACGATGGAAGACTTTTCCAATGCCATGACCAGTAAACTGTTCCGAAATTGACAAATTGCGAGACTTTGTGTATGAATGAATAGTAGCCCCTATTGACTTGAGCGGAGCTCCAGGTCTACATTGTCGGATCCCCAATTCCAACGCTTCCTCTGTAGCTTGAACAAGCTCTCTGCCCATATGGTCCTGCAGAAACGACCGTAAGTTACGCCCCGATGAGACAGTCATGAGATACATTACCACATCCCCAACGAGGAATGTTCTTGATGTATCGCCATGAAATCCGTCGAGGAAAACGGTGACGTCCACATTGACAATATCACCGTCTCGAAGTTTACGACTATCTCCTTTAGCGAATGTCAAAGCACAGCATCTGAGACCACTTACTCATCCGGGATGCCGTGGACGACAATATTGTTAATACTTGTGCAGCAAGATTTTGGGAAGCCTGCGTATCGCAGGGGAGAAGGATAGGCATTGTTTGCGACGATAAATTCATGTAATGCCGCATCAATTTCGTTGGTACGAACGCCAATCTACAAATGCTATATCATCAATAATCGAAATAAGTATGTAAAGAAAGGTACAAACACTAATAAGTTCTGAGGCCTTATCAAGTGCGCGTTTGGCTAAATTGTTGGCTCGGCGAAGTTTCCTCTCTTCCTCGCTGTTTAGTTTGATCCTCCCATCTCCCGTGTATGGTTCACCGTGATATGGGTCTGAATCTTGGACAATTTTACCGGGTATAGCGTACGCCGGTCTTGAAATATGGCTTGGGACACTTCTAACAGGGATATGATTAATACCCCAGACTGCAGGTTCCGGAGGAAGAATGATCTCGTAATTCCCAGGATCGTCGATTTCGGGTTGTTTATTGTTCGATCCAAAGAAAGTCATCAAAAAGCGCCCAGAGGACGAAATGTTAAGGGCTAAATCAATAGAGTTCTTTCCGGGGCAGCACAAGACTCTTCGTAAGTCAAGTCGTGCGGGATTCCGTGCGTTCTTGAAAACATAGCCTAGGCGGAACATGGTGACGAAATAAGAAATCAAAGATCGGCTCGGGTACTTTTGCATCCGGACTTCTAACTGTTCAAACTCCGCTCTATTTGCAGATCGACGATTAACTAACGACACGATCTCCTGCAGGAAATTCTCCAGAAATGCTGCAAAGTGCAAAGGCCAGTATCTACAGCGGAATGGTGCATGCATCAGCAGTCCTAAATCGGCGAAATTGCCTCCCTATCCTTGGTATCGCTCAAGTCAAAACTTAGGCTATTTTCAATTTCTTGTAAAAGAACTTAAAGAGCATTGTTCACACCAGAAAAGGAGATACGATTGGAACGTCACTGAAGTGAGGACGTAGCCACACATCTTCGAGAATTGACAGTGAAACTTCATAACATGCGACGTGCTACCGTCCGGCATCTCGCCAACGCTTTGATGTAAATTAGGGAGCAATGAAAGAGGATGTCGGGAACGGACGAAAAGCGTTTAACCGATGAGAAGAGGCAGCGATGTTCTTCTGTTCTGTAGCTTCTTGCGCAGTAGTACCATGTGCCCGCTCTCCGAGTGTGAGGCCCATGTACTTAAGCTCCGCATTGCACAAGAGTCTTCTTCTTTCACAGACCCAACTAAAAGATGTCTACCGTGAGCACAATATGTTTCCATTGCACCTCTTAAAGTCGGAAATTCATCCGATTATGGTCTTCATCGACCGGATAAGTAGCAGTCCTGTACAGGTGCCATCGGAAAGCCTCCATGACGCCATATAGGAGGAATTCCAACAGTATTCGCGAATGAGAATGAGTCTTCCGCATTAAGATTTGGGCAAAGACTGATGACCTGACTTTTTACCAGGAGAAGAGATCCAATTAAGTAGCCTATCTGCGTTTTGAGCGTTGCATTTTCCTCGAAGCGGGGACTGTCGAAGCCGGCGGCAAGCAGGATTCTTGCTCCGTCGCAAAAATAGAGCAGGTTTCGGGGTTTCCTTTCGTTTGGTGCCTGCCATTCACCCAAGAATAGGGCACGGGAAAGAAAGGCCGTGAGGCAAAGGACAACGGATCCGAGGCAAATTTCCGTGGGATCCGCTCCATCGAATGTTTACGAATGAAATCACTATGTAGTACTCGTGTAGACAACCACGGAGGCCGTCATCTAAACCCGATTCTCTCTCTTATTTACCGAGATGCCCCTCAACCGTCACAAGACAAAAATAATCTCATGTTCTTAATATAATTTCCGATCGGCCCGAAACTGTTCTTTGATCGCTGCACGATGAGAGAATTGAATGAGATTGTTCAAGTTGTGTGATTCACCAACCATATTCGCAAACAACGTGTGTATTGAACCTTTTCGTGTCAGCTGAGCTGGTATGCGTAAAGGAACATCGGATACAGAATGCGCTAAAAGCTCCATTGCTGGTAATCGTATCAGAAGCATATCAGGTTTTATTTGTGGGTGGAAGTTTGATGAAGAAGAGTTCCGGAAGGGGTAAGCAGACACTCTGCGGAGTTTCAATCTTGCCGTCGTGCCGAAAGAAGCTATTCCATAACTTAGATGCTCACCTTCCTCCATCTTCGTGGTCCTCCACTGGTCCAGGAACTTTGCTTGCTGATTAGGACCGCATGGATTACGGCTTATATGAAGCGCTCTCCAGGGATGAAACAAATCTGCGATGGTCGGGCGAACCTTATACAAGATCTCAAGATCTTGCCCAGGCTAACCGGACCCACAGACGAGGACGGACAGCTGAGGAAGGCCAACTAGTCAATTAAATTGACCCATCGCGACCAGCGAGTCCGGTTATGCAAAAGGCCGCTTAGCTGAAGCCTCTGGATCAGACCGAATTCCATCAAACTCCTAATTGAAAAGGTCTCTTACCGTTGGTGCCTGAAGTAAGTTTGGTCATTTATTTTAAGAGGTTCCTATAAATTCTGCCTGTAAGCTGATCAAGGTGTTCTTTATTTCCGTCACCCGTTCTATCGACTGACGTGCTTTTCAGCCATGCCAAACTCACATACTCGGCCGTCTTCTTCGTCCTCGAATCATCATCATTCTTCTGGCCATGCTGGGACATCTTCAGATGCTCAGAATTTCCCAGTGGAAATTTTTCATCACATTCTTGAGCATGTTCCGAGAACTACGCTTACATCTGCCGCACGAGCTAACACTGCGTTCAATGAAGTTTCGGAGAGATTAATCTATCGTCATTTGGAGCTCGCGACGATACCCCAGGCCCTGCAGTGCTTTGAGTCTCTGCAGAAAAAACCGCAGGCAGCACAATCTGTTCGTGAGTTCGTCATAATGATCAGGTGAGCATTATGGTTCGGGAAAAGAAGTCAAAACTTTACGTGGTGATTCGATTCAGGGAGTCCAGAAATGTTGTAGCGAGATTAGGTCCTATTCTTTCAACGGTGTTGCAGTCACTTTCTCAGCTTACAGCGCTCCACCTCGCGGTGGAAGGTCCATATTTGCCAGCTCTCAACGGCTGCACGTTCCCGCGCCTGATAACATTCTCTTCCATCGCAGACCTATCTCCGAACCCAGCGCCTTTATCAGAGTTTCTCGTTCGCCACCCTTCCATCACCTCCCTTTGTTTAGGCGGCGATACACCTTCAAACAATCCGGACTTGAGGAATGCATCGCCGATTTCGCTACCGCCTACGGCATTGCCTGCATTATCTTCATATATGGGATCTCGTCGTCTTGCTCCTGCCTTGGTCCCCGGGCGTCCTGTACGACGAATCACCCTCGCGTGGCATTCCCCGAACGTAGACTTTGAAGTTGGATGCATTGTTCCTTCGTTAGGTCGGACGTCGGCACCGGTTTTAAGTTTCAGCGTCGCAACGCCTGGCTGGTCGTCGGTTCTTGTGCGGGCGGTCGCCGCGTGCTTACCTGCTCTACAATCTCTTCGGCTTCATAATATATCTTCAGACTTTCATAACGAGTCTGTTCGTAAGCCTTTTGCAGAATTCTTGAATTTATCTGATCGTCAGACATACAGGAGCTATTCACAACGATGACGAGCGTTCTTCGATCCTTTCCCGACCTCACACGGCTTGAGTTTCCCTGTCACCGAAATGTACGTTCGATTCTGGATATGGAGGCAGAATCTCGTACCGCAAAGCAATGGGCAGGGCTCGCACCCTGCCTTCAGACCGTTATTTTTCCGAGCTCCCGGACCTGGCAGCGAAATGACAAGGGTGCATGGGAGCCTGTGCCAGCACGCTGAATTGCGATGTGGTCGATCGTTGAGCATATGATATCGGTGTCAGGTAGGAAGACACATTTTCCGCGAGCTCGTTCGCTCTATCTGCGCATAAACTGTACTATAAGAAACTTCCATTGTGGCTAGGCCTTATATGTTAATCTTGATGCCTTCCGGCTTCCATACCGAATCGTACTTGGTGTACCTGCTTCGACCAGATTAAAAACGCTCGTGTGCACTCCTCTTCAGAGACGGAAACATCATATCGTACTAGGTATATACGACATCATCGCCCGTTTCCCATGTGGCAAAAGTTCCGAGCGAGGGGAGTAGAGGACATACCTGTCAATCAGCCCTTCACCTGGGAGCCTACGACTGTTTGCTAGAGCTTGTGACTCGTAGGGATTTCTTTTGCCAATGTGTTATTATTGGCACATGTTTGCGGAAAATTCTCGAGAAGAGCCCGCGTTGAATGGTATTGGAGAGCCATCAGTCGGAGTCAGTCCCCATCCCGCAACTTGAATGTATTTTAAGGTTGCCCCCAGCATGGTATGGTATATATGGCCTATACATTTAGCCCATAGCCCTGGCGACTTTGAAATATATTCGCGGAGAATCCGGCAAAATGAATCGCATACGTAACAAGTGCCGCTTGTCCTTGAAGGAATTGCATAAAAGCGCTGATCTAGTGGGCGAACGCCAATAGCATCGCGCGATAAATCGGAAAAGCGGGCACCTGGTTTAAGAAGCGCTATGAAACAGCAAAAACCTCGCAAGAGGTCTGCACGTGAGAGAACAGAAAGTGGTACCTTCTGTAGAAAAATAACAAGCGACGTTACAGAAGAACGTGCGCATATCTCACTACATTCTTCATCAATGGGGTCAATAGATGACTCGAAACAAGCTTCGATTCTTCGAGTGTGCGATCGCTCCTCGATACGAGCGTTCCAATCGCATCCTACAATGTGCTTTCGCCGACGAAACCCGTAGATGAACGGACGTTTTCGTAATACTAGACTGAAACTGAATTGAACGAAGGCACTGTCTCTCCGCCGACTCCTAAGAATATCAATGGCTAAGATAAGCTATGGAGCATCAGAAGCTGACGGACAGCAAAGGACTTTTGCAGCTTAACTTCGTCATTCCCGAGCCTCTCTTCGTTACTGGAACGCTACCGCATCTTTTTTAAGTACTGAAGGTAGACACGAACCCGTCTGTCCCAGATCAGAATCTATGCTCCTCAGTTCATTGGATCGGTACAGAGCGCTATGTGACTGGGTACCAAACGTGATTCCGACGAGCTTGATGGCCTCCTGCGAAGAGACTGAACGGTATGAGACAAACATTCCACATGAGCACTTACTGGAGATCTGAATTGAGTCATAAATCTTGATCAGAGGAGATAATTGCATTTTACAACCGGACTGACGAATCACGGTGTAATTTGGCTGTTCATTTGGCATTATTTTTAGAAGATTCAGACGAAATTCTAGTTGACAGCAATGGTTGAAGGCGGAAAATCAAGCGGGTATTTTCGGCGTAGAGGCTTTTCTGCGTTTATCTTTGGCGGCGTAACACATACATGTAAACCGTAAGCTCAGGTACAAAAGCGTAATGAAATTGCCGGCGTGCCATACTTACTGGCTGAACAAGGAAAGCAGACTAAGCATCGATAAGGATGAAAGGGTCGACGAGCAATTCGAGATTATCCGTTTAATCTCACCAGATGACGATTTAAACCATGTTATCTCGTTCCGAATGGCGAACGGGCGCCTGATTTCGGAAGACGAGTGTGAATCTGGCGGAGGAACCCTATCGCGTCGATCATTCTTCCTTCGGCAGTCTCGATCGACGTCCCCGTGACCATACAGTTCCCAAACAGATTGTTTCCGAAAATCAGTCTTCTTCACTCCAGACCACGATAGTCAACTTAAGCTCGAAATGAGCATCCGACGTCGCAGCACAGTACATGACCTTGCGACCTTGAGATTGCATCCCGATGGATCTAGGGTGCAACCCGGTACGGCTGCCGAAAGCAAAATTCGGGTTTCTCGAAAATCATCACAGACGCATCGTCAGGCTCGTAACATTGGGCGTGACGTCCACGGGAACCGGATTGCTTTGGATGCCGGTGGAACTTCTAGGATAAAGGAACGCAGAAGTGCCGTTACTTCTAGCTTTGAAGATATAGAAGGAGATGACTCAGGAAAAGCAGAAAATTTAGCGCGAAAAGCTCATCAGGAGATCGCGGGTTCAAGAGAGAGTTCTCAGCCGAGACGGCGAACTTGTACTCCTTCGGAGGGCGGAGAGAATGCGGGCACAAGTGATGGTACGGGAACTGTGAAAGGCCAGAGTGCGAAGAAGAGGAGAAAGTTTTATGAGGACTTCTCTTTTCTCAGCGGCTTACAAACGAATCAACCGGGATTTGTCGTATCCGAGCCTGCATCTATCTCGGATGCCGTTTCTCCGTCGCAGCACGTCACACGGAGTGAGGCCGCGCATTCGCAACCAATGCTGCCTGTACCTTCCTCTGTGAGAGTTTTATGCATTGTGGATGACTTCCCCGGGCGGTTCCTCAATGATCTAAATATAGGACTTGCTAAAATGCGTACATCATTTTGCAAGTGAATATTACACTTCATACGGCTGTCTGTACAATGCTCCGAAGGCGGCGCGGGAAGCGACAAAGATACGCAAGCTTGCGAGGCTTAGAAAAGCTGTTGCTAGAAAGGGGGGCCAACGTGTCATTGACGAAGATACTAAAGGATTGGAGTCATCCGATGCCAGCGGTAATGGCAGCGACGGCAATGTGAAAGGTATCGGCAACAAAGCGGATCGAATAGAAGATAGCGGAGGAGACGGCGGAACAAGACTAGGGCCCGCGGGATTGCGAAAACGGAAAAAGACAAGCTCAAAGGACATGCCGAGGCGCGACATGTACAGAGCATTTGATGGATCCGCCTTAATGGCCATTGGTAATGACGACTAGAACTCTTCCTCGGAGATATGGACTCATCGGAACTTAGGGATGCTGTTACAGGAGCACGTTGCGGAACTGCTGAGAGCCGAAGCCCCAGAGGACTGGTTGCAACAGATGGAGGCGTCGAAGGAGGCTGAGACGAGCGGAGTCCGAGGAAAGCGCAGCCGAAGAAAGATAAAACACGAGAATTTGGATGGAATTGCTCAAAGTGATGCTGAGGCGCACACTGACTCGCGATTGGCGGGGGAACTTCAGGATGACATCGATTCAGAAGACGGAGACAACTCCACTTCCGTCGGCAGCTCTTCAGATTTTAGTTTAGAAGAACGACCCTAGCTCTGGCGGGGGACAAATTCTACGGATAAACAACGGATTGAATTACCAATGGCACGAATAAGTAATTGTACATGAAGTCTGCGCAGAGGCTCCAACGGGGGATCTGTTGGGAATAAGAGGCCTTGAAGAGAAACCACCAGATGCCACTATGAACTTCGTCCTACAGAATCGCTTGGAAGCGTCCCATCTTCCCATCTCTTCAAGATGTTGTGCTTGAATGGACCCATATCATCGTCCGCGAATATTCGAAGGCGTTCCAGCCGGCGGTCACGCAACTTATTTTTGGGAAGCATGCCAGAGACGGCCTCGCGGATAATCTTCAGGAAGGAAGGAGAATGCATGCGCCCGCATGGAAGTTAGTGAGAAATAGTGATCATAATGAGTAGAGTGCGAGGGGGGGGGGTTGTAATCTGCTACTCACGTCATCGGGTTTTCTTACGATAAGGTCTTTGAACTTTCTTTCCTTCAACCCGCCTGGGTACATCGTATGACTGTAATAAACCTTTTGTTGCTCTTTGTTTCCCGATACTCGAATCTTGCGAGCATTTGTCACTACGACATAATCACCGCAGTCCACTATTTAGTCGGGCGAGCCGAAAGGAATGGATCATCAAATTGATAAAAACAAATGAAAGAGTATGTAAACATACCTCCTGGATCATACATCGGCTTGTGTTTACCCATGAGCACAATTGCTATTCGATCAGCAAGCTTGCCCAAAGTTCGACCCGAGGCGTCGACATGGTGCCAAACTTTAGCATAGGCTAGCACAGTCTATATGAAAATTGTGTTCAGTCAAACAACATAGTAGATCGATGTTTCACAGACTTACATTACCGATAGCTTGAGACATACTGGCCGTCGTTCGCCGTCGCAGCTCAAAGCCTTTTTTTCTGCTCATTCCCAGTGCAAATCACGTGCTCCTCACTGAGTTCTGTGCTCGACTTCTCGTAACATGTATAACGTCACGCATCAGCCTGGTCTTCACAATTAATGATGAGCCTTCATGGCTTGTCACTCAACGACAATAATTATTTCACTCGACGATAACCGGAATGGACGATTGGTCGAGTACATTTCAAAACGATCCTATGCGTTCTTTTCGTGCGAAGCGGGATGGTGCTCGTAAATCCGTACAGTCTAAATACACTTTCCTCGGATTTATATCCTCTGGAACGTATGGTCGCGTTTACAAGGTCCAGGCAAAGGAAGGAGAAGACGCCAATCGTATCTATGCCGCAAAGAAGTTTAAACCGGATAAGGAAGGAGAGAATGCTACTTATACTGGGATTAGCCAGAGTGCTATTCGAGAGATCGCGGTTCGTTCTTTAGTTATACGACGCCTTTATCATCCTGATTCTTTTCATTGACTCCTAGCTAAATCGCGAAATCGATCACGAGAATATCGCAGCACTGAAGGAAGTTATATTGGAAGACAAGTCTATCTACATGATTTTCGAGTACGCGGAACATGACTTTTTGGTCAGTACAATTCTGATTAGTTCGTATTATTTGCTGACTCGACTTGTCGCATATTTTAGCAAGTTATTCACCATCATTCTCAGCACTTGCGTACCCAAATCTCGGAGCCTGTGCTCAAGTCCCTCACTTATCAACTTCTCAACGGTGTCCTCTACCTCCACTCCTGCCATATCTTACATCGGGACCTGAAGCCAGCGAATATTCTGATAACCTCCAAAGGGGTCGTCAAGATTGGCGATCTGGGTCTGGCGCGGCTAGTCTACGAACCACTCCAGGCTCTTATTGCAGGTGACAAAGTCGTCGTGACGATCTGGTATCGCGCTCCAGAGTTGCTGCTTGGCGCAAAACACTATACGAAAGCCATCGATATCTGGGCCGTCGGTTGCGTTTTGGCTGAATTAGCGAGCCTCAGGCCCATTTTCAAAGGCGAAGAGGCAAAGATGGACTCGAAGAAGAATGTCCCTTTCCAACGAGATCAACTCCTTAGGATATTTGAAGTTCGAGGGACTCCTGATGGTGAGCTGTACTTTGACTCGAGAACCTCCATCCTTACATTTTTGCTTGCAGTGTCAGAATGGCCTGCACTCAGGTACATGCCTGAGTACCAGAACATGAAGCGACTTGATAAGTGAGTACGATTTAAACAACTAACGACTTCCGACGCTGATTCGAGTAGATTCAAGGATAGGTTATACGACTGGTGCCAAACTCGAAGCCGATCAAAAGATGGATATGATCTTCTTCGACGTCTTTTCGCTTACGATCCAGAAAAGCGTTTGACAGCACGTGAAGCACTGGAACACAAATGGTTCCAAGAGGAGCCTATACCAACGCGAAAGTACGTCTGAAACTTCTCATTGAACCGTATTTTATTCATTTTAAATACCCAGTGCTTTCTTAACTTTAAGCACAACTCAACTGCCCCCGCACCGCCGCATAACGCATGACGAGGCGTCATCTGCGATGCTTCCGACAAATGCAGCCGCAGCCGCAGCCCGAGCGCCTCCTCCAGCACCGGCAAGTTCTGCTCGCCCTCCAAGTGGCGTACCAAGCTTTGCGAGCGGTGGTTTTGGACCCGGTGCTCCCGCTCCCGCTGCCGGTTCCGGATCATATACCACTGGCACTGGATACGGAGGTGTTAATATGGCACGGATTCAGATGAATGTCAATTCGGGGACAGAAGGAAATGATATCGTTGCGAGGAATACGAGGAAGAAGGCTAGGCTTGGTTAATCCGCTTTCACAAGAGATCGCGGTTGGAGGCTTCTGGCTTTAACAATCAAGATGAAATGATAGTGCAACAACCGGCCAGCTTCAGAAGAAAGCCCAGATGCGCTATCGACTACCGCCTCTCGACTCATGCCCTTTATGGGATGGCGAGGAATTTCGTTCCGGACTGATTTCTGGCCAGATGGATTTCGATATCTGACATAACACATGCACTAGTATCCGGGAGCAATGTAAACTTATACCACTGTTCGACGCGAATAGCGATGTGTAGCATCGTTATGAGGTCGGTTTTCCGTATAGACAACCAAGTAAATAGAAGAAGCATGAAAACATGATTATTGTCATTGCTCTGTATGTTGCCGACCGTATGGCAAACAAAAAATTGGGGTAAGCGGTCAAGCTTTGTTCCGTCTGCTCACTAAGATCAGCTCCAGAGCAACTGGGATGCATAATGAAGTCAAACAACATACCTCTATCCCGTCAAGTTTGAATCCGTTTCCATCTTCTCAATGACTAAGATATTTCCTCCCTTTCGCGCGCCTTCGTACTAGAATTTTTCTACCTCCGACGGACCGTTTACGCGCAAGGAAACCATGCTTGTTCTTTCGTTTTCGTTGCGATGGCTGGTATTCTGTCCCACGCTTCACTCCCGCGCTTGCAGGAGCAAAGGATAAGACGTCTGTGCGTATACCTGAGAAAGCAGCGAAGTAGTAGGTAGTCGTGCATGTAGAGGATGCGCGATGAAGGTTGGGCGCAGGTGTGCGTTTAGGGATGACCTTGAGTTTAAGGACAATGATGATGTCGCAAGCTTCTGTAGCTGCGCATTTTTAGATAGTGCTCCGCGGACACGTATCTCAGCGAATGCCGTCGCAAGTGAACGAAGTAGGCGCGGCATCGTCGAGTGTAGGCTGGTTGTGAGTCCAGAAATTCAATTGAAAAGTCGACTGAAGCGCACGTGACGTTAAGACTTCCGCTGCAAACAGAGCCAAATAGACGCGCTGAGTCGCGCACTCGATGCGTGACCCAAGTCAAATTACGTACGTCTTTGACCTTTATTTTAGCTTCTAGCTCCATATTTGCAGGCTTAGGACCCGTGCTTCAATCCGATGGAGCATGGTGAAGTCGATGAGCCTGTTACAGTCTTGAACGGACATGTTGACGACAAATCTGCCGAGGAAGATGGTGTGGAGAGTACGCATGCTGAACTGGGCGAGCATGACAAGCTGAACGTGCTCTCGGAGCTGCCAGACGCTATTTCGGAAGTGAATGGAGAGCACGATGGTACCGATGTGACTCTTGGTTCTCGAACTCAGGACAACGAATCGGAACACGACGGAGAATATGAAGGTTATGGTGACCATGCTGAGAGTGACCTTGAAAGCGAGTCTAGAGAGGATGAATCTGAAGATGAGGAGGGCGAAGAGGACGAAGATTATGAACCAGCACTAAAGTATGAGCTACTTGGAGGGGCGACGGAAACCTTGCTTCAGAAGGATTCAGCTTCAGCATTGGCTGTATCTCCAAAATACTTGGTAAGTTATCCTTCGTCAGAGAATTGTATTTCTTTATTAATTTTACCACTTTCTAGGCAATGGGAACACACAATGGTATTGTGCATGTGCTAGACTATTCTGGAGAACGCGTCAAGTCCTATCGTCCTCATACCGCTTCCATTATTGACATGTGCTTCGATACGGCTGGAGAGTTTGTCGCGACTGCGTCAATAGACGGTAATTATCATATATCCCTTTTTTCTTGCAATATTTACCTCTCTGACAAGGGTTATCTAGGACAAGTTGTTATTCATTCTTTAACGGCGCCTGAAGTATATTCATTTGACAAGAAACGCCCAATGCGTACTGTGGCTCTCGAACCAAACTTCTCGCGTCGAAGTACTCGAGCATTTGTTTGTGGCGGTATGGCAGGTAATCTGATTCTTCATGAGAAGGGATGGCTAGGCCATAAGGAAACCACTATCCATGCTGGCGAAGGTCCAATCTGGACCGCTAGATGGCGAGGGACTTTAATCGCATGGGCCAATGATACGGTAATCTCACTCGATTCATTCTATTTCCGTCCCTTACTTTGTTCATCTCCTAGGGAGTCAAAATATATGACACTGCCTCGCAATCACGAATAACTTACATCGACCGTCCAGCGGACAGCCCTCGTGCGGACCTGTTCAAATGTACTCTGCATTGGCAAGATGACACGACCCTTCTTATCGCCTGGGCCGATATAATCAAAGTTGCTCGTATACGTACGCGTTCCCGAGGCTCTACATCAAGCTCCCCAGCTCCGGGTGACTCAGGGAGAATAAAGACCTTACCACCGCTTATGACGGAGATTACGGCGATTTTCGCTATTGATGACATGCTAGCGGGTATTGTCCCACATCCGGCAGATCCAGTGCTTACGACTGCACCGTCAGCACCATCCGCGTTCCTGGTTCTCACATATACCCCTCCAGATACGTCTTTTAAAGATGAAGCCCCGGTCGACGAAAGAGTCAAAGCTCGCAAACCCGCTCCGCCGCCTGAACTAAGAATAGTCTCACGAAAAGGAGAAGAACTATCCTCGGATGTACTCAGTATGTCTGGATATCAGACATGTGGATGCAATGATTATGTGCTTGCAGAGGTGCCTGAAGAAGGTACCGGAGCTGGTGCGGGACGACGGTACGTTGTGTTGAATCCTAGAAATATCGTGCTTGTTCGGCCACGAGACCGACGGGATCATGCCGCGTGGCTCGTCGAGAGAAAGCGATATGAAGAGGCTTTAGAGCAAATTGAGCAGATGCCTGGAGAGGGTCTCGATGCCGCTGAAATTGGACAGAAGTACGTTGAGCATCTTGTAAATGAAGGTAAGGCAAAGGCTATTTTCTTTGCCTTTGTCTTTGGTGAATTTTACTTACGAAAGTATCGGTAGGTGACTACGAGAAAGCCGCCCGATTGTGTCCAAAGGTCCTTTCGCTCGATGCAAGACGGTGGGAGGACTGGATTTTCCTATATGCACAAAAGAACCAACTTCAGGTGGGTTCTTGTTGGGAGAAAATAAATATGGACTCTCACGCATTCGGCGTCTTATAGGCCATAATTCCATATGTACCTACCGAAGCACCTCGTCTCTCACGGTTAGTCTATGAAATGATTCTTGCTCACTTCCTTGCGCATGATCGAGAAGTGAGTGGTTATCCTTGTACCTTTGACGCTCTCTTTTAGTCATCTAATCGGATCTCAGGCACTTTTAAGGACCGTCAAAGAGTGGCCGAACTCGATCTATGATGTTGGTGCTGTGACTGTTGCTGTTCAGTCGGAGTTGAAACGTGCAAGCGCTTCCAGCGGAGAGGCTCAAATTCTGATGGAATGCCTCGCCGAGATGTCAGTAAACTTTCGCCCTGCTGTAATGCAAATAACAAAGAAGCTCTAAATATATTGGCTTCGTGAACAGGTTCCTATCCAATCGTCAACCGGGCAAAGCGCTTCCTTACGTCCTCCGACTCCGACGGCCGAACGTCTTCGATCTTATACGTGAGCATAATCTCTTCACGGACGTACAGGACCAGGCTCTTCTTCTCGTCGAGTTTGACCAGGAGCTTGTTAAGAGAAGACAAGAAGCTGGTGAAGATGAAGGATTAGATGAGGATGGCCGAAGTCCTGCTATTGCACTTCTCGTGGACCATACATTCTCCATTCCTGTCAGTACAGTCTCATTAGTCTCTTTCCTTTAAATCGTCATAGAGTCAAGCTTGTTGATGCTGCATGTAGGTCCCACGCGTTGTACAACAATTACAGAGCCGACCATACTTCCTCTACCTGTACCTTAGCGCGTTGTTAGCAAAGGACCCTCATTTAGCCGCAGACTATGCGGATGACCATGTTCAGCTCCAGGCTGAGTTCGCGCCGAACCGTCTGATTGATTTCCTACGTGCCAGCAATTATTATAGCCTTGAGAAGGTAAGCCCTGTCAGTATCGTATACGATGAGATTTGACATTGTGATATTGCGTGGCAGGCGTACCTAGTATGCAAAGAGCTCGACTACGTTCCAGAGATGGTGTTCCTACTCGGTAGGATGGGAAATAATAGACAGGCTCTTACTTTGATTATCGAACGGCTTGGTGATGTTAATCGAGTAAGTCTTCGGTGCTCTCTAAACTCTGCTGTAGTACGGCTAGCTAATTAGCGCAAAGGCAATCGATTTCGCGAAGGAGCAAAACGATGATGATCTATGGGAAGACCTGCTCCGATATTCAGAGACTCGACCAGGTTAGTCTCCACCTCTATGAATTTACGTATATCACTCACGAAGTACTACCATCAGCATTCATCCGAGGATTGCTAGAGAATGTCGGCGCAGAGATCGACCCAATTCGACTCATTCGGCGGATCAAGAATGGACTAGAGATACCTGGGCTCAAAGAAGCGCTCATCAAAATCCTGCAAGCTTTCAACCTCCAGATTTCGTTGCTTGAGGGATGCCAGACTATTCTGGATGGAGATTGCTCGGTGTTAGCCAGGAAGTTGAACAAGGATCAGACGAAAGGTTTCTTTGGGACCAGTAAGTATCATGACAAAGGCTATCGCTGTACCAAGAGCGAACACACAAACTGACATATTTTGTCCTTCAGTTGGCTCAAAATGCCAATTCTGCTCCCGGCCTTTTGATCAAAGCTCTGTGTCCACTTCCACATCCTCTACGGCGACAGTGTTGTTCCTTTGTCGGCATGTGGTGCATTTGACGTGCGTGAAAGGTGGTGAACGCCTTTCGAGACTCCAAGATCCCGTGCTGTCAAACATGCTATCAGGAGGCAAGCAGGACGTCGGTGGAAAGATCACTCTGTGGGTTCTACAGCTTCGTCTTGATGGTATGAATTATGCTAACTTAGTGGTTGGTGTGTGCGTTGTAGAGCTGCTATGATACGCGGACGGATTGACCAAGGGTGTCCGGTTTGTCATAAGCGGGATGAGGGCGAACGGACTTGAAGACAGATAAGATGTAGATTCTGCCCTCATGAATAATCGCTGCACGTTTCTCCTCTCATTCTTGCTTCCTGTTCTCTGGGTTGCTCTACATTCATGTATGTACCGCGCATCTGTATTACTATTACACCATTCATGCAATCATACATCTTGACTGGAAACGCACTCTTTCTCCTGCTCATTCTCCAGTACACCTCGTGCGTTCTATTCTATTTTAGGAGTGCTGTAGGTTTTCTCGTCGCGTTGCAAGTACTGAGTAAGCAACGAATGCAAAGGAATTTATAGAGTATTAACTTGCCCCAGCGCTCCGCCACCATTTAACAACACCATCTTCTCCACCAGAGACGAATGCGCCTGCGGAACCAGGAGAGATGTGTGGGCGCCATGAAACGGCCCATACTTCGCCCGTGTCTTGCATGGTGGACACGGCGGCTCGTGTGCTTATATCCCAAACTTTTATTGCCTTGTCTGCCGACCTAAAGAAAGAAAGAAAATGTATGTGAGAGTTAGAAATTAAAACTTGCAAGGAAGATATACACACCCAGAGAGTGCGAGCCGCCCATCAGGCGAGAACGCCGTACTCAGCACCCAGGAGCCATGCCCGACGAGAGCCGCAACAGCACCTCCCCCACCGCCTTTACCCTTTTCACGCACATCAAAGAGCGTAAGACGCCTGTCGTCTGAAGCGGATAATAAAAGCGAGGAGTCAGAGGACCAGGAGAGCGCACGGACTGTCATTGCGTGGGCGGTGTATGTCTGGAGGAGCTGTGAAGAAGCGAGGTCGAAGATGTAGATCTGGCCTGTTTCGAGGGAGAGGGCGATGCGTGTGCCGTCTGGGCTCTGTAACAGGACGGTCAGAGTAAATACGAGTTAAATTGCTAGCGTTTATTTAATAGCCCAAGAAAGGAGGATTGGGCCGACATACGCACATGTTTAATGCACATCCCCATTTTCGACCGCCCGCTTTCGAGTTTCGTAATTCTTTCGCCAAAATTAGACGGCGAAGCCGAGTGGATGCTGACGTTTCCTGTCCCGCCAGTTGCTGCGAAAGTCTGCTCCGCTGGATGAAGAGAAACACTCCATGCTGGACGAATGCGTTGATATCGTAGGTAAGCAAGCATATTCAGAATCAGTGCGTTTGTTACACGAGGCATATGCGACAAAAACATACCTGGTTCGTTCTGCTCCCCACTTCCACCCCCCTTCGCATAACTCTCATGCACACCGATGGTGTCCCCACTCTCAACATCCAGAAGTACAGTTCTGCCCTCCAGAGAATTATACAGCGCTTTCGTTCCTTGTTCATTTACACTCAAAGAAACGATACCAACGGGATGTGGACTTGGGGTAGGGCGCGTGTAAATCGTTTCTGCTGATGTGGATGAGGAGGAAGATGAGTATTGCTTGAGGGTTCCGTCTGCTGAGATGGAGAGGACTCGGTCTGTGGGTGTCCAGTGGATGCCCCAAATCGCATCAGAATGCTCTGTTGAATGAAAGTAGTGTCAGGATATTGATGGAAGCGGTAGTAGAAGGAGAACGCACTTTCTTGGGCATCATGAGAGTGCAAAAATTGCAAGCTCTGGAAATAAATGCACATTGATACATGATTGCATGACTAGTAAGATGCCGCAGACCCACCATGATATTTTGGATTACCGCAGGATTTTAAGAAACGTTTTTAAGTTATGTTGTATTTCTTTCGTCCTTTCTGCTGTGTTGCAGCGCACGGAAGAAGGGCCAACTTGAAGACGCGTCTGCGACTCTGCGCGAACGCGTTTATAGTCCACGTGGCTCGTTCATCAAAAATAATCTATTTCCCAATCTTTGATATTCATTGGCTCATGTACTGTATATACAAATATAGTATTGTAGTACCCTTGATGACCAAAATTATCAAATCAAGATATTCATCGGAGGAAGAAGAGGTCCTAGGAAGGGGTGAGGAAGATGATTAACATTACGTACAATTTCGAAGAGCAAAGCAAGTTGGATAGCGAATAGCGAATGTTGCATGAAAGCTGAACACAAGAGCAAGAGGCAATAGGCGAAAGAGCTTGTATCGGGAACCCCGCGCAACTACGACTCGATGGATAACGAGACATCACCATCTCTTCCTGTCCATCCCTCCTCACCGTCAATAACCATATCGTCTCTATCACCGCGTACATGTACGTCTGGCCCATGATCACGAGCATGTCCATTCAAGTGTGAATGCAGAGCCGAGTGGCCATTTGTTTCTGACATCTTTCTGAATACGCCATCCCGAATTACAACGGTTTTTAGCGCTGGGTCCCACACTGCTGCACTGTGGAAGAACCTCCTCGGCTCCACTCGCGCGCGAGAATGTACTCTGCGCTTTGCTCCTTCGCGAATGCTTGAGTTGATGTCCATGTCCATAAGGTCGTCTTCATCATCCTCCATCGCGCGTCTCGCTTTCGATGGACCCAGTAAACTCATGCGCTTGGCGTATCTATGAGGATATAGACATTTTCTTCTGGAAGTATCGGTTTCTTCTGTGTCGGAGTCAATAGGGGAGGATGACGGCGAAACGGGGCCGTCGTCGTCGCTTGAGGAGGAATCGGGTCGGTGAATGTTAAATACGCGGCGGAATTCGTCTTAAATTTTGGCATAGTCAACACTCATTACTCGATGGGGTACGACAAATACTTACTGCCAAGTTTCCTGTCCATTTCCTCCGATTCTTGGTCTCGATTTGCCTGAAGGATCATAGGCGGAAGGCCGAGGTGCTCGCCTAGGCTTTCACTGGGCACATCCTGCATCTGAACCGACGGCGCGAAAGGTAGGACCGACAATTGTTTGAAGACTTGTTCTCTAATCATGATCAAGTAATGAGAGCGATCAGAGGCCGAAACGAATAGGAAGGGAGAAAGAATTACCCACTTTATGCTATCTAAATATCCATCTCTCGGATTCAGGTCATCCATATTATTCTCAGCGACTTCTAGTCTATATCGAGGTCCGAACCACTCAAAATAGGCACTCCAAGGCAAGTTTCGGTCAATCGTATCCTCGATATTCAAAGCACACGCGGTCTCGTATGTCCATGCTCTGCAAACATTCTTGATCGTGTATCCTCCGCCACCGAGAAGGATAAGTGGCAACCCGGACTTGCGGAGGTACTGCACGCAGTTGGCGTGGCCCTCCATGGTGAGGTTGAAGCACCCCAACTTATCTCCTGAGAGTGAGTCGGCACCACATTGCAGGACAACTGCAGAGGGTTGATACCACTCCAGAATCCGCTGAACCACAGGAACGAAGACGCTCTTGAACGTCTCGTCGGTGATTCCGTCCCGCAAAGGCACGTTCACAGCATATCCAAGACCTCTGTCTCTTCCATGATCATCCACATGCCCCGTACCGGGGAAATACTCCCCAAACTTATGGAACGAGCACGTAAGTACGCGATCGGTGGTATAGAAGGCCTCTTCCACACCATCTCCGTGGTGGCAGTCGATATCAATATACAACACTCGAGGGAAGGTGCGTGAGAGCTCGAGGATGCCAAGACGATGTCGTTGACGTAGCAGAATCCCGAGGCTTCGCGTTTTTTGGCGTGATGCAACCCGCCGGCCCAGTTGATCGCGATGTCAGTTGCGCCGGAGGCGAGGCGTTTTGCTGCATCGATAGACCCGCCTGCTGAGATGGTGCAGAACTCAAACACGCCCTCAAACGCAGGGTTGTCTTCTCCTATAGGACTGCATCATACAGTTCAGATTGCAATCAAATCACGGGAGAAAATGACGAACGTACACCTTGACCCGTGGAAAGTCAACTCCTCTGCCGTCTCGGGCGCCACCCTGCTCAAGAAATGAATATACTCGTCCGTATGAAAAGCAGTCATGTTGTTCGCCGTAGCACGTCGCGGTCGCAGTACGTCCATCTTGTCGAGCATACCATATGCGGAGACGAGATTGTGCGTCATGCGCATGCGATGCGGCTTCATCGGGTGGCCGAGCCCGTATGAGAAGAGACCAACATCATCTGTGAACCGAAGCGACACGGGTGAGATGAGAAGAGATGTCCAGGTAAGTGCGAACGATAGGACTTACTATCGTAATAGTACGAAACGCGTCGCTTGGACATGGCTGTATGCGGTCAGGTGCTTCCCTACCACTCTCAACTTCGTGCTGGCTTCCCTGTCGCCTTCTCACAGTCGTAAAAGCTGTTTATGCAAATCTTTAACAAGAAAAACGCGATTTTATGATCAAAAATTGAAACAAAGTTACAGGCTCGAGGCGGCGTCGTCAGAAGAGAGGAACGTGTTGCACAGGTAAGTAGCCGAAAACGTGGTAGGCGTTAAGTGAAAGTGGTAAACGTTGTACAGGGTCACGGGACTTGATATGAACCAAAATTAGCCGATCGATCTCTTTCACATATTCAGTAGACCGTAGTCACCGTACGCGTCCTGCACCTTGCTTTAAAATCTCTCCCTCTAGATACCAGGTTTGAAATATCTTATGTCGAAGAGGAAAGTTATGTCCCCCTTTTTGCTCCTTTTCTAATTGAGTACCTTTGACTTGGGCCTATCGTGCGCTGTGACGAAAGCACACAGAAGCCTTGGCCTTCATCTTCATACGCTAAATCCGTCGACCGACGAATTACATCCGGCACAGCCCTACAACTATATCGATGCCTGACTGAACGGATAATTGTAATGATGCTGTAGGCCAAGCGATGAGGTTCTGGAGTATTCCATCCCTATCTATCCCTATCCGTCACTTTCCATATACATGGATAGAGCGAGAAAGATATGGCAAAAGAGCCTTGAGGAGACCGGGAGGCCTGTCTCGTGAGACCTGACGATCCAAAAATTAGTGAAGCTATGTGCGTTCGCAGCAATGAGGTTTTAGGACGCCTGGAACGTTCGAGGCTAACGTTCTTGCTTCGCGGGATTATGCCGTTTCCGAGACTAAGTACTTTTGTTTCCATTAACAGTACGGATCTCCGTAAGCATCGGCAGGTCAGCTATAAATGAACCGCATGCGATGAGCATGTATGTTCCGGTGCAGTGAGTGATATGAGTGAAGATGGAAGGTTAGAAACGCGAAAGTTTTCAAATTGTCCGTTGAAGATGGACTCGGAGGAAGCGAAGGATTGCAGTGGGCACTTTGACGCTCTTCAGTGATGATGTGCGACAGGAATGATATTCCCAAAAGTATCGAGGACGGAAAGGAGATGAGATAATTACGCGTATACTTTGGTTCTGGTTCCTTTCCAATCCAATCACTGCATCATAAGTCCGCTTAGCTGAACAATCCGAAACCGCACGAAAGTTTTGGCCCAATGACAAATTACGACACGTCACTCCACAATTAAATGCCAAGAAAAACCATTTCGGACAAGATCACGTGCGTTCGTCTCGTCTGTTCTCAACCTTGTACTTTTTGCCTCGACGTAAGTATGCGAAGCAAAAGATAACAACACGGATCGTTTTCAATGCGGATCGAAGTAGCAGAAACACCTGCACCGGCATTGCTGTTATAACTCGCCAGCGTCACCAAATCGGAATGCCTCAAGTGGTAAAGGGCAAGCAAGCGTTTCCGCGTCTTTTTTGCTTTCCGACTTAGCTCCTTCCTGGATTCGCGCATTCTTCGTTCTAGATTTCAGCTTCTTAAACGAAAGAGTTCGGTGTTAGGTTATAAGACTGATACTTAGCACGCCTTCTAGTGTTCTTTTTCTCACTAAAGTAAGGATGATACACCGGAAGAGCGTTTTCGTCCTTTGCCTTTCAAACGTGTACCGATAGTGGCGACCTTCCGATCAGTCTACGTGATTAGCGGATGCCCCGGATGTGATGGTGAGTTCGTTTCGTCCGTGAAATAAGGCTGTGCAATCAAGGTCTTTCAATATGATTAACCATGATTGGCAGAGAAAAATTTAGCCAAGCCAAGCCAATCTCGTTATCTACTCCAAGGCAGGGCAGAACAAGCCCGGAGAGTATGACGAGTACTATCGGATCGGAAGGTGTCTGAACCGGCCGCTACTGCGCCACAAGTCCGAGCCTTTCGCCGTTCCTGGTAACGGACAATGGCCTGCCGTCATCGAGCGAGTTGCATCACCAAATTTTCAGGGTGTGAGGACCGACATCGCACTTAGTAGATTGATGCTGACCGTGTCCGTCTCCGCTCAGTAATGCCGACTCGATATGAGTCGAAGCAGTGCTGCTGAGGGGCACCCCGCCGCACCTGCTGCGAAAGACTCCTATACCTATAAGGGGCAGGTGTCGGTACTACAAGTACGGGCGGCCTCGGATACTGAGTCCGATCAAATTCAAATCACGTGATGCTACGAATCAGACCTTGTCAAATTGGATGACTCAGGATGGTACTACTAAAAGTGCGAATAGTTTGCGAGACACAGGCAAGGCAAGGCAATAAAAGCCAAAACACCTCTTTGACGCGCGGTACTCTCACTTATCTCAACCCACTTTCATTTCCCTTGTCCCTTTTTTTCTTTTTTTCCTACCTGAACTACTGGTTTACTCTATCGTCCCATCAACGACTCACAGGCCATGTCTGGCGCAGACGTTCCCAGTGCCTCTGGTACTCAAACACCACTTGAGAGGGACATCCTCGCAGAACTTCCGCCTAGCTCTGCGATAGCGTCGGCTGCGATTGGAGAACACTTTCACCATCACCACCATCCACAGTCTCCCGTTCGCGCAGCTCGTTCGGAAGATGAAGCAAGCGCAGACGTCAAGAAGAAGAGGAGGAGACGCGACTCGTCGGCCTCTCGCGTCGCAGTCGATTATTTCGATCCCGAAGGTGTGCATGAACTGAAACGCACACTCACAATGCAGAGCCAGGCGGCGCGGGAAGCGGCTGAACATCGCATGGGAGCCCACGTCAGCGACGAGAGCACCGTTGTCTCAGAAAATCTTGCCTTAGATGTTGAGAAGTTTGATTTGGAGCAATTCTTCAAGGAGATAGTTCAGAAGTAAGTTTTTCCCGGACCATTCTGGCTTTGAAACATCATATGCTGACGGCGCTGACTTGCAGGGGACTAGAGAATAATCTTAAGCCTCGCGAGCTCGGCGTAGTATTCCAGGATCTACGTGTACAAGGTCTTGGCAGTGCGGCTAGTTTCCAACCTACTGTCGGTTCGACACTGAACCCCCTCAGTATTCCTGAGAAGATCCGTGCAATGCTTCATCCCCCTGTCCGTGACATTCTGTCCGGTTTTGAAGGCGTCGTAAATCCAGGAGAGATGCTTCGTACGTTTTTGAAGCTTATCATTGCTATATGCGATCAATTCATTAATTCATGATTATAGTCGTTCTTGGACGTCCCGGTGCCGGGTGCTCAACGTTTCTAAAGACAGTTTCGAATCAGCATGAGGAATTCCACAGCGTGTCCGGACTTCTTCACTTCTCTTCTTTCACGTCGAAGCAGATTAGGAAACACTTCAGAGGGGATGTCATCTATTGCCCCGAAGACGACATCCACTTCCCAACGCTGACGGTAGAGCAAACACTCAACTTCGCCGCGCGTATGCGCATGCCAAGTAAGAAGGCGCGCATCGGTGAAACGTCGCGCAAGCAATATGCTGACGAAGTTGTTGACACGCTGACAACGATTTTCGGTTTGAGGCACGCGAAGAAGACGAAAGTCGGAAACGCAGCTATCAGAGGCGTGAGCGGTGGAGAGCGTAAGCGTGTTTCGATTGCAGAGGCTCTCGCTACGCGTTCGCGGCTCGGGTCATGGGATAATTCGACGCGTGGATTGGATGCCTCGACTGCGCTCGAATTCGTGCGCGCCCTACGAATCGCGACTGATAACATAGGCCTCACGACCATTGTTTCGATTTATCAAGCCTCGGAGCTGTTGTACGAGCTCTTTGACAAGGTCTGTGTGATCTACGAAGGTCGGATGGCTTTCTTTGGTCCTGCAAGTACCGCTCGTCAGTACTTTATCGAGCAAGGCTGGGAACCGGCAAACAGACAAACGACTGCAGACTTTCTTGTCGCCGTCACGGACCCGATTGGGCGCACACCTCGTCAAGGATACGAAAATCGCGTGCCGCGCACGGCTGATGAAATGGCAGCTGCATTTCAGCGTCACGCTCTCGCTGGGGACAACAAACAGGAAATCGCCGAGTTCTTGGCTCAGAACGTCATCATGGACCTCGGCACGGACGAATACGACCATCTCACTGGAAAGCTCCCACAGGTGCCCTCGGTGCCGCAGGAAGAAAAGGAGTTCAAGCGAAAGTCGTATATCGATTCTGCGCATGCAGAGCGCGGGAAGCATGCACGACCGGAGAGTCCGTACACCATCACTGTCGTCAGCCAAATTTTCCAGGTGGTGATTCGCCGTGTGCAGATTCTTCAAGGCGATTGGTCAGCGCAAGTGGTCACCATCGCTTCATTTGTCTTCCAGGCTATCATCACGGGCACTCTCTTCTTGAATTTTCCAAATGCAACGAGCGCGTATTTCTCCCGGGGTGGTGTACTCTTCTTGTACGTATTCGATTACCTTCCATATCATTGATCCACTTACCCTAGTTAATTATCCTATAGCGCTATTCTATTCGGCGCGTTGTCGAGCATGGCGGAAATTCCAGCATTGTACTCCCAGAGGCCAATCGTCCATCGGCACGCAAAGGCGGCGATGTATCATCCTTTCACGGAATCGATGGCTCTTACATTGGTCGATATCCCGATCTCTCTAATCACGCTCATCCTATTCGGCGTTATACTCTACTTCCTCACTAATCTCCAACGATCGGCGGGACAATTCTTTATCTTCTACCTATTCATAGTAGCGGTGTCTTTGTGCATGAAGGCGTTCTTCCGTTCAGTTGCCGCTGCATTCAGACGAGAGGCGGGAGCTCAATCGCTTGCAGGTGTAATGACCCTCGCGCTTGTGCTGTATGCCGGCTATGCGATTACAAAGCCAACAATGGTGGGCGCTCTGAAGTGGATCACTTATATTAACGTGCGTTGCTTTACTCTTTAACCTGTCAATATTTTTTATTCAGACTTTCTCTCATGTTACAGCCGCTGTTCTATGGATTTGAGGCAATTTTGACGAATGAGTTCCATACTCTTAACGGGACATGTTCTCAGCTTGTGCCATCGGGAGAAGGTTACGGAAACGTATCGCTCTCGAATCAGGTGTGCACGACTGTTGGGTCTTTGGCCGGACAGGCAAATGTCGATGGAAACCGGTTCACAGAGCTCTCCTACGGTTATGAGTACTCCCATCTTTGGAGAAATTTTGGTATTATTGTAGCCTTTATTATCGCTTTCCTCGTGGTCTTGATGGTCTTGACGGAGTTTAATACGGCGAGTGCGATGGAGACGGCTGTGGTGTTGTATAAGCGCGACTCTCGGGAGCAAGAGCCTACTGAAGCAAAAGGAGCGGACGAGGAGAAAGGCCAGATACAAGAAAACGTATTGTCGAAAGGTAAAGAGTCTCCCGAGCAGTCGGAGAGAGCGTTGGAAGATGCACCCTCTATGTCGGATGTTTTCTCGTGGCAGAACATACGTTACACTGTTCCCCTTGGCAAGGGTGAAACACGCCTTTTACTCGACGACGTCTCCGGGTACGTTGTCCCTGGTAAACTCACGGCACTAATGTAAGTTCGGAATTCTTTTTCACAGCCAAATATGCTGACGGAGCTTTCCTACGCTCTCTAATTGCTAGGGGTGAATCTGGAGCTGGAAAGGTGCGCACCTGAATGTGTCAAACTCAATCCTAAAAGCATATCCTGACTGCCTTTGATTAGACAACACTGCTCAATGTTCTTGCGGGCCGAACAGATACGGGTGTTATTTCGGGTGACCGATTCGTAAATGGTCAAGCGCTACCCTTCGATTTCCAGGCCCAGACGTATGCGATATCTCATTTCTTCGGAGTTTAATTCACATATTGACCGACTCCTTAGCGGGTACTGCCAGCAACTGGACACACATACGCCCGAAATGACGGTTCGCGAGGCGCTCTTGTTCTCTGCTAAGCTTCGCCAGCCGAGTAATGTGCCACTCTCGGAGAAAGAAGCTTAGTACGTATTCACATTCTTTGTCGTTACCGCTAATTACTCACTTGAACTTAGTGTTGATACCTGTTTGAAAATGTGCGGTTTGGAACATCATGCCGATGCTATCGTAGGGACTCTCGACGTTGAACACAAGAAGCGTACGACTATTGGTGTCGAGCTAGCCGCGAAGCCCAGGTTGCTTTTGTTCTTGGACGAGCCAACGAGCGGTCTGGACAGTCAGTCTGCATGGGCAATCATGTCATTTGTGCGTAACCTGGCGGATCATGGGCAGGCCATTCTTTGCACGTGAGTTCGGACTCCAAATTGTCGAAATCAGGTCTGACGGGATATTGGTTGGCAAACAGGATTCACCAGCCTTCTAGCGAGTTGTTCCAGGTCTTCGATCGCTTACTTCTTCTCCGTAAGGGTGGGCAGACGGTCTACTTTGGTGACTTGGGTCCCAACTGTTCGACGTTGATCAACTACTTCGAGAGGAATGGAGCTCGGAAGTGCGAGGAGAAGGAGAATCCGTGAGTTCGGTTGTTAGCCTTCTCATCCACTCTGGTTACTGATACGTAACTTAGCGCCGAATGGATGCTCGATGTCATTGGTGCAGGCGCGACGGCAACGAGTACAATTGACTGGCATAATGCTTGGGACAAGTCTGAGGAAGCCGCCGACTTCAAAGTTCATTTGGATGACATTCACGAAGAAGGGCGTAAGAGGCCTCCGGTCCAGGCATTGCAGCACTCCGAATTTGCGACATCATGGGCATACCAACTATGGCAGTTGACAGTCAGGGGGAACACCTGTTACTGGCGTAATCCGACATACATCATAGCGAAGCTGGTCTTGAACATCGCCGGAGGGTTGTTCATAGGGTTCACGTTCTTTCGTGCGGATAACACAGTTCAGGGCACCCAAAACAAGCTTTTCGTACGTCCTTTTATCGTCTGATTGTTTGCAACGGTATCAATAATTAATATTATCAATAGGCTGCATTTATGTCGATCATCCTAACAGCAGCGCACGTCAACCAACTGCAGATCCCCTTCATTGACACCCGTAGTGTCTACGAAGTTCGGGAACGTCCAAGCCGAATGTATAGCTGGACAGCGCTTGTGACCTCCCTGATGCTCGTCGAGATACCCTGGAATATTTTCGGCTCCTTGTTGTTCTTTCTGTGCTGGTATTGGACAGTCGGCTTCGCAAACAGCCGTGTAGGATATACTTTCCTCATGATTGTTGTTGCATTCCCGCTATACTATAGCACGGTCGGTCAGGCTGTCGCTGCGATGTCGCCGAGCGCCGTCATTGGTTCCGTTTTGTTCAGCTGTATTTTCTCCTTCGTCATTGCATTGTGAGTGGCTATTGTATCTCTTCTGGAGGATGAGCTTACACCGTTGGTGATGATAGCTGTGGTGTAGTGCAGCCGTTCGCTCAAATGAACTGGTGGAAGTGGATGTACCGATTATCTCCATTTACCTACCTCATCGAGGGTCTTATCGGACAGGGTATGCTCTGTCATCTGCGTATCATTTGTTCATCGCTTACGTGAATTCCTTCTTGTAGCCCTCGGCAAATTCGAAGTGAACTGCTCGTCAACTGAGTTTGTCACCGTGGAACCTCCGAGTGGACAAACATGTGCCCAATACATGGACCCGTACATTTCCAATCATGGTGGCTATCTTCAAAACCCAGACGCATCTTCATCTTGCAATTTCTGCGCCTACGCCACAACGGACGAGTTCCTTGAGAGCTCATTCAATATCATGTACTCGCACCGATGGCGAAATATCGCGTTCATGGTGGTTTATATAGTCTTTAACGTAAGTAAAGGCGTTCGTCTTTGAAAGGATTAGATCTGACGTACGAGACCATTACAGGTTGCTGCGATCTATGCCTTCACGTATCTTTTCCGTATTCGCTCACGTCGCTAGACTGATGCTTTATTCACCTGATTGCGATCTATGCCTCCACGTATCTTTTCCGTATTCGCTCGCTCACGTCGCTAGACTGCTCCTTTATTCACCTGATCAGACTTCCAAATCATTCTTAATTCGTTGCGTTTCACATCTTCAAACAATCAGCAGTAGATGCAACTTCATATACTTTTAACGAAATTCGTTCCTTCATTCTCAAGGGTAGACATCGTCGAATGTTCAGTTGAATAGATCGGATCGGTTCAAATAATGTCGGTTCAATAAATGTCGGTTCAATAAATCGATTTATGTCAGTTGGCAATGTGTCGAGCAGCTCGGAAAGTTGTTGTATGTATGTATGACTCTACGTGAGCGGTGAAATATAACTATGAATGGGCTTCTGACGTACCAAATTGTATGCATATACCTGTTCCGTATTGGCTCACATCGTCAGACTTCTTTTCTTTATATACCTAGATCATTTCCCACATCGTGTCTAAATATCTAATAATCGGAATCTCAGACAAAACGATAGACATGAAATCATCCAGTTCCGTAATTCTGATAAAAAAATCCCGCCATTTTCCATTCTTTCACTCCGGAAGACAGTAATCCTTATCGGGAACTCAGTCACGTAGATTATTTATGTTGAATTAAGAAACTTGTCTCCTGTCGAAGATGCTGTTGAGCACTGGCTACGGAGCAGAGGTGTATTGGTGAAACTATTCTAAAGTCCTCATTAAGGAAGTAGTTACACATCAAGTGTATGTAATTATAAGTCTGTTGAATGACACGTCAAGTGAATATATACGCAGTATAGCTAGACTTGCAGGAATGGGATAAGCCGAGATGGGTCTCTTCATTAAATGGATCACGGTTTCCAGACAGTTTGCGACTTGATCATGACGGGGGGATTTCCCGTTTCAATGGTGTTGGAGAATGGCGTGGTGCCGCTTCTTGGTGCGCTTCTTCTGCATCTTGCTACAAGTCCAAGACGAGGTCTCGGATGCGGTCGGAGATGCGGTAGACGCCAACAAAACGGGAGGACTAGTCGTGACGCCGATACTAACGGACACGGAGAGAGGAGGGTCGGACGAGGTCGATGCCGCAGGAGTGGCAGAGCTGGCTGAAGCGCTGGTGGCCACGGTAGAGACAGCGCTGTCTGTAGGTTGGGCACTCTCATCCCCACCTGTGTAGTCCTTGATAGCAGGAGTAGTTAGGTTCTCGCATGTGGCTTCCCAGTGTATGGGACTGGATTGCAACCCGGCAGAGCTGTTAGTGGTCCATCGATCTCTTCCTCGACGCGGCGCGCGATTTTGCACGACTTCGCTATCTCTTCATCGATGGACGCTACGAATGGCGGACAATCTAATCGTCCGATTATAGCGAACAAGTATCAAGAACATCAACTCGAGCATTCCCTTCAAATGGAAGGAGTTTACGTACTCTCGACTCCGTTGAAGAGAGACCCAGTGCATTGATCTATGGCCGCCTGCAGCACGTCGACATCCCAAGCGCTTACAAAGTCAGCGTGGAAGGTGAGTCCCGTCTCGTCTCCAGTCGCGAATACTTGAAAAGACAACACACGCTCTGGTCACCCTCTTGTAAATATGCGTCACTGCAGAACTTACCAAAGTCCTTGACTCCGGGCTCTAGTTCGAACTTGTTGGTTTCGAAGATCCATTCATGGAACAGTTGAATAACCTGGTTCACGAAAACCAGTCGTTCAGGTGCCAGTATACAGCAACCAACAAGGAATGTGGCTTACTTTGACGGGATGTGAGTCAGGACAATCACCTGAGTCCGGGACCGTTCCTAATGGATAAGACATATGACTTTTGTGATCCTCCGAATCCAAATTTACACCATCCCAACAGCTTGGAAAGACGACCTGAGCGCGCAGCCCATCGGGACAACTTTTATCGGGCAGTTGGTCCGATTGACTACTACCTCCATCGTAATCCAGGCAGACGAAGTTGACTGCACGATCCTCCTGGTTCGAGGCGTTATAAGAGGTACGCAGGGCGCCTGCGAGCATACGGAGGCCCGCTGGGAAGGCCTTTACTTCTTGTGATTTGTCCGCACTTGATTGCGGACGTTGCAAGTCTTGAAATGGGAATGCAAGCATTATAGACAAAACCAGGGCGCATAGCTTAGAACTTACAATACGTCTGGACATATTGAATAGGAACAAGTGTGAACGTGCCGTTTTCATGATCGTGATGGTAGAGCTGTGGTGCCCAATACGCACTGTGATAGCATCGCTGTCAGACTAAGTCTTAGGTATTATTTCCAGAAGAAGCTTGCTCACCTCTTATCAACCTGCACGGGTGCAGTCGTGCAGTTCGCATCTTGAAGTGACTCGGTGGAAACTGTTGGACCGAAACCACTCGATCCAATAACGTTGTGCACATGATAGGCGACTTCTCCGGGGGTGACAATCGGGTCGAGACGATCCTGCGTCAGGGAATCATGGGCAAGAATCCACCAGGCATTGGTAGGAACGAACAAGAGAAAAAGGAAAGCAAAGTTCAGAATGTGGAGCAACATCCTTTGATTACGGGATTGAGATACAAGGAACGGAACGACGAATGAGCGTGTTGGGAAGTGGACGACGCAAGGGTTGCCTAATGAGCGACGATAGGAAGCTTGTCGAGATTCAAAATAGTGACTGAAAGAGTGTGTCGAGCTAAAATATCATAGCTCGAATGGCTACCCAGACCAGCAAAGAGTTGGAGTGCCAACTACAGCGGACTCGATCGAGACCTGAGAGGAACTGAAAGAGAGTTTTTTATTGTGCGATTTTGGCCGACTTGGCCTTTATAAATTGTCAGAGGGCAAATATGATGCCAAGCGAAATAAGGCTACACAGTCATTATTCCCACAGTAGTACTGCTTTCATTTCGGCGTCCCTCCAAAAGCTGTCGATGACCCATCAAACAAATATGATTGAGATAAGGAAGACTTGTATGAGAAGGATCCAAAGGTCAGATTCAGATAGCGACAAATATTTCTCTTACTTACCACAGGAGACGTTGCAGTTGTCCGGGCCGCTTGGTGAGGACGGGATCGGAAAACGACGCGTTTTGTCAGAAAACATTCCGTGACGAACCGGACAACTCGAAACCTTTTGACTTTGAAGTACTAGTCTGTCTTCTGAAAACCTCGTCCCACAGAAGGAAAATGGGATTCTAGGCACTAGATTCTGGACTCCTTTAATGGTTGTCTCCGAGGTTCCTGATCTTGAATTCATAGCAACCATCAAGCCAAGGGTCCAGCATTCTATTTGGAGGTGGTGTGCAGCCCAGGGTGACTGTGGTGATCGAATGAATATCAAGGATAACAAGTAGGATACTCAACTGGATATGAAGTGTACGTATATATACAATGATATATCCGATCGCGACAAAAGCGGGCAGGCACGTGACTGATTGACTGTGACTGTGACTGTGACGTCGGTAACGATGTCACATTTTCACATCACAAAAACCAGGTTCTTTCCCCTTCTCTTCCATCATGCTCAGGAAGCCTGCTCATATTTAGCATGAATACGATCGCGGAATGCCGCAGGTATATTTGTACTGTGGGGCCGAAACGTGTTGCGCCATGTGGTGCGTATATTGGGCGACGGAGTAAACGGAGGTTATTGAGATCATCTTTACAAGACAAGAAACGCGGACGGGGATACTTGTTATTGGAGTAGTACGCTAACTGCTATTCAGCAAGGAAAGCTCACGGGGAATGTTCTTTATGATGAATGCTTTCCTACGTCTTAGTGCTTCTTACTTGTGAAATGAATAAATCCCTTTAGGAACATGAATTCCGGAAATTTATCTCCTTCGATGGAACAGCTCACTGAGCCTTTCCAATGCATCATCGGAATCCGGATTCTCCTGGCCCACTCTGCGTAACGAAATAAGCGGTATGAATCTGTGGTGCTACGCTGTCTTCTCGCAAATTTCCAGCTTCCTTTTTCTTACTGCGTGCGAAAAGACGCTTTCGAGACCGCCACAGCGATTTACGCTCGTCTTGAAGAATACTTTCTTGGCTTCTTGTCACCGATCTGAAAGATGTCCGCTATCGAGAGTTATCCTGCACTCATCGGGCACATCTTCATGGTTCCGTGCAAACGATTACCTGTGTACCTAAATTCCGTTCAATCAAAGATCATGATCGGACTGGATTTAACCGTGAGGATTTACAGTCCTGGGGATCGACCCCACGCAGGGCGATAGCGCGCTGTTCAATATACGACTCGCTCCGCTTGACAATTGAATGAATCCTTGCGTCATTCTACAGTATATTATTCCACTCGCTGCTATCCTGCCTCCTTTTGTCGGTTAAAGTTTGATTTACCATTGTTCTTCTGATTTATTTTTCTCAAGAATGAATTGCCGCTGTAAATGCCTTGGCTCCTTTCTGTGGCCTACCGGAAGCTCGTTCCTTGCAACTACTTTTTTGTTGCGAATGAGGTGAGGTCATATTCTATATGGACCCTCATTGCTTGTCTTTCTGACGACATATTCTGTCATTGATCAGAGCCACTTATGTTTTCTGTAGACGTTTCACTGCCCCCGGGCGTTTATAAAAGGGGCCTTTTTTGTGCTGAGAGAGCAAGCAGGTTACTGCATTCGCATAGTCCTTAAAGAGTCCCCTTCGACCTTAGTCTACGCCAAATCCAACACAACAATATGCTGTTCACTCGCACTATCCCTTTCTTTGCCATGTCCCTGACGTTCGGATCGTTGGCGCTCGCTGGACCAGCGGCTGCCAGAACTGAGCTGACCAAGCGAGACAATGCGGATATAGAACAGGTCTTCACTACTCTCAAAACTTCGACAGACTCCATTCTTCCTCAGATCCGTAAGTCTACTGCGCAACTCTTTTTCCGCTCTCCTTATCAAATGTGCTGTCGTATATCCTTCCGTAGAGAGTGCTGCGGCAAGCGGAAACGCCACGGACGACAATGTTACCCCGTTCATCAATCAGTTGGTTTCAGCCCTGAACAGTGCTTCAAGCTCTCTTTCTGGCCTCTCCAGCTCTTCACGAACGCTGAACAAGAGGCAGAGCGACAGTGATATTGCTACGCTTGTTGCTGGCATCATCGAAGTAAGTTCTTGTTGTCCACATCGCATTAACACGTATTAATGTTACGTGCAATTAGGACATCAGTGGTGCCCTGGAAGACTTGGTCGGTGACGCCACAAGCATTCCTGATCTTGGAGTACTCTTTTCTGGGATCGACGCAGCGTTAGCTGAGGTTCTCACTGGTCTCGAAATTCTCCTTTCCGGAGTCCTTCAACTTGTCGCTGACTTGTCAGTACTCCCTTTTTTCTTTCTTTTTTTAATAAATAGCATTCTAATGATCACTGTTCACCTAGGCTCACGGACGTTGCAGGCCTACTCAACCAGCTCGCTTTTGGCTTGACGCTCGGCGCTCTTGGATTGTAACTGCGTTATATGTTGCAGAACGGACCGAGAAATTGTCCAAGATTGAATGGCTTTGATTATTTCTGATTTTGACTCCTTTCTGACGATGTGTTCCTCCGGACCTTGATTTTGACTTGCCAGTACGCCTGCTTCGAGGACGCTTATGTGTACAAGCTTTGCCGTAACAAATGTAGTCGTGAAAAAAGACAGTCAGCTGTTTGTAACCTGTTTTCGATTATGAATCCGTCCTTTAGTCCGTTACATGAAGGTGGGTATCCTTGAGATGTATCTATTGCTCGTCGATAGGCTGAGGTACAAACGACTGATCACTAAAGAATCCCCTTTTATTTGATACTGGAAAGACGACGAAACACTTCAGAGATTTCTTTCTTAGAATACAAATCGTTTCCAAGCCTTATTGATATTATCGAATTTGCTCGTCGCGTGAACTGCCGAATTCTGATTCAGTCTTTTCTTTCCCCTACGACTGGCTCGGACGACTTCGCAGCTTACAGCCTTAAAGGCCAACATTCTCGGCTGATAAACGGAATGAAGCCATGGCAAATCATCAAACATCGTATGGGTTACCGAGATCGGTGATTTCTAGGTCCACCAACAACAAACTTGATAAGGGCCAAATCCAGCTTTCCTTCTTCGCGAAGGAAGGGGAGACAAAACGGTCGTTTTCTCAATATTAATGTGCGGTAGTACCGAAAGTTACTTACTAGGAAATCTCCTCCTGATCCTACAATACTGTACACCACTGAGCCAGTAAAATGAATATTGCAAAAATTGACAGACCTTTTTTTTGCTTCGCCGTGAAACTGTGTCTCCTGCTTCCTGCTTCTAGCTGACAGTCAGCGAATAAGTCTAGAAACACTCGTTAATATCCTTGCTTCGTTCTGGATCTACTTCTTCACTTGTTTCTCAGACTCTGGGTTGCCGTGTGCTATTTTCCGGCGAATCTCACCGGAGTCTGCTCTTCGCGCTTGCATATTTTTATTCATCTGACGACATATACACATCTACTCTGTGTCCATGCCGAGGGCGTCTGGTCTTCTCAAACGTATAAACAGAAGCAGTTCTTGACGAGTGAAAGGAGATCATCCCGGTGCTGAGTCTATCCTTCGTCTATTGTATTTCTCCTTTCCTGACATGCTGTTCACTCGTTTCATTTAGTATCTTGCCGTACTACCTTTGGCTTTGGGTGGTTTAGCGCCATCGATTCCAGCATCCTCAGAAATGCAAGTTGCAAAGCGGAACACATCGGCAGTGATGGAGGTGCTCACAACCCTATAGGCATCAACAGATTCTATTCTTCCACAAATCCGTAAGTTGTACTCCTAAGCTCTAAATTAGTTTTCCGTATTCCTGGTATGTGTACAGAGGATGCAGCCTGTCATCAACGATCTGTTTGCTGCCATACAGGCCACAAATGATTCTCTCTCAGCTCTGCTTCTCGGCTCATCCGGACCGCAGAAACTTCAAAGTAGCAGTGATATTGAGAGCGTACTCGCCGATATCATTACTGTACGACTCATTTATTACGTTATCTCACATTTGATTGCATTAGTACATCGCGAGCACTATAAGTATGTTGCAAGGCAGCACAGTGCGGACTGGTAGCGACCTGCAAATGGATACGATCCTCGATACACTTGATTCTCTGCTCTCGACGGTCCTTGATGTGGTTGAATCATCGTCGCTAATCTGTTGGTTTCTCATCATCTCTCTGAATATGTTCATCGATCTGACAGAGGTGCCAGTCTTGTAGATGTGGCAGCCTTGCTAGCAGCAGTTGCGCTTACTCTCATACTTGGGTTGACTGGCCTTGACTGAATAGCATTTGAGCGTATGCACCGCGTAAGACCAATATACTAACATCTGGCCTCGCATTAATACACGGGACACATTTTAAATATAGATCCTGTGAGTAAATAACTGGTGAGGTCTGGTGAGGTCTGGCAACGCCCTAAAGCAACAAAATTCTCACCATATCCAAATTTCCAGAGTGTCGGACTGCGCACCAGGCAGATGAGAAAACACATGCTGAAGACCAAATAGCTGTACCAAGATAATCTAGAAATGTTTCAAGGCTTGTCGCTTGCAGGTAGTATTGATTATACCTTCTCGACAATATTATTCCTCTTTTATTCTCTCCTTTATTCCAATCCCAAAGAGGAAAGCAAGGCGCATGGAAGCTCCTGCGTAGACGAAGCCGATGCTTCCCCAGAGCATTGTATTCCACTCCCATGCCTTCCAGTATGCATCGAGGCCAAGTGGGGCCATCGTTGCTAGGTGCCCAAAGTCCGCGACCAGAAGGCAGAATAAGAGCCGACGCCAGGTGCGAATTGAATCCGTTGACGATAGAACGAGGTGCTCGTTCAGGGCGAAAAGTAGATATAAGTTCGAGAGCTGGTAGAGGGCCATCCTAACTTGTGATGAAGATGCCTCTGCAGCCGGAGTGTTGGATGATATGGAAGTTAACGTGAGAAGCGAGAGGTATTTCGCTGGGCGAGCGGCGTACATTGCTCCAAGCAGAGCCGAGATAGGCTCAATGTACAGGAAGAAGAGTCGGTATGGAAGGAATGGTATGATATTATCCCTTTCCATGGCGTTTCTGCGAAGCTTAGTTTGATCGCTCTCGGAGGAAACTATAAGACTTGCGAGTCGGATCTCGTTCTTGTCCAAAGGAACTTGCAGCTAGTTAGCAAACGTAAAAAGGAGTATGTCTGAGCGACACCAACGGTCAAGGAAGCAAGGTACAGTATGTCCGAGTCCAGTCCGTCGCGGTTTGGATGGAGGTCTGAGAAAATTCTAATTCCGTTTTGGTACTGCGCTTACTAATCAAGTTTTGTCAGTGATTACGATACAGCACTATTACAAACGTGTCAAGTTACAGGATTTGACTTGTAAGCGTGGGACTTGCTGCGGTTTCGACTTCTTTATCCCGTGGTTGGTTGGCCTTGCTTACCAGTTCTTACCATGGTTCTTTCATCTCTGCATCAAGCTCTTGCCAGGGTACGCGACTTCAGACTTCAGAGAAATTTGTCAGCTTTCTTTCTTTGACCGTGGGAAACGACCGGACTGCGATGCGATGCCATGGTTCCGAACTGGTAAATTACTCAAACTTCAGAGAAACTGGGTACTCAGACGTTCTTCAATTTTAGCTGGCATTGCGAGAATATGAGTCGAGTAATTCAAGCTTGACCAGTCACTTCTTGTTTGTACGTCCCAAATGGGTTTCTTTAATCAATTGCTAAAGCTTGGCTTCTTTCACCCGAGAGCATAACACATTCCGATCAAATTGTTATTATGATCATTTGCTTGAACTCGGCTGTATCACATGCCCTACTCATCAATGTAATACATGCCGCGATGTCTTTTGGTCAACGGTCCAGAAAGTCCGACCGGTTGAGACGTGGCCAATATAAGTGCCTGCTTAATCTGTGTTCGGCGGTCGTCTTCCCCTCTCGTTGCGAACGCTAATCTATGGGTTCATTGATCATGGAGAAGAATGGAGCAGACGCGTCCGATCCCCAGAAACACGACCGCGACTCACATCGTACACGGGATACAACTGGTTTCGCTCACAACTTTCAGCAGGACCATGGCACTCAGATCGACCAGCACGAACAGGGACAGGACAATGGAGATGACAGGACAATAGTTTCGTTAGCTGAAGCTCTTGATGGCGACAACTTCAATCTTGAACAGTTCTTGAAAGATGTCGTCCGATTGTGATTTTCTTTCTTTATCGTCTCAGAGGTAGATTTCCGACATCTTTTCTGTTACAGAGGCAGAAAGAACAACATAACGCAACGGGACCTCGGCGTGGTCTTCCAAGATCTTCGGGTGCAAGGTCTTGCTGCTGCTGCGAAATATCAGTCTACCGTTGGCTCGACGTTGAATCCGCTTTCGCTTGTTGAGAAAATTCGTGAACTAAGGCATCCACCTATTCGTGATATTCTTACCGGTTTCGAAGGGGTCGTTAATCCAGGCGAAATGCTTCGTATGTACCCTCCGCCATTGTATAGGGTCACATAGACTGACACATACAGTGGTCCTTGGTCGTCCTGGTGCCGGATGTACCACATTCCTCAAGACGCTTTCCAACCAGCACGAAGAATTTCATAGTGTCACTGGACTCCTTCGGTTCTCAACTTTCACGCCGAAAGAGATCAGCAAGCATTTCCGAGGAGATGTCATATTTGTACCGGAGGATGATGTTCACTTCCCAACCCTCACAGTGGAGCAGACGTTGAATTTTGCTGCGCGTACACACATGCCTAGCAAGAAGGCTCGTCTTGAAGGATTTTCGCGTTTGCATTATACTGAGGTGGTCGTGAACGCTCTGACGACGATTTTTGGTTTGAAGCACACAATGAAGACGAAGGTGGGAAATGCAATGGTTAGGGGTATCAGTGGTGGAGAGCGTAAACGCGTCTCGCTCTCGGAAGCGCTCGCCGTGCGCGCTCGGCTTGGAGCTTGGGACAACGCGACACGGGGGTTAGATTCCTCTACTGCCCTCGAATTTGTGAACAGCTTGCGTATTGCAACGGGCATTCTTGGCTTCACGTCCATCATGTCCGCCTATCAGGCATCGGAGCTGTTGTACGAGTTGTTCGACAAGGTCTGCGTCATCTACGAGGGCCGTATGGTTTATTACGGACCTGCGAATATCGCGCGACAGTATTTCATTGATCAAGGCTGGCAACCCGCCAATAGGCAGACTACACCAGACTTTCTTACTTCCATCACTGACCCTAATGCACGCATGGTATGCGAAGGTTTCGAGAATCGTGTGCCGCGCACAGCTGATGAGATGGCTTTGGCATTTCAACGGCACCCACTTGCGGAGGAGAACAGACGCCAAATTGCTTTTTTCCTTGCCGCAAACGTCATCATGGACTTTGGGTCGGTTCAGATTACAGGCAAGCTTCCGAACGTTCCAGCAATTTCTAGGGAAGAGAAAGAGCTGAAGCGCAGGTCATATATCGAATCTGCGCAGGCGGAGCGCTCGAAGCATATGCGCCCGGAGAGTCCGTATACGATTAGCCTTTACGACCAGATATGGGAAGTGATGATAAGACGCGCACATATCGTTCGAGGCGACTGGCAAGCGCAAGTGATTACCATGATAGCTTACGCTGTTCAAGCGATCATTATGGGCACAATGTTCTTTGATGTTGCGGAAGCCACCAATGCCTATTTCTCACGCGGCGGGGTTCTCTTCTTGTATGTTTTCTTCGAGAATACGGTGAGATTAAGCTCTACTAATGCTCATTCACTCATTGTCAGTTCCATTGTGTTCGATGCGCTGTCAAGTATGGGCGAAATTGCTTCGTTATACGCGCAGAGGCCAATTGTTCATCGGCAAGCGAAAGCCGCGATGTACCATCCGTTCACGGAAGCTGTTGCGCTCACCATAGTGGATATACCAACTACTGTCATCAGACTCGTCGTGTTTGTAGTTATCATATATTTTCTCGTGGGGCTTCAACAGACCGCGGGGCAGTTTTTGTGCGCCTCCGTCTACTTCGTCGTCTCTTCCTGAACTCATATCTCCCTTTTTCTAGCATTTGTTATCTATTCATTCTCTTAGTGTCGCTAACGATGAGGGCGTTCTATCGAGGGATTGCTGCCTCCACGAAGCAGGAGTCTGTAGCTCAATCTATAGGTGGTGTAGCAACTTTAGGATTGGCTCTCTACACAGGTTATGCAATCCCGAAGCTAGCAATGATTGGCGCATTGGAATGGATAGCATACATTAACGTTCGTCGCTGCACTCATCTTAATATGGAGGTACTGATATGCAAATGAACTGTCCCTTCCGCCCTCCTTTATGCAGCCGCTCAGTTATGGCTTCGAAGCGGTCATGGCGAATGAATTCCATACTCTGAACGGGACGTGTTCGCAGATCGTACCCATCGGACCAGGATACGAGAACGTCTCGCTGGCAAATCAGGTCTGTACGACTGTCGGGTCTGTGACTGGACAGGCAACTGTCGACGGAAATCGCTTCTTGGAATTGTCATACGGCTATTCGTACTCCAATCTCTGGAGAAATTTTGGCATCAATATAGCGTTCTTCGTGGGTTTCCTGGCCTGTCTATTGGTGTTCACGGAATATAATACTGCGAGCAAGATGGAGACAGCGACAACAATGTACAAGCGCAACGCTCGAAGAGCGTATGTCAGCGGATCTAGGGGAACAGATGAGGAGAAAGGCCACGCTGATGATAACCAGGAAGAGATAAGGCGACCGAGGCAATCGACCGGGCCGACGGAGAAGGCGATGGCAGCGACACAGCACACGTCTGATATCTTCTCATGGCAGAACTTGCGATACACTGTGCCTATTGGCAAGGGCGAAACTCGTCTTCTTCTCGACGATGTCTCTGGATATGTCGTCCCAGGCAAATTAACGGCGCTTATGTAAGGATAGATTTCGCGTCTCCGATCTGTTTCCCTACTAATTAGTTGCTTCTGGTCCTGTATTCGACAGGGGTGAATCCGGGGCCGGAAAGGTACTTACGCGAATAATTAAGTCTACACGCAGCAGAATGCTGATATCCTCGTTCATAGACGACTCTGCTCAACGTCCTTGCTGGTCGCACAGATATTGGTGTTGTCACAGGCGATCGCTTCGTAAACGGGCAAGCGTTGCCTCACGACTTCGAGGCTCAAACGTGTGTTTTTGTTTTTATAGGATTGATTGTCTGTCCTGATGAACGATCTAGTGGCTATTGTCAGCAATTGGATACGCATTTGCCTGAGACGACTGTTCGCGAGGCTCTTCTGTTCTCCGCCAAACTTCGTCAGCCAGCTCGTGTCCCTCTTGCTGAGAAAGAAGCATAGTTCGTTGTGCGCTTATCGTTTGTCATGTGTCACTGACTGATATGCTATTTAGTGTCGAGACTTGCCTGAGGATGTGCGGGATGGAGGAATACGCCGATGCCATTGTAGGTACTCTTGACGTCGAGCACAGGAAGCGGACAACCATTGGCGTGGAGTTGGCTGCAAAGCCCAGGCTGCTTCTGTTTTTAGATGAGCCGACGACCGGCCTAGATGGTCAGTCTGCTTGGGCGGTTATGTCCTTCCTGCGTGACTTAGCGGAAAATGGGCAGGCAATTCTCTGCACGTGAGCGCCTTTCTGTTTCAGCTAATCGAGAAGAGCTGCTGATAAATTCCGGTCTGGTGAATAGGATTCATCAGCCTTCTGGTGAACTGTTCCAAAAATTTGACCGTCTGTTGCTACTCCAAATGGGTGGACAAATGGTCTACTTCGGAGACCTGGGACCAAACTGCTCGACGATGATCAATTACTTCGAGAGGAACGGTGCAAGAAAATGCGAAGAAAAGGATAATCCGTGAGCCTCATCGACCAAGTTCACAATGTTAAATCTCATTAACTCATGATCCAGTGCCGAGTGGATGCTCGATGTCATTGGTGCAGGTGCGACAGCGACATCGACTATTGATTGGCATGACGTTTGGGAGAAGTCCGACGAGGCCGCCAAGTTCAAGATCCACCTCCGTGAGATTCATGAAGAAGGACACAAAAAGCCTCCGGTTCATGCGACACATCAATCCGAGTTCGCTACGCCCTGGATAGTCCAGCTGTATGAATTGACGAAGAGGGCAAACCTATCCTACTGGCGAAACCCGACGTATGTAATGTCTAAGCAATTCTTGAACATCGCAGCTGGGCTTTTCATCGGGTTTACGTTCTTCCAAGCAAATAACACGGTCCAGGGCACACAGGACAAGATTTTCGTATGTGATATTACGCTTTTGACACACGTGCGGTTCTGATCAACCGAGTGAAATATTAGGGAATCTTCATTCTAACAATGATCTCAGCAGCGCATGCATTTCAACTCCAAGTGCCATTCCTGAACTTCATCAGCATCTACCAAGTTCGCGAACGCCCGAGTCGTACGTACAGCTGGACATCGTTAGTGGCGTCAGCCCTACTTGTTGAGATTCCATGGAATGTTCTTGGCTCCACTTTGCTCTTTTTATGCTGGTACTGGACTGTTGGATTTGATTCCGACCGAGGTGGATATACGTACCTCGTGATTTCGATCTGGTTTCCCCTCTTCTATACAACGATGTCACACGCCGTTGCCTCAATGTCGCCGAACGCTGTCATCGACTCCGTACTCTTCAGCGTGTTATTCTCTTTCATCATCGTATTGTGAGTCGTACATGACCCCATTGGACGAATGCTGATTTTTGGAGTAAATCAGCTCTGGAGTCTTGCAGCCTTATTCTCAACTCGGTTGGTGGAAGTGGATGTACCGGGTTGCTCCATTCACATACTTTATTGAGGGTGTTCTGGGACAAAGTGCGTTCCATTACCATACGCCCCAGCCTACTGTTAAATATTTCGGTCAATTCTAGCTCTTGGAGGATCTGAAGTACGCTGCTCTCCCTCCGAACTAGCGATCATCGATCCACCAAATAGTCAGACGTGCGGACAATATTTGAACAATTACATTGCCTTCGCAGGAGGTTATCTGCAGAACCCAGATGCAATATCGAATTGCGAATTCTGCTCTTATCGTTTCGCAAACCAATTCCTGGAGCTGTCGTTCAATATTTTCTACAAGGATCACTGGCGTGACTTTGGATTACTCATGGTTTATGTTGCCTTCAATGTGAGCAAATCAGTCTAGTACAAACAAACTTTGGATGAAGGTCATTGATGGAAATGTCACGTCTAGATCGCTGCCACATATGCGTTAACGTACATTTTCCGTATCCGATTACGACACTAGAATCATTGAATCACATTTCTTGTAATTAACCCGGAGATATCTTCTTCACCCACCCAGCTGTTCATAAGTGTACTGTATAATTACGCACGAATAGAATGATAATGTTGAGTTGAGATCCCAAGCTCGTTACTTGAATGATATTGAATAACAGAGTATTGTATTACTAGTAAGTACAGGAGGATAGGTATCAAAAGCTAGAGTAGTATTTCAAGAGAACTGAACTAGATTGGAGTATCATCATTCATTTTGCTTTTCGTGCCTTTTCCGCAACACTTGTCAGTAATCGGAGGCTTTTCCGTAGGTCTTACATGGATGATGTTGATGCATTCGCATTCACGTGTTGACCTCGAGGTACATTTCGTTGACTTTCACACATCGTCGGCATATCGTCTGGTCCGTTCGCCTCACTTGTTCCAAGAGGAGAAACAGGCGAAACAGCCGTCGACCCGCTAAACATGCTTCCCGTCATCGTTTCCATTCGTCCTTCCCGATATCCGTGCTCGATCTTTGATGTACGTCGTGCCTCAGGTTCCGAGTCGGAAATTATGCACAGTCCATCAAACGCCATCGTGCTGAGTGCGAACGTGTCTGATGCGGCAGCAGTAGATGCATTTGCATCGACCCCTGCTCGCCGTTTCTCGAAGTTCTCGCGGATGTTGAGGAGAAGTCGCTGAGCCATGACAGTCGAGAGTGCTACTGCGAGTCCAACCGGAATTTCACCAATACGGCCCTAATGGAAAATTAAAAAGTCAAAAAAATATTGTGGGAAAGACAAAGCTGCGGAACTACGTACATTATCAATCATCCAAGCTAGAGCATTCGCCAAATATATCGCAAAGATACTATAAGCGGAAAACGTTGATGAATTAGGGACACCGTCATAAGACCTGACAGTTGCAAGGGCACGTACACGACAAAGTATAAAATCGAGTCCCTGATGAGTACCTCGAGGGCTTTCGCCGCACGTCCAGCTCCGATCCCGCGTGCCTTACGGCAGAAGCCGAGCCCAAAGCCAGCGGCGTTTAGTTCGAGCTCGTGATCCCGCACGGATTGGAAGCCCTTGAAGAGTGCCAGTGCGAAGAGGAGGGATTCAAACGCGAGGAATGGAATCCAATATAGGTATGAAAGCGGCCAGGTATCGGTCAGGATGCATGTGGCCATATCGAGCTGGCGAGACGGGTCGGCGTTGACTGGACCTACATGAAGTGAAGGTGCTTTGGATATCGTCTTAGGGATGGGGTGAGGGGAAAGACGTACCGATCTGAGCTTTTGTGGAGAGAACAAGGATGATCGTTTCCGCGATGAGGACAGACGAGAAGCCTACAACGAGCACCAGAAAAATCCGTTTGCTGGAGCTGTACATCGCATACAATCGCAGCATTAAGATAACTAAAATATCGTTCGTCGAAGACAATGTTTAGTTGGCGCAGCGGAACATATGAAGAGTTTCCCACTCGCTTTCGGTCAGACCATATACAAAAATTCCGGATACCGCCTGCCAACGGAGCCAGATAAAGCCTGAAAGGAAAGGAATCATTCCATCGATTCTTCCCGTAGAGACCATGGTATCTCTTACATCTGCAAGATAAATCAATTAATTCTAAGTAGTTCCGATATCAAACAACCACTCACAGTCGTGAACTAATAGTTGAAGAGTATAGAACTGAAGAGAGTAGGTTAGCACTAACTGCCTGAAGTGCCCGAAGCATCTTCACGTACTGTTTGAGTTAAATCTGCAGGACGCGGGTAAGAGAAGTCTTGTAGCCTTAAGAGCAGTACTCACAAAACAGTGAACACATTATAGTATCGGCTCTATGGATCTGAGTTGAGCAAGCATGACCAAAAGAAAACTCTATGATATCGACGGACGATTAGAAACAAGGCTTTTCCAGCGGACCATCTTGATTTCTGATTTGACAGAAGGTCAGGACTGATCTGCATATACAAACAAGCCCAGCGCTCACCCAGATTAAGTGAACTTCGTCGCTAAACGTTATCACTATTAATTGAAGTCGCATCGTCATTAAGACTCGCTGAGCAGGTGATAAGCAAGAAATAGCACGACGAAGTACGCACGGTGATCATAAAGGATAATGACTGAGGACGAGGCTAAGAAGCAGTATAAGCAATCATCAAAGTGACAAACATCTGGATAGTGCATGGCAAATCAAAGAGCACGTACTAGTGCAAAGCCTTCCGTACCACAAACCCCTCTCTGCAACTACATCAGACACAGCTGCACCAAAGTTCGATGCCATCAATGTTACACGTTCTTCAGTCGCACAGCAAGTTATTTATATAGTATTCCGGGCCGCCCAAGAAGACAAGACGTCGACGCTTGCGCCGCGCCAGTTTTTCTTTCTCCTGTATTCGAGAAAGCGGCACCGATAATGGCGATGGTCGTGGTTAAAGAGCAAGATGCAGAAGAGGAGACAAGAGCCGATGCCGTCGTCGCATAATAGCAACAGATACAGTAATTTAGCGATGCCATCAAGATTCCTTTCTCTTCGCGATAACCTAGTCCATGGCCTGGAGTCATGGATTATTTTTAATACTGCCCGATCTTCGGAAGCCAGGGCTGGAAGTACTTTGTTCCTTAATTTATTCGTTTACTTGCGGGAGCTAGAATATAGTGCTCATACATTGCAAGGGTCGTCGACGGAGGCAGAGTTGCACCGACACTCTAGGTGATAAGCAGGGAGAAATTTGCTTAGGTAACTCAGCGGATATCATCCAAGAACTCGCACGTCCGAGTGAAATTTCTCGACATTGCAACAGATCAGTTTGATACATTGCTACAATGCTATAGTTTTGCCGAGAACATGTGATGCTACATGATACACCGTCTAGAGTAGGACATGAGGTCAGCTAAAAGAACAAACTCGATGGTGGTCAAGGGACAAAGTGAAATTATCAGATAGCTTATAATGATTCCGGATAGACTGGTATCTTCAAAGAGAAAGTAACTTTCTCTCCGTTGAGGGAGTCTGTTTGTCATCTCGCAAGACAAACAAGGTAACGAATAGGAAACATGAATGGAAAGATCAAAATGCTCACCTAGCGGTTCTTGAAGTAATCGAGCAGGACATTCAGGCCCTCACTCTCGACACCATAATCCTTAACAACAACACACGAACATCCAACAACTTTGCGCGGGTTGCCCTCACGGTCGATCTTGCACAAACCAGCCCATGTGCCGAGAACTTTCGCGTCTCCGACCTTGATAAGGTTAATCTTGTGTTCCGCGCAGAGCGCCTCGATGAGTTTGAGGTACTCTGCCTCCGTGCAGGTTTCGACGAGCACGCAAAGATGCGCCTGGCGTTTGTCGAGCGCTTTAGCGCATTCACGTAGACCACGTGCAAGACCGTCGTGTACGAGTGCGTTTTTCAAGACTTGCTATAGATCACAACACTTTTAAGACTCTCTTCAAAACCATGGAGCTCGTGATATAGCTACCTTAAGCGCATCCTCAACAGACATTTTACCCTTGGGCGCCTCGCTGACCTCGACCTCAGCCGGGGCATCGACTTGAACTTCATCTCCAGCGTCAGACATCCTACCACATCATCAGAACCTGTATTCATCATCATCCCAGTATACTAACCTTTTCGTTAAACGAGAAAGAGAGAAAGAAAGGGATGTCTTCTTCCGCTATCGTTGATGTAAAGAAACTGCGCACTTGATGGACACACACACATGAAATGTTTGTTGCTGGTCCGTGCGTCGTCAACTCTCTCGCGACCACGTGCAGCGTGTGACTCAACCGGTGATCGACACTACCCTTTTTAGCGCGTCTTCGCGTCACTCTTGCTGCTTCCACGACACCATTACCGCGGCCATGGCGAAATCACCAGAGAGCTTCATGTTTACAGTCGGAAAATTGGGTAATTTATTCCCTTTGTCCCGAGAATGAGTATTGATTTCTATGCTTAGACGCCGGTATGGCGGTAAGGATGAAACAACAGTCAGATATGCTGGAATCTAACAAATGGTAGATCCTGCTCGGCGAACGCGCGCATCTTATTGAGTTCCCTTCAATTCTGTTACCGCCTGGTGCGACAGCGGGCTCAATAGTAAACATTGCCGTGCATCGCAATCTTGCGGAGGAAAAGAAGAGAGATCAAGAGTTCTGGGATTTGCAAAAAGACATTTACGAGACGTTTGGTGTCGATACGCCCCAACCTCCCAAACTCGAAGTGCGTTGACTTGATGATCAATTGTTAACTCTCTAAACGAGTGTTCCGCTTACCTTCTGTGCACCGGTAGGTGCGTAACATCACACAAACGTCGGTGACCCTCGAATGGCCAGAATTACACTTGGCAACTGCAACACTGCGTTCGTTAGATATCTACCGTAACGGCGTTCGCCTGGCTGCTATCCCTCAGCCGCGCCATAACACTTCGACAAAGCTCACAGGATTGGAACTAAACACAGATTATACCTTCCAGCTCGTCCTACGCACCTCCGCCGGAACATACCCCAGTAACATGGTGCGCGTACGAACACATACGATGCAGGACACTTCGGGCATCAGCGTGTGCTTCGGGACGGTACAAGATAACTTGTTACTGGAAAATGCAAAACAGGCCTTGCGCGAAATGCGTGCGAGGTGGAGCGATAAGATTCAGATTGACACGACGCATTTTGTGTGCACTACCCCTGCCGGTGAGGGCTCAGGAGCGAACGCTGGTCCGAGCGTCGAGTATCAGCGAGCACTGCAGGTTAGCATACCAGTCGTACAGCCTCAATGGATCCTTGCTTGCCATTCAGAACGAAAGTCAGTTCTCTCCATTTCAAATTCTTACGATGAACTTGGCTAATCTCATGTTCTCTTGTAGGATGGTCCCGATCTCGCAGTTTTACTTGGGAACGACGCCCAGCTCGCCCTTATCATCTGCACCGTTCACGAGACCTCAATCGATGTCTCAGGTATCGCTGCAGCGCTCAAATCGGGATGCAGCGACGAGTCCAACATCGGGTGCAGGGAAGCGCGCGTCGATGCCACCTCCACGACGTTCATCCACGCAACAATCTGAACACTCAGCTTCTTCCTTCGTGAACCAAGGTCCGCCTACGAAGTCCAGGCCAAACGGCGTTACACCCGTTGCAGAAGCAGATGAGAATGAGGCAGAAGAAGAGCATGTACGAGAGAGCGTCGACTCGCCTTCGGGTCGGAGAAGTATACGTTCGCCGATCTCTGCTGCGGAACGACACGCCAGAAGCGGGACGATGGACCGGAACTTCAAGTTCCCACCTTCTTCGCCAACAAAGGAAACGGCGCCTCCTGTCCCTCCCTTGCCAAATTCAGCGTCGCAGTCGCAGTCTAGGGCCGAGTCTAAAGTCACCGTGTCACCAAGTGATAATGATAGTGGCTATGCGGAGGGTGAGGAAGAAGGAAAGAGTGTTGAAGAGAATGCATCGGAGGAGCATGTGAAGGCTAAAGGGAAAGGGAAAGGAAGAGAAGAAACACCATCATCCCCTCCACCTTCAGCTGTGCCTATGGAGGTCCCTCCTCCCGACCCGATTGAGAAGGAGAAGGATCGCGTTGTCCATGCCGACGAGGCCGACGATGATATCGGTGCGACTGTGGAAGTTCCACTCTAAGCTGGCTTTGTAGAGTCTCCCTCCAAAAAATCCATTTCCTCGCGGTGTTAATCACTTTATAGCGCGTTTCTTGATACCCTTCGCCCTTCCGGTACCGCCTCCACTTCGCGACACCCTCGTATCTCATCTTATGTTATTTGTGTTTGAGCTTTTTTGGTATCGTAATTCAGGTTTTCTCGATTGAACCTGGCATCTTTCAATGGTCTGGGAGACTCTTTGGTCGGTGAAGGATCGATACTCGCGACTTTGAATTCCACCATTCTTTCAGTTCTGCAGAAAGCCTTCCATTACATAGCTACTTGATGACTACTAATTCCCATGCGAAATCCATAATACTAGAGCACAACGAGACAACAAATACAGGGAAAGAGAGATTCGTGCTGCACAGATCTTTTACTACGGATGCCATTATAGTCTCGACAGGAGTAGGCACGACAAAGATTCCATGCCCTTCTTCGTGTTCTCGCATCTCAAGAGAATCGCAGTACTTCTCCACTGGCTCGTCCAAAATGACACCGCTGTCCTTGTCGCAAGTATCTCCTACCTTCAGTCTATACCCGGTCGGAGTGGAATATTTGTTATTAGGTTGACAAGTATCTTCGCGGATAGCATCCGGGATCATCGATACACAGACATCATCCTGCCTGATGAAATTGGCATCACTAGGACGTTTCAGAGTCAATCCGTATTTGATGAAAATCTACCGGAGTGGTTCGTACCATTCGTAATCGTTCCGTTCGCAAGAGTAGTTCTCTTCAATTCCCTTGATTGAATTTAGGTGGAAATCCTCGCTGATGCGACAGTCCCGTTGCATTCTTCTGCGCAAATACCATTCCTTTGTCACAGTTATGATAACTTCAATTAAGAGCGTAACTGAGTGGGTTGGCGAATTCACATTATGTCCCAAGATGCATCCGTTCGGTTCGCCGTCTTGAAGATACCATTTCTCGTGTCCATTTTCCTCAGTACGTTCTTGTCGATCCAACGAAGAGAAATCAAGAGACATAACGAGGACTTCTAGGGATGAAATTTCGAGGTTTCTGCTCTTGTGCAAGTTGTTTTGGGGTGGAATCAGGCCAATGAGGAGGAACTTCTCGGACGTCAAGATCGAGGAAGGGGAGAGCTGGAACGGAATGATTCTGTGTCCCAAATGAACGACGCTCCTGTGTCAAACTTTAGACGAGAGTTATAATCAAATGTATGGTAAGGTACCATGATTGTCCAGAATCTATCGAGTAAAGCACCTCGTCCGTATCGTCGACGTCCTTGACGAACGCGACGACACTCCCGTGATTGGTATATGCAAATCGATAGGGACCGCTTACGATTCGCCTCCAAGTAAATCCGGAATCAGTGCTGATGAACGTGTCGCAGTCTTCATAAGGCGCTGAATGGGACCCTATAGAACCAACTCTGATGGTAACCCATGGCGCTGGGGAACTGATTCCCGTCCCTTCAGCCTCTTTGAGATTGAACACGAATCTTGTTAACGTGGGTCGATGGAAATGCAATGAACACGCCTCTTCGTCGTTGGGATTGCAAGCTACTCTTGCATTGGCAGCATCGCCCAAGGAAGGAGTGAGACGTCTCCACGCAAAGCCTGCCAATTTGATCAGGAACATTTGCATTTTCAATAAAAACCGTAGGGCTCACCATCGTCAAAGGAAATCCGACTACGGAGCTCTTTCCTATCAAGCCCGTGTGTCTCGTTGGGATTAGCAGCCACGCTCATCATTACTACATGCTCGACACCCTCGATCCTGTCATATTCGAAGGTGCCGGACCGTCCCGAGTTGATCACGTTTTCGAGGGATTTGACGAAGTTATTTCCTTTAGCATTGCTGATATACAGAGTAAATGCTAGTCTTAAGTAACCCTCGAACGCCTAGTTTGCTCTCCGTGAGAAGAAAGGTAGAGACCGGATAGTAATGGACCCTTGGTGAAGGCAAGAGAAGTCGTTCCCAATGCTGCAGGTCGGGCTTATGACTTTCAGGAGGTTGTGATCTTGAGGAATGCAATTGCGAATTTGCCTCCGGAGGTTGTGTCAGTAGTTTGATATGGGGTGCCGTCTAACGTAATGTCAATGACTCGTTTGTCATTCTGAAAGAAGTCGGTTGAAGCAAGGAGTCGACTGGATTGTTGTGGACTTTCCGATTCATCGACGACCACGCAGAGAATGAGGTCAGGATGCTCCTTGTCAGCAACGTCTCCGAGGGAACTTGCGAAAAGACACATCTGAGCGTTGCGTAAGAGGAGAGTTGCTTCAGAAGAGAATCCATCCCGAGTAATATAGTAGTCTGTGTAGCAGATTTTTTCCTCAGGCCAGCGTTGTGAAGGTACGCATCGTTTCCCATCGAAGAGTACGACTCCAGGTTCTTTAGAATGGAAAGTGAAGTGGTTCCGGTAAGATGACGGAGGCGCAGGTGGTTCAACGGGCTGCCATGTCATGACCTGATTGGATGTTCGGTAGATGTTGCCATCGAGAGTTGTGAGGAAGGCCTGATTAGGGACTGGTCAGTAATCGTTCCTGTGAATTCACTGGTCTACACACAAAACGGTTGTCATACGGGTGCATGGTGACGTCCCTATGCTCATCAGGAGGCAGATCTGCTTCTTGCCAAGTTCGACCTTCGTCATGAGTAACATATATGGTTCCATCGCTAGCACTTGCTAGCAGAGCAGTCTGTCAACATCAATTAGGATGACAGAAATGTATGATTAGGAAAGAATGATTACCGTCGAATTAGGGAAGAAATGCAATTCAACTTGGGCAGGTGGGAGTTTCGTGTAGGTCGCCACAGGCTCTTGGGCGATAAATTTGGCAATCACAATCGGGCAAAAGCAAAGAACGGACACAGTTAGAAAGAGGCGAGCAATCATGATGGACAGAAAGGCAGAAAGTCGTTAGAGTGCATAGACAAGGTCTGTGATTCCGTCTAATAATCAACATGGTTGAATGGAGTCCTTAGTTTCCCGAGCTTTGATTCCGTCCTGATGCGCCCATCTGGAATTGATTTCGAGTCTACAATTCGGCGTCTTCCGTAGAAATCCGAGTCACTGAACGAGAACAAGTAAACAAGACCAGCCATAACTATACCACAGCGCGAAGTGCGAGAATGAAAGTATAATTGCATGAAGGGATAAAGACAAAGTTTGCTTTGATTCAAGTCCGCAGGAAGATTATTTGCGTTTCCAACTTCACCCCACATTTTCTCCGTCTAAGAGGACTGTCATCACGAAACACAGAAAGTTATCACGTACCGATAGGCAAAAGTGCATTTGAACTGAATTGTTTCCGACTGAGGAAAGAAAGGCGTTTATTTATTATTTGTTTTGTGTTGTTATCGCGTGTTTTTCCCCGTCTTTCCGGCGGCACGTGTTTTCCGCCTGCATTCTGCTTGTCACGCGTCTTTCCACCCTTTCCCAATCCCCAACGCGTTTGCCCTTCATTACATTCTTTCACGATTTTATAAGACAAGACAGCAGGTTTGGCGACGCAGAAATGACCGAGGATCTAGAGGAGGGTAGTTCGCAAGGGCGGCTATCTAGAATGCCGTCGAGGAGCAAGGTCATGACTTCCTTTGAGGTGTGTCTGCCTATCACAGTGTTCTGATTTGTCAAGGAGCTTCACTCATTGGACTTATCATACAGAATCTGGTCGTCCTAGCAAATTACCAGGAAGCGTTGAGAGACGCTCGAAAGATGGTATGGAGGGATAGAGGTGAACCTGCCGTAGAGTTGCATACTTTGATGGACTGCCTTGAGCATGCTGGGCGCGGCGGCATTCGTAAGTTCCTTTTTCATCACTAAGTTTAGTTAGAAGTTGTCGATGCATACTATACTTGCGTTAGGTGCTGGTACACTCGGATTCGCCCTGAGATCCGGGTTTAATATCTTCGTTCTACTATTCCGCATTTCAAGAATGCCTCGGTAGGTCGTCACCGTATCTGTCTCGTAAAACATGAAGTCCTTCTGACAATGTACTGGCTCAGCCATTTCCGATTTTCGCTCATTCGAAGAGCCATCTTTGGCGAGGACTCGCTTAGATTTGCTGCAATGCTCGGTAATTTTAGTCCTCCCATTCTCCATAATTTCTCAATCAGTTTGATTTTAGGAAGCTTTGTTGGAATATACAAGTTCCTTTTGAATGCTCTACCTATCCTCTTCCCTCCAAAGCGCCGTATTCCAACCTCTCCGTCCGACTCCCCATCAACGCCGTTTGATGAGGAACTGCCCGTCACGATGGCTCCAACGCGGTCGGAACGACGGCGTGGACGTTTGTCCATCCGCGCCGAGGCGCACGAAATGTGGATACGAAAGAAGACACGGCGCTGGCATGCAATCGTTGCTGGTGCATTATCTGGCGGTCTTCCACTCCTTTTCGAAAAGAAAGGCAGGCGTGTGACTATTGCTCAACAAATGTTTGTCCGAGGGTTGCAGGGCTCGTATAATGCGTTGAGCACTCGACATAATTTTAAATTTCCTCATGGAGATGTTCTTTTATTTTCGCTCTGTTGCGGACAGATTATGTACGGGTTCTTGCTGAGACCTGATACTATCCCTTCGTCGTACAACTCATGGTAAGCTTATAATTGTTAACAATCCAGTGTATTTTAGGTTCACGAGTTTTCAGGATCCAAAACGCTTCCAAGGTACCTCCCCAAGCTGTCCGATCAAACCGCACTCTTGTTCGAGATGGTGTCTTCGACACAATTGACTTCCTCACCCTCATCGCTGATGAAAATACAACGCCAAACAACCGTGCTCGTGTCGCCGCACGTCTACTGAGTGCAGAAGCATTCGATGAATTCGGTCCGCGCTACGCACCTTGCGAGGTCGTCCATCCTTGGCTGGACTCCTGCATGGTGGTTCCTGTTGACCGCTTCTTTTCCGTTGCAAAATGGATGTTCCCCATTTACGGAGCCCTGCATTTAGTACCAGCCGTCTTATTCAAATGGAGACGCTTTCTAGACGACCCATCGCGCGTACTGATCCGTGCTGGGCTCGGAACTGCCCGAAGTTCCGCATTCCTGGGCGTATTCGTCGCTATCTACCAGTGTCAGTCATAACTTTTTAACCTTCCTATTTTCAATCGGATACTAATCACCATTTACAGCGTTCTTCTGTCTGAAGCACAACATCCATCAATACCTCTCCTCCCTCGTTCCCCGCTCAAACTCCGCAAAGAATGGATCGACATCCTTATTTCGAAGCCTTCCTTCTGGCTCGGCGGATTACTCTCCGGATTATCGCTTTTCGTAGAAGCGAAGAGAAGAAGGGGAGAGTTGGCGATGTATGTGCTTCCAAAAGGTCTGGAGAGCGCGTGGAAGATGGCAAGAGGGCGAGGGTTGGTGTTCCCCACGGGACCGTATGGAGATGCAATTGTATGTGTGGACGTTTCTTTCTTTATCTCTACTAATGAGCACCTATTTCCCGTGTAGCTCTGCGCAATTGGAATGGGAATGGTGATGAACACGTATCAGGTATGGTTCTCCTTACATCTAGCTCTGCCAGATGGGATGCTGACTCCTACTGCTACCTTGAACAGCACGAACCACAGCACCTCTCAGGCCTTGTTCGCCGCATCCTGTATCAATTTATTGGACCCAACTGAACATGTATATATTATATACAATGTGCACACGCACTTAGATACCTACGAACATTACAATAGTGTAGTCGTTTGATGTACGATCTTAACCAAAGCACCTACGAGTTTATTTGCTTTGAGAGTTTCTTCGCGTTTTGGTCGACCGATTCCGCTTCATGGAATACAGTTCCGATTTGAAAGCAAAGACTTTGATCATGCCGTCTAGTATTTCGATCTCGTCTTCGAGTATCAGTTTCTTACTTCGAGAACAAGCTTGTCCATTGTTTATGACTATCCAGCATCGTGCTATTTGAAGCGGTAGGTATCTCTCCCTATTCCATTGATATTTCCACTCCGACTTAGGATCTCCTGCACCTGCGTAGAGATCTGAGGCTTTCTACAGCGAACTTGTCCTTAGCCGCAAGTGCAGACGTGCATTAAAAATGCAAATCAAAGTTGTTTATTGGTTATTTGTACCAAAGTCTGACTACTCAGAATCCCTTGTGTTTTCTTGAAGATTTTGTAAGAAGACAAAACGAAGAACATGAAATGATGCATAGGATTGGCTTTGGAAGATCAAGGTTAAATATAAATGCCCTCCCAAATTTACGGCGGATTTGCTGGATTGAGATTCATTGAGATCGAGAAGACGAATTGTCGCTTCTGCATGCGGGACTCGGGGTTAGTCGGACGGGTAACCGTACAGGTCAGGATCCAATTCGACGGCGAAGTTACGCGGGTTCGCGGAAAGCTGATTCAATATCAGCCTGGGACCGATCTGAAGGTACTCTTTGGTTTCCCTCGTAAGTGACAGAGACCGTAGGCGTTCAAGGTTCAGTTGGATGTCAGAATACAGAAGGTTTTCACCGAATGCCGGAACGTCTACGATCAACTCCCTGAGGTTGGGTAACAGCGCGAAAAATTCGACCGTCGTTGCATTATCGAACGAAAAATCGGATGAAACAAAAAGATAGGTCACAGAGTGCAGAACATCTGGACTCGATGCAAACGATGCAATCCACTCCGGAATAACTTCGTTCTCGCCCTCGATCCTGAGGTAGAGACGGTATTCCTGAACGTTCGGCACCCGGATTGATCTGATGAACCGACTCATCGCAGGAGGAACAAACCAATCATGGGAATTGCTACTGGTGTGTTCAAAGTTGGAGATCACGAGCTCCTTGATGTTAGGAAGCTCTACGACGCGTAAGTGCTCCGGCACAGTAGTGTCAATACCGGTCGCATCGAGATGAAGGGCCTCCAGTGTCCGCGTGCAATCCAGAAAGTCCATGAGCTTTCCAAGGAGAGCTTCAGCCTTGTCGTCTGTGTCCAGGTCGATTATAAGCAAATGGAATTCCCGTAAGACAGGTAAGCAGCTCAAAGGAGGGACTGCGTCGTTTAGCTCCAACAAATCAAGTCCAGGAAATTTCCACTGAACGAAAAATTTGTCGTGATCTACCTCGTCAATTCCAAATTCTACACTGATCCTCTTCAAACAAGAAAATTCGACGTCCGGGAAAGCTCTCATTACATCCTCCAACCGTGGTTGGCAGGACCTGATCGTAAGTTCCTGCCACCGATCTCTGTAAGGTACAACACGTGACAAGATCTGTTCCCAATCACTTTTCGACAAACTGACGTCTATATGAAGGGGTGCGGATCTGCTACGCGCCATTAGGTCCATGAAATCGTCACGAAGGCAATAACGCTCGTCAATCTTCGTCCAGAGCGAAACGGTATGCAAGACGGCATTCCTAAACGCGCGACAGACCTTCGAAAGCGCCTCAACAAGCGGATCGAGCTTGGAGCGTTTATAACTCGAAAGCCAGTCTTCCGCGATAAGAGCAAAAATACAGATGAGCAAGTCAAAAGGAAGAGATAGGACTCCTCGTCGATGTGAGTTATCCAGAGATGTTGGAGCGCCTTGCATTTCTTCCTTCTTTCCTTCGTACCAGGCGAAAGCACAACAGGGACTAAATGCCTACGTTTTCACCATTAGTTTATGAAAAAAGAAGATGCTCCGACAACGACGTACCAGTGGTGGGGGTCCGAAGAAAAGAGGACAAACCTGAGCCTTTGGTTACAATAGTACTACAACATATAGAGCCTCCGATCCAGATCCCACGTGACTGAAATGAATACTTTTGCATATTATATCAATACAAAATTCAAATTAAATGACCACAGCGAGATAGCTTGCGATTGCCCAACTGAAAGAAAGTAATGCAAATGAAAAGAGAGGTGCAGAACAAAAGACGGAATCGGAGCAATTCACACGATTCCAAAGTAGGTACTACGATTCTTTACGGCCTAGAAGGAATAAGATATCCTGAGGGTCAAGAAGTAATGTAGCCAGGGACCCACCTAGTATCTCCAACCATCGTCTGCTGTTGACATCTTCCCCAGGACTACCAGTTTCAGCCGAACTTATACCTGCACGCTTCTTTACAGCTGCGGCCGAACTCCTTGGTGAAGTGGCGTCGTCATCGTCAAGTTGGTCAACGTCGGCATCAACGTCGGGCTCATCTTCAGACTCAACTTCTACTCCCGCATCAATGTCGGCGCTCCTAGAAGACGCCGGACGTGATAGTCTAGCTGAGCCGTGATAACCCAGAGGCGTGAGAGCACGTCCATTTGGTTGTCGCCCATGTGCAGCAGCAGAGCTTCCTCGGTTTGAAGGAGATCCAGTATTCCGAGGTAGCGATCCGGACCGTGCAGAACGAGCTGCAGCACCATTCTTGTTTGGAAACGTCTCATCTTGGACAGGTCGTAATTTGAATGATTCGGTTGATAATTGCGAGGCACTGGAAATCGATGGTGCACGATCCTCACTTGCAGCGCGCTGCGTCGATATCGGAGGAGCAAGGGATGATGGAGGTACCGTAGATGTAGGAGTGGTTGAAGATGCTCGCGCAGTTCGTCGTTTACCTTTACGAACTGAGGAGGCTCGACGCATGCTCTCGTTAGTAGACGGACCACCAGACGCCTTGGAGCTTCCGACGATGAATACATCTCCGGAATCTGCGCTCTGACGAGATCCGGAGACGCTTGAAGGCGACGCTGATTCTACGCCTCGGTTTGCAGAGCCGCTCCCTGGAGACTGAGCGGAGGGGTCGACGCCAGCGGCTTGGTCCGCAAGTACGTCTAGAGCAGACGTTCGCCTGTCGACGTTACCTGCTGGTTGCTTGCCTTTGCTCTGGCTCTTTGCCTGTCCGTCCTGTTGATCAACACGCTTGCGTTTCTTCGGTGATGGACTTCCAATGTTAACAGGTGTAGCGTCTCTGCCACTTGCGGGTGGGGCGGAAGGAGAGAAAACACTCTGCGCGGCAGAGAGTAAGTTATCCATGGGCGTATTTCTGTTTGTAGGTGTTGAAGTTGACTTCGATTGCGGCGTTCTCGGCCCTCGTGCCTGTTGACCTTGTCTCGGCGACTTCATGTTTGCTTGATTTGCATTGCTTGTGCCTTGAGTAGAAGACGGTGCGGAGTTGCTTTGAGAAGCCGATGGCACAGGGGCACGTGACGGCCCAGCGACAGGCGGACTGTTCGCGGGTCGTGGCTGGGTCGACGACACATTTGTGCCTTGGGAAGGATTCTGCACTGGAATCGGTTGACCGAATGCATATGGACCAGGTGCATAATATGGCCATGCTGGACCGGGTATATAACCGCGAGGTGGTCCGGCATGGTAGAACGCAGGCGGAGGCATAGGTGCTCCTGGTGGCCTCGGGACGGAACTAGAAGGTACAAAGTAGTGCTGGAAATGCGCACCGGCGGGAGGTCCATATTGCGAAAATGGTGGGTTCTGCTGGCCCTTGGCGGGAGCGGGACTCCCAACTAGTTGTCCTTGTTGCGGTTTTGATTGGTGACTCTGTTGTCCGGTTGGCGCAGCCTGTTGTAGGTGTGCCGGCCATACAGCCGGGGACATCATTGGTCTAGGCTGATTCCCGTTAGTTTTTATATGCATCGTAAGATCTTGATTTGGAGTAGTGCCAGGAGGGTATGGTGGTTCTGTGGTGCGGTACATGGACTGGCTGAGCATGGTAGCGCGTTCCTTTCCGAGCTTTCGCATGGCAAGTAACAAATGCTCGGAACGAGCATCGGCAACCGTGGGAGCATGTTTGAAATAGGCGGTAGCCTTCTTTTTCTTAGACTTCGGTGAACTAGTTGCAGTAGCCTTCTCTTCCCGTGCCCGGTAATAGCTCCTGCCCTCGACGTTCTCTACGGCACCATCCTCTTCTTTCTTTCCAGACTTGCCCGGGGTTAATGCCAAGCCCTTAGAAGATGCAATGGCGCTTGGCTGCATAAGTAATAATGGGCGGAGCTGTGCCAACTCGGCCTCGAGTGAGGTCACCTTGCTTTGAGTAATGGCAAGCTATGGCTATTTTTAGACAGCCGACGAGGATAAGATCCAAGTGGTGCGTACCTTTTGTCGCAGAGAAGTATTCTCTGCCTCGAGAATAGCGGGTTTTTTTGCACCATCCTAAGGCCTAATGATTATTTCATGTATACGTAACCAAAAAATGCTGACCTGGTCCTTATACACGTTATGCGAAGCAAAATTCGCCTGTAGAATGAGCGCTTCACAGACCCGTTGCATGCAGTTCTTCTCGGCTTCCCACCTGGCCCGATCGTCATTCATCCGCGTCAATAGAAAATCCAGCTGTACTGATAAACGTCGAATAACAGCCGCTTGTTCCAGAAGCTGTGCGCGAGCAGGTACAGCAGCGGTCAGCCGCAGGACCATTTCAATTAGCTCATTCCCGGGCGAGTCCTCTCTCTCTTTCCCCTTCGAGTCTCGGATTGAAAGAGCTCGAAGGCGCATAGCGAGTAATTCCTGCTCATCAGGCGGCTCTGGAGACATGCTCCTCAACACCTCACCAGCGTCTGTAACAGCTGCAACGGATGCGTCGAGAGCGCCATTACCAGGCTGTGAGCTAAGACTGCCATCGATATTTAAAAGTATGTCGTTGAGGTCTAGTTGCGGTGGATCAGAGGCCATGGTGGTCGGCCGCTGATGCTTGGTCGGTCTCCTGGACCCACGCGATCGCCGATGAATGTGTGAAAATAAACAACGCCAAACCACGCGTTGCAAGCACGTGATACACGTAGATCCTACAGATTTGGAAAGTATAGTCTTTACGGACTTGGCTGGCAATCTTTTTCGGCCCTCTACAGTCAGCAACCATACAAAAGAACTCTCGTAAGACTCATTATTTTGATCTTTTAAGGCTATAGAGGTACACGTTACACTGTCCGCCGTTCTGCGCAGTTGGCTGAACGCTGCTATCTTAGCCTCGAGACCATGACTTCTTTGGCAACTTCCTGTGCTGACGATGACCACTGCTCCCCTCCTTAACCTCTCCTGTATCTTCTTTATCCTTTTCTCGGCTCTTGCTCAACCTCCCAAAGAACGAAAACATCGATGACCTCCTTTTCCTCTGCGGTTCGCCGTTCTCATTTTGATGCAAGGCACCTCTTTCTCTCCTGCTACTCGTAACGTTGCCATTCCTGACAGGTCTTGCGCGAGTTCTATCGGGATTAGGTCTGTGAGCTTCGTCTTGCAGTCCTCCTGCGGCTCGGTTTGAGGCTTGATGATCTGTCCTTCTTCGTTGTGCATTCCTACGTTGCGCTGAATGATGTGCATCTTGGGATGGGACGAAAGTGGCATTGAGCCACTAAGATGCAAATTATCAGTCAGGGAAATGAAAGAAAATGATCAGGCAGTACGGACTTCATGGTCAAGGGCTAGAGATGCCGTGGTTCTTTTTCTCCGACTCTTGTGAAGTAAGGAACGCATGAATTCCTTCGCTACACATATACTCGCATCTTTGGCCAGAGTCGAAACTGACGCGTTTACTCACCCGTATTGGACACATTGCTCCAATGTTCCCCATTGTAATCAACGCTTCCACCGTAGATAACATTATCACAGTATACTTGGTCCGCGTCATCGCCTTTCCCGGATGCGAAAGGGTAGACTCCCGTTAACATCAAGTGAACTATGACGCTTTGCCGAATTCAGAGTCAGCATCAGCATCTTTCTTCTACAATAATCCAGAGCTTGTGCTGCAGACATACCCGACCGACCAGATATCCGCCGACGGCTGACATGTAATCGGTGCACCGTATTTCATTCGATAAAGGATCTCTGGTGCAACATATAAGCCCGTTGTCGGATATCCGAGATCCCTCGTTTCGTCAAACTTCCTTGCACTACAATTTAAGGTACGCAAAAATCAGAGAGTATTCTGGGCCGGACGTGTGATGTTGAATGACGAGAGAACATACAAGCCCAAGTCTATAATGACTAATTCTGACGATCGGCGGATGTCTCGGTACCTTATGTTTTCTGGTCTGTGAATTCGACTGACGATTAATGACAAGCCATATAATGGAAATTAAAATGGTATCCCACCTGAGGTCCATATGGATAACATCTTTCGAATGAAGATACGCTACTCCCTCTAAAATGGATCTTTCGATTCATCATTTATACGTCAACACCTTCAGTTAGGCTTGATAACAATTACCTCGTATCCTTTCTTGCGTCGTTCTCTCGGAAATATTTCAATCTCAGCAGTCTATCATAGAGCTCTTCGCCGTATAGGAGCTCGGTAGAGATGTAAAAATTCGCTCTAGACTCAAAACAATCGTAGAACTTGACCTTGTGCGGTTTACGTTCGAGTTAGTATATCCCAAAATGTCCAAGAGAACGTTTGGCACATGCATGAATAGCTTACGATGTTCTCATGGCTTATTTCTCCAAGTATTGCAATTTCATTGCGCACCCTCAGTTTATGTATACTTCTAGCGCGATCCCATTTCTGTATGGCTTCATTTCTTTCTACCTTCGCTTGCTGCTTCTCGATTTGATATTCTTCCCTGGACTTTCCCTCTCTAGAAGGGGGAGGATGCTCGGGGATTTCCCTTTGAATGTAGCCCGGAGGTTCTTTGCTTATTATTTTGAGAGCAGTCTGTTTTGTTTCAGAGCAGTGAAAGGGACAGTACCAAATAGCATGCTGGTATGAAGACATGGTCCTTGAGCGTACATGTTCATCATACAGGAGAAACGACCTACTATGACTGTGCCATAAGATCCCCTTCCCAAGATCGGAGCTCCTTGAATTTGGTATTGTCTCTTCTTGACGGAAGAAAGGGGCTGAAGAACATCAAATGCATTGATCACATCGTGATCCGTGTATCTTTCCACCTCATCCGACAGCTGGACCATCGACGTTTATCAACAGGACTCCGACCTGACTCCGTTTTTGATGAAGATAAAGTAGACAATAGGGAGATCTGGATCGAGTTTGCAGAATCCGGGCTCAGGGTAAATCAGGAACGCACTTCTTTAAAGGCTTTATGTCGTATCTAGGAAATTTCTATGTCGTTATAATTCTTATTCACTTTGCGGGTTCAAAGTCGCTACAGTTGAGACTTCGCCACACCGGACTCCTTTTTGTGGAATCCATCGACTGAAGCTTTGCCCGAGACGCGCGTGGGTGAAGCTAGCTGCGGATCGTCGTTTGTTTCGTTCTTTGCCGCAGATAATGCAAAGGTAGGTCATTGATGTTGGGGGTTTAGTTTTTCAGCAGGTTGCTCGGCAAATGCCGTTATATTATGCAATTTGCAAAGCTTATGGATTGCCGGATTGCCGATGTGATTGTCAGTCGTACGTACTGGTGTGTCCTGCACTGCAACCACGACCTGCAGTGCACTGCGGATATTTGAGACCAATTCTGCAGAGACAGCTTGTCAGAGACGATAAACGATGCCAGGACCAGCCGTGTACGTCGTCGCAACAATCGTCGGTGTAGTTGCCGTCTTCGCATTCAAGGAGGTAAGTCGCCGATACCGTTGATAATTACATATCGCACGAGCTCGTATCCATTGCTTCTCAATTACTCACTGACTCTGCTCCTCGGGTCCTTTTCGCGTCGCATGTTTAGTTTGTCTTCGACCCATTTGTAAGGCCGCAGCTCGCACAATGGCGAGAGGAAACGAGGGCGCGCCGCGAAGCCAACAGACGCCGGCACCAACCTGTTTCGCCTCACACGACGCACGAGGCATCTGCGACTGGGTCTACGAGCGTGTCCTCATCGACGCACGAGATGAAGGATTTGGGAAAGTCGGCGACCGAGTCAAGTAGCTCAACCAGAAACTTACCGACTACCACAAGTTCAGGCATTAGAATGAGGCGTAGTAACCCGGAACCATCAAACGTTGAAGATGTAGCTGTGCAAGGCTCGGGTCTTATCGATATCGTATGTTGGGCTACCTGAGTCTCTTAATTGTGATAACTAACAGTCTCTTCTTTAGCCCAATGATAACAATATCCCGATCACACCGCTCGCGCCAGAGCCGAACCCATGGTCAAGCGCCCAGGCGCCGCGTTCGCCGACTCTCTCGCCTTCGCGCTCTCCATTTGAACTTGGCACGGAGTCTCCTATGACTCTTTCGTCTCCAAAATCTAGCAACGTTTCTCTCGGTGACTCACTCGCGTCACCAGCAGCGCCGCCTCGCATTCAGCTGCCCACGCCATCCGATAGTGATGTCGAAAGCATGGCACCTTCATCTCCAGAAACCCACTCTGACCCTTTTGAATCAGGTGAACCGCCTCAATTCGCATCAACGCATTCTCAATTATCAACTCCCTCAGCGAGTTCGGCAGCTCTTTCGCCGGAGACAGCTTTGCATGAATTGCATCCAGATTTATCTGTATATGCACCGCCAATCTCTAGGACAACAACCGGCGGAATGTCTGCCTCCTTCGTCACTGCTCAGTCCCCTTCAACCGACTTCCGCTCTTTTCCGCCTACAGAGCCGACCTCGCCCTTCTCCGAGACTTTCACCCTCTCAGGCGATGAAGACATGTATTCTCTTCCTTCTCGTTCCGACTCCAACGAGTCGCTTCCTGTCTTCGCTGCTCCAGGGCAAGAACGTGGTCGAGGTATAGACGATGGACTTACGTTTGTCGTTGGCAATACATTTTCCACTGGAAATGAACGAGCTCACGACGAGCTGAGTGATTCCTTAAGTGAAGCGTCCGGAGATGTTGGCTCGAGTGGTGGCTTTAGTGACGAAAGCTGGAGCGAATTTAGTGCGCCACCTACCTCGCCGCGCCACTGATGAGTTGATCATCCTGATGGCGAGTGCTTTTTCTGACAATTGTTTTTGGCAATTCGCTAGCATTGATACTTCATGACACAGATTTGTGGCATCGAATTTTGATTGGCTCGCTTCGCTTCTTTTTGCAGAGTGTGCCTGCTAGAGGTGCATCGGAAAAGCTTAGCATTTAAGCCTTGTCCTGCCAGATTGCCTTGCTTGAGCGTCATTTGGTCCTTACGCTTTTTAAAGTCGGTTGAATACACCAAATATCCTTTCCTTTACTCTCTCAAGGGATTCTTCACCGCCTCCTCTTTGCTCTCCGGCCTCATTTTTCATTTCTTGAATCCTCCTTACTCAGCCTTTTTTTGTACTTTCATACACGGTCTCCAGGGTGTTCATGTTGTAATTCGAATAACTAGTAATTTGCCGTCGATGCAATCTTAAAGTCCGTTGCTAACCGGGCGAACTAGAAGTCAATTAGAGAGAGATAATCTTTCCAAACCACAGCAACTCGAACAGTAAACCAGCCTCTATAAAGTCTAACATCTCACTTATCTGAGTCTTGACGCTTTACAGAGCGTAACGTGCAAGACAGACAGCTTGAACTTGATCGCCAAGATGATGTAGACAAAAAAATATAACTCAGAGCTTACATAAACTCGCGATGTCAGCTTTTTTTTAGAAAATGTCGATCAATTTCCGAAAACGCGCGGTCGAGCCACAGCGATTGATTCTTTTCGTGTCCACCGTCACCAACTAAGCTGTAAGTCAACATCCAACGTGGATCCTCACCCTCTGGATTTACTCAGCCTGCCGAAAATCGAACCATCTGTGTAGCGACCAACGCCTATCGCTGACCAAATCATGCACTACGACAACAGGATGATACGCATTCCACGTCATGGAATATACAAGCTGCCAGATGAACTTCTTCTAATTATCATGCAGTACGGAGTCTCTAAGTATGGCGATATGGTTAGACTGGCTAGCGTCTGTCCGCGATTCAAATCGATAGTATGCTCTCCGACAGTTTGGTCGAAATGCTCGCTAACAGTGGACTCTGGCACGGATATCATCGAGGCCATCATCCGTGAAAGTCGTGGAGCACTGCTCAGAGCTAGCATAGTCTTCAGGATACAGGATATGTTTCACGGAAGAGGTGGAGAATATCCATCGAGCGCGTATCACGTCCTTCGGCACAGCTCGCTTTTCAAGGACGTGCATATCGATTTGTACCACATGTTTAGCATCTCGTGGAAGAACGTCTTTATAAAGCATCCAATGCCACGACTCCTACGTCTGGAGACATCTTTTGTTCCTCGACCGATGCCATTCAACATGGTTACTCAGTGCATCCTCAAGCTAATCGATGGCTACGAGACGCAATCAGAACTGCTAGACTTTCTCGCTTCGGTCCCCTCGCTTCGTTCTCTCAAGATTACTATTATGGAAATGGAAGCCAAGGAGATCAAAAACCGCTCAAATAAGACAGTCGCGTTGAGGAACCTCCGCGAAATGGAACTCGGTGTGGATCAAGAACACATTTCTGACGCTGCTGGCCTTCTGGGCAGCTTAGTCCTCGACATGCTCTCGAGCCTCTCTATATCAATTTTCCGAGAGGATCGATCTGCACCGGAAACAAGCGAGATTGCCCGTGCAGTCTCCAAATTCCGTTCCTTGCAGACACTCCAGCTTGAGATGGGACATCCTCCGAAAAATAATCAACTTCCAGATGTTTTCCCTTCTAGTATAACCTCACCCTCAAGCAACCCCAAAACAGATGCTCTGGGCTCTCGTATGCAGACAAGAAGGGTCGTTTGGCGGTACCACCGAGGCAATCGAGATTCTTCAGACTCCCTTGACGTCAGTATCATTGACTCGAACCGCCTATCATCGGACACTGTGGCCAATATCGTCATCAGTTCGCTTCACATTTGCGACAAAGCTCGCATACACTTTTTCCAAAGCATGTCCCAGGATTGATGAGACATGGCTTCGTGAATTCTATCGAAGGACTCTAATCTTTTGGTCAGATGGCTATTCTAAGTATTTCGGTATGATTTTGTTTTTCCGGTCTGACGATTTCGGTGCTCACTAGACCGTGTTGTATTGCCATAAAAGCAGGAGATCACTTCAAATCTGTGGATCGCAACACTAAGAGACTCGTCTCAATCGGGAAGTCAAGGTTTTTCGTAGATTGTCAAGAAACTACATTATTGGCAGGACCGGTACGCGAAACAGCATTAATAGATTCAATTTATAAGAGTGATCTCCTACTAACCGTCAACATCTGGTCAAATCACAACCGTCTTTGTTCTCCTTGCTGATGCACCTCTCGATTCGGAAGTCTAAGACCACATATTCGGGACTGAATTTTGGATTATTCAAATAAATTTAACGTCTCAGTTATATACGTATAGTGCACATTCTACGAGTTATCTGCTTGGCTTGTAGAGTTTTTACTTTGGATAATGCTCGTGCTTTCCTAGCTCCGATCTCCCCTCTTGAATATCTATACTACGCAAAGTGTGAATTGACTGGATTGTAGTCCGTTCGCAGACGAAGCGACTATCAAAGGAATATTCATTGTAGTGCCTCCAAGATCCAGGCTAGATCTCACAACAACAACAGCTATGACTAGGTGTGTACTCGAATTGCCTGTTACAGCGGAATACAGCTCCGACTCAAATTACATACAGGTGAAGGGTATTGCCGACGAAAACAATTGGCGCTTCTTTCTTATCAACCATTAAGCGACGCCAACGGTGAGTCGACATCCACTTGAAGCTTTGGTCGTCATATACTGGTGGCTGACAACCTTCAGATAGAATTGCTGTTCTCAAAATCCATACACCACCGCGTTTGTTGTCAGTGCCTCGAGTAGGGGTCAAACCGTGCAGAAACAACGACACGATGGCACAGAATCCGTCTCAGGGAATATACAAGTTTCCTGACGAGTTACTTTTGAAAATCGTGGAGCAAACGGTGTCCACGTGTGACGACGCCGTTCGTTTGATGCTTGTCTGTTCGCGGTTCAAATCGATAGCGGCATCGCCGACAGTTTGGGCAAATTGTATACTGTCGATGGATTTAAGCCAGGCGCAGATCTCAGCCATCGTTCGTCGGAGTCGAGGTTTGCCGCTTCGAGCCAGTATAATCTTTGACGATGATGACGAACACTGGACGGGCCATCCTTCTGACGCGGAAAAAGTTCTTCGGCACAGCGAGCTCTTTGAGGGCCTCTACATATTTATTCCCTCGCACTTTGACGAGCAGTGGAGGTCACTTCCTGAGATTTATCCGATGCCACAGCTTCTATATCTGGGAACATCGTTCATGCCTCGACCTATTGCCGGCAACAAGATAACGCAGTGTGATATTGTGCTGGATCGCGAACCGTACTCCGCAATGTTCGAGTTTCTTGCCTCGGTCCCTCTATTAAACACGCTCGTCATCCAAGTCGTATTTATTGGTCGGCAGCCCCTGCACTTGGAATCACTGCGTCAGCCCGTGTCTTTAAACAAGCTTAAACAAATGAAAATCTTCATTGGGCCTAATTGCCAATTGCTCGCTAACCTGTTTGACAACTTGGTTCTTGACAACCTCACCGACCTCGCAGTCGTTTTCTCCTCTTTTTCAATTGTGCGTACATCGCAAGGAGCAGCGGTTGCTCGTGCGGCCTCCAGATACCGGTCCCTAGCAAGGCTTCTCGTCACAGGCCATGCACTCCCCGGCAGTCACACTTCTCTAAGATTCTCGGAGGACACCACCATTGACAGTTTCGAATGCGCGTTATTAACTAATATCTCAAACAACCTCGAGGAGCTTAGATTTGTCGTTCGTCCTCGTCACTCAGTCATCAGATGGAGTTACCAGCAGGGCAGTTACAGTTCCCCAGACAGTGTTGCCGTCAGCATCTTTTGTGGGAAGGACCTATCAACCGATGCGTTTCTCGAAATTATAAATAGTGCGCGCCGGGGCACGTCGGAGCCGAAGAGGATCTCAGCCATACTGTGTCCTGGGGTTGACGGCAACCGGATTCGCGAAGAGTATCCCAATGCTCTGGTTTCCGTGTTCTCGCAGCCAGCGGATGCGTTTGCGTACATAGTTGGTGAGCATGGCCTTTTCTGCGTATTATTCGGCGATTCGCTTACGATAATTTGTGATACAGACGAGTTAGTCCGCTTAACACGGGATTCCATATAATAATTTGTCTCCTGTGCCTCAAAATACAAAATAAATCATTATCTCTACGAACACTCAACCGTTTAGCATGATCTGAATTTCTAACTTCATATCTCATTTTGAATGAGAGAAAATGGTGCAGAAAATGGTGCCGAAATGGTCCTGGAACGTTCCAAAAAGCCCATTTTGAACACCTTTTTTTCCTGACCTCAGAACTTGTCAACTCCAGACGATGCTCAAATATACTATGGTACATTTTTTATGATTTTTCATGCATGAATCTGGCCAGGAATGGCTACGCGCCTTAAGTTTATTTTCCAGATGACCAGAATTAAGAAATGAATGCTAGTTACGCTCGCACATGCAAAGTTTTCCCGCCGCCGCCATACTGAACCTACAAAGCATTTCATTACTAGGTATACTAATGTCCAACGAACGCAGAGATAACAAAAGGGACGACGTTATTAATCGAGGCGAAACCACTAGAAAAGAAGAAAAGAAAGGATGGAAGAAGAGCGAGAGGAGGGAAGAGTTGAAATAGTAGTAGTTATAGTTGTCCGTAGTCCATGACATGCGATTGTGAAGCCTGAGATGTCCAGCGCGAGCGAACGATGAGAGAAGAGTGCAGAGAAGAGAGAGCGCGCGCGCAAGAGAGGTCCTGTAAATACAAATCGTGCTATGCAATATTACGTCGATAGGAGCTGGCAAGCAGAGAACGAACGACAGAGAAGTAGTGTCTACTAACTTCGCACGAGGGAGGGGTGGGAAAGGCATGGTTCATGAGCTGCAAATACGAATGAATGTCCGAACGTCTATGATTCCGAGAGGATCTTGTCAATAGATTGGTTAAGGAAGTCCTTGCGTGTTGATAGGTCGGCTCTTGGGAATTTGGCTGCCATAGCGTCACGCGCAGACCTAGTGCAAAGAAGGGAGAAGTCAGCAAAATAGCATCAAAAAATTGGCCGCCTGAACTGTGCTCACTTTTTCGTAACAGTCATCAAATCCTGAGTAAGCAAGTATTGCTGCAGAGCACTGAACAACTCATCATCAGACGGATTCTCATTCATACTCGGCCCCGAAGCGAATGGATTCGTCGTTGTTGCCAGAGAGAACGTCGATACTGGGCGGTGCTGCATACCCATTGGCGCCATTGGTGGCTGCATCCCAGCGTTGAAGCCGATCTGCGACCCAGTGCTCATCATGGGCATGCCATACATCGACGTCGCGAAGTTCGTTCCCGCGTTCATAGGCCCCATAAAGTTACCTGCCCTGTAGTCAGACACAGTGACAGATCCAGGTCCTCCAGGAAATGGAACAAATGGCATTTGGCCGAGCTGAGGGGCTCCCGAATTGAAGCCAGTCGTAGATCCTCGCCCGGTATGCTGAGATTGAACGCCTGTGTGGTGCGAAATGTTGCTGAGAGACGGCTTACTCGGTAATCGGAGGTTCGGATTCGAGGAGTTGTTGTAAGTGAGGTTCGTGTCACGGTAATAGTCTCCCGATTGGGACGCCTGGTGATAGCTCCTGATAGATTCAGGTCTTGACGGAGATGCATTTTGCCTGGAGCGGCTCCCAGAGTTATACCCTGTGCGAGTATCATCGGAACGATGAGATCCATGCTCCCAAGCTTCAGCTTCGTATTCTATGTCGAGTATCTATCAGAACGCGGACGAAAGATACTGCGAGGTGAAAGCACTTACCGCTGAACCTCTTGAGCGGAATCATGCTATCATCAAACTTCTCATCCTCCGCCATGATGACCTTCTTGTTGTTACCCTCGCCTACGACAACACGCGTGGTACCCCAGCTGAAGTCATCCATGCACCAGAAGGAATAGATGGGAAGGAGGAAACTGTAGACTACGTATCTAGAACCGAACATAAGTCACAGAAACCCGAGAAGATGGAGAATCTGAACGTACGAAAGAAGATAGACAATCATCCACCCGAAGAGCATGAACTCTCGTTTGATAATAAAAATGAGTGCCTAATAAAGGGAAAGTGTGAGCGAGAAGACTTGAACGCGATGACCAATACGCACCTGAAGACCGTAGACAGCAGCTATCATGACGAGAGATATCGTTGGGACTGCACCTGACCCGGTTGCAACAGTGATGACGAGGTAAATGAGCTAGAGAAGATATGAGTCGGACCACTATTGACTCGGCAAGGAGTGACGACGTACATAGACAACAGTAGCAGGCAAGATCTAGAAAGTTGTTTTGGACCAATGAGTCACAGAACTGTAAGCAGAGACGATTCCACTCACAATGGTTCCCAAAAGGTCGATGAAAACAATGAAACGCATCGAGAAACAACAAATACCACAGAGCTCCGATATGGAGATAAGCTCGCACAAATTGTGCACCGTCGAGTTGATCCACCGTCGCCTCTGAGACAGCAAGACAGTCCACGATTCGGGTGCAATGGTGTGGGCGACAGCATCCGGACTGAATTTGAGCTTGAACGTCGGAAAATGCTTGATCAGCAATGTTGTCAAGAATCGATCTTCGCCAAGCGAGAATAGATTCTTCTTGTGCAGCGTATCGACGTTGCCGTCCGCGTATTCATCGATGACGCGGTTCGAAATGATAACAGGTCGACCCTTGTCTGCCGTACGAATGCGGTACAACGAGAAACATCCTGGAAGACACGTTACGGTACCGAACAAACTCTCGAATGCCTTCGACAAGTTGTGGGAAATGTAGTACTCGTACACCTAATAGACGTGATTAGCTTGCTTATTTGGAATAACAAAACAGTCCGTACGAACCTGAACCATTGTCCACCACGAGCCCTCCTCATTGTCAAGCTTCGTCTCTCCGCATATTCCGATAATCTTCGAGTCATCAGCAGCACACGCAACAAGTCGGTTAAGGGAGTCGGGGGTGACGGACTGGGTCAAAAAATAGATTAACATCCACAACATAATAATGAACGATAGAAGAAAGACATACCGTGTCGGCGTCGACAGTGAATAAATATTCGTAGAACGCGGGATCAATACCGATGACATTCCTCATCTGATGGTAAATCTCAAGCTCCAGAGGAGACATCGGCTCATCGAAGTGTACGCGATTCAAGTAGTGCATCACAAGAATCTGGGAATCACGCTTGCCACGATTACCTGGTTTTGACCGTTCAGTTGGCTTGCCAACCTTGACAACCACGATGTATCTTTTAAAATCTCAGATTATCAGGTCTTCATGACACCATCACGAAAAAAAATGCACGCACGGAACGACGTGTCCTTCGAATTCGTACAGTCCAGAGTAAACCTTCCCATAGTTAAGCTGCCTCGATCCTTCACCAACAGACTTGAACAGCACAGGCTCGGGATCAAGTTTCGGGTCCACACCGAGAAGATCAAGCACGATACGAGGAGTCGGGCGGTCATTCCCGCTACCAATAATGTTCCCGTCGCAGATGACAAAGATGAGCTTTCGCTTGTCGTCGTACTTCAGAGCCGCAAGCGAGTCGATCGTTCGTCGTAAGGAGTCTTCACCTTCCGTGTAACATGGAACTTGACAGATGACGAACTTGTCCTGGAGTTCTGGATAACGCTTCGGTGACAGCTGCAAAGCAGCAAAGACTGTGTGACACCACAACTTTCATCAGTCAAGGCTACAAACCTATTCCTAGGGTACAGGGGACTCACACTTCGAAGCAATGATGACAACAAGAATGATAGAAGCAGCCAATAGCATGATATTCTGGACCTTGCAGCGCGCAGTCTTCCTGAAATCGCTCTCGCCGACGAAGAACGCGTTCTGTATGCAGTTCATGTTCGCATTAGCCGTGTCAGTGTCCTTAGTGGCCAGCACTTCGTCAAGCGCATCCGAGATATCGCCCCCAGCACCCTCCTTGAACGCATCGACAATATCATCGTCCAAGAACTTGTAGTTGTCCGCGTCACTGTAGACGTCAAGCGTGTTGAGGTAGTCCGTCAAGTCATAGACCTTGCTATGGTAGAAGGCCCAGATTCTGAAAAGCAACGTAAGCTCAACGTTGATGACAATAAAAAACGAAAACGAATGGACACGCACTTCTCCTGGTTCTCATCCTCAGCCGCAGATTTTATCGACGCTTTATCGTAAACAACGGGACCCTTATAGTACTTGTTGATCTTCGGCAGGAACCTTTCGGTGTACCAATTCTCATCTGCCAGCGCCGAACTCGAATCTGATGCCAACGAGCCAGAGGTATGAACCGCAGTGGATGAAACCGCAGAGAAATTCTTGTACTGGAGCTCTAGCGTATCGTCACTCGTCAATCCAGAACACGCAAGTACGAGAGGTGGAGGGAAGTAGTACGTCATGTCTGCCCCGCCGAGCTGCTCCGTAATCGACTCACTATTACTCGGCGAGCTGCTGATGTCGCTATGATCGTGACCCACAAAGTCCGTGACGTCGTACACACGTCCCTGGATGGCAACGAAGAAATCATCATCGCCCGAATGCTGTGAAACCTCTTCTAGATTCCACGCATTGTCGTAGTTCGGACAGAGGAGCTTGCCAAACACGATGATGTAGAACAAGACGAATGCGCAGCTAGAGAATATGAGCATGCAGATTGTGAGCTTTTCGCGCCACGCAAGGCGGATATCAGGCCGCTTCATCCGACCAACGTGCTTGAGCACGAAGTCGGGAATCCACCATGTGCAGATCGTGACAATGATAAGCCATATACGCCGCGAGCGGCTGGTTGGCACCTCCTCGACGGTATTCGGGGCGTTGCGCATGACAAGTCCAGCTTCCTTCGGCAGCGTCTCCTGCGGAGGACTGCGATCGCCACCTTTCTTGTCCCACTCCGAGCCCCAAGCACTACCATCGTCAGGCTCAGTGTAAGCTGGCGTTGCCTCAATGCCAGGCGATTTGAGACCGCCGGCCCCGTATCTCCCGTTGTTGGCATCAAGGGCATTCAACCCAGACATCGATCTTGAAAGCAGCAGGTTATCCGCACTCTCATTATAGTGGTCCCCACCACCGAAGTTGCTAGGCTCTTGCGTATGCTCCGTCGCCGCATCGTCAACATAGCTATCATCGTCGACCGCACCACCAACGGCCGCGCTAGCTTTCTCCTGCTCTCTCACGCCATCTTCGACAAGTTTCCACGCATCGTAAGTCAAAAAGATGGACCGATGACCCAGGACGTAATCTGGCCCTTCTTTCAAACCGTTCTTTTGCACGCACTGTCGAATCCTTAAAGGAGTCTCGCCCAACATAGTCGGTACATAACGATCGCAGAACTCCTCCTGCTCAAAGTCGACGGCATAGTCCAGACGACATCGAGCAATGAAGTCTGGCAACAATAATGACCTAATCTGCGCCTTTACACGTCGCTTGTCAAAGGAGTTCGGAGAACCCGAGTCATTCGGTCGGATACACGAGACGGTCCATAAGTGAGTGCGATCCAACGCGAAGAAGAGCTCGGACAGTGTATGGTTGAGTTGTGTCGTGACGGGGTACGTCTTAGCTGGATCAAGCTGATTCGGTTCATCCTGGGAAGGACTCCCGGAAGTGATAGCGGTAGGATGACGCAACGGTCTGGAAGACACCTGAGCCTGAACAACAATCGTCGGATCCTGGTGGTGAGTCTCAGTTGCCAAGCTCGGACCAGAGACAAGCTTCGACACGAAAGACTCTGCCGAGTTTCGGAGCAAAGCAACGAATCCTGCATCCAACAGATCTGTATCCTTCTCAATAAACTGCGTCACGTCATACGAGCACGGTCCAGCATAGTGATTGATGCCAAACGTGTTCTTTTCCGACGCACCGCCACCTAAGGAGGGAGTTGTGGAAAACGAAGCGTGCACACCAAATTTGGTTATCAAGTCCTGCAACATATCCTCACCACGCTTGTCGCCTCCCTTTCCCTGCTTGAACGCACTGCAGGCCTTGTTCATGACACCAAGTATTCCACCAGGTTTACGGTGCGCCCGTTCGCTCAGTTGAGCACCACGTAATAACTCAACGCACCCGGAATTGTCCATGGTCTCGATAGCCGGTAATGAAACACCATCACCCGTAAGGTGCGCATTGTGCCCCACCGCATCCTCGAAGGTATTCCGAACGACATACGAATGAAGAAGCTCATCAGCAAAGTTGATGCAGAACTCTTGGAACCCGTTCTGACCATAAGCAGCGATCAGCGGTGCGTGTGACGTAAGCGCAATCGAGTTCGTTCCCGATGGCGAACGAGTTTGGAAGCCCGCTTGGTCAAGAAGGACGATCTGCGTAGGTGGCGGCGGATCTGCTGCATTAGGAGCGAGCTTGTGGTTCGCCGTTTCCACGACGAAAGCGAATAAGATGGCGTACAAATCTCGCAGGAGCTGATCGCGCTGCATAGCACTTTGTTGCGGGCTTAGAAGGACAGTGTACAATTCCTTTCGTAAGTAGCTTGTCTTGTTCGTGAGAGCCTGAGCCAGATCTTCAGAAGTCACACCGAGCAAACGTGCCACATGATCGAGGACGAGTGGGTTTGCAACATGAGCGGTATCCTCTCTTGAGACCCCTTCGACGAACTCGAGGTTACCAAGTAGAAGAATGGCGATGAGTAGGTTGAAAATGGCAGTTACATGTTTTGTCTTGAAGCCCAGCGTACGCATGGCCATACGCAATTCAGTCATAGCCGTAGCATCATCACTGAACGGGCCACCAGGTAGACGGTAACATCCTGATGAAGCAAGCAGAGCATAATCCGACGGATCCTCCATATTCAGACGATCGCGTTCATCCGTCGTCGCTCCTGCAAGAAGTTGGTAGAAGACATGGAACGTGCGCTCCTCATGTGTGAGTCTCGTCAAACGCGTCTTGTCCAACCCGTACGTGAGTACCTTAGCCGAACCGATGCGCCCACGCTCGGTGAAGTGCAACTCTAAGTAACGACCGTGCCGCGAGGCGTTCGGATTAAGGAGCGTCTTTGCATTCCCAAACGAATCGAGCAGAGTCTGCAGCGCCTTGATTTGCTCTGCCACCTTTTGTTCCCGCTTTGAGCGTGCGGAGAGACGGAGAATTTGGTTGACAAGTAATTCTGAGGTTTCCGTTTTTCCGGAGCCCGTGATTCCCCTAGAAACATTGGTGAGAAAGACGGAAACAACACATCACTTAAGAAAATGGTGGGACGAACGCACCTGAAGAGGATTGCTTGCGACTGCTTTCGTTGCCGCATGAGCAAATACACCTTCGCCGCAAGGTCATAAGGGTGCGGCTGGGGCGGCCTGGGAGAGCCAGGCGTGGGTACACTCGTCTCCTTGTAACAGCGCTCCTCGTATTCCTTCGCACTTGCCTCGTTCACATTCGCCAGCGTCTTGAGTGGGTTGACAACAACCAGATTAGATGCGCTAATACGGGCGTATGGCATGTCGGCACGAAAGCGAGCTTGGAGGACATTGAGGACGGCATCGTCGGTGGGGTAAACTGTCGTCGACCCAGTGGAAGCGATGAGGTCTATGAGGTCGCCCGAGCTTGCAGCGGGCGACGAGGACGTCGAAGACGACGCCATGATGTGGACGTCAGGAAGAAAGGAGGGACAGTGTCGTGATGGACGTGTACGGGAGGAGATGAGGCGAAAGGAGGAAAGGAAAGCGGGCAGGGTGCACACAAATCCCCGTCGCGAGAATCGCGAGAATTCCCTAATATGGAAGTACTCCCGTCGCAAACATCCATCAATATTACATGTAATGCATTTTATTATGGCTTGAGTTGAAACTCTGTGTCACAAAGATACCCTCCCGGCTCGTATTACTGGTACTGTTTAACATGCCCTTGTTCACGTGGATGATGTTAGCCACTTTTCAATATTGAATGGATGGAAAGTGATCAAATATAAATTGCATCATCCCGTATCAGTCAAATAAGTCATCGTTGTCTTGTCTTCATCACTTCAAACGTGCACAGCACTCGCTAGCATTCGTCGTTTCCCACCTCACCTCACCTCACCTCATCCCGATTTCTTCTCTTCTCTGTCCTCAATTCCTGGCTGTTGCCTTCTGCCAGCACTCCTATGCACACCGGTATTCCGGGGTAAAGGGCTAACTCAATGCATCCAGTCTTTCCCATGACCTGGACGTATTCCTGACATAACTCAAGCTATTCTTGGCTCCGTTGCCCAGGAAGTTTCTCACCCAATGTTTTCCCGAACCCTTGTGTGAAATGATGTCAATGCCACTTGTATGGCAACAAAGTGGACCGGCTCAAATTCTAAAAGAGGACTATGATTAAGCTCAAAGGAAATTTCGCGCATTCGCAGGAGAGTACCGCCGACACGTCATGAAATGTTCCAATGCGTATGGACAAGGATGATGATTCCTTTAAGATGTGAAGGAAAGAAGTAGAGCCTGAGATCGCCGATCAAAACGCCGATCACTCTTTCCCCTCAGAACTGATGCCGATTTGAACTGCGAACCTCTGTGAGGTCGTGATGAAAAGTATGGAAGTGATATATTTTGACATTCGGCTCTGTTTATAGCATCACTGAACACGCCTGAATTACTAAACAGAACGAAGAAAATAACGATCTAAAGGTATATGGCTTCTTCATTCACTCATTGGTGACTTACTCAATCTAAAAGGGCCCCACTCTAAGAAATTTAGTCGAAGATGTGGACCAAATGTTGACGGGAGGTAATGCGCATCAAAGTACTTATAATATCATCTGGAGAGGTAATTGTTTGAATGAAGTCCGTCATTCTATGCAGAGACTATGTGCCACTGAAAGACTATTAATATTGTTTATTGTCGGGCTCACCTGGGTTGAGCTCCATTTACCAACTGAACTCGGAGTCTCAGATTCTTCTCTGCGCACTTTTCATGATCCTCAATACCGATGATACGCTTGAAAAGAGAGTGGGGAATTTAGGATTGGCTAGGATGGCTTTAGATTGCCGCCGGACGGACTAGGAGTGGATGGGAACTTGAAAGGAATTCACCGACTGTTTGCATAATTCCTTGGAATGGCAATCACCACGTGTTTTTTCGCCGCCAACTTCAACCAAAATTGATTGAAATGGGTTTTTCTCCGTCAATATTCAACCATATTGTCCAGTTAAACAATGTAAAATTAGAGAAGTTAATGATTAATGTATAGGGCAAAAAAAATCTGTATATTCTGCTTTGCCACTGCATGCTTGCAAAAATTTATAATCATTTGGAATCCAGTAAAAAAACTGAGTAGCCTATTTTAAACTTGTGCTCCTAATTCATATGAGCAAACTATACAGAATTTTTCATAGTAAATGTATCTATAATTTATTTCTCTAATTTTACATTGCTTAACTGGACAAAACAGCTGAATATTGACAGAGAAAACCCCATTTCAATCAATTTTTGCTGAAGTTGGACACTATACGGCGAAAAAACACGTGATGATTGCCATTCTAAGGAATTATGCAAACAGCAACATAATTCAAACAAGACGAAAGAGCCGAGATCATTCAGCTGGATCTGATTTATCTCCGAGTACCGGCAGCAATGCTAGATACAGAGTGGACAGAAATGGCTCGTATGCGTATCATAGTAGTATAGTCTGAGGCGGGGTCCAGAGTGTTCTTGTAGTCGACGTGGACGGAACGGGAGTCTGGAACACTCTCTTTCGAGTCGGGATATGTACAGGTACGATGCTTCTTGGTCCGGATCAAACCTTAAATCCTCTTCGTAGCTTGTTGGTTAGCCAGCTCCGGTCAGTACAAAATTGATACGTTTTGTTATCTCTCATTCAAACTAACATTGCTTCGGATATTGAGAGTTGAGTCCTAATTTGGTAATGCCGATCACTTTCCCACACAATCCGGCTCGTCGAATCAAATTTTTTTGTTATCAACTGCACTCCCAAACCAAAACACTCTCTGTGAAGTTGAACAAAACCACTGTCTGCATACGTCTTCCTCAAACTCCCGATTTGAACATGCACGAGGTGAATAACGATAAGATGCTGCTCTTGGGAGATACTGGTAGTAACAGGACGAGTGTGCCTGGGTCTCCTAAACCAATTAATTTTTCTCCTTATCATCTGTGGCCTGCTTATCTCCAACCCGACGCCGGCCTGGGACACGGCGTTCCATATCATTCATCAAATACATGTCCTTCTCTATCAGTCTCGGAATACCCGACTCCGCAAGGCTATTTATTGACCAGGAAGAAGCCGCAAAAATACCGTTATCCTTCCCTGCTTCTTGTCTAGTCCTTCATTCATCTTCGTCGACTTCTTCCTCCTCCTCTTCCTTCTTCTTCCCGACTATCACTATCGACGCGCGGGCTGAGGATTGAGAACAAGACACCGCCATGTCAGATCACTCTATAACTAAGGAACAGCCCCAGCCGACTCCGCCTCCGTCGACAGGCGCACCGGGTGCCCCTCGGTCAAGTCGCTTGCGCGAAAAAGCGCTGCGCTACAAGGAGAAATTCACCACGAAGGAGGGATGGCTTGGTGACTACGACTACGTCTGGCTCTGCATGCCCGCTCTCCCCACCCTACGCGCACAGAACCAACGCCGCCTCCCACCGTTCTACTCCCTGCATGGAGAACTGCCTTTGCTCCTCGCAGCCGCTTGTGGGCTGCAGCACGCGCTTGCTATGCTTGCTGGTCTTATCACCCCTCCGATCGTCTTGGCCAGCTCACTTAATCTGGATGACGAGACTAGCGCGTATATGATCAGCTCGTCGTTGATTAGTTGTGGTGAGTTTCGAGTCGCGTGCTCCTTATTTCAACCCAATCGTCGATGAGGGATTTTGTGACTAAATATTGATCCTCGTACGCAGGTATATTGAGCTTGGTCCAGATGTCAAGGTTGCATCTCAGGAAGGGATACTATCTTGGGACTGGCTTGCTCTCCGTCGTCGGGACAAGTTTCGCTACCCTAAGTACCGCTTCTGCCGTACGTAAAGTCCAATTCTATAAAATGTTCCAACTATCCAACTAACGTACCTTTCTTCTTGTGTTTCTGCATAGATCTTTGACGCTCTGTATAATGATGGAACCTGCACAAGTACGCTCAACGCAGACGGCACACTCACAAGAGATCCATGCCCGGACGCGTATGGACGAGTCCTCGGTATGCGTTCAGACTCGAGTTTCGTTCCATTGCAGAACTAATCTGCGTATTCGCTTCCAGGAACATCCATGGTCTGCGCTTTCCTCGAAATTTTCATGGCTTTCGTCCCTGTTCGCATCCTACAGCGCATCTTCCCGCCCATGGTCACCGGCACGGTCATTCTTCTCATCGGAGCTTCTCTTATTGGCTCGTCTGGCATAGCAAATTGGGGCGGGGGATCAAACGACTGTATGAGTCGTCCCGACACGGGTATTTACCAGCTGTGCCCGAATATCAATGCCCCTAGACCCTTGCCGTACGTCGTTACTCTCGCATCGACGTTATGTTTTAGGATTGATGGTGTTGCTTTTCCGCTTTTCCGGATTCAAACAGATGGGGCTCCCCAGAATTCATCGGTCTTGGCTTCCTCTCATTCGTCTCCATCATTCTTACCGAGCTATTTGGCTCCCCATTCTTGAAGAACATCTCGATCATCATCGGTCTTGCTGTCGGTTGCATCGTCGCAGGCGCTGCTGGATACATCGATAGTTCGAGTATTCGTACGACACCTGCTATCACCTTCCTCTGGTATGTATACTCAACGACGTTCTATTCACATCTTTTTTTTGAAGCTAACGATGCCCTGTCCAGGGTAAAAACATTCAAGATCCGTGTCTATCCTCCTGCTATTTTGCCCATGCTTGCAGTGTACAGTGAGTATCTTCGCTCTATGCTCTCCGTGTTTGACTAAATAAATATCAAAAGTTTCGTTGGCTATGGAGGCGATTGGTGATATCACAGCCTCGGCGGAAGTTTCGCGTGTTGAGGTCGATGGACGGGAGTTCGATTCGCGTATCCAAGGTGGCATTTTGGTATGTCTATTCTTACTCTTCTCTCGTTTTCCACTGTAATCATTGATATGTTTTTTATGTCTAGTCTGATGGCATCGGCGGTTTCTTGTCTGCCTGTTTCACTGTCGCACCGGTATCGTGCTTCGCTCAGGTTCGCCATCGATCCTCTTATTGTCAGACTCGCATAGCTAAATGATATTCGCATCTGTATTATAGAATAACGGAGTCATCGCTATCACTCGTTGTGCAAGTCGCACAGCGGGCCGTTTCTGCTGTTTCTTCCTCATCCTCTTCGGAGTACTGGGAAAGATTTCGGGTGTGTTCCTCGCAAGTACGTCCATCCCTCCTACCCTTCTCCTTCTCCTTTTCCTAATCTACTCTTACCTTCTCTCTCATAGTTCCAAACTCTGTTCTCGGCGGTGTGACAACCTTTCTCTTCGCATCCGTTATGGCCTCCGGTGCACGCGTACTTTGCTACCTCCGCTGGACACGCCGTGACCGCTTCATCCTCGCCGCGTCCCTCTCACTCGGTGTCGGCACCCTGATGCAGTCAGAGGTCTTCACGTATCTCTTCGACGGTGTTGAGAATCCTAATAAGGGCTTGCAAGGTCTTTTCGACTCGATCACGATCGTCCTCAGCACGCCTTGTGAGTTTCAACCCACCATCATTTACTGTGTGCTAATTGACTGAATGGACGTGTTCAATAGTCCTTATCTCCGGTGTCGTCGCCGTCATACTCAACCTCATCATCCCGCAAGAATCTCCTGAAGACATCAAGGACGATGTTCCCGAAGTTGAAGAGATCCCTCACGATCATGACCTTGAAGCAAAAGGAACGAAGATGCTCGTCCATTGAACTATGAAAACTTTACCTTGTGAAAGGGAGGGATGAATGACAGAGTGAACAGCGTGCTTTTCTTCATCCTCTAGTCCCTCCCTTCAACTCTCCCTCTATCTCTCACTTTTCTGCATCTTATCTGACCGGCGCGTACTCACCTTCCCGTCCCCAAACACCACTCAACCGAGACAGTTCCCCCAAACTAATACCTACGAACCTACCTTCCTAAACTTCCGTGACAACGTGTACGATTACAGATAGAAAGGCCATTTGCTTATGTTCATGTACTTAGCATCTTCTGGGTATAATGAAATCGAAATGAAATCGATTTTTCTCCGTTCAATTATGTGGTCTCTTGCATGAGTGAGGGATACGTGTATATACAGTACGGGTAATTATACAATACATCAGCAGTGTATGCGATAAAACAGACCAGATAGAAGTGACGAGAGCAAAAGAGAAATAGGCCGTGGCATCTATGGTATTGACATTCCACAAGTAAGAAAAAGCGAAGTAACCAAACTAGAGAAGGAAGTCAAGTCCTAATGTGTCATTCATTCGACGCTAACAGCAGTGCTATCCACGTCCATATCACCGTTATTCATCCTCAAAATTGTACGTCCCCTTCTCTCGAGATCGAACGGGTCAGTCCCATCTACACCGTCCAAGATCCCGTCTTTCGACACGACGGTTTTAAGAACCGGGTCCCAGACCGCATTGCTGTGGAAGAACCTCCGTGCACCTCGGGGTCCTCCTCTTGCACGAGAGTGCGAATCTTCCAGAACGCGCGAATGTGAGTATGAACTCGGGTGACTTGTATTGTAGATGCTCATGCGTTTGGCCTGTTGATGGGGGTACATATGCTGCAGTGCTGGAGACGTTCGCGAGCGCCCGCCTCGACCTTCCTCGGATTCATATCCCTCATAAATGGACCCTGGTTCGTCGTCTTCGCTCGACGAGGAGTCGTTCCGCAAAAGACCGAACACTCTCCGGTACTGTTCTGTCGTACATGCTCACGTTAAAGAGGGGCATTTAGTATCGTTTGAAGAGGGCGACTTACCTCCCAGCTTCTTGTCAAGGTCTTCGTTCTCTTTGCTCTCATCGAGCACCATCTCCGGCATCCCAAGATGCTCTCCAAGACCCTCGCTAGGAACTTCCTGCATCTGGACGGATGGCGCAAACGGCAACCTCGAGATCTGCCTGAAGATAGTCTCCTTTAAATTATCGAGATATCCATCATCCTTCGTATTCATGTCGGCCATGTTATTCGAAAGCACCTCCAGTCGATACCTCGGACCGAACCACTCAAAGTATGCATTCCATGGTAAGTTCCTATCGATATCGTCTTCGATGTTCAGCGCACATGCTGTCTCGTACGCCCATGTCCGACAGACATTCTTGACCGTATAACCGCCACCGCCCAAAAGGATGAGCGGTAACCCAGACTTACGGAGGTATCGGGCGCAATTTGCGTGACCTTCCATTGTCAGGTTGAAGCAGCCAAGCTTATCCCCCGCAAGCGAGTCAGAGCCGCATTGGAGTACCACAGCGGAAGGTTGGAACCATTCGAGGATTCTCTGGATGACGGGTTCAAAAATACTCTTGAAGGCTTCATCCGTAAGGCCGTCCCGCAGTGGGACATTGACGGCATATCCAAGGCCTTTCCCCCGGCCATGATCCTCCACGTGTCCTGTCCCGGGGAAATATTCTCCGAATTTGTGGAATGAGCAAGTCATAACACGGTCCGTCGTGTAAAATGCCTCCTCGACACCATCCCCATGGTGGCAATCAATGTCAATATACAGCACTCGCGGGAAAGTGCGCAAGAGCTCGAGGATACCAAGGACAATGTCATTGACGTAACAAAAACCGGAAGCTTCGCGTTTCTTTGCATGATGCAGACCTCCCGCCCAGTTGATCGCGATGTCTGTTGCACCAGACGCAATGCGTTTCGCAGCGTCAATAGATCCTCCAGCCGAGATAGAGCAGAACTCGAATACACCATCAAATGGAGGATTATCGTCCCCTACAAGGACTATAGGCCGTTGGTATAAAACAAAATATGGTCAAAAGTTTAGACATACAGCGTGTCCCGTGGTAGGTAAGCTCTTCTGCTGTTTCTGGCGTCACTTTGGTCAGAAAATGGATATACTCGTCCGTATGGAAGCGAGTCATAGTAGTGGCGTCGGCACGCCGGGGACGTAGAACCTGCATTTTGTCTAGCATGCCGTATGTTGCGACCAGGTCGTGTGTCATTCGGATTCGTTGCGGCTTCATGGCGTGGCCGTAACCATATGAAAACATACCCGCATCATCTATAGGCAAGAATAGATTAGGAATTGCCTAGTGGATATGTGAAAGAGCTTGCTGACTGTCGTAATAATAAGCCACACGGCGCTTCGACATGGCTGTATGCGGGTTGAAAGCGAAACCAAACTATGCCGAGTACTAGTGTTGTAGGCAAGAGCTAGTTATTGAACACAAGTCTCAACATGAAATGGTTACAACTTCATGAATACAATGCATGTAATGGATGAGCAAAACGCTCATACGCCAGATAAGGCTCAAACCGAGGTCGTGGTTTCGGTACTACGTTGAAGACGTTCTTCCTAGAGGAAGTGCGTTCAGTGAAAGGATCGACGCAACCACTTACCCAGGATCCATCTTGGATCACGTGCCCGATCTTGTTTTTCTGACCGATTTCAAACAACCCATACCTTCGTAAATGGTGCCACGCACGTACCAAAAATGCGCCTCTTTCACTCGAGCTTATGATCCACGAGGGTACCGGATGGGAACAAATTCTTTCGATTATTCTACCCTATAGAGATCGCTGGCGGACGCTCTACGCCGAGGTGTTCTCCAGATCGAGGCAAATAGCAAAAATGTTCCCTGGCCTCGAGTTTCCAGGTGTAGAGACCGCTGCGCTGACCTTCGACTGCGAAGAAAACTGCAGCCCCTTTTTCGCGCAATGGAAGTTTCCCGACCTGAAGACACTCAAGATATACAATACGATCCCTCCTCCGGGTACATTCGGCCACATCGTTTCATTGGAGATTTGGGGTCTTCATGTAGAAGAAGAGCTCACGAATGCCTACTTGAAGAGGATACCTAGGTTTCTTGTCCATCTGCGACGCCTCGAACGACTCGTTTTGGACTTATCCAATCTGTTCGCTACCCCCATGGCGCCAGACATGTTTCCCGATATTGTGCTCGCCTCGGTGAAGAGTTTTACCTTGCGCAACAGCGATCGAGAGAATATCGATTGGATGATTTCAGCATATCCCATTGGTCGATTGCTGAAATGCATGAAATTGCCGAATGTCAAGGAACTTAATCTGTCCCTCTGCTTCGTGAAACACGAAAGCATTGTTCACTGGGCCATGATGTTCTCTGATTGCCCGGAGACCCTTTCGTTAGTAACCTCGCTCTCGCTCACCATACCTACCCCGGAAATCCACTTCACGCTCGCTCTCTTTCTTTCACAATTCCGGAAGGTCGAGATTCTTGAGGTGGACGTGGAAGCTTTCGTCGATACAATAAGTCTCCCGATGTTCCAGGTGTCCCTCGGGCGTCTCCGGAAGTTTATTCTGAGAGAACCCAAGGATCTTCCGATAGATTGGAAGCAGAACTTGAACAAGCTCACTCCAAACGCAGATCGCCTTGATGTAGTGGTGGAACGTACTTCAAATCGTCATTCTTCAGTCGATGCGGATGCAGAGGAATGGAGACAACATGCACTAAGCATGTTCGAGGGAAACTGATATCCTCTGTGAGTGGTAATGTGCAAAATTTGTATCTTCTAGTCAATCTAAAGCATTGATAGCGCCTGCCGTAAGGGCAGTTTCGAAAGAGCCATTGAACCGTACTAGATTTCTGCTCATATTCTGGAATCCTTGAAGCACTTCTTTCTCTCACCGAGTTCTAACTCGGTCCTGAGCAATCGGTTCATACATGTGTCGGAGCAATTCATGCATGCATGGAATTTCGATATTGATTGGAGGATTTATATCTTCTCTGTCTGCATTGCCGCCACCGTGAGAACAGCTTATCTAAGAATGTTATATCCGTTCGTTGCATTTTTCTGGGTTTAACCATACCTCTAGAATCAGAATCTAGTCTGGTGAGTTGCTTTTCATTCGGAAGAGCCGCGTGCGTGAAGTTCTGACTCATAATGTGCGGGCCCTTTAGTCGCATGAGTCTGAGTAACTAACCTCGCTGGTCGGAGAAGGACAAAAATGTCATCAGATTGCAGCCTAATGTCCCTTCCGGACGAGACGTTAATGCGTATAGTCGACATATCGCGGGAAGCGAGCGAGGAGGAATACGGGCGGAGACGGATGGATGATCTTATCGAACAGCTCTGCAGCATTTCAAGATGTTTCCGAAATGCAGTAATGAACTCTGTGGCTCTTTGGACGAAGATCACCAATAAATACATACGTCGGAAGGATTTCGCAGACCACATTGCGCGCACCGAAACCGCGCCTCTCGCAATTGAGTTTGATGCGTCCCCATATCCGGAATGGGAGGAGGAGCTGTCAATGATTCTTCCATACAAGGACCGCTGGCAAACTTTCTGCGGGGAGTTCGTAATGCCGACAAAAGATGTAGCGCGGGAGTTTCCTGATATCGAGTCTCCGGCAGTGGGGACTGCCACCTTTTGCCTGCTCTTTGAGGACGACAGCGACGAGCTATTCGCGGTGTGGAAGTTCCCAAAGCTGGTGACGCTGAAGCTGATAAACACTGTTCCTCGGCGAGGTTGTTTCGTCGACATCGTGTCTCTGGAGATTTTGCCATTGTATGTATCCGATGGCGATGAATTTATAAAGAAGATTCCGACGTTCCTCGGCCAACTGCGTCGATTAGAGAACCTAATCGTGGACTTGAGCAACCTCTTTGATTTCTCCATGGACACTGACGCTATTCAGGTCGTGGAACTCCGGACCGTGAAAAACTTCACTTTGCGCAATTTTCATTAAGACGCAGGGAGAGATAAATGTCTAGCGTACGTTGCCGGGCAGTTGTTCAGGCTCATTAAGTTACATACAGCTTGTTCTGTGCTTTAGGGAGTACGAGAACATTGCCGAGTGGGCTATATCGTTTTCAATGGCAGGTGCCATCGAGTGTCATCAGACCGTTACGTCTCTTTCGATCATCGTATCATGCCTCGAGGACCAGTACACGATGGGCTTTTCCCTGAACAGGTTTCAGAATATCGAAGCACTAGAAGTTGACGCGACGGGATTTTGTTCCATCTTGCACGAGATGCCAGATCCCGTGCATCCGACCCGCTTTCGTACCTTTGTTCTGAAGGAAAATGAAGATCTTCCGAGCAACTGGAAAGACGTCCTGTACAAGCTCACTCCCGACGTCGATAGTCTGACCGTCGCCGTGAAACAAACATCTGTACGCCGTGATAGCTCGTGGATAGTGGTGACCTTGACTTCGGCGAGGAATTCATATGCTTGTTGTAGGAGGAGTTGATGCGGTGAGCTCCATTGCTACGTGCATTTGATTGCCTTTATCACTCAGCTGGCCGATGGCCTGCAGCTGACATTTTGTGCCCAAACGAGACACATTCACCACACCCTTTGTTTTCCTCCTGAAAGACGTGCTCGACTCATTCTTTTGACCGACGCTACGGTGAGTGATGATCTCGTGGAATCGGTTGACAGCCCTCTTCGCATTCATTCAATATACCCTCTCATATTAACTATTCATTATTCATAAATAAACAACTTCCTTATATACACTGGTAATGTTCGAACCACTTCGAGGTTATTGCTATTTAGCGTCGAAGGCGGACGCGGAAAATGTAAGCCAATGCGAACATTCCAGCAATCTAAATGTGACGAATGGTTAGCGTCTTTCTCAGAAATTCGGAAAAGCTAGATGCTCACGTTGAAGCAGACGTAGACCATGAGGAGTCCGAAGTCGCGCCATCGGTACTTATCGTAAATGTTGAATGACGTTTCCAAGAACTGGTCTGTAAACTCATATGAACAGTACTCGCAACCTGATGTTGCATCTGCGTTCTGGAGATATCCTCCCGACAAACTAATGAAATCGCGCAAATATTGCTCGCATGTCTGTCCATTGGGTGGTTCGATGGTCGCAAGTTCCGAGGAAGAACACCGTATCTCGAATCCACTAAGAGCTATTGTACCAATGGTTAGCGTCGAAAAACGTGATTCATAGTACTAGGGAACAGACCTTGTCCTAGTACACCCTCAACGAAGTAGGTATACGGTGAAACTCGGTACATCCACTTCCACCAGCCGAGTTGAGAGAAAGGCTGCAACACACCGGCACTGATTGGGCCAAATTCGTCAGCGTCGATACAAAGCGACAATCTGAACACGTACAAGATGATGGTAAAAGCATACAAAACGCTGGTGATGACCGAATCGATTAACGGATTTGGCGATATTGTGCCGATTGCTTGGGCCATCGTCGTAAAATAGAGAGGGAACCAAATGATAACCACAAGGAACGTATATCCGGCTCGGCTGGTATCAAATCCAACAGTCCAGTACCAACAAAAGAACAAGATGATAGAGGCAAGAATATTCCATGGAATCTCGACAAGCAGAGCCGATACTATTAGTGAGGTCCAACTATACGTCCGACTTTGGCGTTCTCGCACTTGATAGATGCTAAGGAAGTCCAGGTAGGTATTTTGGATTTGGTACGCATGCCCTGCCGCGATGATTGTTAGCATGAAGGCCGCCTGTCACGTCTCAAAGTCAGTGGACTTCACGAAAGTCATGTCCGCCACGACGTACGAATATTTTATCCTGTGTTCCTTGAACGTTCGGCTTTGCTTTAAAGAAGGTAAATCCCGCCAAGAGGCCCGCAGACGCGCTCAAAAACTGCTTGGACAAGATGTATGTCGGGTTGCGCCAATAGATTATGTTCGCCCTAACTGTCAGCTCGCGCACCTGGGAAACCCAAGATGCCGCGAACTCAGATCGATATGTCTCGCGGACCGGAGGCATTTTACGTCCTTCTTCATGGATCTCACGGAGGTGGATTTTGAACTTGGCGGCCTCGTCGGACCTGTCCCAAACATCGTGCCAGTCAATCACCGATGTTGCTGTCGCACCTGCACCAATGACATCGAGCATCCACTCGGCACTGAATCGTGAGTCAATGAGATTTAACATTGTGAGCTTGATCGATGAGGCTCACGGATTATCCTTTTCTTCGCATTTTCTTGCTCCGTTCCTTTCGAAGTAGCTAATCAACGTCGAGCAGTTTGGTCCGAGATCTCCGAAATAGGCCATTTGTCCACCCCTTTGGAGTAGCAACAGACGGTCAAAAATTTGGAACAGTTCACCAGAAGGCTGATGGATCCTGTTCACCAGACCGGAATTTATCGGCAGTTCTTCTTGATTAACTGAAGCAGAAAAGGACTTACGTGCAGAGAATCGCCTGCCCATGGTCCGCCAAGTCACGCAGGAAGGACATAATGGCCCATGCAGACTGGCCATCTAAGCCGGTCGTCGGTTCATCCAAAAATAGAAGTAACCTAGGCTTTGCGGCCAGCTCCACACCAATGCTTGTCCGCTTCCTGTGCTCGACGTCAAGAGTACCTATAATCGCATCCCCATATTCCTCCATTCCGCACATCGTCAGACATGTCTCGACACTAAACCACATACTTATAAGCAGCATATGACGAAAGATAAACGTACTACGAACTAGGCTTCTTTCTCGGCAAGAGGGACATGAGGCGGCTGACGAAGTTTAGCGGAGAACAGAAGAGCCTCGCGAACAGTTGTCTCAGGCAAATGCGTATCCAGTTGCTGACAATAACCGCTAGATCGTTCATCAGAACAGTTAATCCGCGCGTTAGAGATAAAACATACGTCTGAGCCTCAAAATCGCGGGGTAACGCATGTCCGTTTACGAAGCGATCGCCCGCCACGACACCAACATCTGTGCGGCCTGAAAGGACATTGAGCAAAGTCGTCTATGGAAGAAGATGTCAGTATTCTATTCTGCCGCGCGTGGACTGAATATATCCGTGCGAGTACCTTTCCGGCGCCAGATTCACCCCTTTTGAATACAAACCAAAAAAAAACTTGTCAGGAAATGAAATAAACTGGAAGCATGAAACCTATTCTTACATAAGTGCTGTAAATTTGCCTGGGACGACATATCCAGACACATCGTCAAGAAGAACGCGAGTTTCTCCCTTGTCAATAGGCACAGTGTACCGTAGGTTCTGCCACGAGAAGATATCAGATCCGTGAGGCGTCGCTTTTATTGCTTTCTCGGTCTGATTCATTGGTTGTGTCGATCGCTGGGCATCCTCATCTTGGACCTGACCTTTCTCCTCGTCAGTTCCCTTCAGCTCGCCAATATGCGCTTTCCGACTGGAGCGCTTGTATAGTGTTGCTGATGACTGCGTCCCACTCGCATTTTTGTACTCTGTGATAATCAACAGAAGGGCGAAGAAAAACGCGAGGAATACCACGATGATTCCAAAATCTCGCCAAAGATGTGAGTGTGAATAATCATATGAGATCTCCAAGTAACGATCTCCACTGACAGTTGACTGGCCTGGTATGGAACCAGCAGTCGTGCACACTTGATTCGAAAGCGAAACGTTCTCATAACCTGGTCCGGTAGGCACGATCGACGAACACGTCCCATCCAAGGTATGAAACTCGTTAGTCATGATCGCTTCGAAGCCGTAAAACAGTGGCTGAATTAAGAAATGAAAAATATCTCAGTATTTGTTGAGTATGGACTGAAAATGCTGGCGAACGTTAATGTACGTGAACCATTCGAGTGCCCCAATCATAGCCGTTTTCGGGACGGTATAACCCGTATAAAGAGCCAATGCTAGAGTCGTCGCACCGCTGATGGCGTGAGCAAAAGACTCGCGATTCGTGCCTGCGGCAGAGCAGCGGTAGATCGCCTTCATAAGGAGCGATACGACGAATAAAAGCAAATAAAAAGTGCTGGACGATGAGGAAATGTTAGTCTGTAGAACGACCATAGAACGGTAAAATGCGCACAAGAACTGACCCGCGGTCGGCTGAAGCCCGACGAGGAAGTATATGATGACCGAAAACAAGAGGAGTCTGGTGACAGTGATTGGGATGTCCACTAAAGTAAGCGCGACAGTCTCCACGAACGGACGGTACATAGCAGCGCTTGCTTGCCGGTGGACAATAGGTCTTTGCGCATACAAGGAAGAGATCTCTCCCATGCTTGCAAGTGAATCAAAGAGAATAGAACTGCAACCAGCCAAATGTGTGTGTCAACGAAACCCGTTTTGATTGTAATACCTGATGAGAGACGCACAAGAAAAGTACACCACCGCGAGAGAAATAGGCTTCCGTTGCCTCTGGAACATTATAAAACATTGTGCCCATAATGATCGCCTGGATCGCATAAGATATGGTTGTGATTGTCTGGGACTGCCAGTCTCCCCGGACTATTTGCGCGCGTCGAATCATCACTTCCCATATCTGATCGTAAATGCTGATCGTAAACGGACTCTCGGGATTCATGTGCTTCGATCGCTCCGCCTGTGCGGATTCAATATATGACTTTCGCTTCAGCTCCTTTTCTTCATCTGACAGAGTTGGAACGCTCGGAAGTTTCTCCGTAAACTGGACCAAATTAGAATCCATGATCACGTTTGTGGCGAGGAAAGAAGCAATTTGGTGTCTGTTCTCCTTCGCAAGCGGGTGTCGTAGAAAGGCTGAAGCCATCTCTTCGGCTGTTCGCGGCACACGTTTCTCGTAACCTTCACGCGCGACGCGAGCAATAGGGTCGGTGACGGCAGTAAGAAAGTCTGGAGTTGTCTGCCTATTGGCAGGTTGCCAGCCTTGGTCAATGAAGTACTGTCGCGCAACACTCGCGGGTCCGTAATAAATCATGTGACCCTCGTAGATCAGGCAGACCTTGTCAAACAGCTCGTACAATAGCTCCGATGCCTGATAAGCTGACATTATCGAGGTGAGGCCCAAAATACCCGTTGCAGCACGCAACGCGCGCACGAATTCGAGAGCAGTCGAGGAGTCTAGACCTCGTGTTCCGTTGTCCCAGCATCCAAGTTGAGCACGCGCGGCGAGTGCCTCAGAAAGCGAGACACGCTTTCGTTCTCCACCACTCACGCCTCTCACCAAGGCATTTCCAATCTTCGTTTTCCTTGCGTGCTTCAAACCAAAGACCGTCATAAGAGTATTTACCACGATCTCAGTGTACTGGGTACGCGAAGATCCTTCTAAACGAGCCTTTCTACTAGGCATGTGTGTACGCGCAGCGAAATTCAGTGTCTCTTCGACCGTGAGAGTTGGGAAATGAACATCGTCCTCCGGGACGAAAATGGCGTCCCCTCGGAAATGATTGCGTATCTCTTCCGGCGTGAAAGTCGAGAAGCGAAGGAGCCCAGTGACACTACAGAATTCTTCGTGCTGGTTGGAAACTGCCTTAAGGAATGTAGTACATCCGGCACCCGGACGACCAAGAACCACTGCGCATGTGAGTCTATTCGGTCGCATATAGTAACGGAGGGTACATACAAAGCATTTCACCTGGGTTGACAACTCCCTCGAAACCAGTAAGAATATTACGAACAGATGGATGTCTCAGGGCCCAGGTTTTCTCAATGAATGAAAGCGGATTCAGCGTCGAGCCAACGGTAGGCATATACTTCGCTGTCGCACCCAGACCTTGCACCGAGAGGTCTTTGAAGACCACTCCCAGATGCCGTGGATTTACATTACTCTTCCTCTTCCTGGGACAAGGATCGATGTCAGCAGCGTGTTTCAGATTCATACGATGAGGAGAATCACAATCGAACAATATCCTTCAGAAACTGCTCAAAATTGAACGCATCTGCGCTCAGAGCTTCAGCTAACGAAACAACTGTGCTATCGTCTGAGTCGTTTCGTTCCTGCCCGTACTGATTGGTCTGAGCATGATCCTGTTGAATGTCGTATGGGTGGCCAGGTACGTCTACTTCTAGTGCGTGTTCCGGTGCGCTGTCGTGTCTAAGTGGTGAGTGATGGTCAGAAGCGTCCATCTCATTCTCGGGCATGAGAAGTGAACCGAGCTGCGAAGAAGCTTAGAGGATGTCGAGATGGCAGTATGAAAGTCGACCGAGCGGTACGTGGCCGTGAAATGAATTTATATCGGCTGTTTCTTAATCTGTCGGACTTCCCGCATTGTTGACAAAATCGTTTTAGAAATGTTCGATAAGACATGTGACGTATCGGACGATTGTATTTCCCCGATCGGTTTCGGGGAAACTTATTTTCGAGCCTGCAAAAATTGATCAGAAATGATTCTCAAGCCCCTCCTGATACAAATTTGGAGGAAAAATAGGGTTCAACGTCTCTTTGTGACATTCGGGGTGATCAGGGGGACTAGAAATGGCAATTCTCGAGAATCGTGTCTGATGCCGAACTTTCCCGTTACCTGCCTGAAATGGTCATTGTCCATACGTATACTCTCGCTCAAGAGAAAACGGACGTGCCTCCGTTCTTCCGAAAAGCCCATTAACATGTCGTTGACTAAGGCTATATGAGTTATAGTCCGAAACCTAAGCAGAGCGGTTATAAGAACCATTGAATAATAGTAATAAGTACAGTAATAAGTACTCACATAAAGATCAAAGGCCAAGGTCCGAGATGTCTTTGAGCGGCGTTGGCCAGGACAAATTAAGCCCCCTTGTCCATCTAAAAATGGCTGGTGAAAACTCGTGTCGCGTCGTGTACCAGTATCACCGGGCATACTGAGACAGAATCCTGGCACCAATGCCCAGCGTATTAGCTTCGACTAAGTAACGACTTGAATTATGACGTCAAAAGTCAGGAATGAATATAGTTTGGTCCACGGCGGCCATTCGGAAAAAGTAGGGAAGCGGATTTTCCATGCTTACTCATCGTCGGGAATATCCGAGAAGCTCGCGTCGCCAGGTAGTTGGTATTTTTATAAGCCAACAAAAATAGACCTGACCCTATTGTACTATTGTACAATGAAAATCATGAGAGGCGGCTGATGAGAGAGAGAAAGAATTTGCTTACAATTTCCAAGAAATTGTATTCATATCCACAGGCTTCGCTGCATTATGATCACAAATCTGACTTGAGTCGTAAAAAAGTGATTTATGGCTGAGAGGATTCTCATAGTACGGAATCGGATCTGCTAATCAAAGCACTTCTCGAAGTCACCATTGCCATCATTTCTTGCATACTCCTGACTCTGTAAAAATGCATCCAGCGTGCAAATCCCGTCGTCGCCGGAACCGCAGAATCCCAATGGCTGAAGACGGTCATTCACAAGCATGCGTACAGATACTATCCCGGAGCAATCTAAACGTTCCGTAACCAATCGGGCAGAGAACGGGACAAGATACGAAGCAATCCAGGTCCGTTCGGGATCTGGGCTCGTCGGGTCGAGGTCGTCTGGCTGACGGAACAGGCCCAGAGCGCCATAAATCGCAACTATTTCGTTCTCGTGAGAGAAGTCGCCGTATATCTTGCGATTGAGCGGAAAGGTCGATGGATCAGAATCGAGCGTTCTGTTTGTTTGTGTATTGTCTCGAACTGGGGACTCAGTGAGCCGAGCGATGAGCTCGTTCACATACCCAACGCCTTGAACAGGACCAAGTTCCTGACCATAGCTGAAAACACATTTAGGTATTGATTGATAGTAAGATGAAATCACTCACCCAGTTCCGTAGTATTTCCTCAAGTCTCCATCATACTCGAAGCTCTCAAACTCGGATGGATCAAATATGTCGCAAAAACCACTGGGCTCGATATTCGCGACTGTTTCAAGTGCACAAAGCGAGATGAGATTGGTCACGTCCGCTGCGGTGACAGTTGCACCTGGCGCAGAAGCATTGAGCCGACTTGCGATGTTGGTCGCATAAATGTCTTCCCAGATCCCCATTTGTCTGCCTGCATCGCCCGCGTTGGGGCACATGCCATTGTTCAGAGTGTTGTTACTATTCGGCTAGTAATGTCAGCTCAGCACCAGTTCCACTCGTCCTTTGTGCAATAACTCTTACCGACTCTTCAATGACGACATTCAGTGAAGGAGCTGGATTCCCTCGACTCGCGTGCCCGAATCCTGACAAAACTCGTCAGTTAGCAAGCTCTATGAGCTTCTCTTTTGACACAATACGCACCTGAAGTCCAGTTTGTAGCCGAGTCAACGACTCGTTGATCTCTAGAAGCTCGGACAAATGGAACGCTGTGCTTGGATACGAGGTGTTTGTACCTTGTATAATCGTATTGACCAGTATCAAACGATCTGGAAAATTTGGCTTAGATGAATGTTCTATTGCGTCGGTAATTACTACTTACTGAGCAGCTCCGAATGCTACGAGATCGTCTTCTCCCAGCTTGTACGTATAGTCTTTGATGAACTCCAAGCGGGGATCAAAGAACACTGACGCTGATTTAAGGTTAGCTAGAACCGCTTCAATGCCTTCCGGTTCGTTCTCGTTGGATGCAGGGAATCTAGCACCATGTCTCTGTAACTTGGATGCCCGTCGTTGAAGGCTGTATATGGGAATAGAGGATAACTTACAATATTTACTTGAGTGATTCTGCAGTCACTCGGAGGCTTCGTGTATTCCGAAAAGGAGAAGTAAGGCGTGTACTGCGCCCAAGAATGTTTTATACTACCTGGCAACTGAATTTTCGGCGAGACAGGTTTGATCTCGTAGCTTGACCCGGATAAAGCAGAAAAGAGAAGATCGATGCCAAGTATGAAAAGTAGTATCGCAGCAAGTATGAGAAACTGTTTCAACTTTCTCCGAGTCAAGTGCCTGGGCAGCGCGGCCCGAGGTTGACCTAAAAGAGATTCTGCTTCCGCAGTGGTGATCGACGCCTCCATTTTCGACTGACGTCACGGATGGAGGGACTGTATCCTCGCCTAGATGTAAGCAGAGAAAAGAACTCATCAATTCAGAACGAATGACACCAAAGAGATACTGTACAAACCTTGGCACTGTCGACTTATAGTCCTGAGAAGAGACGAGCAATGGGGTAAGCACGGATGATGGGGATGAATATGCTGTGAGTTCTGTTGGACAGTGCGGTTATGTGAGTAAATGTAGCACTTGCAGCTCCCAAGAAGTTTAACAACACATACTTCTACCAGGAGGTGGTGGTGATAGGCAACGGTCATGCAACTCGCGATCGTTCCCACGATGCCGGTTATAGGAAATCCTGTCGGAGCTTCAAAAAAACTTGACAAGGATTTCAGAAGAGAATGTGTAGGCTTACACAACATCATGTAGACCATAGCAAAGCATGAAATATATGTATTTGACTACTTGGAACACTTGTCCGGAAGTAGAATTTTTTTAAATGCAAAAATCGGCAGAATTTAGCATTAAAAAGGTATAACATGTACAAAAATCAGTCTTTACAATAAACATTCTGACATTTTGTTCCCGGGCAATTGAAGGAATGCATATGGAAGAGAAATGTATGCAGAAAAAATGGCACTATAATCTGTCTCAATCATCAAAACATTCAAAGAGAAAGAAGTCGAGCAGTACCCAGAAATAGCAAAACTTGATCACGTGATGCATTAGTAGCTGATTGACCGGACCTACTGAGAGCTTGCTCAAGTGATCAAGGGAGTTTTTGTACAGTAGATGAAGCATAGATGTATCCGAACTCTCTGAATCAACATGTATTTTGTGTATGGGCAACTTGAATTATACTATATTGCATTTTCAAGCAATATTAAAGAGGTTTACAAAGAAATTGATACCTATGAGTTCCATACTGGGATCCCTTGAAACTTGGAATTGAAGCCTTCAGAAGCATAGAATCACACAGTATAAGTACCCCTGAGAGAAAGGAAGCCAAATCTGACAGTTTAAGAACAAGAGTAATCATGCAAAGCCTGTGACCAACAATTCAACCAGTCTGCATATGAGTTATCCAAAAACTAATTAGCTGAGCTTAGTTCTCAAGAGTCTTGACAGTAGTAATATCAGGATCAGACACCAATTGAATGCTATGGCAAGAATTCTGAATGACTGACACTGTGATTCAATTTCTGACACGATGTGGATGAAGGAGAGACCCTTTGTAAACCACGGAGTACATGCCTTGCTAGATATGGTAAGTTTTCAAACTCCGCCCAAAATTTCTGGGATCGCGCGTTACATGACCATTGCCGATCACCAGAGGTGGTGGTTTGCGTCAAGAACGAGGTTTTCGCAAGCGTAAAGCGAGGCTGTACTATATGAGTTAAGATGTGATAACAACGCGTCACCACCTCACGTTCAAGCTGGACGAGGTCGCAGAATCTGCTCGAAGATCCATTCTGCTTCGGACACTTCTTTCGCAGGTTTGGTTTGTTTGCTTAGATGCTGAATACGTCGCAGATACTTATTAGAGATGGAGACTACCGAGTACCGACGCCTGAAAGTGAATGACGACGCGCATGAAACAATATAAATATTAATGCGTTTTAATCGTGGGAAATTGAACCATAAGCAATTGCGTGCGCGTTAAGTAAGCGGAAGTCACATCGGCCCTTTACAGCTCGGCTTCCGCAAGAGACCGCATGAAATTCCGTACCACACACAATGGTTATTCTCGGTATAGAGGCGACCAGGATAGACAAGTTCGGATTCTTAACTGGGTGAGAAGCAGGACGCTTTTGTGACTATTCAAACTTTGTCGATGCTCTCGAGGAAGAGGGATTGAACGCAAAATCTCAATCGATTTGCACAGCGGGGAAGTTTCTGTGGATAACCGCTCAAAAAGGGGGACAGGAAATCTGCAAGAGAATTAGTGCATCATTTTCTGTTGAATGGCACGTTGAGTCCCTCTTGAGCAACGTACTCTGAGTCAAAGACCGCTCCTAATACAACATGTGCTCTCGAAAACCATTTGATTGAGAAAGTAGGTGCAGGTATCATATCCTAGCTGTCCGGTGAAAATACAAATAAGCATTCCGATTCTGATTCTAATATGAGTGCATGTAGAGGACTTCAGTCCATCCATCGGCCAGGTGGAACATAAAGTGCATCATAATCAACTGATCGGCAGTCAATTTTGCTGAAACCGGGTTATTCAACTTTTACCCAATTTGGGATAGCTGAGCGAAGTACAGCCTCTGGGATCAAAGGACTATCTCGCAGGATGATCGTCCCGGACTTTGCTTTGGCCCAGTCCATAAAAAACAGAAGTTGCTCCAGCGTCAAAGTCTTCCCATGAACAATATCGAGGTGCGTCCGTCCACCGTCAATGTGTACGTGCTTCCGGCACATATGAATATGGTGCAGCGGGCTTATCGACACGAATCGTTCTAAGGTAGGAGGAAGCTCACGAATGACCGAAATGAATGCCCAAATATATTCGTCCTTCGAAGGCTCCTTTGTCCCTTCCTTTCCGGCCCGTCCTTCTTCGATGTACAGTTTCATTTCGCGGAGGCGCGGTATTTTCGCTATACGTGACACGATGACGGGGCCCCACATTTCAGTTTCTTGATACATCGTCATTCTTTTCGCCATGACTTCGACATCATTCCAGCTTCGCCGTAGTTTGTTCAGCCCGAGGCTGAGGTCGGTCACGTTATCAATAACCAATCTCTCGAGAAATCGGGCGAGCCAGCTGAAGTAATCGGGTGATGCGGCTTGAAGAGTGAGTGTCCTGAGATTACGCATAATAACGGCGACTCCGGTTTCGGGAGTTATGTACTCCGATATGTCGTCAAATCTGACATCGAGGTTCTCCAGCAAAGGACACGACGCAAGAAACTCCAAGGTGCGGTCGAGTCCGAAGAAAAGATCGCAGGACAGGTCGGAAATGTCAAGTTTAAACGAAACGATAGCCTTTCCAAGGGCTCGGAGAGGAACAAAGTTTGTTTCCAAGTACCGAAGTTCCGGCATCTCCCAAGTCTCATAAAAGTGGGAAGCAGGGATACCCATGTGCAACCTCAAATACTCGAGCTTCAAGGTACGAAGAACTGGTAGTTTGACTTTCTTGAACAGAGAGTGCTGCAGATCGGCATCGATAACTGTGATTTCCAATGTTCCGAGAAGAGATTGGTGTTTAAGGATTCTTTCTGCGTCGAGTAAATCAGACTCGTGCGTGAAGCTCGACGTCAAGGAAGCCTGGAGCGGTAATCCCCGGCTCATACTAACGATGCTGGCCAGATCCGCTGCCCGCTCAGGCAGTAATATCCAGCCATTTTGTCCATAGTTTCGGCGACGAGATGACCAAAGATCTGAATCGCGAGCAGACGTGTGTCAACGTGAATATGCGATGATACTCCGAAACCACGTTATCCATGATGCAGAAGCTCATCTGGGAGCTTGCTGATCCCGCAGTATCGCACCGCCGAGTCAAGTTGTTCCTTTAACGATGTAGTCTCGCGCTCTAGAGACACCGTCAACGCGCGAAAGAGCGAAAGCATGCCTTCGTACTTCTTGACATATTCCCGGGGATCCCTGAACATCACTGTAAGACTGTCGTCTGGGACAACCTCAGTTCCTCTTTACAGGATGGTGAGAAGATTTCTAGGGACACAGGATACTAAAGACTTACTGCCCATCACCTAATGGACTCCAAACCTGAGATGGGCTTAGGTATGGTCCCTCATTGGATTGAACGACCTTCGCGAACAAGGACACGACACTGAGCAAGTCCTTTGCCTGAAACCCAGATGCCATAAGCACACTATTACGTATAAAATAAAGCTAAAAGAAAAGAAAAGAAAGAACGAATGCTCTGTCTGAAAAAAGATCGTGAGTGTTGAGTGAGTGGTGCTGGTAGTGGCTTGGAAATCGGGATATATGTTGATTGGCTTAGTCATCATTAGGTGTACTTCTCTCACGCGCCACGAACTCTTTTTCTTTTCTTTTTGAGAGTTTACGATCCTGAAATGTCGCCGATATTGGACAAAAGTCTGACCTTGGGTCGTGACTGTTGATCCTTTCGGTCATATCAGAAGGATTCATCATTCCTGTTGTCTCTGATCTTTCTCGTCTGTAGTTTATTTTTGCTTTAGGATGGCTGCTCAAGATATCTCGTTAGAACAACTCGCAAGCTCACTCGTGTCTCTCGACGCTAAATTAAGCGATGGGACTTCGATGATGCATTTTGGCCCGCCGGTGAAGCCCACGACTTCGAAAGGTGATCAACTGACGAGAATAAATTTCCGTGCGTGTCTAACAAAGGTTTCTAGCTGTGTCCGTTCAAACGAAAAGTTCGAAGAAACGTGACACTAGTACTGCTTGAAACGTCTCAAGGGCCGTCAAACTGCTCTGGAACTATTCTCGCATACCGTTGGCGAAAAGGTCCGAACGGTTGAAGAGACCGTTCTCCAGACATCGCGACATCGCGGACGCATACCGCCTCCCGACGAGATTCTCATACATGTGATCGATATGGCGTGTGCTGAGGCTGAGAAATATTTCGGGAGGAGAAAAATAGATGACCTCATCAAGAATCTCTCCCTCATCTCGCGGAGGTTCCGATACGCTACTTTGAATACGTTATCCTTGTAGACGAGGATCGACAGTCGTTATTGTCTGAAAGACGGATTCGGGGACCGGATTACGAGGGCTGCGAACAAACCGCTTGATCTACATATTGATCTTTCCAGTGCGGTGACCGCGTGCCAAAGAGAGGCGATTATCCGGCAGATAGTGCCGCTGAAAGACCGCTGGCAGTATCTTAGGGCGACGTTCGCAGGGCGAATATTTGGCGTGGACCAGGAGATGTGTATTGTATCGACGTCCCGCATTTGGAATCTGCCCACCTACACTTCTCTAGCATGCACAGCTGCCACGAAGTGCCTGAGAAGTGGAACTTCATGGCCATAAGGACACTGGAACTGGTCGATGCGGTTCCTCCTGCAGGCTAGTATCGCAAGCTGACCGCGTTCAGGTTAAAAGTGACGTCTTACGGTATGTCTGGTGAAGACTGGTATTACGGGCTCATGACATTCTTAAGCTGCACACCGAACCTCGAACACCTTTCTCTCGATTTGGGTACATGGTCATTTACAAGGTGCATTGATCAAGTAGCAGTCAGTCTTCCCCGTCTTTCCTCCCTATCACTTTCCAATCACGACGACTCCGATGGTGGTGATGATTACGATTCGCCCGCCGGGACAAGATATCTCTGCCTTATACTAGCATCCCTGAGGATTCCGAATGTCAAAGATCTCCGCCTCTGTCTCCGTCTCTATGGGGAGACCTATTTCTTATATCTAGTCGAGGCCCTGACGGATCGGGTGAGGGATGCTTTCCACGCCGTGACGAGTTTGTTTGTCACCCTAGCCTTCACGATCGATCGACGAGGATGCCTTAAAGCACCTTTTTGCGTTATTCCCCAATGTCCAGGAATTAGGACTTGATATACCTGACGTACTCCAGATAGTACGTGGATTGGATTCTGGACTCGGGCTAAACCAGCTCCACTCGCTCACTCTCGGTGAAAGCGTACAGCCCTAGCTGGGGTGAGGAGAAGAATGTTTTGCGCAATCTCACAAGCAGTGTCAATGACCTCAATGTGGAGCGGAAAAATCCGGTATGCAAGGATTCCGCTATACACATACATAATTGCGGTTGCGCCTGTGACGATGACGCGGAGCGAAGCCACATCTAGAAAGGCCATGGTTTGTGACAACCCGGATGCGCACTTCTCCATACAACAGTCTGCTTTACGTTCCTGGAGCAATTCAAATCCGGATACAACAAATTGTACAATAGAAGTTTATTCAAGGCGTCGAGAAGCAACTCGGGTGCAGGAACCGACTCAGAATCTAGGAGTCTGCGTGATCGATCGACACGTTCGGTCACTACACTGTTTCTCCTTTTTCCACAAATGCTGCAGGGCAACATCGACGAGAAGGCGATCACATCCATGTTTCTTGTACTTGCCAATGACGTTCACATGGATATGTGCTGTACCCGATCCCGCAGGACCGAGCCTCGGCCCCTTATGCATAAGACCGACGAAATACCGATCGAGGGGCGTGCCGACGAGGTCTTTCGGGTATTTTGCACGCAGGGTAGGCCACCAGGATGCGTTGATTTCTCGTTCGAGTTGGGCCGTTTCAGCTGTGCCGACGACGTATCCCACTATGTTCCCTGATCCCGTTCTTTCATTCCCGAGGGTCGGTTCCCCTCGTGTTTCCTCCTCCGATCCTAATCCTGACCTTGACTCCATGTGCGAGTCCGATTCAAGATGTTCCGTCGTCTCTACAAGGACGAACGCAAAGCCGGAAGGAAGATGAAGGTACGGCAATGCCTGTACTTGCGCAGACAGTTCAGGATGGCGAACAAGTGTCTCCGCTGATCGGCCCTGGTATGCAGTCAGGAGGCACACCCGAGCGATTTCTGCGCTGTCAGCGATCGATGCAGGTCTGACGTTGAGGTGCCTATGAGCTCGCATTGTGGCGGGTTCGGCGATACGTGGAAACGGGTACGAAGCAGTGTTGAGCGTGGAAGGAGGTATCAAAAACTTGGATATATTTCAAGTTCTTGGTATAATCGGTTTCATGAAACGTTAGGAGAGTCACAGTCTGGCGACGCTATTTATTGTTGGGAAATACTGAAGACCCGAGTCGGCTCCTTGTTATGTTTTGCGCTGTGAATTCTCATTCGAGCTGAGGAATAAAAGAGGACATTCCTCCAAGGAGTTTGATTCTGCCCCGGCTAGTCCTTGCTTAGCTGAGAGCTCGACATCGGGTACCCAGGCATCTATATGTCGAGGAGGGTCTACCGCCACACTACCGACTTGTCCTTGAATGCGGACGGGTTTCCCGAAGAAGTTAGCAGGAGCGCTGAACTTCGCGCTTTCTTTGCCGCTCAGGGTAAAGATATAAGTTGAAAGGAGAAGATTCGTAGAATCGGTAAACTGCGCACAGGTGATTTGTCCAAATACCGAACCCACAGGGGTCGACGGCGGGAGATTGCCGCCTCGTGTGACGATCAGACGGTGTGTTATCGCCGGCAACTCAGTTACAAAGGCCTTGATTGTCGAACAAACCACATGCAACCATCATGGAGCATCCGGGAAACATGCGGGGGTAATCTGGGAATCCCTCATCAACTTCACATCAAGGACCAAAAAAATCATATCGTAAAAAAGTGCCAAGATAGCGGTTACCCCGCGTAAGCATTGCTGATATGTTTTCTGGTTGTTTTTCTGTACTTCGCCTTATCTTTCGGTAACAACTGCGCTGGAACCGCGACTTTCGGGGAGAATAGGCAGGTGACTACTAGTTCTAATGACTCCGGTCGGCGGGGTCGGTAGTCGTGGGAGGGGGAGGTTTCATCCAGCAGTACCATCATCTTGTGGTTCGGTTTCAAGTTCAGATCGAGTCAAGCTATCGGGGTTCACGCTGCTCGGACTCGGACTTGAAAACGTATGCGTTACTTGTTGCTTGCTTCGACCTTGACGACGAGCAGGAACAGGGAATGACGCTGAGCAGCTTCTTCGATACCGCTGAGCGAGGTGCGCTCACGCTTACGCTCTCGACGAACGACCCCTTCGACGCGGTGTACCTCACCCAAGACGGTGTTCCGCTCTACCTCGTCAGCACGCGAAAGCGTCCGCGGAGTAGCGGCGGCTCCTCGAAATCAGGGTTGGGCTTTGGGTACCTTGATGCGCAGGTCACGACCATCAAGCGTGTGCGTACTGATCCACCATCGTCGTCCTTGGCGTCCAGTGCGAGTGTGAATAAGCCGGATAGTCATGCTGCAAGAAGGAATGCGAGGAAGTCGTGGCCACCCCGTTCGTATACGAATCGCCAGCGTCCCTGCCGAGGTGCTCCGCATTTGCATAGGAGAACGAGGAGCAGTAGTATGTTGAGCACGAGCACTCCGCTCGACACGATAGACGAAGTTGCAGACGGGGCTGATGTGGATGCGGATAGAGGCGAATGTTCAGATGACTCCGGACGTTCCAGTGGCTCAGGCAGCGACTTCGAGCCTGCCTCAACATCTGACTCTTCTAACAACACGATTCTCGTGGCGACGATCGAGCGAAGACCATTCTCGCTCTCTCCCTCACGATTGCGGTTCAACGGGTGCGAGGGCCCCGCGAGCAAGTTCCTCCAGCGCGAGAGACCATTTTCAAGGTACGTCCACTGGTGACGGTCGTCCAAGAGAAAGAAAGAATAGCACTAACTAACGCTATGATTTACGTTCATCTAAATCGGTTCGAAACTTCTTTTCTTACATAGCACGAGATGCTTCGTCTCCATGACCGGCGATCTCTTGAAATGGCAGTTATCCACTCCAGTCCCAAAGGTATGTGTCCTAGGCACCCTTATTTTAATATTGCTTCTGCTTCTACTTCTAGTTCTCGCCGCCCATCTTACCCAACGCTTCTCTTCTCTTATTATTTAAATACAACCCGATCACTGACCTTCTCCCGTACACAGCTGTACAACTCCAACAAAGCTCGCCTAGCCAAGTACTGCGCCCCTTTCCTCCCGAGTAAGGACATGCTCTCCTCGTCCCACGCTGTGCTCGAAATCGCCCAAGGCATAGAGAGTGACAGAGCCCTCGACGAGATCATCGTCACCCTCCTCCTCACTTTCCTCCTCTAACTAGGGCATCGCTCTAACAAAGAAGGGCTACCGCATTCGAATTTTCGCTGTGGCATAATCTTATCATCTGTAAATTATGTATCTACTGATGGATTTCGGTCTGCTCTGGTCTTTGTTTGCTCTCAATGCATGGCTCGGCACGTACGATGAATATGTATAAAATGTCTATTACAGCATGTACTGCTTACTACGACTACCGGAAATAATAGGTGTCCTAGTCCAAAACAACAAGTCTGCAATCTATCTACTACACGACATATACGTCTGTACGTGTTCTTAGACAGAGATTAATGGGTGCGAAAGAAGGGGAAAACAAGACGTGTGAATATGGGATGATAACTACTAGTACTAACTGGTTCATCAATCAGTGAGCGGTGAGGAGCATGCATGATAACGTCAGTAGCTAGGAAAAAGGGAGTTGAATGGAATAAAGGGACAGAAAAGAGAAAAGAATAATATACCCGTAGCACGTATGCATGAGCCAAACGGAAGTGTAGAAGCCAATCAATGAACCGTTCTTCTAAACCCCTCGCCGCTCACTGCAAATTGCCGAAACCCGAACGGTCGGCGAATGAGCAAGAAAATGAACTATCGGAAAAATGTAGACCTGTCGGGAGAAGTAGAAGTAGAAGTAGTGGGGGGAAAGTGCGAATGTGCGGGTATTCGAAAGCTCGGAAGCGGAGAGGGTGCTCAACAATCTCCCGAAAGTTTAATCTCGGCGAGGGCACGCCTTTACCGCGCGGGCCACAGCATCGTCTCGGCGCTCGGTTTGTCGGGCGATCCGGGCTCATTCGCAATGAGCACTCCGTCCGGGTCATACTCCGCACCAGGCTCCTCCTGTTCCTGTTCTTGTTCCGGCTCAGCGTATCCGTAAGTGTACTCGGTGGTGCCGTCCCAACTCTGCGCCACGCTATCCATCGTTGACATATACGGCGTACGATGGCTATGGCTCGCTTCTAATGCACCCTTCGGAAACTCGTACTCTGGACTGGGACTCACGGCATCACTGAAGAACGTATAGACAAAATGCGCACACGGATTAGGTGTCGGTCGGGACGGGCGGGAAGGGTCTCGGCTCATAGACGACGTAGTTGTCGCAACCTGACACGGCATGTAAACATTCCCTAACGGATTCCCACTGTAATAACGGGGAAAAATGAGAACCATGAACGTGAAACCTTTTAATATTAAAATCAAGGTCCGAGACTCACCATTTTGAGCATCCGACACCGTGCCAGCGACATCCGCACGAAAACAATTTTGCCTGTCCCCCTCGCTCGAAATAAGTCTTGTCCATCGGTATGACGTTCGCCGACGCTTTCCCACACGCCTGCCATGTCCCGTTTTTAGGTCTCGGTTTCCCGCAAGAGTGAATTAAGGCGCCGCAACCTGTAGACCTGCGTATCCGATGGGGCGAATGAGACGGCGAACTCGGTGGTGAGTCGTCAAAGGCGGAAGGGAATGGACTCGGCTCGTACGGTTCCTCATCACCAAATTCCCAAGTCTCGACACCACAATATAATGCGTATCCTGAATTAGGTACACCGTCAACGTCGTCATCCGCCTTTGTCGGATCAGAGATCTCCGTAGACCAAGGTTGCTGAATCGTCGATGAGCCACCGTCTACCCATGGTGGCGGCAGCGTGGGGGCTTGCACAATCTGTCGGTTAGGCTGCTGGTATTGAGGAGAGAGAGGATTGAAGGTAACAGGTGCATTTCCCGAAGAGCCGGCAAGAGTGGACATCGACGGTCGAGAAAGATGTCTGCCGGCTATAGCGCCACGCCTTCTTAATCGGCTCGTCTCGCCAGTCCTCACAAGATCAGACAACGACAGAGGCTCTTCGTCCTCGACATCCAGAGAGACAGTATTCGAATAAATCGAGGTGGTCATTTGGGGGCACAGTGAAGGTCAGATGTGAAAGGTGGGGAAAAGGCTCTTGGAAAGGCTGCCCTTTAACGCGAGTTTATGATGGGTTTACCACGAGGCCTCGTCGGGTGGTAAAGATGGTGTTGATATGAGATTAAGATTGAATTGAAGCCAACGATATGGGTGCGCTTAAGAGGTAGCGGCTGAAGTGTAGTGTGGTGAGGAGGTGAGGCGGTGGTGGTAGCTGAATGAGTGAAACGCGCACTCAAGACACACGGATATCCGGGATTATGTAACCATCACCACCTTAGCATCTGGGCATAGAATAGTAGTAATCACTCACTATCTTGTATTATGAACTAGAACTAATATCGCTATTTGGTACACGGCTTCATCTAGGGTCCAGAGCTATATCTATCTACAAATGCACAGGGTAGTCGAGAATTCGAGAATTATGAAAACTATGAGGAACAGCGTATCATACACCATGGACGTCTTGCCATCTCAAGCAAGTCTTTCCACAGAAGCAAGTCGACAAGAAGATAGAAGCAATCTATATCTACCAACGCAGGATGTCCTTAGATCACCGGACGCAATCAATATAACGTTGCAATACAAAGACACATAGCTTTAGAAGAGATATCTGGGCACCAATTGACCCCTTGCTTCTCAGCTCGATCTGCTCAAGATGTAGAAAGCTGCGCCAAAGTGCCCATCATCTTGAGATAAGTGGACGGAGAAGACGATGCGCCTTTCCCTGCCGAACCTATGAAAGTTTCGATTTTCCCGCATTCTTTGCCTTGCTGGAAATCAGCAGCGTACTTCTCGACGGAAACGCGCTTAATCCCGGTCAGTCTAGAGACTTCGTCCAACACTCCGCTCTCATTAAGGATCTCCGCTTCCGAAATTAGATTGTATATCCCCAGGAACGTCTGGGGTCTGCCGTTTGCCGTCAGTAAAACAGGGCTCATGAAAAAGCGGTATGGTTTTTGGATGAAGACAATGCGCGGGTCGGATGGCGAGGTTGTAGTGCCAGGATGCGAGAGATCAAGACCGATGCGAGGTGAGGAGTACACAGTCGGTTTCTTCGTCAACGCCGACGTCCGCGGCTTTAAGGAGATAGAACACTTCTTCGGCGCCTTCGTTGCAGCAGAAGGGAATGCAGACGTGTCCTTCGCAAGTGCTTCTCCAACTAGCTCTGCGACGTTCGTGCATCCGCAGACGCGAAGCAGTTCATCTACGAGCAACGATGGACCCGAAATGACTGCGCCATCTGAAAGACGACGCATCGATCGAAACAGAATACCTCCGCGCGGGCGCGGAGATGAGCCCGTACGGTCCGTTTCGGCGTTCGCGTCCCGCGCAAAGTAAGAGGACGAAACGGGCCCGCCGAATGTGAGATCCATTCCCTTCCGCGTCCCTCCTCTGTACCCGCTGAGCGAAGTCGCCGAGCGCGTCGGATCTCCGGATCTCTGCGGCGCACGATGGAAGTACCTATGGTTTCATAACACAGAGCAAAACAAAAGAGCCGGACAGGCAACATCTTTTGTCAGTTTACCCATCTTCCGAGCTGATGAGGGAGGGAACTAAAGAAAGTTTACCATTTCCCAGATTCAGTTTGCTCTGGTGCGGCATGTGTGAACGGGTCCTCGTGTCCTTCCTTTCGGAGATAGAACTCGACCTCGAGGAGCTCGTACTCGGTTCGTGAAATTTTGTCTTGGGAAACAACCAAGATGTGCTCATGCATGAGCGAACGAGCAATTTGTCCGAACCTAAAGGCTATGCTTTCGTGCGTAGTAACGGCGGAGAGGTCTAACAGCTCAGGCAGACGGGAACTCGGCGTCGGGGTGGAAGTCGGCGCACCCTCACCACCGTTCAGATTCTGAACCTCATTCGACGAAGATACCAGCGAAGCCTCTGACTGCGCAAGGCTCTGAGCCTGTTGGCCATTTTTGGGACGAGACGAGTCAGAAGAATCCGCAGGCTCGGTGAGGAATCGGGAAGTCGACCGCGTCAGACGAGCTCGTTTCGTTCTGTGCTCAGGGACTTGGTCATGGGTCTTTGAAGGCGGCTTCTTCCTCTCAGCCATACCGCTAGAAATTTCATTAATTTCCCAGTCTTAGGTTAGGAGCACAATTGAATTTTGAACTCAAGTACCGACGATTTGTGCTGAGTTTACGTGAAAAAGCGAGAGTTTATGAGTTCAGTGCTCTGATAACCAAGGGTTAGACCAGATCAGAGAGTTGAGATATATGATACCTTAGCATCTGATCGGGTGATAGAGGCCCATGCTGATGAGACGAAGGAAAGGAAAGACGAAGTGACGCTCTTGTTGAAAACGATGGCCGCGGAATCATCAACGCCATTTCGCTAATAAATAAGCCACGTGATATCTACTATGAATTGATCCGTTTCGCAACCTATCGGAGGATTTTAATTTCATGATGAGACTGTAATGAACGACTCCTTTTGTCTTATACAGTCCGGATTCCTCAATGCGTAGTGCGGATCCTTTCAATCGAACTCTCAGTTTCCTAATAACACATACAGACAATAGGCTTAAATGCGACTACAAGATGAGGAGTACTAGTTGTGGCTCTAAAAAGAGACCTTGATAGATCAAAAGCGAACAGTATACGTGGTGCCGAGGACACTGTCAAAGACGTGGCAGGAACAGCTTGTCCAATCGAAGTCAATGACCGGCAGCGATAGCTCAAATTATGACTCGAAGCCAGAGTCTTGACGAAAAATAGTTTTTATCCGGCCATTATACCGAGATCCGTAGCCGGACCCCGACTTCTTGCTTCCTCAGCAAGCTTCAGCATGCCAACCCGGTTTATTCCACGCGATTTTGGAGTCTCCCGGAAGCCATCCGCTGTAATTAAGTCTGATGGCGCAACGGAGGAGCTGCGATCGCCACTTATACTCACTCTGTGTATCCAGGTTTTATTTGCAAAGCAAGGCCGCATTTTATCGCTTTCAACATAGGAAAGCCTTAGCCTTGGTGCTTTCCTTGCCGTGGCGAGAGGTAGGTGCGATGTGGCGCTCTGTCTAGGTCCGCACTGCTCTGCATATAAATTGAAAGTTGACGGAATGTCCGAAGGACTTGGATGTATCCTTGAGAACTGAAGGATCGGAAGAATATTAACAGTTCGCACAAGGTCCTAACGATATGAAGATACGTAACGTACCTCGCCATCAGGAATCACTATCCTCAGCGAATTCTTCAGTTTCCTTCTCTGAGAAACGAGGTCTTCTTTCTCGTTCAGCTTTTCACCAAGTACGCCCACGCCGTCTGTTACCGACCCAAGAAGCGTTCGGCGAATGCGGAATATCGGCAAGTTGGGACTTGTGGTGCGATTAATACGGATGCGTTCATGAATCGCTTGCTTCTCGTCTAGACTCTGCAGTTCGATTTTCTCAGATGCAATTTCCGATCCTGGCCTGCGTCGGCTTGCATTGTGCGAAGAAGCAGCAACCTTGCCGGTGATCGACACGATAGCGAGAATGAGGAAGTATATTAGATGGCCCATTTCTTTCCTTCCAGAGGAGGCAATGTTTGCTCAGGTGAAAGTCAGAAGGCGTTCAAGGAGATCGAATCGTATAGAATGCGCTTGTGGAGGGAAGAGAACGGTTGTCTGAAGGATAGAAGGAGCAATTCAGAGACGCAAAGCCGCTGATATATGGAAGTGTTGACAGCAGTGAACCTGAAGCTGAGGTGGGCCGAGTGCAAACAGATAGCATTGCATGGCGAGAGCAGCTGCAAAGCGAGACAGAATGGCTGGAGTTTGAGTGCAATGATGACCAGAAATGTGAAGCCGTGCCTGCCAGAAATTATAGTCTGCGTGCCAAGAAAGCGCTTTGCCAAGTCTGCGCTCCCCATGCTGTGTCACTACTTAAATCTGATACGCGCGGAGAAACGACGTGCACCGATATACCGAAGCAGCGTCAAGAGAAAGTATCCACTCTTCTTCATTTTCACAAGGACCGGAACGGCCTGCTGTCTCTGTATCCTTCACACATCGAAGTCTGCAGAGAAAAGCAATTTATACGATGACTGCTCCAGAAATATCAGCGAACCACGCATATTGATTCTTCGGTGAAGCCCAGTCTGCGGTATGACCTGAACGAGTAGGTTACTCGACCACTTCTTAGTTTGAAGGTGGAAGACACGGACCTCCAAAGAAACTCTCGAAATGTAGCCCTTGAATGACGGAATCCTCGGATAGCCTGATTACCAGCCCCGTCACATGGATAACGGGCTCTCCATTTATCTGGACTTCAATCACCCCTAAATCGTTCAGCACAGATATCTCATGGGACACGAAATCGAAAAAGAACTGACCGTTGCAGTTACCGACATCGTTCAGCTTGACTCTTTCGGTGATCGTAGTCCAGACGCCTGCTTTGAACGTAAATGCCCCTCTCCCGGCAGAGATTCCATAGTCAGGGTTTCTGATGGACTTAGGAGGGACAGCTAATAGTTGTGATGTGTTCTCTTCGGTGACAGGTAGGTAAGCGTAGAGCTCTCCGAGGCCATCTCTCCTAGAGATTATAGGAGTAAGTTTTGCAGAATACTCTTTTGTTCCTACCCGAGGGAATCACAAACCTCCACATCAAGCGCAAGTTGAAGCATGTATCGCGACCTTCCTTTCGACCTCCTGTACATGAGTATGCGCTAGTTCCTACACCACCATCTGGTTGATAATCAGGCAGAAAAATTTTGCTTAAGATCTATGGGAACGTACATGCTCCAGGTAGCTTTCCGCCCTTTACCCATTCCCATTCCTCCTGAAAAAGGACAGAGTATCCAAATATCGCTTCGCTAGCAGTACGAAGCTTTTCCTGGAAGTCTTTCGGCCCCCCTAAGTAGTACCCAAATCCACCTGGTATTGCACCACTGGGATTGATACTGCCTTCGGGATAGACAGCTCTCCATGCCTTTTGTGGTTTAGGGCAAGATATATTCGGGGCCGGCACAACTTCGCAGGGCGGTCGCCTCCGGTCTACGCGGCGCGCACCGAGATCGGTCAGGGAAATTTCGACATTCAGAATATTCGGATTGCTAATCAAGGAGGAAGTAGACCAGGCAGATGAATAAGTGTAGTTTTCGGGAAATAGCCAATTCTCCATGACAGATTTCGGGGGTCCGAGGTAGACCGGTTTATCAAGTTGAATCAGTGGTATTTGCGGTGAGTAGAAATGAGACAGCAATACATTGAACAATATCAGAGGCAAATTCATGCGTCAAGCATCTCGTCGGAGAGAGAAAAGGTATAAAAAATTGGTTTAGGATTAAAGGTGATCGGATCGATCGTGAGTACTGTAGGTTGACTATCCTTGTTACATAAGCTCCTTCACTACACGTGTATGACGCACGTGCACTCCTCTTCATTGCCACAGCCTTTTCGCCACAAGATAGCAATGTATTCTAAACAACGTCGACCGTGATAGACCTCCTTTACCACCATTTTCTCGCTGTGCTTTCACCACCACATCGCTTGTATATCTGTTTTGTACGCTGTATATGCGCCCTGGACAATCCATTCTCCAAAGCGTCGCAACTGGTTTGCCAGTTAACCGAGGGTTTCGATCGTCACGGCTCCTTTCGTTCAAGGGCACCACAGGTTGCTCTTTCTTCAGATACCTATGAATCAGGAACACAAGGCCTATCTCACACACGTTAATAATTAGAAACATCTGGAACGGATACGCTCTTTCTTCCTCGAATAATGGTTCGCTGGAAATCATCATTCTCAATTCAATTTCTTTGCGGGTTTCCTCCGGATGTTCTTCCCGGCAATGGTTATAAAAGGCTCGAAGAAGAAGACGACGATGAGGCTCTTCTCTCGCTTCTATCGGCTCATTCACTTCGCAGACGGAGAGCATCTGTTTGGGGCATGATTGCATTCAGTCTCGTCTTGATATGGTGTACTTGTGCCTTTCTAGGTCCATCGGGAGCGTCGCCCTCTGAATTCTTCCCGGTCACACCAAAAATACGGTTTCCCGGACATGCAAAACACACCTGGGCCATGTACTCTCCTTACTTTCCTGCGGCTGAATACAAGAATCCCCCCAGCCAATGCAAAGTGAATCAGGTTAATATTGTACGTATATAGTAGCAACATGGCCATTTTTTATCGTCCGAGCGTTGTTGTAGATTCACAGGCATGGCGCTCGGTTTCCAACGTCCGATGCTGGAGAAAGAATATCATCCGCGGTCCAGAAGCTTCAGAACGCTACTTTGTTCAGAGACGTCCGACTCCACTTCCTTCGTCATTACACGTACGATCTCGGTGTAGCTGATCTTATCCCATTCGGCGCCGCACAGTGAGCATATACTGCGTGTTGCAGAGTATAAGAGCATGTCCCTCACGATTACTTAGATCCTATGACTCTGGACAGGAGGCCTTCTTACGCTACAAAGATGTTATCGGCTCAAGTACTCCATTCGTACGAGCTTCTAGTGCCGCAAGAGTCGTAGACACAGCGACCAATTGGACGTCAGGTTTGTCCGTTCTGGCATCCGTTATATCATTCGACTCATCCTTTATATGTAACAGGCTTCTTCCACGCCAGTGGAGGATCGTCAGCTCCGACATTGAATCTGATTCTCCAAGAAACGGTAAGCGCGACAGTGGCTCGGTTCTACCAAAGCTCATCATTTCGTAGCTGAATGATACGCTTGACGATAACATGTGCCCAAATGCAGGGAGTGGCGACGAACAGACAGATATCTGGCAAGCAATCTACGCTGTATCAGCTGCCGCTCGATTGAACAAAGCCGCTTCTGGTGCAAATCTGACCGTTGCGGATGTCACGAATCTTATTTCACTCTGCGCTTTTGATACCCTCGCGAAGGAAGAGGCAAGTCCGTTCTGCGATCTCTTTGACAGCTCCGATTTCGACGGATTCGATTACTATGGCGACTTGAACAAGTACTATGGGACTGGGTGGGTTGTACCATCCCAAGAGAGCAGGAAGTTTGCTGATTGGTTTGCATAGGTACGGTGAGAATCTTGGACCTGTTCAGGGAGTAGGTTACATCAATGAGCTCATCGCTCGCTTAACCGACTCTCCTGTGCGCGACAACACACAAACAAACCGGACGCTCGACTCGGACCCGTCGACATTCCCACTTGGACGAGCAATGTACGCTGACTTCTCGCACGACAATCAAATGATCGCGATCTACAGTGCTATCGGACTATTCCGTCAGAAGGCAGACTTAGACCCGATGCAGCCTGATTCACGTCTAACCTGGGTTGTTTCACGCCTTGTTCCGTTTTCCGGGAGGCTAGTTACGGAACGTCTTGATTGCAATGGTGAAATATTCGTGCGCATGCTTGTCGATGACGCGCTGCAAGACTTGAATTTCTGCGGGGCTAACGATGATGGGTTGTGCACTTTGGACGCATTCGTTGCTAGTCAAGGGTACGCGACGAACGATGGGGCAGGAGATTTCGAGAGATGTTTCTCGTAGGATATACCCTTTTTTTCTTGACATTCGTAGACGCGCTCGAAAAACTTTGAGACAATAGCTTACTGTTGCAACTGAAGATTCTAGCTTGCTAGCCGTATGTATATGCATGAAGTTATGACACCTTGCGATATGGATTGCAGTTCACTTGGCATTGGTGACTCGCTCAGACATAAGCTGATATAGTGGCGAGAGCTCTTCCTCGCTGACTACCAAACTACCCGCTCATCGGATTTCGCGTTCTTGAACAAACCAGATGTGAACAAGCTCAAGGGATGGAAGACGCGACTCCTTTTGTACCACAGGCCATATGAAGTTAAAAAAGCAGCGCAAATACAAAATCCCCAGTGTTCCATACATCTATCCGATTATTGGTATTGAGAGCCTGAAGCAGAAGCGTCCTACACTTCAAGATGCCGTTCACATCCAAGTTTCAATGGCCTTTTAATATTGCTCCACTAATTCTATGAATCTCTAAAGCCACCGCAACTTGAAATGTCTTCGTGGTCAATGGCCCATAGGCGTATCGAAGCCGTTTGATCTACATCGGCTGACAGTGCAGAAGCCGCAGGCGCCTGTCTCAGACTGTGTGTCAGGACAGAAAAATGGAGACGCTATTTTATCTTAAACTACCTGCACCACAGTCGTATATGTTGTCGGTAGAGTAGAGATAGCGTAGTTTGAACGAGAAGACAAATGCTTCTTGCTTCATCTCGTTGACACGCCCTTCGACCGACATTTCGTGGACTTATACAGGCTAAGACTCATTCTTGTAGGGTCGGGAACAGCATATATCCGATAAATGTTATTGGCATTGGATATGATCTCCTTCTATGCTGCACTGCAGCATTTAGTGAAGAAAGGGAGGAGTCGATAAGTGGACATCCGGACTATGATATTTCTGGATGTGGTCTCCCTCCGTCTCATCGTCCTAGGCACAATCGCAATTATGCATGTGTATAGCGGAATCCTTGCATACCGGATTCTTCCACTCCACATTGAGATCATCGACGCTTTTTGTGAGATTGCACAAAACATTATTCTCCTCTCCGCAGTCATAGGGTTGTACGCTTTCACCGAAAGTGAGCGAGCGAAGCTGGTCTAGCCCGAGTCCAGAGTCCAAGTCACGTATTGTCTCGAGCACGTCAGGTATATCAAGTCCTGATTCTTGGACGTTGGGGAATAACGCAAAAAAGCGTTTTATGGCATCTTCGTCGACAATCGTGAAGTTTAGGGTGATAAACAAACCCGTCACGGCGCCGAAAGCATCCCTCACCCGATCCGTCAAGGTCTCGATTAGATAGTAGAAATAGAACTCCCCGTAAAGACGGAGACAGAGGCGGAGATCTTTGACATTTGAAATCCTCATTGATGATAGTATAAGGCAGAGATATGTCGTCGCGGGGCGCATATCGTAATCATTCCCACCATCGAAGTCGTCGTGATTGGAAAGCGACAGGGTGGAAAGACGAGGAAGACTAACGGGTACTTGATCTATGGACCTCATGAATGACCATGCACCCAAATCGAGGAGAAAGGTGTTCGAGGTTCGGCGCGCAGCTCAAGAATGTCAGGAGCCCGTAATAACTGTAAGAGTTCACTTTTAACCTGAATGTGGTCAACTTGCGATACTGGCCTGCAGGAGGAACCGCGTCGACCAGTTCCAGTGTCTTTATGGCCATGAAGTTCCACATTTCAAAAACTTCGTAGCAGCTATGCATGCTAGAGAAGTGTAGGTGAGCAGATTCCAGATGCGGGATGTCGAGACGGCACATCTCGCGGTCCACGCCAAATATTCGCCCTGCGAACGACGCCCTAAAACGCTGCCAGCGGTCTTTCAGCGGCGCTATGTGCTGGATAATCGCCTCTCTTTGGCTCGATGACACCCCACTGGAAAGATCAATATGTAGATTGAGAGGTTTGTTCGCAGTTCTCGCGATGCGGTACCCGAATCCGTCTTTCAGACAATAGCGATTGTCGATCCTCATCCACAGGGATAACGTATTCAAAACAGCGTATCGGAACCTCCGCGAGACGAGGGAGAGATTCTTGATCAGGTCGTCTATTTCTTTCCTCCCGAAATGTTTCTCGGCCTCAGCACGCGCCATATCGATCACATGTATGAGAATCTCGTCGGGAAGCGATATGCGTCCGCGATGTCGCGATGCCTGGAGAACAGTTTCTTCGACCATTTGGACCTTTTCGCCAACGATATACGAGAATAGTTCCAGAGCAGTTTGACGGCCCTTGTGAAGTCTCAAGCAGCGTCGCGTTTCTTCAAATTTTTCGTTTGAATGGATACAGCTACCAACCTTTGTTAGGTATGCACAAGTGGATGAACAGTCACGACCCAAGGACAGACTTTTGTGTGCCAATATCGGCGACATTTCAGGATCAGGATTAAGCTCTTAGCTCTGACTCAGAAAAAGAGGTCGTGGGTAAAATCTCGCAGGTTTCTGGCGCGTGAGAGGAGTACACTTAATGATGACTAAGCCAAACAACCATATATGTTCCGATTTCCAAGCCACTACCAGCACCACTCAACACTCACTCACGATCCTTTTTCAGAAAGAGCATTCGTTCTTTCTTTTCTTTTCTTTTGGCTTTATAATATCCGTAATAGTGTGCCTATGGCGTCTGGGTTTCAGGCAAAGGACTTGCTCAGTGTCGTGAAAGGTCGTTCAATCCAACGAGGGACCGTACCTAAGCCCATCTCAAATCTGGAGTCCGCTAGGCGACGGACAGTAAGACTGCAATTTCCCAGACCTTTAACGTGTCACTCTTCTCATGATCCTATTTCAGATGCTCTGATACCGCCCCGGACGACAATCTTACAGTGATGTTCAAGGATCCCCGCGAATATCTCAAGAAGTATGAAAACATGCTTTCGCTCTTTCGCGCATTGACGGCGTCTCTTGAGCACAAGGCCACATCGTTAAAGGAGCAAATTGATTCGGCGGTGCGATACTGCGGGATTAGGAAGCTCCCAAATGAGCTTCTGTTTATCGTCATGGACTATGTCGTTTCGGAGTTTCGTGATATTTTCACGTTGACGCGCATCTGCTCGCGATTCAGATCTTTGGCCATTTCGGCCCCGAAGCTATGGGCTAACTGCAGACTACAACTGTTCAGTCCGGCGAGGGAGGTCTCCTTGATTGCGGACATGAGCCGGGGATTGCCCCTGTCGGCTGCATTGATGTCGAGCTTCACGTATGAATCCGACCTGCTAGCCTTGGAGAGGATCTTTTATTATCGCCATTTGCTTGGAACGTTGGACATTGTGATTGTCGATACGGATGTGGAACGTGAGCTGATGAAGCGCATCCAGTTACCGGTCCTTCGCAATCTAACTCTGACGCATACGGGGTGGTGCCCTGAAGTCCCAACTTCCCAGTTCTATGAGACTTGGGAAATGCCGGAACTTCGATACTTGGATACAATCTTCATTCCACCCAAAGTCCTCGCCAAGACCATTACCTCATTTAAATTTGAGATCGAGTGGTCTGTTGATTACCTTTCCGATTTCAACCTCCTCTTGGAGTTCCTTGCGTCATGCCCTTCCCTGGAGAACCTCGAAGTCGCATTTGATCACTTACTAGACCACGTATATCCCGAAACAGGAGACGCCGTTGCGATGCGTAATCTTAAGTCGCTCACTCTTCGAGTTAAATCACCCAAATACTTCAGCTGGCTCACCCGGTTTCTCGAGAGATTGGTTATTGATAACGTGACCGACCTCAGCCTCAGGCTGAACAAACTACGTCGAAGCTGTTTCAACGACGATGTTTTGGCGAGAAGAATGAATCAGTATCAAGAAACTGAGACGTGGGGACCTATCATTTTATCTCGTATCGCGAAGATCCCACACCTTCGGGAAATGAAATTGTACGTCGAGGAAGATCGGATTGGAAAGGAAGGGGAAAAGGGCCCTTCCGAAGACATAACTATTTTGACGTTCATTTCGGTCGTTCGTGAGCTTGCTCCTACCTTGGAACGATTCGTGTCAATAAACCCGCTGTGCCATATCCACATGCACCGGAAGAATATGCACATTCCTGGTGGATGGACGATTCTCGATATTGACCATGCGAAGACTTTGACGCTAGAGCAACTTTTGGTACTGATGGACTGGACAAAAACAACGTCCGGGATACTCTTGCTGCGAGACTGTCCTTCGATTCGAGAGGACCAACTTCGTTCAGTTATCCCGGAGTGGTTAAAATTTGCAAAACCCGGTTTGAGCAAAAATGGACTACTGGTCAATTGTTTACAGTACGATGTTGTGTTGCACCTGGATTCGAATGAATGAATTAAAATCCGCTATATGTATTCGTGATAGAATCAGAAACCGGATGATTATGCAGATCTCTACCTGACGGTGACGACATGATGCATGGCTTCATTTCTCTTCGCAATGGCTTCCACGAGCACATATGGTATGATATACATAGAGTGGTCTTCGCCTCGGAATGCATTGCTTAAGAAGTGTTCGGCATGCTATCCGGGAAAGACGCAATAATAGTTCACTGTGGTATGGCACATCGTCCGGCATTTGTCTAAAGCTTGCTTGCTATTCTTCTCCGTTTCCTTTGAGATGGTACTCTTAGGAGCTCCTTCAGAATACGGCTCGGTTGAGACTTCGCGTTCAATTCTTCTTCCTCGAAAGCTTCGACAAATTTTGGATGGTTGCGCAAAGCATAGTCGATGCGTTCTGTCATAGACGGCTGACCAGGCGCGTTGACTTCAAAATCCGTCGAACGTCCAAATCCAACTTCAGCAACTCGTATGAGTATTGACCTGCCAGATGCACTTCGGTTAGCAGTTGGATTGCCTGAAGTAGCGACGTCTTACGCAGTGAGACCGTATACAGGTTTGATGCCTCCTGCTTCTCTTCCTGTCAGGAATCGATGCATCCGTATTGGCCTACTCTGACCGTCTCGATACCATGGATAATCGTTGTATGTGTAGTATGGTATTTCATCTGCGTGCTGCTCTTGAGGAAAGGGTGGGTCTGAGCTGAGGAACGCTTTGAGAGGATGCGAAAAGAGCGATGAGACTTCCGCTTGATTGAGGACGGGCTAGAACGAGTCAAAGCCCGTCAGGTTTTATACTGTTGATGCGGTGATCTGTTCTTACTCTTATGGTCTTGTCAAGGACGAGGACTACCACTCTGTCGAATTGCTCAGGACTCCTGCAGCGAAAACAAAACAAAACAACCATCTTACGGTATTACAAGCAACTGATTACCAGCGAGAAAGGGTTCTAGACTGCATAAGAATGGCACTTTTTGTTTATCAAAGCTCAATCCGATCTGAGATGCCCATATTAGCAATTCTACGGACGGACATGCTCCATAATTGATTGTACAGTACCTCTTCAAAGGCTTCCCGTCGCTGAAATAATGTGAGTAAACATGGGTGATGTTGTATCTTTGCGCCATTGCATCACACACCGCAGTGTCCTCGATGCTTCTGTCGTGAGGTTCCATCTTCCCTCCTGGAAGAGATGTATCCCCGGCGTAGGTTCGAAGGGCCTTGGATCGTCTAGCGGATATGTAAGGATCGAAGTATCCAGACGTATACGCATACTTACTGGCTTAGTAGAACATATACGTCTCCCATCCTCCCAATGAATAGAGCTACGAGCACGGCCGCAGTCCGAGACCGAGGTCCTTTTCTCTTTAGGCCTTTCGGCACTTTATAAGCTGCCAAATTCCTGATACATCTGGAATCCCGTATCATCAGCAAAGCATCTCTAGACTACAGTATGTCTGTCTGTTTACCTCCGTGTTTCTTTGTTTATTGCACTATGACCTAACTGAAGCGACGAAGGTCGATGAAAATCCAGTAACTTGCGGGTGGACATGATGAATTAATTGAAGAAAGGGATTCACGTGCTGTGAACAGTTATCATTTTCAAGCGGAGCTGAAAGACATCGGTTCGTGCCGATCTCATGCCGATTACTTTTTCAACGTCAAACGCTTTTATATTGTTATGAATATGTCCACTCAAAACTTCGCGGATACGATGTCTAGTAGCTCGCAATTAGAGAGTGCAGTCCGCCCGTACTCTCAATCACCGTGCGTATCTCTGAACGCCTCCAGCGGACGTTTGCTGATCTGTCAAATAGTTGGCCAGCTTGGTCTTTAGCGTCAATTTGTAAGGGTTCATAAAGCTGAAGCTTTTAACTTTGTTCACGACACCGTTTTCACGCCAGTTTTGGCTAGCTCAGTTCTTCCTCCAAAATACTTTCCTAAATTGCCTCCGTTTCCTCAGCGACTCGGTTTTTCCATGATAATGTATGGAGCCGGATACATTCTCTCGACTGGAGATTCTCTAAACGGTAGTGGAATATCTACGGGTGAGCTCAATTATGAAACACTCCTAATTCTCTTCATTACCGAACTCGGGATAGCCTGGTCGTTAACTTACCTCTTTTGGAACGGGAGACGCTCCTTCACGACACTACGGAGTCCTCTCTCCATGTTTCTCGCAGGAGCAACTGCGCTGTCAACTGGTCTCTATGGAACAGAATACTTCATTCTGCAGGATACAGATAGTAAACGAGATGCATGATAGCGTTCACATGGCCATATTAATGCCTAGATAAAAGCCGAAAGCAAGAAACTGAAGTACTGTGGAAATAATATCACGAAATGAAGCATGAAACAACCGGAACAGGTACAAGCTTAGAAATGAAGGAGTTACAGATGATGTAAATGATAGGGATACAAGATGCTATTATAGATAATCATCGTCGTATGGCAAATGTGGATACGATCAACGCTCCACAACAGAATCCGAGCACACCGATCGTGGTCCATCTCGTGAACGATGCGAATCGAGTGGCCGCGTCCAACGCAATTGAACCTCGAAAGGCGTAGAGCACAACTCCCGTTATCAAGGAAAGGATAGACCAAGCGAGAAAGACAGCAGGTAACGAGGGCAAGATGCTGTTGCCCTATAGCAAACCATCCGTGTCAGAACGATGATAACAGAACGAATTAGATGAGGCCTTACCGTCACAGCCGACATAGTCACCACAAGGCCTTCACCACCTCGCGCTGCCATTCGCTGCGTTTCTACCTGATTCCTGAAGGCGGCTATCAGGGACGCTCCGAAGCTGGAAAACGACGCGATGATTGCGATGAACCCGGCCGTCCTCGAGACGTGATCCAGACCGGGTAGGGCGAGGAACGTTACCGATGCCAGCAGGATGGTCGCAGCCTTTTCGACAGGTAGAATTAGCGCGGTAAACGGTCAAGAAAAATCCGAAGAGACATGCCACTATGCAGACAGTGGCCCCGACGACCACCATGGGGCCAGCTGACCTCACTATCCCACCCTCTTCGTCGAACCGATAGACATGTCGGTTGGCATACAAATAGGGTATTCCAAGACATAGCCATGCAAGTACGAAGTCAAGGAAGGTCCTATTGTATGGCGTGCTACGCTGGGGAGTCGCTGAAGCATTCACACCTCGAGGGAGAGGTTTCTCTGGCCTGAAGAAATGTTGCTTCCATTGGACTAGACAACGACTTGTGTCAATATACCTGTGTTGGGATGTCAGGAAAGTAAACATACCGATGCGGCGGTGGATACGAGACACGACTCTAGTTTGGATGGCCGCCTGGAGTGGAGAATCTGAGCCTACATTTCTGAAATTAGTCTACGCCTATCGCGTCTAGGGAATATCGCACCAGATGATGACCGAAGAAGGGTCAGCAGCTCCTGACTTTCCTGTTGAGTGAAAGGAGGAGGAGCTCTCCGATTTGATTTCAAGAGTCGTTCTGAAGTAACAATGGTCAGACTACCATCAGAGACTCAAAAGAAACGTACTGCGTACCAGTATACGACCAAGTCAACTTATCCCAAGCTTCCGCATACGCATTGACAGGTAGAGGTGTATGTGCCGGGTGAGTCTCCATGAATGCCCAATATCTGTATTCATTATCCAGCCCTGAGATACCAGTAAGCTAGTTGTCGAGTCTGAGTTACAATGGTCAACTCACGATCATCAGATGATGCTCGCGACAAGTCCTCTGGCTTAGGAGGTGGCCAATATCCGAGCGCTCGTGCTTCATGGTCTACCCAGCACCTGACAGGAACGAACTCATCTCTCGACTTGGCCTCGTCATGTAACCAAATCTCCAGGTCGTCAACTGGAAGCCCAATTTCCTTAGTCATCTTTCCTTCAAGATAGTTCATCACAGCATTCAGCTTGCGCTTCTTCTCTAGGTTGATGTCTGTTGTTACGCGCATTCCGGGATGAGAATAGTAAGTGGTCGAATCAGGAAGTGCGTGCGCGATCCATCCAGCGTTCTGAAGGTCGCGATACGGACCGTCCCCCCGTTTGCTAAAATTTGCGTGAGCTCGCATTCATGGAGGACCACCTATTTCTTACCTGAATTCACCAATTGTGGAACTCTTTGGTCCAGAAAGCAGAGGAAGGGTCTCACTGTCAAGGATGTAAGATGTCTGGAAAACTTCCATCCAGAATATTACTTTGCTCACTCAATCGGAACGTCATTGTGTACACTAGGAGCACGGCTGCTTCTTGCGCCTAGAGTGTAATCAGACGGGACGGAGTGGAGGTTCCTTCACCTTATCATGAGAGAAAGATCTGGTTCGGTGAAAGCGTTGCTTACCCGTGAGTAACTTCATTCAGAGGCGGTAGCGGGTATGCTACTGGCATCGACACAGCCGGAGCTGCTGCGTGGACGGGCTCTACGTCCACACGGTGCTCTGACACGTTGTAGGCATGACTGTCATGTGTGTCCGGTCTAAATCACTAATTAGTCGTTTGAAGCAACTGATATAAAAACACTTACTCAGGCATGCTCTCGTAATGAGTCGTCGAAGGAGTTGGATCCCTGAATGGATCATCCAAGTCATGGCTGCATGAATTTTGTTAACCGGTGTCACGGTCGCGCTATAGTACAAGAAAAAACATACGACTCGTGAGGTGCTTGAGGGACAGGCATCGGTGCCGAGCGGCTGAAGTAACCGTCCACATGAGGAAAATTCTCCAACGAATCAACAGTGGACTCTGACACGTCCTTCGCTTTTCCCTTGTATTCTCCGACAGGCGGTTCGACAGCTACGATTGGAACAGGCATTGCGCGTGGAGTGGTGCCGTTACTTGTTGTCTGGCTGATAGTCGGTTCATTAATCGGAGGTGCGCGCAAGTTAGATGCCGCCATTCCATTCGGTTGAGCAAACGGCATTTTGTATTCCTCCAATGCAGACCGCTCATCTTCAGGGATAGGACTCAAATCCGTGCGTAAGTTCTCTTGAGACGTGTTCAGAGACAACGGTTTGAGATGACGATTCAGTTCCGAGGAACTTCTTGGCGTAGATGCGCCTGAACCAGTTGCTCCACGGTGTTCAATGTCTTGAGATGGTAAAGATGCTGAGATCGACTTTGGCGAATCAGAAACTGGAATATGGATACCTTCACCTTGAGGTTGTTCATGAGGTTCTTCGTGCTGAGGATGTTCCGGTCGAGGCTCCTCGGGTCGTTCCACTACTGAAGTTTCCGACAGCTGCACAGGGACATATTCGGGCGCATACGGTGCCTCTACAGGGTTCTGTGCTTCAACAGAGCGAGCTTCGGAAACGGTGGTCTCCGGAGCAGGTTTCAATACTGGCTCTATCTGTGGAGCTGCTTCAGATGCAGCTGGTGTGGTCTCAACACGTGCAGAAGACGATAAATCGCCCGGAGCGGCGGGAGCCTCCGCAGACAGAATTTCCTCAGGTTCCTCGGTCTTCTCCTGCGGCATCGCTAACGGTACCGGCTGTGACGGCTCGACGGAATGAATAGAGCTTGGCTTTGAAGTAGGAGCTTTCCTCGCTGTGCCTGCTTCATTCATTGGGTCCTCAGGATCACGACGCGCAGCCGGAGATGCAGATCGCGAAGGTAAGACGAACGACGACGTCCGGCGCGCGATAGTGCCCACGCGTTGCCGGAGGGACCGCTTCTTTTCAGGTGTACCAGACGGCGACGGCGACCGCTTCGAGTTTGCCGCCGGCTGCGACATCATTGGACACTAGAGTGTGTAGTCGATACTTCGCTCGTTATGTTACGCCTGATAAGACTAAGCGGGATATATGGCTGTCAAATAACTGCTCTCTGCGAGGCAGGGCAGAGCAGAGGGTTGGGAATGGATGGTAGGATGGTAGGGCGGATGGGAGAGAGGAGCGTGGAGTGTGAAGCATTTGAAGAGCTCCGTCGTGCATATCAGGCGCAGTGAGCCTGCCTTCAGGAAACATCGAGGCGGGGCACTCAGCATGGCACGCTAGTAGTCGTCACAAAGAATTACACGTACATCACTCAGTGTGCCGGATGAATTTTGCCGTAAGGTGCACGATTATCGTGCTGGACACAGCCTATAGTAGGTCTCGTACGGCATGCGAAGTACACGTGCCCTCGGAAATGAACCTCCGTGGATGTTGATAAATCCAGACACGGTAAAGCTAAAATGCCTCCGTTAGAAACAAAGATCTCATCCGAGGAGTCACGGGGCCAGAGCTTTGCCTTTAGGTATGGGTATGGAATCCCATACTGGCGTAGAGGGCAGAACTGCGGGTCAGGCAATCAAATCGATGTTCGCAGCTAAGGAACAAACGTACCGAGGACGACTCTGATCCACGAGACCAACCCATTAGATTAGCGTGGAATAGTGACCAAAAGAGTAATCTTCACCATTACGCGACGTAAAATGAGATCCTCGTGTAGTTTGACAATAACGAGTCCTGGCACGCCGACTCGCCACGATCAAGATGTGAGCGTTGCTACACTTCCGGACGAGAAATGGACGTACCACGAACCATGTCGGATTGATCATGCAGCATGGGAAGGATACTACAGAAACCTCATTCCATTGCTCTATGGCACACACTGGAAGTAAAAGATAATCTATCCAAAAAGTGCAATAGTCCCAAAAGTACAACAACAGCATGAAGCAGAATAAATTATGGTGTGCAAATAAGTACCGTAAAGATCGTAAGGGAGTAGAGGGATGCACGTGTGAATGTTGATGTCCACAAAACATAGCACCAGGGAGGCATAAACAAGAAGAGGATTAGAGGAGAGCGGAGCAGACTGAGACAGGTAGTAAACGAGACACGACAGCGAGAATAATGATAGAGTTTACTTGGAAGAGTGGAAAAAGTTGATAAGTGCATTGGCGACGATGGCCGGGTGGGACACAGTCAAATCATGATGTCCGCCTTGGACTGTGAGAAGTGTGGAGTTTGGAACGAGGCCTTGTATTTTTGCAGCGTAGCGATACGGCACTGTGTTATCCGCGGTGCCCTAGCATAGTGAGATAAGCATAGCGAAGGGTATCGTATTGTAGATAATGGCACGTACCCAGATAAGTAGTAAATCGCTCTTCAACTCTGATAACGTGGTGAAAGATGATTGCAATCCGCGTAAAGGTCCATGTCTCAAGGAGGATGCCAGAGCATTGTTATATCCGGGCAGAAATGCGGATTGGATACGAACAATCTATGCGATACCTCGACTTAGAAAGGTATCACACAAGCTTTGAAATCGCTCACCTCGTGTATAGGATTTGGGGAAGGTTCTCCTGCACCCAATCTTTGCAGGAAGAACTGGAGTCCCAAATTAGACCATTGATAACGAATATAGCTTCATACTCACATGGACAATGCCGCTTGATGCAATGTACTGCACAACAGGCGATGACATCACCTTACTAGTCCGGGACAAATCTGAGCTCTGAGAACATCGGTATCATCGTGAGTTACTTGAACATGTTGAAACATAGTCTGTCTCACCTCCATGATACCGGTGGATGCAATCAGAGCTACTTTTCCCGTTGTCAAGTTTGGAAAAGTAGCTGCGAAAGACGTCGCGATTCCACCTCCCTATAAAGAACAATGATGTTAATGCCCTGATCGGGGTAGGTATAGATGATACATGCCATTGAGAGTCCTACGATATGAGCTCTTTCCCAATGCACATGCTGCATAAGAAGGGCGAGTTGCGTAGTGTAAAGACAACCAGTATAGGACATATTGGGCGCATCGGAGTAGCCTCGTCCATAAAGGTCTATGAGAGAGTTATTAGTGCTTGTTGAGACTCGAGGCGGAGAATCCGAACCATATACAAGAACACGGAACCCCTTTCCCGCTAGCTGTGGTGCAACGTCTTTCCAAATAATTGCGGGGACAGATAAGCCGTGCACTAGAACGATCTGAGCCATCGAGTCAGCATATACCAGAAACTGAGGGCAAAGAATGTGATACATCACCTTCTGGCCATCTTCTGGTCCAAATAGCCAGTATCTGACCTATAAACGCGCGCTAAGGATAAGGTTCCGCAGCTTCTCGTAACTTAACATGAAACACCATACCCGACCAAAGGGAAACCTAACATAGTTGCCACCTTCATAGAAATTTTCAGGGTATATGCTCCAGGAGCGGGAATCTTTGGGTAAAGAAGCCAGAGACGGATAGACTGCCACATCCTCGGGAGGTAATGGAAATGCGGCGAGGAATCGAAGTAAAAGAATGAACGAAGGTACTGCAATCAAAGAAATAGAGAGATATTTCGAGCTTGAAGAGCCCATCATCGCCATAAGTAGCTTGCCAATGGGCAATGCCCAATTGCGCTCGTTGTTGTTGTCGTCGTCGCTTGAAGCAAGCTGGGCTCAGGCGGGCTGAAGTGGGCTCATTTCGTCCGCGTTGTGACCGACGCGACCAGCAACACGTGATAATGTGACCAAAATTCTTGTCACAGATTGTGACACATACTTTAGATCTGCCACGACCGTGATCGACGCTGAAGCTGCAGCGACAACGAATACCAAAATCTTGAACTCAGACTAAAAAAAATGCTGCTGGATATCAACGTATGTATTAAAAATATGAGTCTATGCTGTAACTGACTGCCGGAAATTTCAGAGAAAGTTATTTCAGCGGTCGGACCGCGTAAAAGCAGTCGATTTCCATCCAACGGAGCCATGGCTCTTGACCGGTCTCTACAACGGCAGCGTAAATATATACAACCATGAAACGGGTGCTATTATCAAGACATTCGAAGTCGCAGAAGTGCCCGTGCGATGTGTGCGCTTCATTCCTCGCAAGAATTGGTTCGTAGCGGGCTCCGACGACTTCCAATTACGCGTCTTCAACTATAACACGCACGAGAAGGTCACCGCGTTCGAAGCGCATCCAGATTACATTCGGTGTCTTGCTGTCCACCCGACACTTAGCATTATTCTGACAGGATGCGATGATATGACCATCAAAGCTTGGGATTGGGACAAGCAATGGAAATGCATACGTGTCTTCGAAGGACATACGCACTACATCATGAACCTCGTCTTCAACCCGAAGGATACCAATACATTTGCGAGCTCATGCCTTGACCGTACCGTCAAGCTTTGGTCCCTCGGCTCTTCCACACCCAACTTCACGCTGGAGGCACACGAAAAGGGCGGGGTAAACTACGTCGAATTCTATCCCGGCGCAGACAAGCCATACCTTCTCACTTGTGGAGACGACCGTACCGTCAAGGTCTGGGACTATCACAGCAAGAGTTGCGTTCAAACTCTGGAAGGTCATACGAACAATGTATCATTCGCGATGTTTCACCCGAATCTCCCTTTGATTGTCAGTGGAAGTGAGGACGGCACGGTAAAGATTTGGAACAGCCAGACGTACCGGCTCGAGAACACGCTCAGCTATGCCCTTGAACGCGCTTGGTGTATTGCTATCCGTCCGCAGGCGAATGACGTAGCAGTTGGATTTGATGAGGGTGTCGTCGTCATCAAGCTCGGTCGTGATGAACCAACTCTCAGCATGGACCCGTCCGGGAAACTCATCTATACTCGAAACACCGACGTACTCTCCGCCAATCTGCAAACTGCTGCTGACAGTGACATGACGGAGGGCCAGCGCATTCCGATTTCTGCACGTGAGATTGGTACGGCGGAGATCTTCGCAACATCGCTTCAACACTCGCCGAACGGGCGTTTCGTAACTGTTGTTGGTGACGGAGAGTATATTATCTACACTGCACTTGCCTGGCGGAACAAAGCTTTCGGGTCAGGCTCGTCCTTCGCTTGGGCTGGCGACTCCAACACATATGCAGTGCTGGAGGGTAGGACGAAAGTCCGTCTATTCAAAAGCTTCAAAGAGAAAGCTGGCGCGACTTTGAAGGGCGTCGGGTCGTGGCCGATCGAGGGTCTTCATGGCGGCACTCTTTTGGCTGCTCGTTCAGGTGGCTTTGTCGTTTTCTGGGACTGGGAGTCTGGCGAAATTGTCCGACGAATTGACGTTGAAGCCAAGAACGTGAGTCTTCCTCTATGTTATTCCTCGTCAACATTACTGACTTGCTAGAAATAGCTGTCATGGTCTGGGACAGGCAGTCTCGTAGCAATTTGTGCAGACGATTCTTTCTACATTCTTCGTTTTAACCGAGATGCGTATAACGCGGCATTAGAGTCTGGTGTAGAAATCGGTGACGAGGGCGTCGAAGAGGCGTTTGAGGTTATTGCAGACGTGTCCGAGAGGTGAGTCTATCACCGAAGGCCTTCTTATTTCGTAGCTAATGAACAGAACAGTGTGAAGACGTGCAAGTGGATAGGCGACTGCTTCATCTATACTACTGCCGCGAACCGTCTCAACTATCTCATCGGCAGTGAGACCCAGACTGTCACACACTTTGATAAGTGAGTGTTTCTGGCATCTTTCTATCCACAAAAGTCCTTATGTTCGCCATAGCCCGATGTATTTGCTCGGCTACATTCCCGCTCACAATCGCGTATACCTTGCCGACAAGGATGTCAATATCTACGCATACTCGCTTTCCCTGACCCTTATTGAATACCAGTCGGCCATCCTCCGAGATGATATGGAGACGGCAGCTGAGATCCTCCCGTCGGTACCCAAAGAACAACGGAACAAGGTCGCACGATTCCTTGAAGTTCGAGGTAAGACAAGTTTCACGAGGCAACTAATGCAACCTCAAACTCATCTGATGAAATTCATCTAGGCCTTAAGGAACTTGCATTCCAAGTAACATTGGACCCGGACCATAAGTTCGACCTTTCACTACAACTCGATGACCTCGACGCAGCACTCGAGATCGTCCGCGCCTTACCCGAAACCGAGGCAGAGACAAAATGGAAAGCAGTCGGTGACCGGGCGTTGGCCGTATGGCGCTTCGACCTCGCGCGTGAATGCTTCGACAAGGCGAACGATCTTGGCTCGTTAATGCTCTTACTCCTAGCTATCGGTGACCGGGAGGGGCTAACGAATCTTGCTTCGCAAGCAGGTAAGCATTCCCTCTACTAACATATAATTTCTGGTGTGATCTCAAGTGCTTCTGATGATTGCAGAGTCGAAAGGCCAGAATAATCTTGCGTTTGCTTGCAAGTTACAGCTCGGGGACACTGAAGGATGCGTCGACCTACTGGTAAAAACCGAGCGTGCACCCGAAGCGGCGTTCTTCGCTCGCACTTACGCACCAAGGTACACCATTTGTCGTGAGATTTTTCCCCTCAGATTGACTGACTTATTGATTCGCTCGACGAAATAGCTTGGTACCAAAAGCCGTAAGCTCATGGCGCAACGAACTTGAATCAAAGGGCCGCAAGAAGCTAGCGGCGACCATCGCTTCACCCGCAGAAAACCCGGAATTGTTTAGTGAAGGTTGGGAAGAGACCTTGGAGCGGGAGAAAGTAATCGAGGCGCAGGCGCCCGGTGTATCTGTGAATGGTACTGCACCATTAACAAACCGTGAGTAGCTTTCTCTTTTCTTGTGGACTCATGATTCATGATACTCGGTCCGTTCAGAATCATCGCCAGTAATGGAGACGGCCCCAGAGACGCCAGAGTCAGTGCCAGCGGACTTGGAGTCTTAGCTTTCGTCTTCTATATTTGTAATCGTTAGACTTGCCACGAAACGAATGTGCTGTTTCTCAGTGGAACTAGCTGGTGTGCTTGGGGTCGATATATGCACGACAATGTGCACTGGTAACACTTGTACTATGCGATTTGACTTGGTACTACAGGGAATAAGGTAAGCCTTCGACGCATTCCCTGACGAGGTATGTCTGACTAGGGTATCACTACTAATATGCAAGCAATTAATAAAGTCCAGAAGGTCCGTATGCAGAAATTTAACGAAATAAGGTATGCGTAGTAAATCAAACGAGGGGAGAGATTTGAGTCAGCGTAGTCAATTCGAAAGTCCAGAAGAGCTAGTCCGTTCAATTTTGTCCGTGTCAGAGATAAGTCCGTTAGTTAGGGGGAGGCGCAGCAGCAAGGACCCTGCGTTCGAGGCCGCGACGCTTCCTGGCCGGGGTGACAGAGACGGTCGGGACACTCTGGCAGTTGCTCGAGCTCGCGGCGGGGTGTGCCGCAGGCGTCGGCTCGACGCCCTGATACCACGTCGAGGTGCCATAGATGCCCATCGGCAAGTCATTGTCTGCATCGCAGCTCTCGAACACACCTGCGTCGTAGTTCGCCGGCATGTTCCACCAGCAGCCCATGACGTCGTAGATGTGGTTGCAGTTGATCGCTGCGTCGGGGCCCGTGCAGGCGCGGAAGCAGAACTCGTTGTAGGAGATGAAGGATGTCCATTCGTGGTATTGCAGGTTCGACCCGAAGGTGTTGCCGTAGACCAGCCCGCCGATGGGGTTGCCCTTCCCGTCCGCACCGTGCGGGTCGAGTTCACCGCCCTCGTCGCCGTTAGGAACATTGATCTTCGTGAAGTCGCCGACACCGGTCACTTGCACGTAATCCGGCGTCTTGACAAAGTGCACGCCCTGGAGGGTACCCTCCGGGATAGTGCGCGAGCCGCGCCCGGACTTCGTGCACCACGCGACCTCGACGCGCTCGGTGTTGCCGATCGTGTCTACGTAGGGAGGCGCCCAGAGACAGAAATCATCAACGTCGTTGATCCATGCAGTCTGGCATTGAGAATCCTGCGAAGAGCCCGTGCCGCAGCTATTTGTGCCGGACTGATCGTTCTGCGACTTGTCGGGCAGGTTGCTGACGTGGTAGCCCGTATTCCAGACCTGATTCGGGTTGCCACTCCCGCAGCTCCAGACCTGAGGCAGATTACCGTCACTCAGGTTGCCGTCTGTGAGGTCAACGCATTTGCCATGGTCCGTCCAGGCAAGACTGCAGAAATAGTCCCGAGTCAGAGAAAACTAATAAAAAAAACGACAAAAGTGAAATGACAAACCGGAAGTCGCCGGTATAGTAAAACTGTTGGTTGGGGTTCCCGTTGTTGCTGCAGTCCCAGATCTGGAGTTTCGTGCCATCTGCATTGACTCCGTCGATGATATCAAGGCACTTGGAATTTCCGAAGAGCTTAACCGAGCCACCATCGAATGTCCATTGCTGGGCATCGGCGCCTGTGCAAGCCTGGATGGAGACTTGAGCACCATTGGAGTTGCTGGCAGCGGTAAGGCATTTTCCAGCGTTATTCCCCGGCTCAATGAGTACAGGAGACAAGTAGTTTGGAGTCTGCGCACCGACGCCGACGAGGAGGAGAGATGCAAGAATAAACTTGACGGAGATCATAATATCGGAGCTGAAACGAGTGTTTGGTGGAATTACTGAAGGGTATGCGAGAAGGGGGGTATGCAAAAGGTGGGAGACACGAGGGAAAGGCGGGCAAACATGGCCTAAATTTAAAGGATTGAATGCCAAGACCGAGAGGGTCGGGTGCGGAGGTCGGGTGCAAGAAGCGCTCCCGCTGACCATATGGGGACTAAGAGGAATACCGAATAGGCGGGAGGAGCGCTCGTAACTTACGTTCTCGTGACCCCGTTTCGCCGTCTTCACTGACCGGGCCAGTCCTGCCCGTCGGCTATGGACAAAACGTCCTCGACAGAATATTGCAATATCTGCTGTTTGCAGCAAACTACAGACCGAAGAGCGCGTTACTCGACCAGTCTCCGAGACTCAAAATTTTTCTCTGGTGCCTCAACAAAGTATTTTATTCAAGTTTTTCCGCGCCGCGGAAATAGATACTTCTTCTGTATATTTGAAACCATCAGCGTGGTCGGCCGAACATCGGCAAGCGATGCGGGCATTTGATGTTTCGGAATTCGTCTTTAGATGCAAGAAGGGCCGTCATGAGACGATATGACTGTTCAAATGAAATGACAATGTCCGAGTGACCGCGCCTGTGACCGCCCGAAGGAATGAACAAATGCTTCTTACGATGCAAAAGTGAAGAGATGATCTCCCCGACGATCACACATTGAAAAAGTACCCCGATCTTTGATTCTGGGAGAGGTAGCTGTGTAAAATACGTGCATCATGACTCGTCAGGAAAGAAATCAGGAGCCTAAGTGGAAGGGAAAGAACCTGCAAGAACCTGGCCCAGTTCATTATGTTTATAGAAATGATAGAAATGGACAATCGCCGAGATTGACAACAAATTTGGACATTACATAAGTACGAAAATAAAATAAAACAACTCGGACAGCAAATATTTTCAGTGTTTCCTCTCGCCCAAAGCTGAGCGATTTTAGGTTCGGACCAATATTTCCGGGTAGTCTGTCAAGAAACCTGGGTGCAAAAGCAAGCCGCCCCGTTCAGGTTCACAGAGCTGTCTCATACGTTTAAAAATCGGCGAGCCCCTTTATCAGGTCACACAAACGTGCAACTCTTCTCGGGACGTAAATTTTATGAAGCATATCCATGTGAATGTCCAGTCAAGCTTGCCGTGAAGAGATGGCTGATTTATTGTAGACGATCTCGCTAGACTAACCACCGCGCTTACAAGCCAATGGTCTCTGTAACTGCCTCGAGTAGAACATGTGACATCGAGCTTGAGAACAGCGTTGGGAAGCAGCAGACCAAAATTTGCATATTTAAATCACTCCGACAATTGAAGACCAGGTATCGGACCAAATAGCGAAAAGTATAAGGAGACAGTGAGAGTCCTTTCGAAGCCACCTGGAAGAAGACCATATGAGCCATGACGCGAAAGACAATCCGGAGGACAGGTTACCAGAATGACCCCAACCGCAATGTCTCTAGTCAAATTTCCAAACGGTGTTTTCAAAAGTTATCTTGAGTGCATCTGCATGCTTCGCGAGGGATTGAAATTCTCCGTGCTGAGCCCAACTTCGACGTAGGAATCGTCGACCCAGAACGACGGAGCGGAGCTGGTTTAGCTCTAGGTCTGAATCCAGACCTTGTAATGCATCCGTGACTTGAGGCGCGTCCAGCGCCAGCTTCCTTATCCCCGCAAACGGCTTGATGAGCTCCTTGAGATGAACGGCTTCGAGATTGAATGGTGCGACAATAGCCAACATGGTCACTTCTGGTATTTTCTCTCGCATTGAGTCCAGCGCAGTCTCCAACTCTCTGTTGTTTGTGAGATACAGAGAAAAGTCGCAGTCCAGGATGTTCGGCATCTCCAATGATGCGAGTATTCGATGGAGGCGTTGTAGCATTCCCTGCTTGAAATTGTTCCGATGATAAATGGAGATACTAGTCACGCAAGGCATGCTGACTGACATCAAGTCCCCAGACTCCGTAGCGGCGCAAATATCTAACTCGAGAGAAAGAGATCTGATGCTCGGTGCACAGCTGAGGAAGCCCATAAGCCTCTCGTACCAATGAACGTCGACCGCATAGGAGCCACCTGCCTTGAGTTCAACTGTAGTCAAGTTGGCGCGAGGATGCGAAGAAGGTATCGCGCTGATTGACTCCAGCGATCGGATATTTGGAAACATGCACTTGTCGTAGAACCAACGATTGGATTCATTATGGTAGGGAAAAGAAAGTTTGACGGAGTCCAAATTCGGGAATTGTATGAGAGAGAAGCCGGCGACAGCATTGGGTGGTAGTCTTGCATCAAGTTGTTGACAGCGGTCCTTGAGCAGCGATATCGCAACTATCCTCGCGCGGTCTCTTCCAGCTTGGAGGTCAATATGCATGACAAGAGGCGCATTTCTGGTGCGAGCGATACGATTTCCGAATCCTCTCCCGAGGCAATAACGATTATCGATCCTTGTCCAAAAAGATATGGTATTTACAACAGCGCGCCGGAAATTCCAAGAGACGAGCGAAAGCTGTTTGATCAGAGTATCCATCTCATCACGCCCGAAGTTGTTCTCTGTCTCTGCACAAGCCATATCGACGATATGCATGAAGATCTCCTCAGGGAGCGACATGAGTCCATAATGTATTGATGGTGGGACGACCATCGATTCCATTTCTTGGATAGTTTGTTGAACGCTACCCAAGATCGACTCGAGGGAATTGCGGATATCTTTAATCATACGAAAAGAAGTGCGCATAGCCGCATATCTGTCGGTGGATTGCACACATCTTGACAATAATTCTTATTAGCTGGGTACCATCAGATGGAATCAATAATACTCGCTCGTCTGCATCGTAAAGTCCGCCTCCGGGCCAGAAATAGCCGCGGATAGCACTGTTCCTTGTTAGCACACCAAGATCATTGAGTTCCCGAAGAGTACTTGAAAGCCTTCGCAAGGAAGGAATCTTCTCTGTCATAAATGATCCTTGAGTGGTCGAGATGAAAGTACGCAATCACAAATCAAATGAAGCATCAATGTGGGAGTGATTATCCAAAAATTTTTAAGAAGCGCATATTAGTCATCAAATCAGCCACCTATTTTTTCACCTCGTTCAGAATCGATCGCGCAACGTGCCGTATAACAAGGGCATCTTACAGAGAGGAGATAGTTGGAGCGATCAGCTCAGAAGCAGAATTTGGGAGCCATTGGAAGTCAGAAAGTAAGTGATGATTACTAGATTATTCCTGTTTCGTCATTCTGCTCGTGTATACGGGATCAAAATCAGCGGATAACTTTTGGGAGCAATTGGTCTCGGGAATCCAGTTCCGGGGAACGGAACGAAAAGGCATGCGGTACTAGTTCAACAGACCAGATATCTACAATACATTGTTCGGTTGAGTAAATAAGTATCATATGGACGTGGTGAATTCTACGGTCGAACCTGGATTGATTACGCAACGTGTTTGGTCTGGAATGACTCCAGATTTGAGCATATACTGTCAAACGAAGTTTTTCGCTGATTCAGTAGCCGTAACGGAACGATTGAGGGGATTGATTGCGAGTGTATTTGACTTTTGAGGGACGGTGGCGTGGAACCCAAGTTGAATAACAGAATATAGATATGCCAAATATGGAAGGTGGACCCGTATTCCCTTCGAAATTTCGGTGGAGCCGCCAGCAGCCGGAGGGTGTCCCTGGGTAACGAGCTTACTTTCCTCCCACCACCATCTGTCTTATCTGCTCGTCGTTGGCAATAGCGGGCAATGTCTGACGATGGGCCCGACCTGACAGCGATTTTAGACAATCTTTTCATTGGAAAGTGAGCTTTTTGTCTACGTTGACGCGTCAGGAATAGGGAGCGCTGGCAACTGACAGGATCGTTTTATCATAAAGCTTGGCGGCAGCGAAAACGCTGCACGAACGTCCAGAACTGGGAATCACGCATGTACTTTCCGTGTGCCCAGATTACCCTGAAGCGGAGAGCGCACGACAAGGCGCAAACGCCGCTGAGGACGCGTCTTGCCCGACGGTCTGGCACCCTGCACACCGTTGTTTGTCAGTAGAAGACTCTGAGTACGAGGATATCCTCAGCCACCTCCCTTCGGCCATCGCCTTCATCAAAGGTGCATTGGACCCCCCGCAATCATTTGAGAAGCACGATGGTCAGCAGACTCAAGTTCAAGGACGGCACAGCAAACAGGAGTCCGACTTAGGGTTGCAAGAAGCTTCGGACGCTGTTCCCCGGCAGAAGCATAGGGTCCTTGTCCACTGCGTCATGGGCATATCGCGCTCGACGGCTGTGGTCTGCGCTTATCGTAAGCTTATGCCTTTCGAACAACTTTACAACTACTAACTAGATGGACTTTCTCAAGTAATGGCGACCCGACATTTGTCCTTCCCATCTGCTTTGACGTTCATACGAAAACGTGTGTTCTCCTAACTTCACTATTTTTAGCCCTTATACTCATGCCGACTGATGAAGGTCGCCCACGGGTCCATCCAAATTATGGTTTCCGACGCCAATTACAGATCTTTGGTGACTGCGGGTATTTTGCGGATTATCATGCACCTATCCGGACCCATCCAGCTTACGCATCATGGCAACGGAAGAAGAAACGCGAAATCATTAAGTACCTGAGTCGCCTTGAAGACATAGTCGAGATCAAACTGGATGATGAGAAGGATCCCGGTGTATCACTCACAGAGTGCGTTCTCGATCTCCTTCCTGCCTGTCTATAGAACGACAACCTCTAATCCATACCAATTCCATTGCAAGTGATTTCCCTACGGATCAGCTAGAGGCTTCATCGCTTCTTAGCGAAGTCGGTGCCACACATTTGCTAACGATTGCACCCGCTACGCTCCCTTCTTCCTTGATTCCTCCCTTGGGCGCGCTCCGTGCTAGGAGACCTTCCGGTCTCGTAAGCCCTTTCTTTAGCCCAGCTCCCGGCACGATGACGCCTCCAGACTCGACCTCTCCGAGTCCCTTGTCATCTCGCTCCTCTTCGTTCTCAAATACATCTCGGCTTTCATCACCTGCTACCTCTATTCTCTCCCTTCTTTCCTTGCTCCCTCCCTCGAAACTTAGATTGGAAGTCTCGTCCTCTGACTCTGATGAAGAGTCCGAGAACGAGCTCGAAACTATGACTGAACCGGATTACCTTACCCTGGCTGGCGTGGAGTATCACCATATTGCTATCAAGGATTCCGACCAAAGCGGTCTCCTGCTTCGCTTGAATGAGGCAGTCTGTTTCATACAGCATGCTTTAGACGAAGATGGTTCTGAGTCCGAGCAGGACTTGAACCCCGGGATTAGAAATAACGACCGACGAAAACACGTTCTGATTCACTGCTCCATAGAATCACGAGCCTGCGCTGTCGCCTGTGCGTACTTGATGTCATGCAAAGGACTGAAACCAACGCAAGCGTATTCAGTTTTGGAGAAAGGTATGGTTATTCTACGATTAGAGACGTCAATTATCTCAAGATCCGTACGAGTCTAGCTCTACCGCTTTTTAACCCAACCAAGTCCTTCGTCGCACTGCTAGAACTCTTCCACGATTGTGACTTTAACCCCACGCTCGACCATCCACGTGTCGAGGCCTGGCTATCTGGCTCATCGAGACCGAGAATATCGCCCTCCAAATCATCCTCATCCATTTCGAACGATACTAACGGCGTGACGAAGCCGAATCACCATCCCACAGCAGCGCAGTGGAAAGAGTCTGATATTGAATGTGAAGACTCAGTTTGCCTGCACTACAAGTTGGCGACACCGATGCGTAGCGGCTCGTTCTCGAACGCTTACATGCAGCAACTTTCGAACGAACGCTCGAGTCGTAGACCTCCTGTCGCTAATGGATCTACATCTCGTCCAGCTGGATCTACTGATGGTTTAGACATAGGGGCATTGCTCCAACGGTTCCAGGGCGTCGGAGACCCAGATTTTACTTTCGACGTCGAGGCATTTAGAGGTGCGCTACATGGCATCGTGGCAGATACCGAGAAGAAGATGGGGCGTAGTCGCACCGCATCATGAAGATTACGTGACGGTCCCGATATATCTATTGACGGCTGTGGTCTGTTCGTATTTGTTCAAGCCGGCTGGTCCATACTGGTCGCCATTTGATACCAGCGATAGCGAGGGCACAACTACAGAGTGCTTTCTGACGCGGCGGGTCTGATAATATCCACTAACTAGTTTTTGATGATAGGATCAGCTTTTTTGTCTCGTGGCTTTTATTTCTGAGTGTCATGCTTGCTCTGTAGTATATCCTTTCGTATCTTTCTTGATTTTTATATGAATAATATAATTTTATCGCCAGTTGGAAATGCCCATATTAACCGCGTACAAGAAGGATACCACTGCCTTTAAGTGCATTGTTTACTGAGTTTACATGAAATAGTGACAACGCTAAGAACCCTTTGCGGCTAAGTAAGGTGACATCCACCTTGGCGCTAAGATATAGCAACCTTCTGTACGTATGCTTCATGCTCAAAGTGGGTACACTAGTGTACCTTGGCGAAGCGTGCAGAAGGAAAATCATGTCAAGCATATCATGTAGAACACTAGATAGCTGACTCTAAACTCGTGAACATATCGATAGCGCGTGATACTAAATACAAGCTGAAAATCTCGTTATGTAAATATTGGAATGACAAATGGAGATAGTTCCAGGGCTACGTCAGGCAATGCGAACGTCATCGGGATACCGTGTCAACATGTCAAGATCTCCTCTCTCAATATGAACGGGTTTGGAAGTATATGGTTCGCGAGGTACAAACACGCGAAGTTGATCCAGCTCGAGATTCTGTTCCAGACCCCGTAACGTCTTGGGAATATTGTATGCCTTGAGTTCTAGCGTTCGGATGTTTCGGAATAAAACAATCAAGGGATATATAACGTTATGAGAAAGATGACTGTGTCCCTCAATAGTCAACGAAGTCACCTGCCGAAGCCTCTCTGAGGCAGGAGTGATCAAACGCACCCATGCGAGCACCTGGTCTGCTTCGGCAAAATTAAGGTGAAGGTGAAGATCCTTGACGTTCGGTAGAATCAAAGACTCAAGAATCCATCTCAGGTGCGAAACCGAACCTCGTGACGGAGAGATGAACGTTTTGTGACCGAGAGTGACGGTAGAAACGGAAGGTAATGTGACTGGGACTAAGGCAATAGGTGATGAAATGCTCCAGCCTATGAAATAGACGCTAAGATGTTTGAGCTGCGGCATGGACACGAGCATTTGTAGGAGTCCCCCATGTGGGAAACCACCGACGCCCAACATTAATTCTTCCACTGCGTAGTAAGAAAATATGCATGTGATCACTTTGGGGAAGAGGCCTGGAGGAGGAGTCGCGTTGGTAATCCGAAGCAAAGTGGTGTTCGGGAAAGCCCACTTGGTGAAAAGTGAGCCCGAGCTGTCCAACTGCTCACGACCGGTAAAAGACAGATCGAGCGATTCTACTTTTGAGAACTCTGCGACAGGTAATTCCTTCGCAGTGATAGAATCCATCGTGTATCCGCGAAAATGTTGCCATCGATCCTTAATCGGCATTATCTGCGAAAGAATTTTCTGTCGCTCCCCATCATCTTTCGGGAAATCAATGAACAGTGTAAGAGGCAAGCCCTTGCTTCGTGCAATGCGTTCATTGAAGCCGGTACCCAGGCAATAGCGGTTGTCAATACATGCCCAAAGAGAGGCCGTGTTGACGACCGCATTCCGGAATCTGCGTGAGACGAGAGAAAGATTTACCACCAGCCTATCCATTGCATTACGCCCCAAAAGCCAGTCGCCTTGCTCCCAAGCATCTTCGCAAGCAAGATTAATTATGTACGATAGGATTTCGTCGGGAAGAGTCATGAGATCGCGATGCCGTTCAGCCCCTGGGGCCTTCTCTCGAACGGTGGTAAATACTAAGTCAAGTGTGGCATGGAGGTCCTTCATGAGCCTCAGAGAGGTGCGCACACTCTCTATTTCTTCTGGCTTCAAAGAGCTGCAGATTCTTATGAGCACTACAGACTAGACTTAGTCGCAGTGAAGAAAGTTCTTCTTACTCATTCAAATCGGAGAAGACGCCGCCAGGACAGAGAGCAAATCTCAAGTTTCTGTCGAGGTTCTTGACGGTGTCTGAAAGTCGTGCCAAGTTGAGGGCCATTTGAGGCGCTTTGAGTGATATGTTATCAGTACTTACTGTTGCAGGAAAGCAATAAGGCAAGAACTGACCGTTCCGAGATGGTCGTGGTTTGATGACAAGTCGATAATCCCAGTCACACGACGTATTGCCGCGGCGGCGGCCGCGTCTTCACATCCTTATTCTTCACCAATCGTCATCCACGTTCACAACTGCATGCCACAGCGAGTAAAGCCAAGAACTTTAAGCTGGTATACAAGCTATTAAAAGTCTGCAGGAATAGAAATCGGAATTATTCTGACTCATGGAACTCAACTAGTGAGAACTGCGAGATCTTGAGGTTGGCATCGCGGATACTGAGAAGATGGGACGCAATCGCAGTTCTGCATGAAAATTCGTGAGGGGCCGGCATCTCTGAATGTTGTCATGGTCTGTTGATATCTTTTCAAACCGACTGATTTCTTCCGATCGTTGTTTGATGTTAATCTCAAGAGGAGCACGATCAGAAAGTGCCATTGGTCACAGCGAGTCTGATGATAGCTTGCTGGTCCTTTTACTGTCCTCTTCATGTCTCGTAGCTTTTACCTTTATTGCTATGAAATACTTGCTATGTAGTATATTTTCTTGTCTTTCTTGATCTTTACATGAATAGCATATTTCGTTGCCAGCCAGAAACATCCATATCAACTGTGCACCCACTGTCTCTAAGAACACGGTATAGTGAGCTTAAGTAGAAATAGCGGTAGCGCCAAAGGCCCTCTGCGGCTGAGTAATGTGTTAGCACACGTGTATTTCATACTCAACTAGCAGGACTGAATGTGGATGCATAATGTACGATGGTAAAGTGTACACAAAAAAAATCACGTCATACAAGACACTAAATAATAACAGACTCGAACTCGTGAACACTGAAAGCACGAGATACTACGTGCGACCTGTACATCATGGTCAAAAAAAAACAAAAAAAACAAAACCGGAATGCGACAGACCGTTGCATCCATAGGTGGTTCGAGTCCAAAAGAGAATGATATAAATTTTCTATCCTCCGGGACTATCAAAAGCGGGTTCCTGGGCTACGTCAGGCAATGCAAACGTCTTCGGGATATCGTGTCAGCTTGTCAAGATCTCCTCTCTCTATACGGACGGGCTCGGTATTATCTGGTTCGCGAGGTATAAATGTGCGGAGTCGATTCAGCTCCAGATTCAGCTCCAGATCCCGTAACGTCTTGAGGATCCCGTATGTCTTGAGTTCTAGTCTCCGAATATTTCGGAATAAGATGAACAAGGCATACATAATATCGCAAGTGAGTTGAGAAAAGAAAGTGTCTCCCTCGATAGTCAGCGAAGTCACCTCTCGGAGCGTCTCTAAGGCAGGAGTGATGGAATCCACCCACACGCGTAGTTGGTCTGCTGCTGTGATTTCTACGTGAAGGTGAATATCTTTGACGTTCGGCAAAATTAAAGATGCAAGAATCCGTCCTAGACGCGGCGAAAGTCGAGATGAAGAGACGCCCAAATTGTCACCGAGAGTGATGGTAGAAACGGAAGCTAAGGTGACTGGGACTAGGTCAATAGGCGATGGAATGTCGGGGCCTTGGAAGTAGACGCTGAGATGCCTGAGCTGCGGTATGGACGCGAGCATTTGTAGGAGTCTCCCGTACGAGAAATTACTGGGGCCCAAGAAATCCGGGTCATAAAAAAGTGTACATGTGGTCACATCGGGGAAGAGTCAATCCGAAGCGACGTAACATTGGGGAAAGACCACTTCTTGAAAAATCGACAGCCGTCCCTGCTATAGGGAAAGAACAGCTCGAGCGATTCTACTGCTGAGAAATCTGCAGCAGGTATGTCCTCCATAGCGTTAGCACTCACGCGTGCGCGAAGGCGTTGACATCGATCCTTAATCGACATTATCCGTGAGAGTATGATCTGCCATTCTCTATCATTGTTCACTCCCAAAGCAATTGACAGTGTAAGAGGCAAGCCCTTGCTTCGTGCAATGCGTTCATTGAAGCCGGTACCCAGGCAATAGCGGTTGTCAATACATGCCCAAAGAGAGGCCGTGTTGACGACCGCATTCCGGAATCTGCGTGAGACGAGAGAAAGATTCACCACCAGCTTATCCATTTTTTTACGCCCCGAAAGCCAGTCACTTTGCTCCCAAGCATCTTCGCAAGCAAGCTTAATTATATACGATAGAATTTCGTCGGGAAGAGTCACGAGATTGTGATGCCGTTCAACCCTCGGGGCCTTCTCTCGAACCGTCGTAAACACTGAGTCAAGCGTAGCATGGAGGTCCTTCATGAGCCTCAGACAGGTGTGTACGCTCCCGAGTTCTTCCTGCGACTTGAGTGAGCTGCAAATTACCGTAAGTACTATAAGTCGGAAGCAGTCATAGTGAAGGTAGTTTCACTCATTCAAATTGCAGAAAAGACCTCCAGGGAAGAAAGCATTTCTTAAATTCCGATCGAGAATCTTGACGGTGTCTGAAAGTTGTTCCAAGTTGAGGGTCATTCCGAGTTGCTTTGAATGATACTGTATATCAGTAATTGTTCTTGGAAGGAAGTAACGAGACAAACTGACCGTACGTTCCGGATGGTCGTGGGGTTTGATGACAAGTTGGTAGTAACTGCGCCGGTCACACACAGCCGCGTCGCCGTGTTGCGTCTTCACATACACCTTGTTCTTCACCATCCACGCCCACGATTGCATGTAACAGTGAGTAAAATTCAAAAGCAGCTTTATACAATATATTGAGATGGTCCACAGCGACAGAAATCAGAATTATTCTAAATCATTCATGGAACGCAACTTGCGTGACGTTCTTTCGTCCTGGTCACCGACGACTCTCCCTTTTGCCTGGTCGACGACGACAACAGACACCCGACACGATGTCCAGGATCAAGTGCCGCTAATGCCCGCTCCATTTTCTCTTTCAAAGTCTGAACTCGCCGAGTCTATCGGTTCAGAGCAAATGGACCACCGTAACTCGAGACATGCTCGGCCGCCATCAGCATTACCATCGTCAGCGGTGTCTGGTAGCCAGGCGCTGTGGCTTACACTCTACTTCCTCTCGAACCTCAGCTTGACCCTTTATAACAAATTTGTCCTTGTGAGGTTTCCGTTTCCATATACGCTTACGGCACTACATGCGCTATGTGGTACAGTGGGTGGGTATATTCTGATGGAACGCGGCGTCTTTGAGCCTCGCACCCTATCGACATCTGAAAGCGCTGTCTTGGTCGCTTTCAGCGTGCTTTACACCGTCAACATCGCTGTTAGTAACCTGAGTCTCGGGTTGGTGACCGTCCCAGTACGTATCTAGCGACGATCTTGTTATTTTCGGGCTGTGCTTCTGACTGAGCTTCGCGGATTATGTCCTCGCAGTTCCACCAAGTCGTGCGTGCGGCGACGCCTATTTTTGTTATGGCGATCTCGTATGCCTTCTTGAGTACTCGGTACACAGCGAAGAAGCTGGTGTCCCTATTGCCTGTGATTGCTGGAGTCGGGTTTGCGTAAGTGATCACTCTACGACCTTGGTTGTCACATCTTTTGATTTTCCTCCCCTCTGATAGTACCTTTGGTGACTACTACTTTACGACATGGGGGCTTCTCCTCACTCTCCTCGGTACCTTTCTCGCTGCCCTGAAGACGGTCTTCACGAATGTCCTTCAAACGCCATCTCCGAGCAACAGCAGCTCAGGTGGCAACTCACCTTCATCATCATCTTCCTCTCTTGGACACCACCGTGCGTCATCCGTAGGAGCAGCCCTCCCCGCGCGAACGCGAGTACGCCTGCAACTACATCCTCTAGATCTGCTCTCGCGAATGTCTCCTTTGGCATTTGTACAATGTGTTTTTGTCGCTCTACTTTCGGGTGAGCTTGAACGTGTGCGTGCAGCATCCGCAAGAGAGATGGGACTAGGAAGAGCACTGGCGTTGCTAACGAATGGAATGCTCGCGTTTGTGCTGAACGTTGTGAGCTTTACAGCGAACAAGAAAGTCGGAGCGCTAAGTATGACTGTTGCTGGTGCGTTCCTCCCTGCCAATCAACTGCCCAATCAACTTGATACTGATTGCCATGAAAATAGCAAACGTCAAGCAAGTCCTTACAATCGTCTTCGCTGTCTTTCTCTTCGACCTCACTATCACGCCGCTAAATGCCCTAGGCATCGTTCTCACCATCATCGGCGGTGCATGGTACGCCTCCGTCGAGTACCGAGAAAAACGGGGGCGACGCACTTTGGGAACGTAGTAGTTGACCGACAACGCTGCTTTAATTCGAACTCTTTCTCTAAAGTTAATCATTTGGTTAAGTACCGTTGATTGGTTTTGGGGCCGTTTCCGTTCTCACATAGATAAACCATACATACACCGCATCCCGCATCTATTATTTTCTTTCTGCACTTTCTCTTTGTACATACATAAACGCGATTGCTTATCAGGTTTTCAAGTTTACGCTAGGACCACCCTGTACTGTTTCATTTTCTCGTCTGGGCTTGCATACCGTATCTTTATTTCTACTCTCTCATTTACTCTTAGATGTCCACCTGCAAAATAGAAGGCTAGAACTTCGCGGACCCTATTTGGGTTGCTTAGGCTGTAGTACAAACCAGTCACCCTTTTCACTCTTTTTGTCGTGAGGCCCTTCCGCTGGGGCCTTACCACGTCTTGATCTGTCTGAAAAACGATCATAAAGCGAAATTGCTGACCAGATCCCATGCATTCCTGCGTCCGTTTAGTATAAAAGACGAACAACAAGGCGTGGTTGAATAATATCTGCGCGAGATTACTGTCTTCGGCACCTTCGGCTGCCGGTCAAGTTCTGATTGTACGGCTAATCTCCTTTTCGTCCAGGCAATAAATAAACTTTTTTACTCCTAGGTTGGTTCTGGTCCAGCCGGTCTTGTTCTAGCATGGACTCTCCTGAAGAATGGAGTGTCCGTCCGTATCATCGAGAAGAACACTGAGTATCTTAGCAGTGAGAAGGGAACTGCGGTTATGGTAAGTTTGATGCTCATCTTTTTTTTGGTGATTCATAGTTATCGGGAGAGGTTGAGCACTTCTACTTCTTGGAGTCTATGATCATGTCAAACGCTCCTGTCTTGGGGCACTACTTTCGTAAATATTCGATCCGAACCGACTCACACCGTGTCGCAAAGTCATTAAAAACAGGCTCCGTTTCAGCCATGCTATCGACCTTTAACATGCTTAGCAGTAGGACGGATATATAGGTCGTCGAAGTTTTGCCCCGCGGAGAGTGGTGGTAGGCTTTATCGAATCAAGCTTATAATTACATTCTCTAGTCCTAATATGTGTGTTGCCGAGCGTTTCAACAAGGGGCGTGTTTTTATTATTGGGAGTGGGACTGCCGGCCTTGACTGGTACTGCTATTAAACGCTGATATTTGGTTGTTTTCCAGACGCTGCCCATGTGCATCCCCCAACCGGTGGCCAGGGACTCAATACGAGCATCCAGGATTCAGTGACTCGGAGCTTCACTCTCTTTATATTTAGTTACTTCATGCTCATACTGGATTTATCTAGTTCAATCTCGCGTGGAAACTCGCTCTTTCTCTCAAAAATAGGCGTCACCTATCTTCCTCAACTCATACGAATCCGAGCGCATGCCTGTCGTCGTGGGGTTATTTAATATGACGACCGGGCCGTTCAACAAACTTGCCGCACGGATAGGACAGCGTGGGCTTGAGACTACTGAGGTCCAGACCGAGGCGACACAGAAGGACAAGGACAAAGAGACGTTCTTGAGAGGCTGGAAACATTATCAGCCTGACGTAAACTATCGCTGGAGCGAAATCGTGTTCGACGAGCAGTTCACGAAGGACGGAAGCAACGCGAAGGATAAAATTGACGCGTACAGCAACGCGGGGTGCTGGCGATCGTGAGCCTGAAGTTCCTGGCCTTGAAGCTTTGGGGTGAATCCTTGCATTATGCCGTTCGCTTGTCCGACGTCTTCAAGCCCTATATGCATACCATACTCGTCTTCACGCCCGATCCTTTTGATTCTTCTGTCGATGTTCTCCCCGTACCAGTCCCCCGGATTGAGGAGGATTTTTGTTCCAGAGGCTCTCATTTGTCCGTCAGAGACGGCAATCGGGGACTTGAGAAGCATACCCCTGAATGTCGAGTATGCATTTCGGGACGCCGGAGATCATGTTTCAGGCTAAATACTACGACCGAGCGGATAACAATAGTCATTGTGCGCCCGGGCGGTATGATTGGTGCCTTCGCGAGGTCATCGAAGGGTGTACAAAAGTATCTGTCGCACGTATTCGACTGAGACGTTTAGAAAACTCACACAGTACCTGAAAGTGCCTTCATCGAGAGTAATTGCTCGAATTTCGAGTTTAACCAATCATTGTTCTTGTTCCAGAGAAATATATAATAGGTCCACATCTCGTTGATAGATTGTGGGTTGAGGCATTACAAATGAAAGTTCAAATCAGCTAGGTTGTTTCAATATGACGCAGCGACTTGGCACGCCCTTCTCAATCTGCAACAAAGGTTTTGTTGTGAACTATTATGATACACAATTTTTAAGCCACCAGAGTGAAGTGAGTTCGGTAAGGAGCGAAGGCATATCAGAGATAGCTGTTACAGAAGCAGCGAGCCGGATTGGCCCCTATACGTGACAAATAAGTGATGCTCAGGAAGGTATCATATCATATGGTGACATCCTTGGCACACCGCAAATGTACAGACCCGCTCCGGCCGCAACATGATCAGATGAAGGGATGGGATCTGGAAATGTGGACAAGGCGAAATACAATAATGGTGATAGGTTCGGGTTCGGCTCTGAGAGACTCCAACAGTATCTTCGTCGAAGCCGAGTTATGTGTGCCGTGTTCAGTATCAAGTTTGTGTCCGCAATTACTGTCAGCACGGTGGCATTCAGCCCTTCTGGGACAAGACGTTTACGGCTAGCTTTTCGTGAAACTGCTGAGGCGTGGAAGGAGTCTGGAATATCAGACAAGAGCAATAAATGTCAATTAGAGCAAAAATGAGGACAATAAGAATATGTACCAACGTCGAAGATGGTTCTGCAACAAGACGGACGATCACGGAATCATGGAAATAAATCGTACTCTCTAGCCGTAAGCGATATACCGAGGTCCATCCTTTTCCGCGTACGTTTCCATGACTCGGCCTTCCAACTCCAATTGTTCACTTTCAGTTCTTCGCGAGGAGCGTGAGTCATGAGCTTATCTAGCCCAATCCTCAAATCCAAGCCAGCCAGTGTCGATTCTACACCACGGACGCGGAGTTCGAGCGCTCGAATGTTTGAAAACGGGACCAAAATCTGGGTAAGAGAGGAACTCCCTAGAGCCAGTCTCGAGATGATTGAAAAGGATGTCACACTTTGGAGCACTTCCTCCATATGCGCTTGCGCGTTTAACCACTGAGTAAGAGCTTGTTTTTCAGTAAGATAAAGGCAGAGACGGAATTCTTCGAGAATCGGCATCCTGAGCGATTTGAGTATTCGACAAAGAGATGTCACGCCGCAAAGTGAAGAATTTGCGCCTGCCTCGTAGTTGGAGAGGTACAATGTCGAGACGCTAGGCAATTCGGTAATGGAAAAGTCATCCGTGCTCCAAAGATCATTATAAGAATAAGAAAGCGGTGTTTGGAATGTCAAGCTGTTTAGATAGCATGTTGCATTCAGAAATCTCAGAAATGCATTTGAAAATGAAGGGGCTGAAGAGTATCTGGAAGGAAATACTTTAAGCGCAGTTATTTCTGGGAAACTTCCTGGACGAGGAGGAGTGATTGGACCATAAAGTTCAACAATTCTGGCACTCGGATACCTCCAGTTATCGTAGAACACGCTCGAGGCAGTGGCATCGATTTTCAAGCTGAGATAATGGAGGCACCGGAAATTTGCTTCCTCGAATCCCTGCATGGAAAACAAGGATAGTGCAAGGTTCGCGCGAAGTTCGCCAATGCGATCTTGTAAAGGTAGAAGACGAGATAAAATGAGCTTCGCGTTTTCCGAGTCCAGGTCTATATGTACAGAGAGCAAGTGATTCTTGGTCCGCTCTAGTCGCTCCTCGAAACCTCCTTTGAGGAAGTAATTGTTGTCGATTCTCGTCCAGAACGCAGGCGTGCCCAGGATGGCTTGACGAAACAACCTCGAGATGCTGGAAAGCTGCTTGATCAACTGGTCCGTCTTGGCTCTCCCAACCTCGTCTCGAGTGTCCACGAGAGCCGATTCGATTATCTCCACGATTGTCTCGTTCGGGAGAGACATGAGACCGGCCCCAGCGGTGGGCTGGTGACTCGTCTCTCGAGCTGTTTTGTTAATGATACCGCTATCGTTGTGTGTTAGCAGAGCGACTTGAATGATGTTCTGAAAGGCATACAATGGGGCTTCACGGCCTCGATCAGCTACCGTACAGACAGCGAAAGACATCAAGAGACCTGGTGGTTCGATGTTGATAGTAAAGCCATTAGCCCTACGGGTGCCAGGGGATAGATTAGCCTCCTGGGCTTTGCCGTTCTAGAGTCTGTGACCCTGAGAGAAGGATCGGCACGATCGGCGCTCCCGAATATGACATCACAAAGAAGGAAGGAGCGTCAAGGGTACGGCACATATTCTACCTACCGTATATAAACAACCAGACGACTCTCTTCCAACCAGTATCGCACTCAAAGACTTTCGTAAAGCTAGCTATGTACTTTCCTCGCGTCTTTGCTGCAAACGTACCAGTCGGTCGCGTCCGCGCTCTTCACGCGTCTCCTCGCGTTCTCTTGGCAAAAAGGACAAAGGGCCAGGCACCCAATGCAGCACGCGATCCGGAGGAAGATACCCTACTCGAGCAGAATCCGCATTTGAAACATGCAGCGTCTTCGCAGGGCGGGCAAGAAGGTCGCGATATGGGCAAGGGCAACGCTGCGCCGGAGCCTGAATTACCCTCCCACAAGTTTGACTCGTCATCCGGACAAACTCCTTCTTCCGGGGCGAAGGGTAATAGAGGAAACGGAAAGCGTAAACTGCATACGTCGGCTTTGTTGCGGGATGAAGCTGGCAAGGGCAAGGGAAGTGGTGCGGGTACGGAGCATACTGCAGAAAGCTACTTCAAGGAAGTGGACGAGAGCCCTCCCGCTTCGGACAAGACATTCCGTGTTGATGGAACAAGCGAGGCGACGTACAGACCGCACCAGCAATGGGCAGACCCGCAGAAGGAGTATGCCACTGTTAGCAAAGACGAGCCGTACGAGCCTCCGGTCGAGACGAAGAACGGCGAGAAGCCCGAGCAGAAGGACCAGAAGATGAGGTATGGAAACACGAAACGAGATGCCACGAGGAATGCACCGAAGGCAGACGAGGGACCTCAGGCGAAGGATGCTGGCGGATTGGGATCTGGTGGTCCAGTTCAGCCTTGAATTACGCTATGAACTTGTGCCATGTTTTTGTTCGAACTGCAATAGTTTGTATTTATAGAATGAATGTAGTGTATCCGAGCAGTCGTTCACGCTTTCATGTATCAAGTTTTCATAGAATCTCCGTACTGCAATAACAGACGAAGGGCAACTGAAAAGGGATTGTTGCAGCGATCTCTAGATTATATTCTACTTCAAATCTCATTCATTTCTTTCATGTCTACAATAACAATACAGTACGTTTGCGATAGCGAAAGGTCTCGCAACTGAGTAAAGCGGATTTACGCGTCCACAGAAAGCCGAATAGATGGATCTAGGCCCGGGTAGCCAAGCCCTACTGCTCATTCCGGATTGACAGACCTCCGATTGTCGTTTACTTATGCCTTTGGAGCTTCCTTACGCAACCCCGCAGCACGATGAAACTCGTAACGCGTATGAAAGGTTCATACCTTCAAAACCTGCGAAAATAGTACCACGAGCTGGTTCGTTCACGTATAATTTCGCGACGTAAGCCTCGCGAAATGAATGTGGAACTAAAGAATTTACAGTGCATATACGCGATAAGGGGACCTGCGCGATTACACTTCGGTAACCTTTCTCTCTCAACGTGATGCCGTCATTGTAGTGCGTGATACATGAAGCAGGTTCATATCGTGATTCCAAAGAATACAGGTAAATAACTAGGTCATGACATGCAGCGAAGGAGGCTTTCTTCAAGCGGCAGGCTGAGTTCGTCGCATGGCCCCCTTTTGTTGACCCGGTGGAGCAAGCGCGCCGTGCGCAGTATGCGGTACGGAGAATCGGAATTGGCCGCAAGACTGTGCATGTGCCCGTCTGTCTGCAAGAAATGCGAAACAGGACGGCTGCTGATAGCTTCTTGTGTGTCTATGCAAATTCGAGTGGTAACTATTTCTCCCAGGGAGCGAGCGGCACTGCTGGTACCAAGCGAAAAAGGAAGCATGAGGAAGTAAGAGGGTCTCAGAGTTACTTTGGCAGCATCCAAAATTCCTAACATGAAAACGCCATTGCCTCTCTTTTTTCAGTATGAAAGTGGTTGAGTAGTACATCCGACTGTGGCTCTTGAACGGCCTCTTTTGTGCTGCGTGATTAGCAAGGAGAGAAAAGGAGATTTTGCAGAATTTCTTGTTTAATAAATGATACCTGCTTTGGGGATCCATTGGGCCGTTGACGAGCTTGTTTTGACGACGATCCATATTTCTATCGTGTGATTACCGTGCACGAATACTGGACGGATACACTAGGACCGACGCCTCGGAACGCAATCTGAAACCCGATGACTGGACTGGAATACAATACAATTCGGATTGCAGATGACGATTCATGAATACCTGATAACTGCTTACTTACCGGAGACTTGCCAAGAACTAGTAGATTACCGAGCCCGGCGGCGACGACAAATTTAACTGTTTGATCGACAGGTGCACCGTTTTCTTTATTCCAGTCCAGAACATTCGAGGGAGAGAGCGTGCCTGATTGTATGTTCAGTATACGTTCCGATTTGTCAAATTGATTTGGATACCAGAACAAGAAGATTCTGAATATCGTGTGCGAGGCTTCGGGAACGTGGCCGTACGTGCTCCTTTCGACGTATTCAGAGCATCGTGATTTTGGGTGTAGCATGGAATGAAGTGACAGTTGTGTGGAATAGAGATAAGACCACAAAGTAGTTTGGTTTTGAAGGACGATTCAATCGTAACGTGACGGGGAGATGCTGATCTCGACGCGAATGCCAAACCAAGAAACCACAGATATAAAATCGCATCCACAGGTATTCCCAGGATGCTCAAAGCGAGTCATTCACAACCGCTCGTCATGGTAGTACTTCCCTCTCTGACGACAAGTGATTAGATTACATACGAAATGGCCGAAGACGATGCTTAGGTGAGAAAACGAAAAGTGCGATATAGTAATGGATGACTAGAAATAAGGAGCGGACGACCGGATGAGTCACGGCCCAGTGCCACTGGTTGCGTAAGCGTAATGTTTCCGTCCTGTTGGTGTGTCGCGTAAGCTGCGGCCGCCACTAACCCATTATTTTTATCATTCATCTCCCATCAAGCCATCAGCTCAGTCATGCGAGATGCCACCATCTCACAGGATCGTAAAACCAAAAGATACCATAGAGAATCGTCGAGCGCGCGGTGAAATATCTTGTGCTGAATGTCGCAGGTCAGTACACTGCACGTCATGTCCCACGCCTTGCACTGATTTGATTGGTCCCGTCCACTTGTGTGTGTATGGTCGCAGACATAAGCTAAAATGCGACAAAGCCGTACGTCTGTCTGCTTTGCTCTTCACACCATCTTCTATACAAACAGACAAAATCAGATACCATGCAGTACATGCGTGCGAAAGGGCTGTCAGTCAATCTGTCCAAACGGTCAGTCTTGATCAGATCAGAGACACGCAGAGCCATCATCAACTCAAATCCACCTTTAAATCTTTGTAGGGACGCTCGCTCCTACCCATGGCACGAAATACAGCGCACCCGTCTCGATTGTCAATGATGCCAAGATCGCGGAGTTGAGCAAGAGGATACATCAGCTCGAAGATGCTCTTCAGATCTCCCATGACGCCGTCTCCAGTGCTCCTCATCCGCTACTTGCCGAGGACTTGTTACAAATCAAGAGTGGTGAGACGCTGGTCTTCGCAGAGAAGGATGAAGATGTGGCCGATGCAAACCTTGCTGATCAATTTGGCACCTTGGCCGTCAGTAACGGAGGCGCGGAAGTGTATTATGGATATACGGGTCCAACAGTGCGTTATTGTACTATTTCTGGACAGCCTAGTTTTGTTCTAACACTTTGCTCTAGCACGATGTACTGACTGTAAGCCTTTGAATAATTATTTAGGTATCGTGTGCTGATCGTACTAAAGCGCAAGTTGGTATCCTCGGAGATCGACGCACAAGCAGAGCCGCATTTGACCCTCCCTCCACATGTCTCGTATCTAAGCAAGACATTTCCATTTACTCCTCTCTACCTCCCGGTGCCCGAGCTTCAGGAATGCATCGAGGAGATGCTGCCTCCTTATACTCGTGCCACGGCGCTCGTGGAGGCTTACCTTACGAATCTTTCATGGTTTTTCCGACCTGTGGAGCGCGAAGAGATCATGGAGGAACTCATCCCTATAGTTTACAAAAGGAAGCGTCCGCCTTCAGTTGCGAGCTGCTCGGGAAATTCTCCCAATGATTCATCCGGAGGCCAAGCGCGAACAGACCCACATGCACTGAGCCTACTGCTCTCCATCTTTGCTGTCGGCGCGGTCGCAGACATGACGCTTCCCCCATGGAACGACGAGGGCGAGCTATATTATCAGCTGTCTCGCACGGCGCTAAGCCTGAAGCCCGTCTTTGAAGGTGCCGGCCTTCATGCTGTAGAAGCCATCGCTCTTCTTGCCGCGTATAATCTATTTTCCTGTCGAAGGAGGGGGCTGGAGGGAACATGGAAGATACTGAGCTTTAGCCTCTCACTCGCTGCATCTGTGAGTTCATAATTTCTTAACTTTGCTAGCTTTGCTGTGAGCCTGAATGCTCGGCGTGTTGTAGATCGGTCTAAGTCGGTATTCCTGCTCGCCGACTATTCATTCTCTGACCACGTCTGCTTAGATCGAGATCCTGCTCATTTTAACCTCCCTCCCAAAGTCGTTCAACGGAGGAGGCGGGCATTTTGGGAGCTTCACTCTATGGATTTGTTCAGAGTACGTTGGCCATGTATGAGAATGCGTATCAGCTCACTGATTTACCAAGAACAATGTTACTGGACGGCCAGCAACATTTCCCCATGAAGTTATCGACTGTGAACTGCCGGAAGATAACGACTCGTCAGACTTTGAAGGCCGATCCGAGAAGCTTGATTGTATGTATTGAACATACTTACGCACGTCCAACGTCTGACAGAAACCGCAAGCGATTTGGCAGATACGATACCGCTACCTTAAAGAAATACTGACGGAAATCAGCGACAAACTTGGCGCGATGCGCACCGTCAAATATTCTGAGATTCTTTCTCTCGACCAAAAGATACGGCAATATGATCCTCAAGGAATCCTTCGGTTGCCTATTCATGATTTGAAATCGGATGGCGACCTAGGTATCATCTATAGACAAATGCAATTGAGCATGTTCAAAGATATCTGTGAGTGAAGTTCATCGAGATGCTGACCTCTCGCGTGTTTTGACTCTCTCCTTGTTCCAAGCACTTCTACTTTTACATCGCAGTTTCTTTGCTAGAGCGCTCATTGAAGACCCGACTAACCCTGTACGAACTCGTTTCGGCCCTAGCTTCCTTTCAATGTACCGTGCTGCAGCTTCAATGGTCCACTTCGTACGGAAACAGTTTGATCAGGAAGGGCTTTTCTTGCTGCGGTGCTGGCCGATTTTAGCGCAGGCGTTGCATGCTACAGTCATACTCGGTTCCGTTGCTGCTTGCGGTACAGCATCCGCACTGGCGCCGCAAGCTTACATTCACTTTAATCTTGCGTACGAGATGTTCACGAGAGCTCCTATGCACCCCGTAATCAATGCCTCAGTGGTGCGTCCATTTACAATGCTATACTAGGTGTTTTATCTTACGCTGTCTTGCGTGTTTACGCAGCCAATCGTGACTCGATTGCGGGAGCAAGCACTGGAGGCACTCGCTAAACATGGGCATGATATCTCATCGCAAATTTCTCCTATCAACTCCCAACCAAACCCCAAGAGCTATGCCCAAGACTTCAATTCCACTGCGACGCTCGGGCGACTGGTGAAGAAAAGCTTTGACGGTGAATTCGGAACTGCGCCCGCGATTCTGCAGAACTTGGGGCGCCATCCAGGGCTATCGACGACGGCACAATCAAATACTTCCTCCGCTTCTCAGTCCTCGATGCCATTTACTGGCGTTTCTGGTGCTTACGCTAGGCAGGGCGACACTTCGAGTCCACTTTCGACATTACCTCATCGCAATCTGGCAAACGATGATGTGTACCATATGGAGACCGACACGGACTCTTTCCATGCGGTAGCAGTCGAGTCAGGACAAGAACATAGCTTTGAGAAGGAAAGCGTAGGTAACCCTTCTGACGGAAGACCTGATGCCCATGTTGCCGAGAGCGGAAGTCCAGGTAATCAACTCTTCAACTCCGATCCATTTGATTTCTCTGGTTCATCCATTGGGGCCAATTCCGATGTGTTCAGCACATATACGACCTTTTCTGATTCGTTGGGCGATGGCAGTCTACCAGGCCCCAGTTCTGGTACCGTTGATGACGCCTCAAAGCTTCAGTCGGATGCACCGACTTTCCGAGGCGATCCATTCTTATTCAACACACCATCGCCGGGAAGGTTCTTCACCTCGGATTTCGATGTCAGCTTCGACATGCGCGCCTCATCCGGTCAGGAGAGTGTGCTGCCTCTCCTGCCGCAGGACATGGAGGCGTGGCGCACGATTCTTCAGGACTCGCGTTTCTTTGGGTTTACAGGAGAAAATACGGACAGTGAAAAGGGAACGCCGAGATGAACATACTGTACGAACTGTAGTGAATGTCCGACACGCACGTTAATGCTGCATTTCATGTTCCTCGATTGTCCTGATGTCGTCGTAGCGCTAGCCTATTTATTATACGCTGTCATTATTTAGAATGTCGATAAGTGATTTAGAAGGATTTTTTTGCCTCTTCTCTAGTATCTGTTGCCTTTTCTCTTGGGTTATGAAGCGCTGATCCACCGCTAATGTAATATTATTCGTCCTTGACTCGTTCTATTTGATTACAAGGAGGAAAAATCAAGACAACTGCTGTCAAGTACATTCGTAATTCTGATCATTCGTAACGTAATAACTCATAGCACATGAACATTCCACGCTTACGACAGTTCGATTATATAAGAAAGGCAGAGGAAGAGAACTGACTGCATAGAATAAGTATTTCAATCAGACGGAAGGGGATGTGAAGGGCTCGGCAAACAACTATGATGACTAGAACTTGTGGTTAGAATCGAGTACATATTTACACATCAGTCGGATAGCATATCGGTGAAGTTTTATGGCAAGATGAAGGTTGCGTAAAGCAGCAAAGCATCTAGCCGATATGAGCTACCTCATATGAAAGCTAGCGTACTGTGTGGGACTGGGGTGTCAAGAATACTTGATAAGCCTCCTCAAGAGGGAAATGGTGGCATTGGTGCCTGTGTCACCGAAATCTTAGAAAGAGAAGACGCAAATAAGACCATGCTCACCAAGCAATCTGCTCATGGCCCGCGCAGACATTGAGACGAACAAAACGAGAGCATCTGGATAAGCGTTGCGAATGTGGTTCTCGTCGATTCCAGGACACATTAGAGCTGAGATACTATGCGGCTTCGACGTGCCCCGGCACGCACACTTACTAATTTCAAGAAACGCGTCAATTGACAGGTCTTCTGCGCGACTGATGCTGACGTTCACGCTTTCTGGTGAACCGTGCCTGCTCTCCTGGTAAGTCCAGCTTGTGAGTGAGAAGCGCGGAGCAACGTCTAATTCAAGCTCTTTGAGGTTGTTTGAGACGTTGATTAATAAGGCCATTTCGAAATTGTCAATGGTGGTGTCTCCTGAGAATGATTCGGAAGCGTTATCGCTAAAGCATCCTTTGACTTTGACAAGAAGCCTTTCCAGTGATTAGTATCTGGAGGCTGCACGAGCGACCGTGGCTGCTCGCGATGCACTCAATTCTGACACCCGGGAGAAAACGACTGCGAGGTCGGTGAGATTATCAAGGATTAAATCGTCAAAGAGGCGAGGGACTAATTCGTAGTTCAACGACACAATAACATCCATCCGTTCGAGCTTCCCCAAAGTCACAGGTTGATACAGTGACTCCAAGTCCGAGTGCCGAGTCCAAAGTGATTGGACGACGTGGACGCTAAGAGTATGTAATAGAGGGACTGAAGCAAGGAACTCCAACATTGTGGGGTACGGTTCGTCATCATTCAGCACAATACTACACTGAGTTATCCCGCTGCCAGTGATCGGTCGAGGTATGAACGATGTCTGCAGACGTAGAAGCCGTGGCACTGGGTAATCCACATGTAGTGAACCCCATTGCTCGTCAATGTATGGAGGAAGAATAGATACGTAGAGGTCCTCAAAGAACTCGCTGTGTCGGAGAACTTTCTCCGCATCGGAAGGGCAAAATGTCCGGCGTCCATCGTGTTCTTGAAAGATTATACTGGCTCGAAGTGGTAATCCTCGACTCCGACGGACGATGGCTGAGATCTGCTCCTGGCTTAAATCCATCGACAGCTTACAATTCGCCCAGATTGTCGGCGAGGCCGCAATCGATTTGAAACGCGAACAGACAAGTGTCAATCTAACAGCATCGTGATGCGTGGACACTGTGTGCTCCATGATATTCAAAATGTTTTCGTCGGGAAGCTCGTGTATTCCCTGAGACGGATTCTGCGCCATCATGCCGTCGTTATGCACAATTTGACAAGCAGTCGAGGCACTGGCACGGATAGTGCGACCAGAGGTTCTGTCTGACGCTCGTCAACTACCAAAAAATGGCGACAGAGCTTCAGGTGGATGTCGACTTACCGTTGGCGTCGCCTGATGGTTGGTAAGAAAGAAAAACGAACGCCATTCGTCGGCGAAGTGAGTCATCTATATGTGATTTGGGTCGGAGATATATTCTGCTGTATAACAGGCAACAAGTACACACCTATTGCGATTGTTTTCTGTTTGACTTGGATCTTGAGGGAAAATCAGACATCAGTGACCATAATGGTTATTCCTTCGATGATCATCACTTCATCTGCGGAAGGAGTAGAATCTAATGGATCATCATTTTGCATGGCGAAGTTGTTCAAATTAGAGATAAGATATCTTCGGGAAGGTATGAATGTTAGCCTTTTCTAATAAAAATGAAAAGTCTACTAGTTCAAACTGGTACATGGAAAGCCCGAGGTACACAAGGGTCGATTTAGGGCCGGCCTCTCCCAAATTGGGTTTCCGTTTCCCTTACTACACTCCCGCGTTACCGTGCATGGCGACCATCTCATATGAATAAATTTCAGCTAGCTTTGACTTGAATTTGCACACCTCCCAGGCTGGGATGTCCAACAGAAGTCTCCGGGCGGGCTGTGATCCGAGATGATGTCGTGTTTTTATCGTGACTACTGACGCGCTCGAATTTGATGTGATGATGATCGTAGCGCAGAAACAGATATTATACATAAACAGGTGCTGCAGCCTGTATCTTTCTCCCACCTTCCTGCACACAACGGTGCCTTCGCCTAGTATGGCAGAGCACATGCCCGATCTGCAGGTGTCGTCCCTCTGCCTCGATGCTTTAATCGATGCTTTAATCCTGCATGAAGCTGAGCCGATGCAGTGAGCCTTTGTCAGGTTTTTCGTTTCGGCCTTGCTCATGCAGTGCGGTAACAGAAACAACGCAGAGTCGTCTCAGGATGCAAGCCTTGAGCATTTGCCACGTGTCGATTTTATGTCGCTGCCAACCGAGATATTCGAAGAAATCATCAAAATACTGTGCGCTGATAGCAGAGAGGAGGTCGGGAGGCGTAAAACGGATCGGCTCATTGGACGACTTTCGAGAGTTTCGAAAGAATTTCGGGAATCTGTGTTGAACACCGAGGCATTCTGGACAAGAGTCGATGACATGTATTGCGTCCGTGATAGCTTCGAGGAGCGTTTAGCAAGGAGCAAGAATGAATCGCTTTCCGTACACATTGATCTGGGCCGTAGGGGACTACTGCAGCGGGTAATGCATAAAGCGCTTTCACGCATGCTCCCTCTGAAGCATCGTTGGCAAGAGTTTTCTACCAGGTTCTTTTCGAACGCGGAAAAGATTGCAGATGATTACCCTCAAATGGAGTTTCCGGTTTTGAAGTCACTCCACTTGGAGTTTACTCCTGAAGATAGGCCGGACAAATTCTTCCAACAGTGGAAGTTTCCCAGTATCACCATCTTGGAGTTGGTAGATGCGATCCCGCCTCCAGGTCTTTTCGATAACCTGATCACATTCAGACTCGAGACGATATATGCCTATTCGAAGCACGAGGGTCAGTTGTACGAACATCTAATAGATTTCTTGAAATCCACGCCACGTCTCGAACACCTTTCCTTAAAATTATCGTACTGTACCCTCCCATTTCGCGATGCTTTATCGGGCGTACACCTCCCTAATGTCACGAGACTTGTCCTTTCTAACTATGACGCTAGCATTAGCGGAGATGATTGGGAAAGGCGGCACGGCACTGGACACCTCTGTCAAATCCTTTCGTTGCTCGAGATACCGAAGCTCAAAGATTTCCATCTTTATCTTTACTTGGCAGATGAAGATCGTATAATCAGTTGGTTCGAGCACGTATCCTCCGCCACGGAAGCGCTCCGATGCACGACGTGGTTGTCTGTCGTTTCCGAATTCAAAGTTGACAAGGCATCCCTTGAACGCCTCCTCGTCCCATTCCGCGAAGTGAGAATGCTCGAACTTGACATTCCTGGAATTCGAGAGACGCTTGAAAGCATAGATTCCATGATCAGGTTTGATCACCTCCAGTCTCTTGTGTTCGCAGGTCGGGTGAAGGAGAACGATCGGGACGGGAAAGCGGAGGCAAGACAGCTTGTTGCAGAAGAGATACACTCCGATGTGGATTGCTTGGATGCGCCTCTGCTCGATTTGGCGGGTGTTCGCAAGTGGAAAGACCGGGATCCTTGGGTTTAACGATACGGAGCCGAGACTAGCCACGAGTCTGCCTTCCGGGTGTGCTTGCCCTGTGACGTGCCATCGTGATGGGATTTATGTTATTGGTGTGATACTGCAGAAGGAACATTGCCGAAGCAGCGCGTACTCCATATTCCCATATCCATTCACATTGATGGGCCAAGTTGTGTTAGTATATACATCAATTGGCCCACAAAGTAACTTCTTGTGCACACCTGGAATGGTCTTCTCATTTGACCTATGATCGGAAAACAGGGCGAGAATTTCTGTGGATAATAATGATATTGCATGTCGCTGAAGATTGTTCTTAGAAAGCCCAATCCGAAACTTCGCGCTTTGTCGAAAGTATCAAACGCTGTTTCTGCAGAAGGATAAATGCAGAAGCTGACCATCTCCACAAACAATATGGTCAACCACCCGAGACCAATCTCGGCTAACGAGCATTCTGAACTCTGCAGAAGAAGTAACAGTACGTATGATGACGATTTTAAATTGGACATTCCTTTGCTCAGATCTCTGTTGAGGTAGAAGAAGAATATATAACTATTGTAGGCAACTTGCTGTTAGAGGTGTAGGTCCAGGGTTACACCGGTTTCGATCCTTTTGCCTAAGCAGCGGTATGTTGTGCAGAGGTGATCTATCTACCCACATTTAGCTGTACCACGCGGTCCCCTTACTGTCCTTCCTAGTCGCAGTCCTAGTTAGGGATGCTTTCAGAGACAAGGTAGAGTAAGAGCAGATTGGGATTTCCAAGAGGCATAGTAGTACAAAGCACACAGTGAGTCGTGTTAGGACACTATCACCAGTGTGTTAAGAGGATCGAAAGATGGGGGAAAGAGGGCCTACTTCTAACACTATTTATGCTTTCTAGATAATCTATTTTCCATCCTATTTCTTACTCATCTTCTCTCCACTTTACTCCACCTTGCTCCATCTTGCTCCACTTCTCTCCACTATTACATTACTTCCTTTGTCATTCTGCTCCACTGAGTGCCACTTTTGCTCCAATGTATCTCCACCATGATGGAATTCTGTAGAGTTGCTGACTGAGACAATAGAGATGCTGTTCCAGTATGGAAAGCTCTACTGTTAGTGCTCCATTATGATATCAATTCCATCACCAGGTGGGATTGTAGCTCTTGGTGCAATGTAGGCAGCTTGATATGTGACTCTTCACTGTTTGTCTTGTGGTCTGAAGGGTGTAAGCACAACTCGCACATCAGTATTTGTTAGAGGTGTAGGTCTGGGGTTACACCGGTTTTGATCCTTTTGCCTAAGCAGCGGTATGTTGTGCAGAGGTGATCTATCTACCCACGTTTAGCTGTACCACGTTGTAGTGCGCCGCACTAACCTGTACCGGTCCAGCGGCACAGGCCTGTAAGGGCTGTACTCCCCTATGCCATACCCAGGACACCCCGCGTACTATTGTCAGCAAACCAGCCTTCGCCGCCGTTACCCATAATACACCCTGCTCAGCGGCCGCCGGACCTTCGGCGGCCTAGGAACAGCACCCACGCCGCCGCCGCCGCCGACCATACGAACCGGCGGCGACGCCTCCACTCCTATCTTATGATCACCTTGTCCCCCCTTCGACCAAATCCTAGTTCCCCTTCTCCAGCCTCTCTCAAGAACGGTTCCGCCGAATCCGGTGACTCCGGGCTTCGGAAATGCTCGCACGGCGGCCGGACACGCTGCGGCGGATGTATATCGCGCCATCGCGGAGGTGTATGCCCGCCGCCGCGCCGGCTGGGTGAACGATAGCCGATCTCAGGTCCATTTCGTTGGTTGTTTCATATTCTTATCATCCCACATTGTACGCCGAGCGCGGTAGCGCGCCCGGCGGCCGTCCGTATATTCCCCCTTTTAGTTTTATTCGACCCCTTGGCGTTTCAGATTGGCGTTTCAGATCCATATAGAGCGCGCCCTGACCGATCCGAACGGCCCCGACATTCGACACGACGTACCAGCACTCCGCCGTTCCGATTGGGGCGCCCCTAGGTCTTGGTGGCTTGGCGGCGCATCTCGGCGGCGGCCCCCGCCGTCGCGGCGCGCCTGTCACGCCTCGCCGCCCGCCGCTTTAAGTGATATTTCTTATCAAGGACTCATAGTATATATAGAGAGCATGTATCTATCCTAAAAACCAGCAGATATACACTCTAGAACGCAGTTACCAGAGACCAACCACAAGTAAAGAAGCCCCCTTCAAGAAACCAGTACATACAGAGAACCAGACAGCCGGATCGGGCGAACTCCCGGTCACGTGCCCTCGCCGATCCCGTCCTGACGGCGTCGGCCCCGATCTCACAGGATAGAAGCCGCTGGGCTCATTCGCCGCCCTGGTCATCTCCCTTCCGCGCAGCTGTCACTCGTCCAGTAAATCGCTCCGAGGACTTCCCACTTATATCTGCATCGCCGCCCCTCTCTCTCTAGCCTCCGCCGCCGCTCGGTCCTGAGCATTTGGGATTCCTCCTCCACGTCCCGACGCAGCTGTCACTCCTCTAGTAATCAATCCCGCGGTCTTCGATTTCTCCCTACGCCTGAGGCCCCTTTTGTCTTTCGCCGCCGCCGCTCGGCTCAGATCGTTTGTGATTCTTCCTCAACGCCTCGACGCAGCCGTCACTCTTCTAGGCATCTATTATATTTCCTCGACGTCTCGACGCAGCTGTCACTCTTCTTGTGTTTGCCGCTACCGTCGGGGCCGGCACCCCTTTTCGACTGAATCCAGTCTCCCACTTCTCGCCGCCTCCGCCGCCTCCGCGTCGTTCCACCGCCGACACTACTCCCCTTTCAAGTGGTGTCGACGCTCCCTCTCCCGCATCTTCTCTGGGTCGTTCCGACGTCATCTCCCCGACTACCAGGTGGAATTGCGCTGGTGCGAACCTCCGCCGGCGCCGCATCCAGTCCGCCGCACGCAGTCTGCCGCTGCGACCCCTTCGCCGGTTCAGTCAGACTCGGCGATCCCTATACAGCCGTCGAGGCCCGGATCGCCGCGGCGAGTTATTCGAAGGCGCGGCGGACCTGCCTAACGGCCAGATCCTTGTGCATCTGAGCTGAGTGTCGCTTCTGAAAGCCTGTAGGTAGTCTGTAGGTCTGGTAGGACCTCCCCTTTTTTTTCCTCTCGACACCTTTGACATCGCCTCCCTGTGGTCGAACGCCGCCGCCGCCGCCTTTGTCCCTATCTAGGAGAGTCTGATAGTCTACAACGTGGTCCCCTTACTATCCTTCCTAGTTGCAGTCGTGGTAAGGGATGCTTTCAGAGACAAGGTAGAGTAAGAGCAGATTGGGATTTCCAAGAGGCGTAGTAGTACAAAGCACACAATGGATAGTGTAGTAAGACACTGTCGCTGTGTGTTAAGAAGATCGAAAGATGGGGGAAAGAGGGCCTACTTCTAACGCTATTTATGCTTTCTAGATAATCCATTTTCCGTCCTATTTCTTACTCATCTTCTCTCCACTTTACTCCATCATGCTCCACCTTGCTCTACCATTACATCACTTCCTTCGTCATTCTGCTCCACTGAGCGCCACTTTGCTCCAATGTATCTCCACTATGACGGAATTCTGTGGGGTTGCTGACTGAGACAATAGAGGTGCTGCTCCAGTATGGAAAGCTCCACTGTCAGTGCTCCACTATGACGTCGATTCCATCACCAGGTGGGATTGTAGCTCTTGGTGCAATGTAGGCAGCTCGATATGTAACTCTTCGCTGTTCGTCTTGTGGTCTGAAGGGTGTAAGCACAACTCGCACATCGGTATTAAGATGTCGGGTTAGTGTAGAGTATGGTCCAATGCATACCATGAACTGTATGAGTTCTGCTGGGGGATGCAGTTGTGTTTGAGTGACTAGCCATGCTTTGCCTGGGAGTCTAACATCACGAATGTATTGCTGTTAGAAATTGCTTTAGTCAGCAGTATAGCGTGCACGTGACAGCATATAATCAAGATGTTCACACGACAAGCGAGAACGCTGGAAACCACATTAAAGAGAATAGTTAACCAAGGACGAGCCAGTCAATGGCCAGAAGTCAAGGACGACTGCGAGAAATGCAAACAAGCACAGCAGATAGGATGGGACATTTATTGTACAATAATCTCATCGCTCCTAATGACAGAGGTGTTAGCAATGAACTTCGACATACGAGGGACACATAGAGTATTTCCAGGATATGTTACTCAAGAAGGCATACAACAGCCTAATACGAATTATGTGACATTTGAACATATGGTAGCAGTATTCTCACATGACGAACGAGACTATCTAATGAATGCAGGAGTACAGATTAAATTCCCAAAGCGGAAGCATAAAGAAGAATGTCAATTTATTCATATTAATATTGACATACCATACAGAAGAGGAGCTAATGAAATAGTACGGCGTATAGCAGAAAATACGATAACTAGAGTTAAAGAATTCATTAGACTCATTGATGCAGAAGGAGTATCAGTTATGGACGAACGAGTCACAGAGATATCAATAGAACATAGGATCAAGTTTGTGATTGGTCCAATTAAGATTCCAATGCCACCGGAAGAAGGGTTCACAAGAATGACGACATATCTCCACAAGAGAAGCTTTCCGGTAGATGATAGAACGCCGGTGGGAAAAACCCCGGGACTTCCAGAAGAAGATGTAGTACCCCACAGGCACCGAACCTCGGAAGCCATGGAGATCGACGATCACTGATAAGGAAAGTTAATCTAATCAGGAAGGTGATAAGAAGGGAAGCGATGCGTACGCATCCATAGGAGTAGTAGACGAGAGGAAAGCTTTTACAACTAGCTTAGGCAAAGTAGCAGCATCAGTCAGCCATCCGAGTCGGAAGAAGAACATAAGTCCTAACTCCAAGGAGAGAAGGCCATAGAACAGTAGAGAATAAATCAGTGGAGCTCAGAACCAGTATAGACGCCAGCAGAGTAGCTGAGGATAGTAAGTATGCACCAGAAAGTGCTAAAGTCATTAGACCATAACAGTAGAGCTCAGACGTTGAAGTACGCAGCAAGAAACTAGTAGAACGAACTAGAACATACAGTACGATCGGAATTGACAAGGAATGCACGGAATTGACAAGGAAAGGGTGGAGCAAGTGGAGCACCTTGTAGAAGGCGCTGGAAGGTATACATGGTCAGTAGAAAGACTGAGGTAGATAGTTATAGTAATAGCCTAGCATAGCCACACCTGTAGAGTATAAAAGGAGGCCAAACGAGCCATCCTGAGTAGCAGTTCAATTCATCTCTCCAAACGCCCCTCAAGCGAGTTGGAGCTTTCTCTCATACAACCACTAGTCTGATACTTGTCCTTGCCTGATTCTTTGACATCGCTTATCAATCAGCAGTGTGAGACACTTGCTTCAGTAGTAAGCCATATATTACTCTTCTTACTCTGATTCTAACAATTGCCATATCCTTCGTTGGAGTGCCAGTTGTAGTTGCTTGGTGTCCAGGTTTGCATTCCTTGGTAAATAGAGGTTCGCTTGTACTGTAGAGGCTGGACATGAGTTATGCAGCTCTGGCTTGTACCATCCTAGTATCCTCCAAGTTATTGGGTCTGCAGCTCGAGGGGTTTGAGTTGTAACAATGAGTTCTTCATGTCGCTTGGGTATTATAGGATTTGGTGGATTGGCATGTAACACTTCTTGCGTGTGATGTTGGACTTCGATTTGGTAGTCACGTGTTTCGCTTGTAGCATGACATACTGTGAAGTATATCTCATAAAGGACCATGTATGCTCAGGCACAAGTCTGACAGTGCTGGAATGCCAGTGATGTCTCCATTGGGCTCGAATTAGCCTTTAGACTTTAGGTGTTAGGCTTTAGTAGTCGTGTTCTAGACTTCTCGGGCTTCTAGTAGTTTTGATCGCTTCTTGACTTCTTTTGATCGGGTCGGATCGGGAGTTTGGTCGGCGGTGTTAAGGTGATGGTCAGCGGTAGTAAATCGGCAGTGGTAATTACCGGTCGGTGGTGTTAAGTAGTCCACGGGGTTACATACTTGTGGCGTGCTTCTCAGGCGCCCATATATTGCCGTTGATGCCCGTGACCGTTGCCTTGGTCGCATTAACAGTAGTTTGGCTCTAGTGACTGCTAGACTGTTACTAGTCGCATTTGGAATGCTGATCCTATTGATCTGCTGATCGTGTCAATCTTGATGCGAGTTTTTGAGCAGATCCTTTCAGCTATTGAACTACTGGTTGGTACTTGGAGTGTAGCGCTTTGACTGTTAAACCCTTGCAACAAGTATGGGTTTAGTGCTCATGATAACTCCTCGTCGGATGATACTGTTCCATCGGAAGTATGCTCTGCTCGATGATGTAGCTCTCGAATTTGTTGAGCTTCCTGCCTGAGATACTCTGCATGCTCAAGTATGTTCCTTGCAGTACTTTCTGTTGTCTGTACTGATGCAATCAATGTCAGGTAGGCTTGTTGACTTAATTCGACTGTTCGTCCTAGTGTCAGGAGTGCTTCACGTAAGTTGCTAATGTCTTCTGCAACATTTGGTGTCGATTGAGCGATCCTTGTAAGTTCTATAGTTGCTGTTTCAACTACTTGGATTCGTTGCTCGTGAGTGTTAAGTGTATCGTGTAAACGTCCTATCTCGTCTTGAACTACTGATATCTCTGTGGTGACTTCATCAGGAAATCAGTCCATTTGGGTTATTAATGGATAGTGAGTTATAACACCATAGTAGTTTATAGTAGTACATAGTGTACTATAATAATGTATAGTAATATATAGATACATATAGATGGTATCCTATAGTAACATATAATGCATAGGTATGAATAGCAAATGATAGTATCATATAGTTTGATATCTCTGTATAAATTCTGATAAATAGTTATAGTCTATAGTTCAAAGAAGTGTATAGTTGTTCATAGCAGTGAGCTATCTATATTAGTATCTAGATAGTAATAGAGGTTAGTTATACATAGTCAATATATGGCTAGTAATATATAGAAATATATAGATGCATATAGATAGTATCTTACAGTAACATATAGTACATAAACATGAATAATAATCAATGATGTAATATAGCTTGATATCTCTATATAAATTCTGATAAATAGTTATAGTCCATAGTTCAAAAAAAGATATAGCTGTTCATAGTAGTAAGTTATTTATATTAGTATCTAGATAGTAATAGAGATTAGTTATATAAAAGGTAGGGAAAGTATAAACTCGACCAACAGTGATGTGCCACACCTTATACCTTTTGGTCAATAACCCTCCCACACAACATCTACAGAAATAAAGAAAATACAACATTTCAAATGCAAATTCTGGGTGCAAAGATGTGTAAAGGGCACCTATAACTACAATTTGATCATTATAATTTCTAAAAATAAAGTAAAATGAGCTTCCTATTTTAGAAAAAAGTCAAACTTAGCAAACTTACTCCCGTGAATTCTAGAGCAAGCTGAAAATTTTCAACAAGATTTTTGCTGCTTACAAATACAAAAATATTATGTAAATGAGCTTATTTGTAATACAATGACATAATTTACTAAGTATTTGTCATACCTTCATATAGTAAATCTGTCTGGGGGTGGAAGAGCTATCTACTGGCCTTACTGCCTTTTTCATATGTATTGTCACTCGCGACTTCTGTGATTTTTGTCACACAGAACACCTCATAATATAAAAATCACCATATCTCACTCAATTTCTGACCTTTCTGCATGATCTAAGTTGCTAAATCCATAGTTTTAAGATCCTCTTCAAACTCCAACACAGATAAAGAGAAATGAGCAAATAATGAGTGAGATATGTCGTAAAAGGCCGATTTTAGACACTTCCTTCATGTGCATTTTTTCCTGCCCTCAGACTGGGTGCTACAACAACCTAGACTGCACCAGAGTGGTGCTATTGGCATAATACGAATTTACAGACATTAGATTGCCTAAGAATGAATTTATTTTGAGGTCTGGAGGCCCTTGAGAAAAGGTAGGTTTGAGCTCAGCTCAGACATGTATCAAACCAGCAGATACAACACAGAATAGAGCTCAGAGTCAGTCTGTAAATTTACAATAAAATAATTATATCATTTTGGACTTGCCTGTAGGACTGTAGAAGCAGGGATGAGGGCAGGAAAAACTGCACATGAAAGATGTGTCTAAAATTGGCCTTTTGCGACATATCCCACTCATTATTTGCTCATTTCTATTTATAATTGTTGAGGTTTGAAACCGATCTTAAAACTATGAATTAAGCAACTTAGATCATGCAAAACGGTCAAGAATTGAGTGAGATATGGTGATTTTTATATTATGAGGTGCTCTGTGTGACAAAAATCACAGAAGTCACGAGTGACAATACATACAAGCTTCTAATATCTAAGGAGAGCCTGTACAAGTCAACTCAACCTCTTTGTGAGAGGAGAAATGTAAAACTTCCTGGGTCAGTCATACACAGTGGGCAAACTGTTATTTAGACCTGGAATAAATTAATAACTAAATGACAAATAAAATTTGAAATAACAAAAGGGATTAAATTATAAGTAAAGTCATGTGAGAAATGCATAAAGAAATTTGAAATCTCATAAAGGAAAGATGCTTGCATTTCTTCATGTGCAACATTTTATATTATCCCAAGGAAGACATTTGAAGTTTCTTTTGTAATCTTGTCAAGGAAGAAATAACTTTTGTGGTCAATGTGAGTTATTTCTTCCTTGACAAGATTACAAAAGAAACTTCAAATGTCTTCCTTGGGATAATATAAAATGTTGCACATGAAGAAATGCAAGCATCTTTTCCTTTATGAGATTTCAAATTTCTTTATGCATTTCTCACATGACTTTACTTATAATTTAATCCCTTTTGTTATTTCAAATTTCATTTGTCATTTAGTTATGAATTTATTCCAGGCCTAAATAACGGTTTGCCCGCTGTGATCTCTCCTCGAAGATTTTTGCCACAGGGTCCTTCCAAATAAAGTTAGCTCAGGGTTCATCAGAGCCATCAGTCACGTGGCGGGCCAGTCGAGTTTATACTTTCTCTACATTATTACAGCCGTTTGTGTTAGCAATGGCACTCCCAGGTGTTTTTTTTTTTTTTTGAATGAAGTAAAGACAAAATATAACACGTGATGACTGGACTCAGTGGAAAATTTGGTTGGATTTGAGGGTCAATAGCATCACAAAATTATCAGTTACGACTCTTCTTTACTGAAACTTGGTTTACATGTGTTACTCATAGATTGAGAAAACCACAGTTTTTCTCAATGGCGATATTCAATGCAGGTCCTCTTAGGTGCCTTCCTACCCACTACTACCTCAAGATTAGAAGGTATTCAATTTTATTCTACAAATCAAATCTTTTCTTTCAAATTTTGACAGGCAGTAGGCAGTCAATGATTAATTTACAAGCTTGTTCTGAGCAATTTGGTTGAAAATTGAGCTCAAGACAAAATGGGTAGTGCTGGAGGAAAGGTGAAAGGCATGTCAGATGTGGATTGTAACAGCGAAGTCCATTTTCCCATCCACTTCTGAAAACAAATTCTCCTCATTCAAAAAAAAATCCAGAGCACCATTACTAACGCAAACAGGTGTAATAGGGATATTTTGGATGTCTATACATATTCGATTATGTATGCAGACCAAGAAAATTATAAATATAAGCACATGAAATACACAGAAAAGATATTTAAAATGTCCAAAAGGGTATCCGAGGCTTGGGAATTTATTGCAGATATAATACATCATAAAATTTATGTGGTTTGATGTGTTATAGGAGTGCAGCTGCATCCCGGAAGCCATCTCAGGCCAAGATGCGTACGCATCGCAACAACTGAGTCAAGTCACGTGACAAAAAGCTGCAGATGCATACGCATCTGGCCAAAGCTATACAAGGTGGTGATGTGCATCACATTCTTTGATCATCTGTGAAGAATTTTTGCTTAACGCCCATGTATATCTGTACAGCCGTTTAATGGGTATGTACACATTCCCATAAAATTATAAATCTGGGTTTGGGGAGGACGCCTGCCAGTTGCAAGTGCCTTGTTTCTGTATAGTGAGGGCTCTAGCACCCCTTAAAATTGAATTTTTTCGTCAGAGATAGCCTCCTACATCCATGTATCTAAGCGTCTATTTCTTTTGTGAGTGGTAAACATCAAAATGTGATGGTGCAAAGGCATATTTGCACTTCACCCCCTATCTGCCCTCTGTTTTAATCACACGCCCTTCACTCCCATCCCCACTATCTTCGACACTCCCTTCTATACCATCTGTGATCACTTCCAGCACGAATAAATGGCAGGCCCTGCATCTGAGTGTAAGTAATGAATGGTGAATTGCCTTCGTAATGTAATGGCCCGCCCATAGCCAATATCGACTATCTGTTGTGCAAGTGCATTGGTAAAGGGTCGTTTGGGGCCGTATACCGCACATTGAACCACTCGACTGGCGATTTAATTGCAGTAAAGCAAGTTATTGACCAGGACGATAAGATACGAGGCAAGGTGGCCTCCGATGCGTTAAGGAATGAAAGTGAGATTCTAGGGAGCCTCAGCCACCCCAATATTGTGCAGTACTTGGGATTTGAAGGCGGGGATGGCTCTGAAATGATGTGAGTGCCTCTTGCACGCCTTTACCAGGCACTTAAGGGGCGTTTTCCAGGTTCATGGAATATGTCTCGAATGGATCTATCAGGGCCTGCTTAAGGGAGCATGGCAGGTTCGAAGACCAAGTTTGTCGGTCGTTCACGGGTCAAGTTCTTGAAGGAATTGGCTACTGTCACTCCAAAGGCATAATCCACAGAGTAAGCTGGTTTATTGTTTTGTAACACCACATTTACTGAGCATATATGCAGGACTTGAAGAGCGACAACATACTTGTCGGTCCTTATGGGGTCTGTAAAATTGCAGATTTCAGCACTTCAAAGCGCACTGACGACGTTTACATGAACAAAATGCACTCTCCCCTCCGAGGCACATTAATCTACATGGCGCCGGAGGTGCTACGAGCAACGTTTGGATACAGCACGAAAGTAGACATCTGGAGCTTGGGTTGTGTGGTGTCTGAGATGTGGACTGGCCATCGACCCTGGAAGGGCAGAGAGGTGGCTAATATTATTCTCGTGGTAAGCAGTGCTGAAATGGCATTGTTTCATGCTAACTAACTTGCTGCGGTTGTCTCTAGTTAGGAGGAAAAAAGCCAGAGCCCCCCTGCGTCCCACTGGATGCAGTTCCTGGGCCTGATGGGGATGACTTTAGAAGGCGCTGCCTTTCCATCAGCCCAGATGGGCGACCAACTGCATCTGAGCTACGCCAGCATCCTTATCTAGCCGTGAAACCAGGCTGGTCCTTTACGTGTTTCAAATAAGCTGCCTGCTTGCTTGCTCATTGTTAGCAAAAGCTCTGTAGCAGTTACTGTTGCTGCTGCTGCTGCTGCTGCTGTTGTTGTTGTTATAGCTTCTCTATATTTTCCCTAATTTTTATCCACCCCCGCGCAGCAGCGGCAGGGCAAATTTCACGTGATCAGTCGAGGGGATGCGTATGCATCCATCCGTTAGGGTACCATGTCACGTGACAGTTTGGACGGATGCATACGCATCCATGTACAGTCCCCTGACAAAAGTTTTCACCCCCTTTTTTTACATGTTTTTTGCAAATTTCTCTGTCAATTTTTACTTGTTCCTTCTGAAAAAAAATCAGCATTATTCTGTCATAAGAAGTAACATTCCTGTGAAGTTTCATGAGAAAATACCAGAAATTGAGTTCAAAACACAGCTCAGGTGGTGTCAAATTACATAGGGAAAATGATTGACTCTCGGAGACTCCTTTCTTCATAAAAGTATTTCTACACAAGCTTCTAGTATGAGACTTTGTAAACATGCTGTTCTGATAGTATTGCATATCATGTACATTTACTGGATTTTTCTTACATGTGTGGAATAGTCTGGAGGGCAATGAAGCTCAAGTGAGGTCAAAAATAGCCAAAACAAAAGGGAAAATTGGCAAAACTGCCACTTTCCAACCCCAGCAAGTGCAGCCCAGGCTCTCTCGCTTGACGCAAAAATCTGAAAAAATCATATGTTATTCCTACATATGAGAAATGTAAATGTGCAATATTTCATATTGTTTCAAGGACTTGTTGAGCCTCTGGAGGTCAAACAAGACCAAAAAATTGGGCCAATTTGGTGCATATAGTCACTTTGGCCTGTTTCTAGTTCCAACTCAGTTTTCAAGTTTTCGCCATCAAATTTTGCATGTATGTTGGTTCATATCATAGAATGATTGTAAATTTTTTTCAGAAACAACAGGGCTGAATTGAGCATGAAAAAATGAAGATTACACCAAGAATGGCTCAAAAACATGGGTGACAAAACTTTTGTCATGGGACTGTACTATTTATTGAAACTCGAGTTTAATGTCAACTGAAATAAAAGAACAGAGAAAATGAGAGCACGCAAACCCAAATGAGGGAGGAGACCGGTACAAAATATACGGGGAAGTTTTACGATGGAGCACAAAAACACGATTAATGATATTCGGATAATAGAACATAAAGTCAGTATCGGTGTCAGGTAACCGTAGAGTTATTCGAAGGATGGAAGCCAAGAGTAAAGTGTATGTGTCAGTCGAGGTTGTTGAGGTTTGGTCGGGACGTCAAGAAGGCCATCTCTTGGGACCTCGTATAGCTGCACCTGGCTTCATATCTAGGCAGCATACGGCATTTGTCTTAGCAGGTGATCACTATCTTTCTATCACAGCCTAGGAAAGGTGCTCTTTCTGGATGCAAATGGTTGTCTATGACTCTTGGGCAAATATCCAGAAGAAGAGCCAGTGATACCTTCACAAATGAATTATTCGATACAGCACTTCACTTATACAGCACTTCATTTACTTTAATCGGCAAGGTCAACAGTACCGCCCTGTACGTTCTTTACTTTCGGAATCTGTTCAGAAAAAAAAGGATAGGCAGTTTGCACCTGTAAAAATATACAAGAGAACTCACCTTCTTCCCTTTCAACCTTTCTTTCCTCTTTATGCTCTGCTTCTTTCTTTCCTCGCGCTTTCGTAATCCTACCCCGAACTTCAGGTCGGGGTTTTGCTCTTCGAACTACCTCCTCATCAGATCAACCAGCCTTCTCTGAAAGTTTGAATCCAAAGACCAATCGCAGATCCTCCCCAAGCACCAATGAAATACTTTGCCTGCTGCCAGAAGATCTGGCTACCGCACCACCGATGATACCCTCGATAGGGCAAGCAAGGGCAAAGCGCTGCGAAAAAGAAAGATGAAAAGGACAAAGGGGGCGTTCTCGTGAAGGGACTAGGCGAGGTGAATTGAAATACGGGATGATGAGACTGAGGACAAGCCGGTCATACTCGATAATGCAGACGAACACATAAATTCCGACCAGAGAAGTGAGGATGACATGGATATGAAAGTAGATATGTACAAATAAAAAAAAGAATGTAACGCACTTCTCCTGCTCCCAACTCGTCCACCGGCACTCCAGCCGCGATTGCGGCTTGCGCACCATCCTTCTGTGCATTTTCATGCTGGCGCACGGTCTTTGACAACTTCACACCCATTTGCAGAGAGTATCGTTTGCGATCTGCATAGGTTTAATCGAATTTGAGGTGACCAAATAGACATGACGTATTGGGTGTGCCATTGAGCAAAGATCGTAAGTCCATGGATATCAGAGGACAGGAGATGTTTACCCACTTCTATAGTGTCCACGAGCTGACCTGTGTAGATTGTGATCAGCGTAGGCAGCGAGCTAGAGGTGGGTGGGCACGATGATAGGCAAGTCGTGTTGACTTAAGCACACAGCTACCGGATTCAGCCAGTGCCTCTCACCCCACTATGCAATGGTCTTCTTCAGTCCTATTCCACTGGCTATACACATACGAAGAGGTATCAAGCTGTTCACAAAGATAGCAATATTGCACTTATTTCTCTTAATCGGTTCTGAACTTTTTGGGTCTGTGTAGAAAAGCCACGCATATGAATTCAAACCGATAATCAATGACCAACAAACCGCATATCCTCAATCTAATGGCCCAAAATACGCAGTTTGAAAGAAATGCCAAGGCTGTTTCAATTTTGGTTGAAAAAAATTTACATGAAATCCAATAAAAAATTTATGGACTACTTTACATGGCTTGTAAGCAACTCAGAATATCATTCCTGTCACACCGGGCAAAAACTCATTCCGAGCCCTTAGAAATTTTGGTTGGAACGGGCGAGCTCTCATCTGACTGGCTCTTTCCATTTTGGGTAGCATTTTCATAGCTTGGAAATGAGTTTTTGCCCGGTGTGTCTACATATCCAAGCCTCCCATACCTTTCTGGATATTGCAAGTATTTGTTACCGTTTTAGCTGCAAGTATCTATGCCACCGATACTCTTTTGGATATTTAAAATATTCTTTTGGGAGTCTTTCATGGTGATGCTCGAAATATCTCCTCTTGGAATACCCAAATGGAAATCTTAACAGTACTTTCAATATCCATGTAGATATAAGCCATTATATATCTCCCGCAGTGATTCCACAGCTGCCTGCTATGTGGATGCATCCGTCGGGTGCCATGTCACGTGATAGTTTGGGTGGGTGCGTACACATCCTGTCGAGATACATCTGACCACGTGACAGCTCTTCAAAGTTGGCCAGTAGGGGGTTTTGATAGTGCAAGGGTAACTCAACAAACATGCATTGATACCTGAATTTTTGTCATGTATTTTACTGTATAAAAACTTTTAATTACATTCTGGCAAAATTCTAGAATCTCTTGGCCACAGGGATTTTATGCAGTGCTAAATTTCAGCTCACAGCAGTCCTAAAAATAGTCTGGCATTGTCAGAAAGGCCCAAGCTTTGGTGGTGGCACAGGCCTCTAAGTATGTCAATATGGGCAGGCTTGGGAATCATATCTTATTGCCATGTTTTGTGAGTGCTGCAATATGTAAGCTGATATCTAAGACTCAGCGCCCCTACTAGTACAGCTGGGATCCCATGTTTGAGTAGTACAGCTCAGCTCATAATGTGCTGTGCAAAGGAATGACCTTACATATATGTGTGTATCAAGGCTATGTCTGATTTTGATTTTTCTTGTAAGCCCATACTGCCTGCGCTGTAAGGGTATGGGCTGCTGACACAGCAGTCTAATAGCAGCACCTGGTCAGTTCTCTCAGATCCAGAAGTAACAGCTGTCCCCGACTATAAATACCCTCCCCCAGCCACAGCCACTATCGTAGATGGGCAAACTTTGTGAGCTGCTGACCTCTACACTAGCCGAGGGTAGTGACGTGGCAATTTTCAGCACAAGGTGCTCTCTGCTCCTACCAACAACATGCCCATCTCTAGCAACTGGTGTCCATCATGCTTCAAGACTTTCAACAATTCAGCTGATGTCACCAGGCATATCAAAGTCAGCAGATACAGAGAGAATGTCAGGGATGGGCGCTATTCAACACCTCAGCCAAGCTTTCTCAGATCCCCCTCCCATCATGACGCAGGCGATTTGCACAAAAACCTTGAACAAACTGACAGCAATGAAGTCACGGGCTTGCTTGACTATGTCATGGAGGTAGACAATGATCTGGGATGGGCATACTTGAACAACAGTGAAGCTGCCAGTAATGGCAACCATCCTACACCAACTTCTCACCAACCAGCAAATCTGGAATCTTGTGGACAGGCAGAAGTGGAGAGTAGAGCTGCAGTTGACTACTTTGAAGGAGCTGGGAAGGTCTATGGCAAGGGGGAGGACACCTTTAGCAGACTCTGGACCTCTGGTGAATGTGCTAGCTATAGAAGGGCCAACCTGTACTATCCCTTCTCCTGCTTTACGGACTTTGAAGTTGGAAAATGGCTTGTGGAGTTGGGCATATCACAGTCCAAGATTGGTGGGTTTTTCAAGCTTAAATATGTATGGTACACCTTAATTCCTCCATGAAATCTAAGTACTGATTAAAAAATTTAGGTGTAGGATAGACCGCTTTCATTTGATAGCAGCAATGCCCTGCGAAAGAAAGTGGAGCAGCTTCCGAGCCCTCCATGTTGGAAGGAAGCAGAAGTAGAAGTCCCTGGAGCCAAGACTCAGCACCCTTTGAAGCTGTTTTATCGAGATGCTTTAGAGTGCTTCGAATACCTCTTTGGAAACCCAGTTTTTAATGGAAAGATGGAGTTTGTGCCCCAAAAAGTCTGGCAGGGGGATAGGGCAGAGCGGCTGTACTCAGAGATGATGACTGGTGACCTAGTCTGGGATGTGCAGGTCTGTTATTACAACCTTTTCTTAAGTGCTCGCATACTGAAGCATTGCAAAGTCAAAGGTTTCACCTGGTGAAACACTGGGACTTGTTATCCTAGCCTCTGACAAGACTCACCTCACAAACTTCCAAGGCGATAAGAAGTGCCATGCCATGTATCTTACCTGTGGAAATATCCACAAGGATCTACGTAGGAAAGCCACTTCACGAAGTTGGATGTTGATAGGCCAAATTTCCATTGCAAAGTTTATGGAGGATAAGGAAGTGGCAGGAATGCTTACAGCTCGGCTGTACCACCAATGCATGGATATCATCCTAGAGAACATGAAGAGATGCTCGCATACCCCCAAGCTTATTGTCGACCCAGCTGGCGATAGATGATTAGTCAGGACAATAGCTGCTGCACTGCAAGCTGATCTACCTGAAATGCACACAATCGCCTGCACTTCACAGAGGGTGTCGCCTGTTTCAACTGCTGAGCAAGCTGACTTTGGAGATGGAAAGTAACATAAGCTATGAAAGGGCCAGAGCACACTCAAGGAGATCGACTCACTCCTCAGCCACACCAGTCCATGGAACTTCATTCACTTTCAGAAGATTGCGAAGGAGAAGGGCCTTAATAGAGTTCAGGAGCCTTTCTGGAGAGACTGGAAGTTTGCAGACCCCTCTGTTGTCCTGGCTCCTGATGCTCTGCATCAATGGCACAAATTTTTTGCCGACCACCCTCTCAAGTGGGCAGTCTCTCTTCTAGGGAAGGAGGAGTATGACAAGCGGCTATCAGCCCTTCAGCCATGTATTGGGTATAGAAGCTTCCCCCGAGGTGTCACAAAGTTCAAGCAACACTCCTTAAGGGAGACTAGGGATTTAGAGTGCTCTTTGGTTGCAATTTTGCAGGGCCACCCTAGGGTTGAACTGGAAACCTTGAAGGAATTTCGAGCTCTGAAGGATTTTATTTACACCGCACAATACGAGAGCCAGTTGACAGGTACCTTAAAAGATATGGACAAGTACATCAAGATCTTCCACAGGCACAAGAAGGCACTTTCGAATGCTGGGGTGAGGGATGGAATGCAGAAGAGGGGGGAATTTCACATTCCTAAGATGGAGCTGCTGATGCATGTGGTTCAAGCTATACGAATGTTGGGGTCAGCCCCTCAGTTCTCAACTGAACAGTCGGAGAGAGCACACATCACAGAGTGCAAACAACCCTACAAGCTTACAAACCACAGAAGCTACCAAGAGCAGATGTGTCGCAGACTAGACAACCTACTTCGTGTCCATGTGGTCAGCCAGCTTGTGCTTTGGGAGGAGTGTAGGAAGCAAGCTGGCCTCTCATCCCAGGAGGCAGACCTAGATCCCAAGGAAAACACCTGCCTCACAAAGCAGATGTTAGAGAAGCTGCACCAGAAGTTCTTGCCACAGCCAGTGGAGGACATATCAATGAATGAGATGGCAGTGCGGGGCGATAATTCCACCTGGTTGCTAAACTTCCACTTCGACCATATCTATGTCAAGTTTGATTCTGTGGAGCCTCGTTATGGTGCAGCCCAGTTTCAGGAAGAACTCCTCAAATACCTTAAGGATCAGCACCATCATCAGCCTTTCGAAGGTTTCCGCATGCCATTCAATAAGCTGTTCATCTGGTGGAGTGTCAGGGTCCAACTTAAAGATCCTCAAGATGAAAGCTCTCCACAACCGCTGCAACAAATTTCTGCACGTCCAAAGACTGCCTTAAAACCGGCATGCTTTAATTTTGTTCTTGTTAATGGTGCAAGTAAATTGGGCATCTATGGGATTGTTGGTAAGCCATTCAGAGACCAGGCTGTCATAGTGCTAACTAGATAATGTCAGGAGATCACTTTGTGGCACAGCTCCGTATAGTGTTTGTAGCCTGCAACAAGCACTCAAAGGAGAGGTCTGAGCCCCTTGCATATGTGCATGTGCTTATTCCTGGAGACAAGTCGGTTAAGTCCATAGAAGGTGAAAGGCAGTTTTGCCCAGAAGCTGGTACAGAGATGTTTTGTGTTAGGAGAAGGTGTTTGAGAGGTGGAGAGAGGGTAGGAACGGTGGTTGCTCTGAAAGATATTTGGAGGCCTGTTGAGTTGGTCCCTAGATTTGGGAAGAGGTGCCCTCCAGAGTGGACATGTGACACCGCAGTAGAAGAGGCTGAGGAGTTTCACATTAACCCCTTCTGTGACAAAATTACTTATCAACATGTGTACTGAGAAGAGTCGAAGTAGGGTGTTTGATAATGTAGATGCCATTCAGGAGAAAATAGTCGAGAAATGAATTCAGGAACAGAGAGGTTTGAGTAAAGTAAGTAAGGGGTGTGTAGTTTTGTCTGATGATGCTTACATCAGGAAAAGCCCCATCACTTACTAAGACTTGCAACTTATATAAGGTAATGTACCCTCATTAACCGTCATATATCTGAGTTATGATGTCTCTCCCAGATTATATGGGGTGAATGTGCGTCTGAGGTCCTCCTACAAGACATTTATCAATAATTTTAGCATTACAGAGCCATTACTTCTATGCAGTTGCTAATTTATTCTGGATTTATATACTACAGGTGGGCGCGTTAAGTCTTTGACCCCCCTGGTTTAGGAAGGAGGATTTGCATGCTTTTTATAAATACCTATATATATAAATAGTACCACAGGCATCAGATAGCACCTTGCCAACCAACTTGCCCATATCGGCAAAGGTGAGGGATCACCTCATTTCACAACTGTTTGTTTCTCAAGAAGGCATACAAATCACCTTCCATAAATAGGGGGGCCGAAGACTTAATATACCTATCTATTGTTTATTTCGTAGGTAGGATAGAGTCACATGACTGCATGGCGTGTCAACTACGTCTCCCTTCTAGACGCTTGCCTTCCTTACACCCACACCCAACTCACCTCCGGAGTGACAATGGCAGGCCTAAGTGATGGGCCACTACGGCCACCTGACTCACCAACTACGGATTGTAGCTCTCTCTCTCCTCCTCCCGATGAACTGCCAAGCTCAGAGCAGCCTCAAGACTCTCCGCTCACGCCAGAAGGCTCTCCGCTCATGCCAGAGCAGCCTCAAGACTCCCTGCCCACGCCAGAGCAGCCTCAAGACTCTCCGCCCACGTCAGAGCAGCCTCAAGACTCTCCGCCCATGCCAGAGCAGCCTCAAGACTCTCCTCTCACGCCAGATCCGCTCATGCCAGATCCGCCCACACCCACCTCCCATCCTCCTGCAATGGCAGGTGAAAACCCTGATCCGACCCAGCCGTTGCGTGATGCAACGACAGACGGGGTCTTGTTCTCTCCACTGCCAGATGGCGTGCCAACTTCATCAGAGACACCCGAGGCCTCTCCACCACCTCGCGATCATCTCAACAGCCTGATCGAGAGATTCCAGCATGGCCCGAGCCCGGTCGATGCAGCCATGCTACTTTCCCCAGTTAGCTCTACAGTGAATTACTACATGCATCCACAGAGTGTGCGGGACCTACTTGCGCAAGTTGACCATCGAGAGAACGTTCCTGGGACACCTGAATTCCTCCTCCGCCGCCTGTACGCCGTCACTCACAAGTTTAACGACAAATTCATCAATGGAGCCAAAAATAGTAATGTATTCGCCAGATCCGCTTTCCTCGAGATCAAGGAGAACGTGGCTTCAGAGTGGATGCATGGCTTTGCCCAGAATCTCGTTTTTGACAAGGTCGCATTTGCCCTCTCCAAGTGCCCTGCCGAGGACGACAGGCCACTGCAATCTCCAAGTATGGGAAGTCTCGGCATTCACAAGAGTCTGAAGAAGGTGTTTGACCAATATGAAGACTGGAGGACGACACTTAAGGAGTTCAAAGAGGTGATGGAACACACCTGGAGGTACAATGATAACCAATACATTTTCCCCTGGAGCAAGGGCAACACAATCTCTGATTGGGTAAGGGCGGGGTTCATCGAGGGCGCTGATTCCATGGATGTTGTAAAGCCTCTGGTAGAATCCGACTACAGCTCCCAGCTGATGCCGTCCCTCTTGAAAGATGTTCCTGCACAAACCCCACCTCAGCCTGACTCTGGTAATGATGAGATGGACGTTGATGCGGATTCACAAGCTCATGCGGCTTCTGGTAACAACGATGGCACCCCTAGCCCTGCTAGGCCGGAATGTGATGGCCCTGGACAGATAGACGAGGTTTCACAATCTCTGATTCAGGCTCTGAACAAGACCTGGGGTAGCGCCAGAGCCAGCATGGTCTTTACTAACTTCTGCTATGCCGCACTTGGCTTGCGTGGTTTGATGCTAGTGAGTTAATTCCACGTATGTATGGAGCTTAGACTGATGCTACTGGCAGAGAGGTGAACAGATCCGTTCGGAGAAGGGCTCAATGAAAAAGCTATATGATCTACTCAAGTGCGTTTTCCCCTTCTAAGACAGACCAAATAGAGCGTAACGCATACAACAGCCCAAATTCGAAGGACACTGGGGATATCGTGAAAAAGAAGACTGCGGGGGACTTTCAACTGCTTCGCCCACTGTATGTCATGTCAATGATATTGCCAATTACCCTTCTGGGCGGCTCTGTCGTTAGCAGTTCCTATGAGCGGATTCCTTTATTCGCCCTCGCCCAGGTACGCCTGCGCATATTCCATCAGTTCTGCGCTTACATTGAAGCATAGACTGCTACTGCTCGGGGACTTAAGAGAGACAGGACGAGAATGCGTATTGAGTATATGCTGTCGCGGCTAGTGATCGGCATGACTCTTTACGGTGCAAAGGTGTATGAAGCCGGTATTTCCGCCATTTTAGGAGAATGTGACTCTCTCTGGAACGAGGAAAGCACGAGTGCTCCAGGCGCTCAAGCCTACATCCAAGAACAAAGCCCTCCTCCTAGCAGAGCTTCCTCCCACCCTGCGCCTGGCATTTCTCCGGTGGTCCCAGAGCACCCTCCTGCAAGCGATGATGGCTTAAGTGATAGCAGTTCAAATGAGGACGCAGAGTTCGAGAACTCAAGAGCGCTAGTCAGAGACACCAAGGTGACACCCAAGGAATGGGAAAGGATGCTGAAAGAAACCACTGATGAGACGACGTACCTTCATCGATGCTTGCTTTCTGCGATCCGTCAAACCCTTGTCAATGATATGAAAGGCGTGAACTTGCTAGGTGATGGCTCGGCCATAGTGTTAGGCGACAGCCTAACGCCCGCATCGCTGATGCCTACTAACTAAGAGACAACCTTAATAAGCAAGAGAACCCAGCCCCTCAGATAATCCGAGGAGTGAGCATCGACGTAGAGACCAAGCGAGTGTATAGCCGGAGATCTAACGAATGTCGAGGCAAGGGGCCTCTACAGGGAGACTAGCTACCTATATACCCTACGAGCCTGGGAAAAGACTACCGACTAAGGAAACGAGTGTGATGTCATAGGGTTCAGGGTTAGGTCATGTGGTCGGATGGATCGGAGGAAGCATGGGAGAACATCAGAGTGGAGTAATAGGGAATGACTAATGAACTAACTAAGAGACCATGTGACGTCAGAGTGATCGGAGAAGGTTAAAGAATGTTCGGACGGGTATAGATGATGACAATAAAAGAAAAGGAAAAGGAAAAAGAAAAGGAAATCGAATATACATGCGCATGACCCTTACAAGTATGAGGTTGAAGAAATACTCGACTCACGTCTACATCGAGGAAGGCTCCAGTTCTTGGTCAAGTGGGTTGGATATGAGGAAGCGACATGGCAGCCGGAATCCGACGTCAAGAACAATGCACAGGGATCAATTCAAGAATTCTATCGTAAACATCCTGGAGCTCCACAAAAGTTAACAATACCTTGACAAAGCATGCGAGCACTGTATAGGTTTACGTCGTCAGAAGGATTATGTGGTTGGTTGGGATGCCCAACCTTGAGAGGGGGGTGATGTAAGGACTCGAACATTTTCCTTTTCTTTTCTTATGTCATCATTCATTTTAAATATTCCTTTTCCTTTTCTTTATGTTACTAATCCTCTTTTACTAATTCCGTTCAATCCATTGTGGCTTATTCATCTTCAGTCATCGGCCATGACTAAATCCGTTCCTTCCGACTAACACGCTCACTAATCACTCCACTCTTTGACATGTGACCTTCTTATTAGAGTAAGTCCTTCACGCGCTCGAAGTCTATATAAGTAGATAGTTTGACTCTTTCGTTTCTTGTCTTTCTATTCTACTTACCTTCACTGCGATATAGGTATCTACTCTTGTATTATTAGGTTGCTGAATTCTACTTACCTTCACTGCGACATAGCGTTCGACGGTCTGGACTTAAGCCTCGTCTTAGCTGTCTTGACCTGAGCGATGTGTTTGGGATTATCTCATTCGTACTTGTTTGTTGTTGTGTTGGCCTGCCTCGACTCAGTCCTTGAGCCGTCCGCCTAACAGTCTGGTTGCACTATGTCAATATCGTCTCTTCTGCAGGAGTTCCACATATCGTGTGATGTTCCGTTCCTCCATCTGCACGTAGCTTCGTTCGGGTGGAGGAGTATGTCCAATGTGCATTCCAGCTAGTCCTTCCTGCAAATCGTATGGGTCCTCCCTCTTGTCGCGTTTGTCTTCATAGTATCATCGATCGGGTTCCTCTTGTGCAGCTACCTCCTTAGGTCCTTGCTGCATCAGTGGGTGAGAATCGCCTCCACTGTTCTGTCCTTGAAGCCTTTCAAAATGCTCTTGATTAGGCTGCATAATTCGGTGTGTAAAGTGTCTGATTCCACGCCGCATTGTATATCCACAATTTTCGTAACACATTCCAGAGGAACTCAGTCAATGATACTATGAAGACGAACATGACGAAAGGGAGGACCCATACGATTTGCAAGAAGGATTATCTAGAATGCACATTGGACATACTCCCCTGCCAGAACGAAGTTACATACAGATAGAAGACCGGAACATCGCAAGATATGTAGAACTCCTGTAGAAGAGACGCTATCGACGAGGTGCAACCAGATGCTTTGTTCATGAAAGCCTGATGTGTACAAACTGCTATTTGGCATACCAAAGGAGTTGGGTTCTTTCGGAGTGGCTCCTCAAGAACTTCATGGAGCGCTTAGTAACAAGGGAGGCAGTCAATGCAAAGATTTGACATAAGCCCGGACCCTTAGAATGAATGTTGGACCAACCATTGCCGAATTGTGGAATGAGCGCATATGACCATAAGGTATCCATATAGCTCGGTGATAGGGATATCTATGCATTAAAGGTCTGTGTGAGAGCTTGGATCAATCAGCATTGTCACCAGACCCTGTGCTGACATACTGCAGTGGAAGTCGATTGGCCAGTATATTACAGGGCACCATCGGACGTCGAAGATCTTACAGAAGAAGCAATAGCACGGATGCTAGAAGCTTGGGAACGCTCAAAAGAAGGGGTTATCATAGTAGATGAATGGCATGACACGAATCACCTGGGACAACGGTTCAGGTTAATGACAGGCACCGAACTACAGTACTCTAATATCAGCATAGCGGCCTAGCATAGAAGGGTATCTGCCAAGTTTACACAGCCGCCAAGATTAACCTCTAAAGATTGGCAGGAGTTGCCGACCCCAGGTCCCAAGATAACAGTTAGCCCCATGATGAAAGACTAATGGCAGAAGCTCGGCCGGAGTAATGGAGTGCCGGCGAAGCGAGATCGCGGCACAGGAAAGAAGTCTCTCGTGAGAAGATTAGCATTTGGGATTAACATGTGATAGGAACAATGATCAATAAAAGCCTAGGGAAGCTTCTTCGGAATGGAGGTAGATAAGGGACTGCCTGATATGGAAGGAAGTATGCGGTGATGCTACTAGGAGTGTCGGTAGCACTACCAGGATTGTCAGTGGTACCACTGACTGAAGACTGTGGTGGTGACACCAGCTGAAACATATTGTCCTGACCAATGGCAAGGCATAGTCAGTAGTATTTGATAGTCAGTAGTATTCAGTAGAAACTTTATTTAAAGCACCAGCTGAGCGGGGTGTTGTCCCTCAGCAAAATTATTTTGTACTCTCAATCATAACTGTACCCCTTTGATTGAACCTCTGCTCTACTGCTGAGTTAAGCTTGAGCCTATAGCTCGCTTCTTAGTAGTACATCTAACCTTCGCTACTCTACTCTCCAATTATACATTGAAAGAAGGAGGAAGCAGAGACTTGTTCCAGTGCGCTCGGACTAACCACCTCGTCCGAAAGCTACGGTCCTAACAACCAGTCTGCACATTGCAGATGCGATTAATATATCTTCAGCAATTCTTCTTGATGCTTTGGCTGATGAAGAGCAAGTTCCAATTGTCCAGATGGGTATGGAAAGGGGGAAGGGGAAGAAGCTAGTAGTCAAAGTGAAGGAGCTGGATATGGACTTGGATAATGAGGAATAGTGGAAGATGTGATATAATATGCTGATTTATATGCTGTTTCTCTCCTAATTGTCATGTAATAAACCCCAGCTCAGTCCTATCTTATGAGTGTTTTGTTTGATTTATTCATTGCAAGGAGGGAACATGTCCCTCCGACACTAGTACTGTATGTATGCTCATGAAATGGCTTACAAAGCGAAAATTTGCTTTATTTGGGAAAATTATGTACTACATTCCCACAGGGTTTCCAACGTTTCCACATTGTTGAAAATAATTTCCACCGGACCGCCACCTGCACACCCCTGTTGACAACTAGTTTCCACCAGCGTGTTTGAGCTTCCCCTCGAACCCTAAAGAAGAACCAACTGTCGATACGAAATTTGAAATTCGATTGAACGGCTGCGAATGAAGATAGGAACCATTGTTAGCGGTTAGCGATGCAAGTTGCGCGCGACAGGACCTGCCTCATGTCTCTCCCGAATGAGACGTTCATGGAGATAGTCGAATTGCTTCGCGCGGATAGTGAAGAAAAGTTTGGGCGGAAGAAGATGGATCAGCTGGTCAAACAGCTTTCGAGCATCTCGAGAGGGTTTCGGCGAGCAGTCTTGGGCATACCGGCATTCTGGACAACAATCGAGAATAACTACTGTCTTCGGGAGGGTTTCGAGGAACGTATTGCGCGGAGTCGAAACAGACCTCTCGCCGTACACATTCACCTAACACCGAAAAACGTGGACGATGTGATGTCACCTATATTTTCTCTGAAGAATCGCTGGCGAGAACTCCGTGCGAATCTCCACGGTGATGTGGTCCTTCCACTAATGAACCGTGCTTCAAGTAAGGAGATATTTCCGCGCGTCGAGTTTGTTCACCTGGCCTTCAATACCGATAAGGACTGGCACATGGAGCGCTTTTGGCAGGCGTGGGAGTTCCCCAAAGCTACGATCGTCGAACTTGACACTTCTCGATTGCCTCCAGCAGGACGTCTTCCCGAAATGACTACCTTCAACCTCCGGACATTTTATTATCGCGAGCGCATCATTGGATCTTACGTCGCAGAGCTTGCAGCATTACTATCCACCGCTCCGCACCTCGACAGCTTTACTTTACAATTAGCATTTTGTCGCGAATTAGAGGACGATCTGGTCACTGCAGAGCTACCGAGCATCACATCATTTAGTCTCTCTAACTTTGAGAAGCGCGTAAAAAATCAATGGCCACTTATTAGCGGAACAGAACCTCTCTGTCAAATACTGCTATCGTTGAGGATGCCGAATCTCAAATATTTTCGTCTTACGCTTTACGTCCAGGATAGGAGAGAGTTGGAAGAATGGCTGGAGTCGGTAGCTGCTGTCGCGGAAGAACTTCGATCCGTCACTTCCCTCTCGATGATCTCGGAGCTTGTATTCGAGAGTGATACCCTGATCGAGCTGCTCGCTCCGTTTTCGAACATTCGTAAACTTGAGCTCGATGTTCCCGACCTACGTGAGTCGCTACGAGGTCTGGGATCTAGTCTAAACCTAGCCCGACTCTGCTCTGTTGTTCTCTGTGGACAATCGATTGAAAGAGACTGGGATTGGCCGGCTGATATGTGGAAGTTTTCGAAGAATATGACAGACCCAAACGTGTCGGTTTCATGATCCGACAGTCTACAATTTCACTCTTGTTGCAACATGTCCAGTCCATTACTCGATATTTATTTTCATTTAAATGTATTTCTGCGGACTGACTTTTTCGCACTTATTGATCTGATATCGTTGCACTTCTATAACAAACGTTGTAGGGATTGCGTTTTTTTTTCTCCCCCTTCTGAAGAAGTCTATTGAGACGTCGAATTGAACGGGTTTACATTCAAAAAACCATCTCATTTTATCGTCAGGATTGTTTCCATAATATGTAATAGTCCTAAGAACTAATATATAACTATATTTGCAAAGCGTTTGGTCAAGCAAACACAAGTGACATGTACTTCTTGATACCCTCAGAGGTTCTTGCGAAGGCACCGACCACAGCATCTGGCCTTATTATCACCACTGTCGTTTCCTTCTCCCCAGGTTGTAGTCCGTACCCTTTATAAGCATGGCCTTGGGCGTCGCAAAACGTGTGCTTTATGTTCAACGAAGGGTGGTCAACGCGAGGGCTTGACACTCCTGAAGGCAGTATAAAAACGATTTGGACGAGCTCCTTTGGGATTCTAGAGAAAGGTGCAAGGACGTTTGCGATTGATCCGGCAGACGGTTCTGCAGTGAAAACGAGCACCGTGTGCACCGTCGGCTTGAAGACATCGAATAGTCGCGCAGCTGAACTTCCACTTGAGTGCTCGGCGACATCTGTCAAACCAGGAGCATCTGGTGCACGATCACCTGCGCGAATGTCATGCCCAGCGACACCATAAGCATTCCGTTCAATATTGGCACTGCTCTCGTCCTTCATAAACCGCTCGTCAGACACAATCTCGCTCCAGCGATAATTCAGATCTAGCTGGAAAAGCTTCCAGTCTCGCGAGTATGCTTTGTCCCTGTCCTCCTCTTTCTGCGCCTGAGCCTGGGCCTGAGCCGCCTCGATTCCGCGCTGCGTTTCCCTTCGGGAGGTCAACTTGTTGAACAGTCCAGTAGTGATGTGAAGCATCTCTGCTATGACTGGCAAGCGTTCAGATTCGTATGAGTTGAGCAAGGTCGGCGAGGCGCGGGATTTGAGTGAAAGAGCAAGCTTCCAAGCCAAATTAAACTAATTAAAATTGAAGTTGAGGGATCGTGATACCAAAGGGAAAACAAGGAACAATGGGCTTACGGAGTCTTGAATACCGGAATTAAGGCCTTGCCCTCCAGATGGAGGGTGCACATGGGCTGCATCTGGCACAGGAAGAATATAATGTCGGTGAAAATCTATCAATGCCGCAGGATGCAGAGCTCATTCTTACCCCCAACAATGAACACGCGGCCGTCGCCGAAATGCTCAGCGATGCGAATATTAGGACTTCAAGAGAAAATCAGAAGCGTATTCTTAGAGACCAAGGAGGAAACACTATCATACCGCCATTCTCCATGAGTCAAGATCTCCGTGACCTTTAAATCCTTCCTGCCGCTGAGAGTGCTGAAGGTTGACTGTATAGCCTCTACTGATCCCGTCTTCAATGCATCGAAGTCGACCTGTTCACCGGCGAGAAGCATCTGGAAGACACCTGGCAGGACGGTGTACTTTAGAGACGCGCTGACGAAACATGGTTAGTCCGAACGGAGGAGGTATTTCATAACAAATCCATACGCATAATGAACGTCATCTCCCCATCTGTAGAAGTCCTGTAATGCGAACGTTAGCATCAACTTCTCGGGTAATCTCACTGATTAAGCTCACTTTGCCTTCTGCTGGCATTCCTTCCATACGAGCGTCGATAAGATAAACCCGAAGGTCTCGCGATTCCCCGACAAAGTTCACATCAAGCGCTTTCCGCACAGTACCTGACGTAGCTTAGTGATATTGTTAAGCGTAAATGAAGAGTGGTTCTTACTATGAGCACCATCAGCGCCGACGACGTAAGCAAATTGGACTGTTTCTTCCAACTGTTTCCCGTCTACTGTTTTCACTAGGTGTGCAATGACACTTTCGTCTCGCTGTTCAATAGTTTGCAACATGCAACCTAGCTCGACATGACAACCTAGCTCTTCCAAATGTTGCCTAAGGATCTTCTGATGAAGCCACTGTCCAATCATCACGGGTTCTGTCTGCGGGGATAAGGTGAGCGATGGTAAGATCCCTGAAGGGACGGGCAGCGTACAATTGGGTAAGCGGGCGTTGGATCGACCTTTTGGACCATCTCAAATGATTTCTTGATACGATAGGGATCCGCCAGATCAAAGAAGTTCATGGTCGGCGGCCCGAGTCCAACGCGTTGAATATCTGCACAAACACCCAGGAAGTACTCAGTCTCTAGCGTGCGTGGCTTTGATTTTTGTCAGAATTTCAATCAATGGCGAATACGCAAAGCTCACCACAACACCCGCCCCCCTCTCTGCTGCGTGATGCTCAGTGCTCTTTTCAATGATCCGAACAGAGATTCCATTCTTGACCAGAGCCAAAGCGAGTACGAGGCCAGCCGGGCCCGAACCAACCTACAGAAAGATGATCAATATTGCTTGATCTGATGAGAAATATGTAAAGAGCGCACTATTAAAACTTGAGGAGAGACCATGGAAGACATGTCCAAATCAAATTGTTGCGCATCAACATGTTCCCTTGACTCACTTTATACTAAGATGCGCGTTGCGCTGCCGTTCCACGTCACCACATCACTAAGCAGCCGTTCCGCAGTGACCGCAGTGAACACTTTCAGAGCCCTCTGAACTGAATCCGAGTCTTCACGCGATCGTCGCGCGTGCGTGTCTGAATTCATAAACTCTTTCGCGTGTGTGATAATCAAGGCGAAGCATCACAGTCCTCATAGAGCAACTAAATATAGATCAGTGTGTCTCACCCACCTATTTCCGAACCTGAAAATTTTGATCCGGAACTGAAATCCAGCCAATCAGAGGCGAGATTTCCAATTCTGTTTATAATTCTGCCTGTGATCGATCAGTATCGGGAGCGCCCAGGGATGATGCCCGTTCAGGGGCAGGATTCGTCGGAAAACAATGCGATATGTAGTAATTCAGTTTAGTCAACTCCTGGCTTATATATTGCAGCGTGTTATTCTATTCTTCAAAATCCGAAATCGTCCTTTCAATATAAGAATTGTATTAACTTAGAAGTACTATAATTCATTCGACGCTCACCTTCGTCCGGAACTACCCGAGCACCCAGTGTTACTACTATGACTATGCTTGCATTCGTGTGCAGCAACCTCGGCATCGAGCATGTACGTAGAATCATACCCCGCCGTCGTGATTACTGGCCAGAGCTTCTCCCTTTAGCTTCCTGTTCAAATGTCTCCGTTAAGTGCAAAATTTCTCTGCTTTCTCTGCTTTCAAGAACGGATGCAAATTCAGCCCATTGGACAAAAACTTCGAGCGATTCAGACACATCGAAGTCGAGGGAGAACATAACAGAAAGTCCAGGCATTGAGCAAAGAGTTAAAAACGGCTCTTTCATTGGATTATGAACAGAAGAAAGATAGCACAAGACAGTCATTAATTGAATTCTGCACAGAAATGTCAGCTTCGTACAATGAGGCGTTGAAAGTGCTGCGTTTAGCGCGAAACAACTCTCGCAGACGCTCGGAGTCGGAAACACGCGATGTACCTTCCATATCAGCACGTGGTCGTGGAGATAAATTCCCATAACGCGATCGGTCTGCTTCAATCAACAATTTTTTTACCGCGACGTCGAACGACTCAAGCTTCACTGGTTCAGAGAATTCGAAAAATGTCGATACCATTGGGACATCTTACCGACTCTCCGTAAAACATAATGGCGATTACCTGCTTGAATGCGTTGTGAACGCATCAGTACTTCCGAATCACCCCCAACCCCCACGTCTATCTTCGGATTTGAATATGATGAAGCGTTTCTTATCCTAATTGGGTCTGTGATGCAGTTCAGCATCACCACAAGCTGTCCGAAGCTATTCATCATTACAATGAGCGTCTCTTGGGCGGTGAGTCTTCCTCCGCTACGGACGTTGATTATGCTGAAGTTCCGTCAAGTCGCAATAGACCCCTGATTCATTTCAACTGGAGAAAAAGAAATCCAGTTACTGCCATCGATGTGAAACGATCTCCAACATCGGGATAATCAATCGTCCTCGGGAAAGGAATTATGCATGCCGTGACGCGAACTGCCCAGTGCCTCAATGAGTTAACGATATCCTTCAAGGTTTGAAAGCTTATCTTCTACATCTGGTCAAGACGAAGTGTTGTACTTCCTCGATCTTAAATGCGAAGCTAGTGATGATGATGCTCGTCGAATCCGGAGAAGCTGCTGCAAGTAAAGACTATCTCTGGTCCGACGGATAACTCCCAAGTTCTAGTGTGAACTTGATCAGTAAGGTGAGTTCTATATCAGGAAGACCCATCCTCCCCGGGACGTTCTCGCGTTTCAGGTGAGTGAGCTTTTCTTAGGACTGCATCTGAGAACCGAAGATCGAGCGCTGAGACCGATTATTGCGCCACTATCCCGTCGAAGGGTCCACTTGTCTTGGGGCTTCTGTTCTCAGCCGCGCTCCATCTCTATCAACCCATGCAGTCATGGCTCATGCATCGGGGTGTCGTACCTTCCCTTTGGGGTCCAGAGCACTGGAATAGGTCAATTTATCGGAAGCTGATTTCGCGTCGTATAAAGGAACAACTGAATCACTCACCTACATGACGCATCGGTATCATGACCTCTCTTGTGATGGATGTCTTCAGTTCCCTCCCCAGACTCGCACCCATTGAGTCGATGCTGGTCCCTGCAGCATTTGGACTGGTATGTCTTCCCTTTTGTGCTGTGTCTAACATCGATTTCGAGGGTTTATCATATGCCCATTTCAGGTGACTTATTTGATTTACAAAAGATTCGAAATCCTCCCGTCGAGTGAGCTGGCCACCGTCTTTCTCCTGTTTGTGGTACCATTGGCATCGTCGGTATTCCTTCTGCACCACTATTCGGACGGGCTTGCGGTACTTTCCGGCTTCTCCATCTACTATGCTTCTCTTCTTTCAAGCATTGCTGTATATCGAGCCTCTCCTTGGCATCCTCTTGCGAGGTATCCCGGACCTTTCCTGGCTAAAGTTTCGCAATTCTGGCTTGCTCGTGAGACCACCAAGGGAAAGTGGCACGAGACTCTGAAGGAGCTGCATGACAAGTATGGGGCATACGTGCGTGTTGGTATGTCGGAATTGTGATGCATGTGTATGAAGCGTTCAGCGCCACTAATATGATTCATTCAGGGCCAAATCAACTCTCTTTCGTCGATGCGTCACTTATCCCGAAGATAATGGGTTCTGACGGAATGCCAAAAGGGCCGAGTATGTTCATTTTCTCTTAATTATTCGTCTTTAATTGAAGGTGTTAATTGACACATGGAAGTGTTCGATGGTGCTCGCATCCCTCATGTTCCCGCGAACGTCGTCGCGATTCGCGATCTTTCGGAGCATGCTCAGCTGCGAAAGCCATGGGCAAAGGGCTTGAGCACAGCAGCTATCAAAGAATACTCGCCTACAGTCGTGAAACGCGCTTTACAGCTCGCGGAAGAGCTTGACAAGTTTGCCGAAAAGGGTGAGAGCACTGACCTTGCTATGTGGATGAGTCGATTCGCATTTGATTTTATGGGTGATATGGTGTAAGTTTAGGCGGATTTGACAGCCATTTTTCTATGTTGATTTATTCGACGGATAGATTCGGCGGAGCTTTCGAACTTATGAAAGAGGGTGATACGTCCGGTATCTGGGGAATGATAACCGAGCAAATGAAGTCGGTGTTTTCATATTTTCCTCTTTCAAAGTTAGCTGATTTCTCATTTCAAGAGCTCAAGCATTACTCCAACGGCTTCCATGGTCCGTCCATATTGTGCATAAACTGCCTTTCGTGGTCGCCGCGATGGCAAAGTTCACCAAATTCGTGAATGATTGCGTGGCTAGACGATCGAATCGCGGAGCCAGGGTGAAAGACTTGTTTTACTACTTGGCAAACGAAGACTCCGACACGGCCCTCAGCCGCTCAGAGAAATCATCCTTGCCCTACGGGAACGTCTCACACGAACTTGCACTCCTGCGGGAGAATTGCAAAGTTGCGATTGTGGCTGGTTCGGATACGACTGCGACGACGATTAGCAACATGTTCTACTATTTAATGACGAACAAGGAAGTTTTGGCGAGGTTGAGGAATGAGCTTGACGAAGCGTTCCCTCCTGGAGATGGTGAACCATTCGACTTTGTCAAGCTTTCGGAATTGAAGATCTTGAATGCTGTTATGTGCGTCGAATCGAGTTTTGTTCCGAAGAAATGGCTGACTCATCGTCCTATCCTCTTTGTTTTAGCAACGAGACGCTCCGCCTCCAGCCGCCTGTTCCCACCGATTTACAACGTGCTCCCGCTGCTGGTTCCGGGAGCAAGCGGATTGGAGAACAGTACGTGCATCCGCATCCAGCTCTACGATAGCATCAAAAGACTTGTTCTGATTTAAACGTAGCATCATACCTGAAGGCACATCAGTTAACATCTCTCCATACGTCCTGCATCGTCAGGCACACTACTTCTCCCCGATGCCCGAGAAATTTTGGATAGATCGGTGGTTACAGTCGCCGACGTCCAAAGTAGAACCTGACTCGACATCGGCGCATTATATCCACGACACTTCCGCATACATCCCATTCGCCTACGGTCCAGCCAATTGTGCTGGTAAAGCACTCGCACTTGCCGAGATCCGCTCTGTCACGGCTCTACTCCTTCAGCGCTTCGATATCGACCTTGTTGAGGAACTTAGAAATGAGTATGTGGAGAAGAACAAGTGGGAAAAGGAAATCAACAGCTTTTTCGTGTTTAGACTGGGTGAGCTGAGAGTTGTGATCAAGAGAAGGGCGTAAGTTGGAGGCACTGAGTATTTGTGAGAACGAGCTGTATTTATGTACAGAATAAATTACAAATGCTATTTACACATGCGAACGACTACAAGAAGTACGAGGAATATCAGAGTACGAGAGACGAGGAGCGAAGCAATCGGAAGGTGTCGCGAGATGAAGTGCAGGACGACGTCAATAAGAGAAGAACCAAATCCAAGGATAAACACATATCATAGGATGAACTGCCATGCAAGGCACAAAATGGGAAGAGTCAGTGAAGAGGTCCGCGAAGCTACGGACCGGAACTCGTTTACCACAATCGCCGCATATTGTACATTTATTCATCGTCCTCGGCAGCTTCCTCAATTATCTCCTCGGTCTTTTTCGACTTCGGCTTTGAGCTGGCTGGCTTCTTCGCCTTCGACGCAGGTTTGGCACTTCCGTTCACTTTAGATGTGGACTTCGTTTTGGTTTTCGACTCCGGCTTGGCCTTGGAGGCGGGTTTTGTTGACTTCGCCTTCGATGTGGACTATTTGGAGATGTGCGTTAGATGTTGTACGGTGCGCGGAAGGATAAATACTGATTCTCACCTTCTTTGGTTTTTTCTCGGCCTCATCTTCATCCTCTTCTCCGGAAACTTTGTCAATTTCGTCACCGAAGTCTTCACCAGAATCGTCTGCATTGGCCTACAGAATACACGATTACATTGCCAATTTCTAGAAACATAGAAACAAGAACTTGCCTTTTTTGCTTTGGTCTTAGCTTTTGAACCGGCCTTTTTCGACGACGTAGCGCCGCCCTTCTTCTTTGGTGCTTCATCGTCTTCATCGCCTTCGTCTGCAGCCTAATTATAGTGTAGTCTTAGGGAGTCGATCATGGGCGGGCCGAGAAAGTATGCTTACCTTCTTCCGAATACGCTTAGCAGCGGGTTTCTTCTCCTCATCCCCATCTTCATTTTTCTGTCGACGACAGGAGGTCAATATGGAGCGTCTCACAAGAACAAGAATGAAAGCACCTTAGTGAGACGCTTACGGGGAGCCTTTTTCGGTTTTTCTTCTTCGCTTTCATGTTCGTCCTCAGCATCAGATTTCTGAGACAAATTAATCTTGAGTATGATAAGAAAAACATCAACACACCTTGGAGCGCTTCCGAGGTGCAGCTGCCCTCTTTTTAGGTTTTTCGTCGTCCTTCTCTTCCTCACCATCCTCGTCCTTGAAAAACATTAATCACAACGTTTGAGTAACAGTAAACAATTACGAACCCTGACTCTCTTCTTCGCCGCCTTGCTCTTCTTCTTCTTGTCTTCACCGTCTTCATCCTCGTCAGATTCTTCGGGTTTACGTGCACTCTCGGGAATATCTTCTTCGTCTACGTGCCCCACTTCGTATGCCTTTCGAACTTTCTCCTGATAGACCTCAGGAAGCTCGTCGAACCCATCCAGTTCTGCTGGGTCTTCGAATGCTGTTTTCATGTTTTTGATGATGCGTTCCGTGACACAGCCCCAGTGTCTCCATGCGCTGTCAAACGAGTTAGTTAAACAAAAGTAGGCACGAGGAGCAGACGGAATGTACAAAGATGTGTTTCCTCGAAAGTCAACGATGGAGCCCACACGTAACTCGCCTTTAGCAATCTTTGTTCCTAGAAGAACGCGTCAATCGCCTACTTCCAGATAAGTAGGGGCATAGAGAAACCACCTTTGCATGGCTTTGGCCCTGCAATTGGCGTGACAGAAGGTGAGTAGCGCGTCTCAGCAAATGTGGTTTAGATACAGAAAACAGCAGACCTTTGCACTGAGCCCTAGCAGAAGCTGCAATTTCAAGACGATATCCTGATTTCTTTCCACCGCCTTCACCGTCAGACATTTTCAGTGTTTCTTAGTGTTTAAAGGAAGGCACAGACGAGAGGTGGGTTGAGGTTAAGAGGACAGCGACGCGTCGCGTGGCCGAAAGCAACACGTCCACAGGATTCCCACGATTACAGAACTATGTATAAAAATATTGGAGTTTTTATATTATTGACTACGTCACGGCGCCACCTTGAAGGTGTCTCAGTAGTGCAGTGCTCGACTGTCAGCAATTAATTCATCTAGTTATTATTCTAATCTTCATGTACAGTCGATTCGATTCGCTTAGGAAGACACGTGGACTTTAACTAGAGACCATCGACAAGTTTCTTCATATCAATCCAGGCCTGTCCACCCTCCGTCCAACTCTTCGCAAATTGCTCCATGAACCATTGCGCTTTCTCTCGTTTGATTTCTCCATCCTTACCCCGAGCTTTGGTCAGGACGTCAACTGCCTCCTGGCGGACCGCGTCAAGCGTGCCAATAGGCACTTTGTCTCCGAGGCGATGAATCGGAAGCAAGCCTTGACCGGTCCGAACTTCAAACAACTCGTAGCCTGCACCATGCACGGAGACAATATTCGCAGCATTCGTCGGCTGATCTGCATCGAATGGCCAGCAGATTCTAAAGAAGAAATTGAATGGAAATTGAGCATCGATACATGAACAAAACTCACAAAGGAACCCCTTCCGAAAGAGACTCCATGACTGAATTGTGACCACAGTGAGTAACGAACCATCCGCACGCCTAAATCTAGCTTAGAACAAATTTGTGATTTCTTTGGATCTGAATCGTACTTTATGACGCAGGATCATTTGCTGAGGAAGCCATTTGGAAAGGTACCCGAGACCAGAGGCTTTCACTTTGATAGCCACATGTTCTGGAACGGTAGCAACATGGGACGCATGGCTCATCAGCTTTTGAAACGAGTTAGCCATGTTCACAGAAAATGAGGCGAGCCTCGTAAATACTCACGAAAGGAATGTCTAGCTCGAGAAGAGTGTCGATAAAGGTCCATATCTTTTCTGGCTGAGAGGACCACCAGACAGTGCCGAACGAAATCTGCAAGCGAGAAAGCACTGATCATCACAGCATGTCGGAATGAAGAGGAGGCAACACACATAAACGACTGAATTTGGGCCAAACTTATCGAGAGATTCATTGAGGAACACCTCGACTTCCTGTCCCACAGCAGATTTCGATCTCTCTCTAGCGATACCCTCCGCGCTAGCTGGAGGCGAGATAGGCCCAACGGTAAGGACCGCCCTCGAGCCATACCATTCTTGCCACTTTCCCAGAGCGTCTCCCTCAAAAAGTTTACTAGTGGCGTGAATGACTCCATCACATTCTACAAGGAACCTTCCCGAAGATTCAGTTTGCAATGCAGCTCATAAAAGAAGAGCATTTACCTATGATTGTACTGCAAGAATGCAGCAGCTTTGTCCATGCTGATCGGAATAGCCCTCTGAGGTAACCTCGAATAAGAAAATTGGATGAATATGTCAAAAAAAGCCAAGGTACGCACGATTTGCGGCATATGTTCGTGCTCATACATCGGAGGAAGACCCGGTAAAACAACAAGTTTCTGGTCAGAGCCCTGGAACACCTATACGAACGAAAACGTCAGCGTGATGACCGGCGAAGAGTCCTAGGAGTATACCATCTCAATCACCTTTTCCTGAGCATTTGCATCTTCCGCGGTGACTTTGCTGAACTTTTCTGCCAAATCTCCCTTTCCACCGAAGGTCTCTGGACCACAAAGATACAGAACCGCTGTCGCTGAACCAGATTGCCACGCGTATACGGGAACTTCAGTCCCGCTAATGGATCGAATTCCTCTCAGAATTTCGTAGCAGAAGAACTATTGACCGTCGGTACAGTCAGCATCAGCGTCTTACTACGTGGATAAATTTCAGCTTACATCGACAATCACTAGATTCGGCTTTGGAACCGGTTCGTACACCGAGTCGCTATTTGGTGCGATAGCTATCGAAGTCTCCGATAGTAGAGTCCTGTATGCTTCTACAAATGCTGACTTGTACAAATCAAACTGATATGGGACGGAGTCAGATGGTAAGGCAACAACTCTGGATCATTGTTAGCATGTTTTGGCACGATCGCAGGTTCACAATAAATCATACCTAACAAGATTCTGCATATTTTCTGGCCCTGTAGCACCATCGAAGAGACTTGAGACCTCTTCGAGGACCTTTTCACGGTTCATGACGTCCGTGAAAAGTGTAACATGCGTTCGACGAAGCTTTATGATCCTCACTACGAACGAGCATAAGGATTTGGTGTGGCCTATGGGATAGAAATATTCATGGACATCCTTTAGCAGCAAGAGTTTGAGTTCGTACCCCACATGGGAAGTGCCACGGCAACGATATGTCCACTTGGGACCAGCTGAGAGGCAGTCATGGTACTCTTACGCAAAGTACAGGCAAACAGAATTTGGCTGGGAAGTCTTTCGGGATACCTCTTGATCTTTATATGCTGCTTCTGAAAGCGCAACGGACTCCAGGAGGTCGCTACTGTCATTAGACAGTTTTATCATAGAACAGCCATTGATCGCGGTTACTACGGAAAACATGGTGGAATTTTGCTTCCGAGTCGGCAAACGTACTTATTATTCGCGTCTGTGGGAGAATCAAAGGAAGTAGTGCGGTATACGATCGGACATTTTTGCGCGGCACGATAAATGGGACCAGAATAGAGGCGGAATGATATTGCAGACCCTTCTCGATGGATGGTGAGAAAAACAGAACTGTTTCTCTCCCATTCGTAAGTCTGTGTCACGTGGCCTTGATACGGTGGACACCAGCACGTGATGAGTTTTTTAGGAAAAAATTTACTGCACTGTGCAGCGTGTAGGACAAGGAATTCATGCTGCTGGAGGTATAAAAAGATGCATTTTTTTTGAAATACTGGCTATCATTAGACTTATTCACTTGTGGTACAAAACAAGGAGGTATCGGCGCCATGGTTTTGTCGATCAATGTTGTGGTTGTGTTACGTTACATAATATATCCAAATAAAGATTGTTCATTGTTCATTGTCCTCCCTGCGTTGCAACGAACCACTGACTGTGGTTATTGTTATTGTTCTCTTGCCCTAAGCACAAGTCACAGAGAAAATGCAGAAAGACGTGGCCTTTCAACGCTCTTTCTTCTACCTTCATCTTCTGTTTCTGTCCCTTTTCCTCTTTCAGTGCTGCGCGCCATGCTTGCCAGCACTCTCTTCGTTTTTCTTTCGTTTTTCGACGCATTAGTCGTTGCTCAGAACGCATCATCAGTCGTGTGCATTGCTGGACAATGCGTGCAGGGATTCACAAACTTGACTTGTGAGCTTCTTATAGTCATTATTCTGACGCGTTAATTCATGCGCTTCTCTTCAGTGGGGACGACGTTGAGCGCGTCCGGCTCTACCACGAACCTGCACCTGCTTCCAGGACAATACACAGAGTCGACGAATCCTCAACTCTTGCATTCTTTGCTCACCTCGAGCTCGGCCACCATCTCGAGCTCCGCAGGCTTTCCAAATAGCTCTAGCGTGTCATTACCGCTTTCTATTCAGCTCCAACCAGGATTTGCCTTCTATTCGTCTGCAAACTACTCTGGCGCGGCCAACTACGTTCCTCTACCGACGAGTGCAAATGCTTCGAACGTGACAACACCCTTTAATGGAGGTTCTTTTGTTTTATCGTCAGACACATGGGCCGAGTTGTCCTCGTCAAATGGAAGATTTATTCTTTGGGACGCGTCGCCTGATGTATCACAATTGCCCGGATCTTTCGCAGGTCTTTCTCTCTCACAACTTCAGAGCAGCTCTTGCAGTTCCGCATGTGCATCTGGTGGTGTGTGTACCTCGCAAGGCTCGTGCGCCTGCCTTTCTGGTTTTCAAGGCTCCTCTTGCGAAGCTTGCCAGACCGGCTTCTTCGGATCGAATTGCCAAGCATGTCCCGCCAATTGTGAAACGTGCGATGACGGAATAAATGGGTCGGGTGTTTGTTTGAAGACAACGAGCGAAACACAGAACTGTAACTGTTTAAACGGGCAATGTGCGAGCGATGATTCGTGTGTGTGCAATGCGGGTTGGGTGGATAATTCAAATGGGACCAAGTGCGCCTCATGTGCCAGTGGGTTTTTCCTGAGCGACGACGGATCATGCAAAGGCAAGTGTATAGCTCCAGATATTTCTCTATAATATATTGATGATACATATTTCAGTCTGTGAACTGGGCTGCTCAACCTGCGCCGACTCCACTGGAACTTGCACGGCCTGTAAGAGTGGTTTTACGTTGTCCTCAACAGACTCGACGAAATGCAATCCATCTTCGACGTCTACAAACACAGGTACGGTCTGCCCAGATGGATCATTCTCCAATGGTACTGCTTGTTCGGCTTGCGACAGCCTTTGCTCGACTTGTAGCGGACCAACAGCAAATGACTGTATCGTATGTGGGTCGGGTCGATATCAATTCAATGGGACTTGCGTTTCCGTTGATGGTTCCGGAGTCTGTCAGACGGGACTGACGACTGGGAATGGTTTCGTAGCGGACAACAATAAGAAGGAATGCGAAGCGTGTGCAGAGAAATGTACAGCGTGTGGGATCGATGGCTTCTCGATTGCGAGTACCATTGATCAAGTCAAATGTACTGCTTGTCTTCCTGGTTCCGTCCTCAGTGACGGTCAATGCGTGGAGAGCTGTTCAAGTGGGACTTTCCTCGATCCTCAGGATAATCTCACCTGCACAACATGCGACTCATCGTGTAGCACCTGCGCAGGCTCTGCAAACTTCTGCCTCACATGTTCAAATAACCTTCTCGCATCGTCGGGATCTTGCGTATCCTCCTGCCCATCTGGCACTTTCTCTTCCTCCGGCGCCTGCTTACTGTGCCACCCAGATTGCTCGACTTGCTCTGGTGGCTCGTTCAGTCAATGCTCCACCTGTCCGTCCTCGAGACCCGTCCTGTCGAACGGACGTTGTCTGCCGACGTGCGCCAAAAACCAATTCTCCGACACTTCTTCCGGAGATGGGCAATGTAACAGCTGTGACAGTTCTTGTGCGAGCTGTTCTGGGGCTGGAAGTTCAGACTGTCTCAGCTGTGCCGATGGCGGCGATGTTCTGAGAGACGGGAAATGTGAACCTGCGACATGCTCTAGCAGCACAAATGTTGTGAGCGGACTAGGAGCATGTCTAAGCGATCTCGTCGCTATCCCTCAGGTGTCTGGGTCTGGCACGGCTTCAGTTCCATTACCGACTATAACCGGCATCGACACCCCTACTCAGCCATCTTCTGGTGGCTCAAGTCTCGAATGGTGGGAGATATTCCTGATGGCCCTTGGATGCGCATTCATCCTCCTCTGCATCGCCCTCTGCTGGAGAAGACGTGCAAGGAAGAAGCGCGCCCAGCAAACTCGAGAGTTTGCACGCGCGAAGAAGCTGGATGACGGCCTGACATGGAAGGAGCGGGTTGTTCGGTTCGGCGAGAAGCTGTTTGGACATACACTCGGAGAGCGAGTATTAGGCACTCGCAAACCTGGAACTGGTCCGATTGCGCTGCAGGATGTTGGTCCTGTTGATGATAAGAGAAGCGAGTTCTTCAGAATGAGGGAACGGGATCTGGAAGAAGCGAGGTATGAGAGGGACATTGATAAGCTCCTTGATGGTTACGCTTACCCGCGTTCTCAAACGCTCAATACGTATGATGAGCGATCGAGGTACCTAGCTCGGGTACATACCGCTGCGCCAGTAAGATCACACTCCTCCAGATCCAAGTACTCGAAGTCGTACAGGAAGGAGAGAGCAAGGGACCTCGATAGGGACGTAGATCTAAACACAATGTCCGACGAGTCAATATACACGTACCTCACGGGTCAACCTCGCCACGCTGCAGATGTGCGTCAGCCAGTCCGATCAGGAGCCACTCCAATTCCTACCACCACTCTTGACTTGGATGTGCGGGACCTCGAGCGTGATCGGAGGCCTTACCTTTTGGAGCGAGATAGAGCTCGAGGACGAGGACTGGAATCGCGCTTCTCAGTCTCCTCTTACTCCGACTCGAGTTATCGGAGCCGTTCTCTATTAGACCGTCAGCGTAGCCCCGGTTCCCGCTCAAACGGATCAAGCTCGAGGGCACCTACGCCTGCGCAGGAGTATGCACTGTCTGTTGCCGATCGCGAATTCAAACGGGGACGCAGTCCATTGGGCCGTGAGCATCGCTCTCCTTCGCATCGCTTGATTGATCTTGATGATCCTGCCGAAGAGTATGGCAGAGGCGCAGGAACGGGAGGTAGACGGGGAGAATATTGGCTTCGCCCTATGTATACGAACTCCAGTGGCGGCTCCAGGAATCCCTTCAGACGATGATCATTGCATATTTTCTTAAGCTGTTTCAATTGGACTTCGAACTTCCATGGACCAGATGCCTCTTATATCATATCCATCTTTATACCGGGCTGTTTACAGGTTGATTACGCGTGTACCGTGTCTTCTTCCCCCCTCCTCGTGTTAATGACTAACAGACATGGCACGGCTTACGCTTCGTGGCTGTCATCTCACTCCTTATGTTTTTCAGCTGAATCGTTCTTTGCAAACAGCATATAGCCGCATGATCTATTACTATACCTTGTTAATGCCATCGAGAAGTGTTGGTACTGTGGTATATCCATCTCCGACAGGTTCCGATAACTTTGAGGGGTCAAAGACCCCCTCCCTTTCCCGAAGGAGATGACGGTGTTCCCTTTATAGCTGAATGCCATGAAGTCTTGTTGTCCTACATCCCTTAAAAAAAAAATGCCTCATCCTTATAACGTGGAGAATACTCCACTACGGGAGGCTGTATTTGTAAGCAAACCAAATGTAACGAAGGTCAGGCTACCGTCGCGCCAGTTGTCTGAACTGTTCCGACTCCGTCACTCAGATTCAATTGAACAAATGCCCGCCATCGACACGCTAGCTCATGATCATGATATACTGTACATGGAAATAAACGCGCACCCGTGTCGAGATAATGTATGCTTTTGTCTTGTCGGATCCTTATGCATTGCATCACAGATAGAGCCTGCCAAACCGAGCAGTAGATGGTTATTGCACGTCTCGAGCGAATTTCATGTCGCTCCCGTATGATATCGTTCTGGATATAATTCGGATGCTCCTTGTGATTAGCGAGCAGGAATTTGGGAGTCGCCGAATGAACTCGTTCATCATGCAACTTTCGCTCGTGTCAAGGGCATTCCGATGCGTTAATCTTGCTACACCACGGTTCTGGTCGAGAATTGATGACAACTATTGTCTCCAAAATGGTTTCGATGAGCGATTTTCCAGAGCTCAAAAGAAGCCGCTCATGGTAAACATCAATCTCATTAGCTCTGGAGAGACTAAGTCCGTCGATGCCCTAAGAACGCTGAAGCGGATTGTCCCATTGAAGGACCGATGTAAATTTTTCCACGGCAATTTGTGAATTTCGGTCTGAACAGCGACGTTTTGAAGCGACTTTTCGCGTCTTTTCCAAGCATAAAAAAGCTGGAGCTTGACGAGCCAGGAGTTGTGGAAATGTTGTACATCTTGATCGAGACCGGGCTTGCCCAGATTATATTCGCTCGTATTGGGCTATAAAGCCTTGCGAAATATGGCCCGGGAAGATATTATGTCGAAACTCGAGGAGGAAACCATGAGTTTGCAGGTAATACTTATGCACGTACCCTCAGCCACAAATGAAGATGTCAATGATTTATGGACTATGACATGTTCAGATGTTTGCTATTTATGAATGTACATGATCGTCATCAAAGGTGTATAGCGTAGAGTCACTGTCCGGATGAGACCTATGCATTCAGTATTAGCTAGTAATCTCAAATTTCGGCATATCAGCTTCAATCCCCTTGGCTATTGAAACAGGGACAAATTTAACCTTACAATGAGGTGCTTACAGTCAAGACCGCTCGGCATGTCAAGAAATATCTCGATAGAACACCCACAAGCTCCTACTTGTTCTCGGTGTGTTGCCGTTGCAGAAAAACATCATTTACACCGCCGTTTTTACTTGCTTCCGGGAGCGAACGTCCGGGAGGACATCTATTGCGGATCTGGTCTGGATTGATACGACACCCAAAGCCAAGATCGAGTCCATTTGCACAGGACTATTCAAATTTCTCGTGATGAGATGGTGCTCACTACGCCAAGGATGGATGCGTTTATTTAAAAATACTTACTCAACACTGCACGAGAAGCGATCGTTCGCTCATTTTCATTTAAGAGCTTGTGGACACCGAGATAGATCCGAAGGAACAAGCAAGGGGGAGCGGGGAGGACTATTGTACTCTTGCACGACGTCATCAACACATGGTACATCGTCGGTGATGAATGACAAGGACCTGAATAGATGCGCGGGCGTTGAGCGGCGAGTATGGCCGGGAGTATCTACATCTCGCGGAATCCCGTACAGTGGGCTTGGCCGGGATGGGATGGTCTCAGCTTTACACACATCTACACATGGATAGGGGCTCGGAGATAGCACAGCTAAGCTACGAATGAACTTGTTCCATAAATACCTACGTGAGTGCAAATGCGTAACGTTGATGGGAATCATTACGATGGCGGTTGCTCTCGGCAAGAGGATAGCCAATTTGGCATCCGGAAGTGATCTAGACATGTATAGCACAAGACCTGCTTGGAAGGTGTAAAAGAGTGGAGCAGAAGCTGAGTCTGAGTGTCTATTTTGCAGGATAGATATATCCGTAAGGCGTTTAGGAGGAAGTGCACACACACACAAGGCACGCATTGTATATACGCACACGAGGATCTTGGAAACTCTGAGCTTGAGTTTTTCGTATGGAAATAATGCAGAAATAGCAGTAATTCGGGAAGTAAATAAGGACGAGATGTGTGGAGTGGACCTGTTGCGAAGTACCGTTTGGTCAAATGAACAAGAAGGGTCAGATTTTTAAGAGCAGAGTATGTCAATCGGGAGTAATGAGGAGTAGGATCAAGTTTTGTCTTCTGTTTCACATGATGTATGCCGGGAGCTCTGTCAAATGTCTACTATTAAGCTTGACGGAAGTGTTATTTTGAGGATATGGTTTGTAGATATTTCCATAAGGTACTGTCAGACTCAAAGGCAATTCAACACAGTATCTATTCTGCAAAGAAACGGAATCAGTGAGGAGCAATTGTTAACTTCATCTGCGAGATGTGATTGATACTGGACAAATTTATGTTCATATGTCACTTGACGGTCCGGCAGGGACAACGTTCCGAGAAGAACCTACTGTGCATTACATATTGAATGACATAGCCAGACCAAAACACACATCGAAAGGGTTCGGATTTTAGATTATTCTTGACAGTAGCGATTTGATCCTGCCAATTTTTAGGCTTGTAATAGACGCTAGAATGAGATCTTTTGACAAGGCCATAAGACTCCTCAGTAAGGATAGCGCATGCAAAAGGGTTGACCGCTTTCCATTTCAGAGCCAAATCCAAGCGAGAAAGAGAAAGAGGATGCATATGATCATATGACAAGAAAAACGATGTTCGGTGGATAGCCAGATAGCAATCTTGGACAGAGAGGAGGTTTCTTGTTCCCGTCGTCTAAAGATATAAATAGAATTTTGACGTCTTTTGAGAAACGAAAAGAGGCGGTGTGATTCTTGGCGTTAAGTCCGTTGAGTTCTGAAAAGCGCGGACACGATGGTGGCTGGCGATCTAGACGTAGGCCAGGAGGGGACAGCGAGTCTAGAACTGACGCGGGTTCTCGCTTGATTGACAAACGCCGGTGAGCATGTGCAACAAAAAGTCCTCAAACATAATGAGCATGGCGCCTTGTTGCTAAATTCTATATCAGGGGCCATCCCAAGCAAGAAAGCCAGCCAGATAAGGAGGCGAAATGCCTAACAGACCCGAACATGACCGTTTGATGCATCGCCAAGAAAAGACAAGTGTTATAGATTGATATCACGATGTCGGCCTCCGACATTGCAGCGCTAATCGTTCGGATCAGATTGAGGCGCTCAGTGCGCACCTAAGCTAACAACGGCGCCGATGAGGAGCAATATCAACACATAGAATATCATGCTCGCCATCTACCGTTCGTAGACGCATATCACCGAGAGACCGACAGAGAGAAACTACTACTCCCGTGCCGAGCTGGGAATATAATTATCTCGTTGATACGATGTCCTGATGATTTCTTCGCCGACGTTCGGAGATACGGACGTACTAGAGGAAGGAGACAAGGCATATGTCGTTGTCTCGTCTTCTTCGGTTTCGGTATCGGGAAGGATATGACATCTGCGGGGAAATACGCGCACCGAGGTTTTCGCAGGTCGTCTGCTCGGCGTGCGCGCGTCTTCCATATTTCCCCAACCTAGCTGTTCTCGTCTCTTAATCGCAAAAGCTCGGACATCAGCACGGAGCACAAAAATAGAAACGGAGGGAACAAAGTCCCCCGTTTGGGATCGATGAAGTCTACGAAGAGGGCGCGTGCGGGTGGGTGCGGTGCTTCGTTGTCTTCGATGCTCGAGTTGTGCGAACTGAGTAAGGCTTAGCGCAGGGGCGTCCAATTCATGTCGGGCGGAGAAACGGCGCTCGCTTGCTGGTTGGGCTCGGATTTAGGAGAGGAGAAGCAGGAGATCGATTTTTCGCGATGGGATGGACGGACGGATGGAGGTAGTTGGGAAGGGTGGCGTGACCAAAGTTTTTAGATCCACCTTTTGGGCAATGTTAGTCATCGATGGACGGATGAGCCTTGTGCTTGTCAGCAGACCCGTATGTGCGTGCACCAGTGTCCGCTGCCTTGGATGAGAGGAGACGAGATGCGTGCTGTCATCCATTCTTCATCGAGGACAGTACCAGTTGCTGTAATGAAGCTTCTATGTCTCGCGTCTCGAGGGTGTTTTGAGTTTAGCTCCTGTAGACAGGCTGCGTGAACGTGGAGCCGGTTCAGGCCTGACAATGTACGCGGCAGGCAGTCCGTCGTTCTAGTAGCACTAATGCACAAATACTGGCAGTAAGGTTACCTGCCGTATGCCATCATCCATATGACATTCGTCATGTGCTAGAATAAGTGTGAATGAAATCATTACTTAGGAAATTTCCGGCGTATCCAGCTTGGCAGAGTGGATGGAGGATTAAGTTTAATCCTGCACTGATACAATAAGATATAAGAATATCTCCGGAATGACCGCGTTATCCGGGCCCGAGACTGAGCACGCGCCCTTGAAAGCGCAAAGAATGACAGAACGAGATGAATTCCGAAGCCAGTTACGTTCATGCAGGAAAAGAAGGAAGAGTGGATAGCATATGGCTCGGATTGCTTGCGGGAAGCACGTGAACATAATCAGGACAGGAAAGATTCAGCAACAGCAAACGAACGTTAGATCCAACTGCTTTCGGAATCTTTATTTTCAGGACAAGGTCGCCGGATGAGGAAACCTTGCTTTGATCATCGGAACAGGTCGTTCAAGTTCAGGACCTGAGTTGCACGAGCGTCGGTGAGCCTATATCATCGCGAGAAAGCACCAGAAGCTGCGGGAGCGAGAATAAGCTTGGTGGACGATGTCTGAGTACGAGCTGAGCAGCATGAGAAAAAAACATTAGCAAGCAATAGGAATTGAGGGAAGGCGGAAATTGTCAGGCACAAGAAACATATAGGACATACCTAGGCGTTCCCACGGGAGGAAGGATCCGCCTCGGAGGACACTTGAAGCAGCAACGGATTTAGCGGGACGGCATAAGCATCTTTTGGATATTGCATTCAGTTGCAAAGATCAGCAGACGTCAGTGCGGGAAATGTGCGAAGAGTGGGAAACGAGGTCGGAAACAAGACAATGTCGGCCCGCGTCCGTTGTACCGTCAAGTCCGCAGCCGAGCGAAGTTCGCGAGAATAAGTACGGAGGACGCTGGGAAGATCAGTCCGGGATTGGAAGAGTATACGCTTGGAATTTGAGAGAGATGGATACAAAGAGGTAAGCACTAAGCCAGAAGAAAAAGACGAACCTGGACGGAACATGGCAAATACAGAGTCCGGCTGAGAGTCCGAAGAAGGAGAGAGAAGATGGAGAGATGGGGAGGTCATGCAAGGGAATAAGGGGAGATGAGGACCGAGATTTGGCCAGAGTCGAGGAGAAGAGAGAATACCATGAGCAGAAGCAGGAAGCTATACGGGGGACCCTCGGGTAATTGTTTTGGTGATAGAATATTAAAAATAAAAGAAAGAAAGAGTATAGAGGAACAGCCGGGGAAGCTATTGCAGCAATTCAGAACAGAAGAGAACGTACTGAATACCATGTGGTCTCGAGTGAGTGTAAGTGCTAACGGAAAAGTATAAGTATTCAGCGTCTTCTCCAGCCATTAGACCCGACAATACTCATCCCCTCCCATAGTCAAGGCACACCAGCACACTACCCCTACAATGGAACTTCAGACTTCCAGAGCGCATTTCACATTGGACTCGGCTGCCGCATCAGTCCTGAGTGCATGGGAGAACTCCCAAAGACACCATCCGAGTCCGATTCATCGCCCGCCTGCGCAGTATAACAACAACAATAGCTTCCCTATTTCCCCAGTATCTCCCTATTCATCGCCTCAGTCGTCGAGGAGTTCAATGCTGAGCAATCATTGGTCGTCGTCGTCGCCAACATCGGTGACCGAGTTTGAGATGCTTCAGCTGCGGCGGTCAATGATGCCGGCGACGGCCGCGGCGCCAATAGCCGAGCGAGACCCGGTCCTCTCGGCAACCAACTACAATTTCGATTTCTCGCTCCCACATCTCCCACATCTCACTCTCCAACCACCACCATCACCAGCGCTTTTCCTTCAAACGCATCAACAACAGCGCTGCTCGCCATCTCTTCCAACCCCGACTTCACCGACGCCATCTTCAGTGTTGTTCTCTTCACCACCAGTTTCGCCTGTAAACAACATGAACTATCGCCGCGAGTCGCCCGTCTCTACCTCTTCTTCTACTGGAACGAAGCGTCCATCCGATGAAACTTCAGCTTCGAGCTCTGCGACGAGTGCAAAGAAGCCCCGTGCCTATGTAAGCTTGAAGGACTTCGTGCCTCCGGATGTAACTGGCCTTTCTAAGCGTGAGGCGCGGCTTGTCAAAAATCGCGCTGCGGCTTTTCTCAGTCGGCAACGCAAGCGAGAGGAATTCGAACTTATGGAGATGTATGTCTTCTCAAGACATCAGTGGAAAATCTTGCTCATTCTCTTCACAGTCGCGTAGCAGAATTGGAGCGAGAAAACGCTCGTCTGCGCGAAATGGCGGACGGCGCCTCACCGGCGCCCACTATTTCTACCGATTCTTCCGAACTTGAGCTATTGCGTATGCAGCTCGCAGCTTCTCGTCAAAGAGAATCCGAGCTCGTACATCGTCTAGAAGTTTTGAAGCATGAACAGCAAAAAATCAAGACGGAAGCAAACGAGCCGAGTTTGAGCGACGGGATCAGTTCGGGAGCTAATTCTCCAGTCATGGCGCCCGTCCTGCCGCTGAAGAACATAGTCTCTAACCCAAAGACTGGCGCAAGCCTTGGACTCATGGTTTGTTCACGTTTCTAGTAGAAGGTTTCATTCAAATCTAAATTAATTCTGGCCCTTAGGTTCTTCTTTGCGCACTACCTTCGCTGCTCTCACATCCTTCCCAATCTCGCTCCACTCTTCCGACATCTCAGTCGTTCCTAGATATAATCCAATGGGACGCGCCGTCATTTTTCCAGACATCTGCATCAACGTCAGCCAGTATTGATGAACTTCCATCGTGGGAACTTGATTTCCCTGGAACATCTATGGACATGGATGTGGACTACGGCGACGTGCACAAGACTGAAGAAGAGGAGCCAGAATGGAAGAAACTAGAGCTGGGTCTCGAGGGTGATGATGACCTTGCAGGATTGGGACTAGGGGCGCTTGACATATCTTTTGCGACCCGTCGAATGAAAGACGGCAAGATCCGCGTCCGAGTTCACTCATCCCCATCTACGTCTTCATCGACATCTTCAGAATCCGTACCTCAGCTAAAAACGGAAGACTCCTCTCCAGATCTTGAAACTCTTACCGATCAGACGCTCATGCCGTTCTCCCTCCCTTCCCCTGCCCAGTCACAATCGTATTCTCCATCCGCTTCAAGCTTGGACGAGAACGGGATCGTCAACCCGCTTTCGTTGTCCTTCGTTGATTCTGACCCCTTGGGCCCCTTCCTTGGTGCCGGGTCTTCGCCGACGGGTGCTTTTGAGCTAGGTACCCCATTCGACTTCGCCGGTACCGGCTCCGACTCCGGGTTATCGGGAACCCAATCCGGTGAGCGACGCCGGGTGCGCATCGCCCTCCGCTCACTACCCCAGTCTGGTGGTGAGGGTGGTGAATGGGAGGTCGAGGTGCGATGACATCGTTCCTGCCGTATAAGTTATTTCTTGGCATGCTTCATGCCAGTCTTGTCGTTCGCCTTGCTTCACTAATTCTTCTACATTCGTTCTACCCTGCCCAGCTATACTTTTGATGCTCTCTACTGCTCTCAGCTCTCCTGCACCGCTCTCCTCTTTGCTTATACCATCCTGCCTTTCCCAACCTGCTGTGTTTATTGCTTGGCTCCCGAGCCAGCCTGTTTATTCCCGACTGTGTCCGTCCTCTTTATATCCGCCCCCTCTACACCTGCTGCTTCATCTTCTTTCTGTCGTCCTCGTAAATAGGAGTCTCGCAGTCCCACCTTTGTCTTATGTTTTCTCTTGCTGCTTTCTTGAGCTTGGCGTCTCTCGGGTGCGCCGCGTTCCAACAGTATGATAATGCGCAGTAGATGCGATACGTGTATTCACAAGAAAAAGTACGGAGTAATTTATTGTATTACTGGATGCTATATGATTCCTTAACCTATTATTAGTACACGTGTGTGTGATCTGAAAATTTGCTTGGCTTTATTAGTTTATGTTTATGATGCTTGCCTGTAGTGGCCTTTGGCGAGCTATACGAGGCCGCTGAGTATTTGTGCAGAGCTTCTTCGCATGATGATCGATAATCTCATTTCAGGAAAGGAAGACATCCTTGTGCCATGGAACTGCGAAGCTGCGAAGAGAATAACGGAGGTGCAATGACCCTAAACCTTTTCGTCGCATCCTTCCACATAATATGTGGATATTTGGTCCCCCAATCTGAACTCGCTCTGATAGAATGATAGGTGCTGAGATGTGCAGTCCCATTCAAGGATAAAATACGTTTGAATATTTAGTACGGCTGAGAAAAAGTAAAACGAAGGAAGTACAGCTTGTGACGCGAACTCTCTGAAGTTTGTAAAGTAAATGTTCAGCACAAGATCTTGGAGAAGACGTCAATGCATTATACGACGCCCAGCCCAGTCCTACCGCATGTACGTCCTTCTGTAGTGGTCCTTGACAGAAGCTCCTAGTCATAAGTCATTCTATGACGGAAAACGGTGTTACAATGGGTGCGGCTGCTTGAGGTACAACAACAATATGAACAATATGCATCTTTGAGCAGCTTGAGCGGGTCCGAGACCGGACGAACCACCAATCCGGATGCAGTTGCGTTTGTGCAAATTTATATCTTCTGGAAATGTTTCCTAGATTACGCGGTCCTGCAGTCTCAAACCCCCTGTTCATCGATGTTCTCCGCTGCCGACTGTAGTGAATGCATATTTGTCATATACATCCAGGGTGCCCCGAAAGCGTTAATGTGACTTCTCGACAAGTTCTGCAGTTCCTGATCGATTCGAGGATTGTACGGAGAAGAGCTTTTATTATAGCAACAGCCCTTGAAAATCGCGATCGTCTTCAGTAAATGGTCACTTCACTTGTATGGCTCGTTCATGGCAAACAGGTCGCGCCGCTCCCGAAAACTGTGATTTCGCTTCTTGCAAGACACAGTTTTCACAAATACGCCCGCCTGCTCCCGGATCCGGCGCCGAACTGAATGTGAAACTGGGTGCGCCGGAAAAATTGAAGGTTACGGATTGAAGCATACGCACAGAGTTGGAAGAACCTCGTCCAAGGAAGACTATCGAAGGAAGGATGCGCTATCGAAAGCCAATCAAGCTATTTCTGTCGATCTCTGCCGAGGGTGGGTCGTCTGGTCGTTTGCCATTTAGATTGATTGATGGACTAGATATGTATGGTGATTCATTGGTCCGTCGGCGTTGGTCATGTATATGCCTTCGTTGTATTAATATTCATGACCTCGGGAAGCCGTCGAGGCGGCGGTATACGACCGAGTTTCGCGCGGTCGTGGTTCGATTGAGTGTGATGCGCCGGATGCCCGGCTCTGGAGGAGGAGGACTCGATCGAAAGCTTTGGATTGGTGACTTTGAAATCCGAATGTCACCCGTTTGTCTGTCCAGTCCTTAGTGGTGGTCGAAGAAGAGATGCGCAGGCGCACTTACATAATAATAAAATGATGTAATATGTGAGAACTGATGACCAATTAGAATCACCTGCTGGGTCGACCTTCTGAGTCCAATCCTCTTCACTTACTTATCTCTACCCAGCCCACGACGACTACTCCTATTCCACATCCTCCCCATTGAGTCCAGAAATCTAGAAGGACCAGAATAGAGAGGCCGACTTGGCCCATGTGATTGTCAAGGATGGATGTGTAGAATGCTTTCTGGCAGTCGTCCGTATCTTTGCGTCCTAGTACTCCGACAAAGAGAGGAAACAGAGTTCTTGTCTAATAATCCAGTGGAAACTCGGAGTTAAGGTCATTGTCTTTACGAGGACCGAGGACGAGCTGAAGCATGTGCATGTGCATCTTCACATTTATTTTCAGCTTATGTGGTCAGACGGGTTGACCTCTCGGCATACAATCATACATCAGCCGTACTTATCAGTTCGCTTGGATCGTCGCAGTGATGGACGGGATGCTGCATGTGGGAAGACTAGCTGTGTAGGATCTGGATGCTACGCGTAAGCTCTACAAATCTTCTGTCATTCCTTCTCTGCTCCTTGCCAGGATCTTCTTCGGTATGTTTTCCTCGGTAAGTCAGCGGGCCGGATATCAATTTCATGTTTTGCCGTGACAGGACGCTTCAACTCTGCGTTGTCTGTTCCCGTTTCAGTGCCACGATGTTTCTGCAGATCACACGAGATAATATCTCTCTGGATCCCCGACAGCTCTTCTAAGCACTCCTGTCGTTATTGCTAGCGCATCAGCAAGTCTATATCGCAGAGCTCGATTAGTAGTTCGAGGCCAATTTGAATCGTGAGGCCTTATCGGCCATTTCGCGGGGATCAGTCCTGTTTCTATATTTTACCCCGACTATCATCTGAAATGATACGCCTACAGAGACTTCTCTGTGCTGCGCCTCTATCTCAGTATCTGCTATCGCTCGTGGAGTGGAAAAGGAGTCATGGCGGCATTGAAGTGCAGATACTTGAACCCCTTCTGTGCGACTCAGGCTCTAGAGCTACATGCAGCGCTTGCTTCTGCTCACCCCTAGCTAGGTTTACCACTGTTCCTCTCGTTATCTGTGGTTCGTTGCACGCGCTCGCAGCCGCACCGAGCCTCGCTTCTTTTCGTACTTCGTACCAAGAAGTCTTCTTCCCGCGCGCGAGACATGCGATACGGTGCCCGACGACCTGATAACAAGTCAATTCTTCTGTCTATCCTGCCTTGTAGAGGAAAGATCAAGGGTTACATGCATCCCGAGAAAGGTCCGAGAAGGTCGAGTTCTCGTATAGTACTCTCGTGGGGTCGCTGCTATTTTATCCCCCTTGTCGAGCCCCCGTGTTTTCAAACGCAAATTTAGTGAAGAGACGTTTGGAGTGCATGCCAATAATTATCTGCGCCGGTTCCGCGTGCTCTCGACATTCAAGAAATGTTCTGCCGTCGCTTTCCGCTGCCGCCTCAATAACTGGTGGGAAGGCTATAAATGAGCAAGATGAACGAAGCGACCAAGGAATGGGCTTCAGATGAGGAACGGTGTGATTATGAACTTAAAACCAGGTCATTTTCTATTGTTGTGCTTTCATTTTCTGAACATCAGAGCAAACTAACACGATATCTTTTCAGGTGCATTGACCATGTGAGGATTGCCCAAAGTTCGTCAGGGACGCGAGAACTCGTATGTTTCTAACGCCTTAACTCCCATGACCGCTGCTTTCATTCGTTCTCGTCCATCTTGTTGCATCATACGCCGTACATAATCCATTATGAGCGAGGCTGTCACCGATCTTTCCGCTTTACGAGAATGAGGCAGGACGTTGCATGCGGTTCCGCGATCGACAATTCTTTGGCTTTGATCGGCCATTTTGTGTTACTTATTCAATGCATGCGCTACGCTAATTGTGTGTCACCAGCCCTGCATAGTTCGCTTGTTCCTGGACGGCACATTCCGGAAAATATGCCATATGTTCATTCAGAGCTAGATGAAAGCGGGAGTTCACCGTTATTTTTGTGGTCCTTCTCGACTATGTGTTTATCCATTTGGACGGACATATGGTCCTTTGTGCTACTTCCGACTCGTACCGCGCCACCATCATGACAGCATATTGAAGGCACTCGCGTTGAGCGGGCGGGACTTCGGATGAGCTCATGGTAAGTCCTTACTGGTTATGCTCGTATGCAAAATACGTATGTTGCACTAACGCAAAGACTATGATTCCGCAGGGCAAGCATTTGTCATGTCATGTCATGTGGACGCTCATCCGGCGAACCCGAAACTAAATAGACCACTGACACCGTTCCAACCTGCCTCGAAATAGAGATGTGAGATGTTTCAATGCAAATGCTATAATGATTGCGCTCTTTATAAACAGATGCTCGATGCAACAAAAACCTCTACCAATGCAAAATCTATCAAGAAAATAAAGCAAAATGCACGAGAATAACGGAAATGAAGACATGAAAAGCGACGGCAAAAGCAAAATGCAATTGAAAATGTACGGGTATTGGTGATATACGGAAACTTGTTGAAATATGGATGCCATGAAATACGGCTAACGAAAATATATATACAACCGTATCCATGATTTCGTAAATACTACTGCTTATGAGGTACCTCTCGATAAATACAAGATACCGCTGAGGGTCGAGTTGGCTAAATAATCGACGGTAACTCATATTTCTGGAAGAATGAAGGCTTGTGTGGATCTCGAAGAAGAGGCAGAGAGGCACGAAGGCACGGGATGACGTGGGAAGACATATCGCACGAAGTGCTCGAAATGGCGAAGAAGAGATAAATATACCGCGCACCATAGCGCCCAAGAGATAGTGGGAGAAAGCAGTAAATCCGGTCCGATGAGCAAAGAAAATAGCATAGCATAGCGTGGAGAGCAAACGAACGCCACCAAGGAATAACGGGGGAAGGAAGAAGTATAGAGTGAAATGCAAAGATGAAACAATCAATGATGAAGAGAGTGAGCGCTGATCATCGCACCTCGATCTCCCATTCGCCGCCTTCGCCGCCCTGCTGTGGCAAGCTGCGAAGTGCGATGCGCACACGGCGACGCTCTCCCGCTCTCATGCCCGCTTCAAATCCGGAAAACCCGGAAATGAGCTGCCTAGGATCGGCGTTAGAACCAGCCAAGTCGAACGGGGCACCGAGTTCGAAAGTAGCCGTGCCCGTTGGAGAGGACCCTGCGCCTAGGAAGGGCCCTAGTGGATCAGCATCGACGAAGGAGAAGGCGAGCGGGTTGACGTTTGTGTCTATCTCGGGAGTCGAACTGGAATGTGACTGGGCGGGAGACGGGAGTGATGCTGATAGGCCCGTGTGCATCGTATTGGCAAGATCGTCCGGAGTTGGGGAGATGGTCTCCGGCTTTGACGGGTTAACTAGTGCTGATGCTGATGAAGATGCGGAGGAGTGGACGCGAACGCGGAACTTGCCATCCTTAGTTCGGGTAGTCGCAAACGAAATGTCAAGGGAACCCAAACCCAAACCCGCAATGCCCATGCCCTCGCCGCCATCAAGTCCAAGCTCAAGCTTCTGCCATTCAGGCTCTTCTTCTTTCGCGTTGTGCAGGTTTGCGTAATCAACGTCCATGTCCATGTTCCCGGTAGTTGCGCCCGGTTGAGTGCCCGAGAAATCAAGTTCCCACGATGGAATTTCATCAATTGTCGCAGATGTCGGCGCTTGGAAAATAGACGAAGCGTCCCATTGGATAGTATCTAAGAACGATTGGGAGGTTGGAAGAGTGGAGCGCAAGTGAGAAGACGGCTGTGATAGTAGTGACGGTAGTGCACAGAGCAGGACCTAAAGCAAATAAAGCTCATTAATCAAACCGAATGAAACCTTCTGTGAAGAGAGGAAGCGAACCATGAGTCCAAGGCTTGCGCCAGTCTTTGGGTTGGAAACGATATTCTTGAAGGGCAAAGTAGGTGCCATGATAGGGGAATTTGCTCCCGAGCTGGTCCCATCGCTCAAACTCGGTTCGTTTGTTTCCATCTTGACTTTCTGCTGCTCATGCTTCAACATTTCGAGACGGTGTACGAGTTCGCATTCCCGCTGGCGGGACGCTGCGAGTTGCATGCGGAGTAGATCAAGCTCAGGAGAGTCTGTCGAAGAAGAAGGTTCTGGAGAGGCACCATCTGCCATCTCGCGCAGACGAGCGTTTTCTCGTTCCAATTCAGCAACGCGACTGCCAGAGAGCATTGCATTCAGAATACAATACCAATGCACCAGATAAGATTACATACATTTCCATAAGTTCGAATTCCTCTCGTTTGCGTTGCCGGCTGAGGAATGCTGCAGCGCGGTTCTTAACGAGCCGAGCTTCCCTCTTGGACAGACCAGTGACATCTGGAGGCACGTAGTCTTTGAGGCTTGCGTACGCTCTTGGCTTCTTCGCACTTGATGCCATTGAAGATGAGCACTCGTCGGAAACTCGCTTTGTACCAGAGGAAGAACTCGGAGACTCGCGACGGTAGCTCATGTTACTCGCAGGTGAGACTGGCGGTGAGTTGAACAGCGTAGATGATGAAGACGGTGTCGTTGGTGTTGCAAGAGGTGGTGAGTAGCGCTGCTGCTGCTGTTGTTGTCGCTGTTGAAAGTGATGTTGGGGATGTTGTGGTTGTTGAACCGGAAGGTGTGGGAGGTTGGGCAGGGAGAAATCAAAGTTGAAGAATTGGGTCTGGGTGTTACTAGCCGGTAAACACGGCTCTCGGTCGGCTATGGGTGCCGTTGCCGGCACCATCGCCCGATGCAGTTGAAGCATCTCATACTCACTCATCGACGACGGACACGACGTCCATTGGTTGCTCAATGTCAAACTGGTTGACGACGGCGGAGATGAAGAGGGCGTAACTGGGGAAATAGGAAATCCGTTGTTATAACGCACAGGCGTCCGGTGAATGACGGTAGTACTGGCACTAGCACTGGGACGGTGTCGCTGGGAGTTCTCCCATGCATTCAGCACAGACACGGCTGCCGCGTCCAATGCAAACTGAGCTCTGGAAGACTGGAAGTCCATGACGGGGACTGGTAATGATGAGCCTTGTTCAGACAGAGGAGAAGACTGCAGACCGGGGGCTGGAATTTGTTTGACGGAATAAAGGGATGAGTGGGATACTATTATATATTATTGAGGGAGGTGAGGTAGCACATGGTTATGTGATCTTCTTTGGAAAAAAAAAGAATAAGTGCTGATACTGAACCACTATTGCTACTACTGTTACTGTGCTTAGCAGGACACTCGGGAAGTGTTGCCGTAGGATGAGCCGGTTATGCGCTGTACACTTCGCATATGGATATCCTTCTGAGCGAATCGAGACAAGCAGCACATACAGTACACACTTCCATAGCTGTATTCCTGTCTCTCTCTGTCCCATCTGTCCCTTTTGCTGTCTCCGAGGGTATTCCGACGCCGGTCTGACGGTCTAACGGACAAGAGCACGCGACATCCTCGTACTTGGTACTTGCAATCCAATCACCGGCACGCCGCCAGTACAACAATGTCTGTACATCATCAAACTAGTCCATATCCTTGTTTTTCCATTTAGCATGCCTGTGGGCAGAGCACTCTGACCTCCAACGTGATTGTGTTGCGCATCGCAAGTCCCTTCTCTACTCTTTCTGGGACCAGCTTCTCTCCGCACCCCGGATCAGTCGAGATCACCTGCCTCTGTCTGTACATCCTCCGTACTTGCCCTCCAGTCCTCTCATGAGTGATTATCATGTCAGGTATGCCTCACTCGACGCGCTATGCCTTCACCTTCCCGTTCCGCCTGGGGCAAGCAAGAGGCACATATCGCAGCGATGCTCCCCCACTCGGCCTGTTTTTCTCATCTCCGTCATCTTCCTGCTAGGTAGCTCCGGAGAAGACTCGTCTCCTTATTAGGCTTTTACATCGTGCGGGGCGGGCTCTTCGTTCATTCGGATCCAGTTTCGCCCTCTGTTCTGTGTTCTCCTCTTCCTTACCCCTCTCCCGCCTGACCGACTCCTATTTGGAATGGAAGCTCTATATCTGCGAAATCAAAAACTTCCCAATCCGCCGACAGCCGCTGGATATATCGTATCGCATCCGGAGCTGCCCCCTACGACTCAAACCACTCGTGATTTACAGAAGTGTGCCAATTTGAGGATTTCTGATGGAATAAACGACTTCAATATTATCGAGTGTTTCGGAGGTCTATAATGTTTTATGAAAACTCTGATATATCGTTTCGTGACAACGTGCTCGCCCATCATTGCACATGGATTTTCACCTGATATCATATTTCGAGAGAACTCCCGAGCTCGCTACGCGCACCCAAGAACGCTTCGCAACTCAGGGAAGAAGTTATCGCGTGTTCCTGTCTGGATCACTCGGCATATGGCTTTCGTATGCGCTTCTGCGCAAATGACTACGGTACATCAGGGCGGTATCGATTCTTGGGCTGGATCACCAGGGAAAAACTTCCTATTTGGGCAGAGGATACGACTATCTGAGAGTGCGAGGCTATGAATGTGCTGAGATGACGATGCGACGATGCTACGCGATGATGGGACTTTAATTAGCTTTTTGTGATTTGGATATCGGATTGCAATGCAGTTGGGGGCGTATTTCGTCTTGGACTTTTATTCGGCGGTCTCAGCGCTGATCTTCCGGACCGGGGATGGAAGATATGTGCATCAGCAACGTTTTGTTCACTCCTCCCTTTGATGATCTCCGCCCAACAGTGGTCTGAACCACGCAGATATTCTGTCGTGTCCTGTCGTGAATGTCCAAGGTATCCCGGAGCTCCTATGTTGCGCTTGATATCCATTTTGATATGTCGAATTTTCGCACTTCGACATATCTGAACTCCTCTCCGTCTATGCCGGTGGGGTTGATATGTTCCGCCTCGGAGGCTTTTGTGTCTTTGGCTTCCTGGAAGGAAGGAGGACATCAAATGTCTACCAATGGTGGGATCATCGACCTTTCCAGTTTCTCGCTTCTCTCACACTCTCACCGTCATTTATTATGATCAACCATAAAGCTAGACTCCTGAACTTTGTTCATTGGCGGACCATGGGATTGTTTTCTGCTCAAGACATACACGAATGATCACCTGCGCACTCCTGTGGATGTGTCTGGAGGACGATTCGGTTAATTCCGATACCCGGTTGGTATTGTGCTCCGTATGTCTTTCTAGTATAAGATACGTATACATCCAAGGTATGAAAAAGAATGCGTGCCTTGAGTACGATGCATGTGCATCTGAATAGCCAGTCGGGCATTTAGGAGCCATCAACGGGCATCTGTGTCGCATTGACAGTAATCGTACCCGGCCAGCCACTGACGCAATCATCCTTTCTAAATATACAAGGAATTTCTTCCACTTCGTTGCAGCTTAAACCCGTTTCACCGAGCGACGGTCCGCAATCTGACTATCCTGTGCTAATTTCGGTGCGGCGTTTCCTCTTTGGGATGATCGTTCCCTACTGCCTTTTCTCCCGTCGGTCGTACCCGTATGAATCAGGTTATACCTCGGATGAGGGATGTACAGCATGTGAGGGAGGGAAGAAGGACAAACGGACTTATGCAAGCTTCTGGTTGGAAGCGTGATTACCCCGCACCGAGGGCTCTCCGTGGTTGCTCGTCCCGTCAGAATAACTGTCACGGTCTTAGAAACTGCGAAGAGAAGCAAAATACCAAGTAACTGTCAGATGAGCAATGGCCGACGGAGTTTGAAGTCTGTGTCCGTCCGCCGCGGCTCATTGGGCTCAGTATCAATTTATTTTTATTTTTATTTTTATCTTTTTATTTTTAAGATCTTCTTGGACGAGAGTAACGGCTTTAACGACTTACAAAACACCTTTTTCGTACCGGAGATCGACGTGCGTGGAAACGTCGAGGTAATCTCCCGGTGAAATCTATCATATTTTCAGTTCGCCTGCGTCATTCTTTGTGCTTGCCAAGGAACGAAGTGACCTCGGATTTCACTCGAGATCAATTTTTAGCGTCGGATGGAGGGACTTCCTGGTACGTCTTTTGACGTCCGTATTCATAGCTACAAGAGAAACTGACAAATATAATGCTTTTGTAGCGCACAGATGGATTGCTTGACCTTCGATTTACGTCAAGGGCTTAGAGTACTACATGTGCGATTCTGAGCCGGAAGAAACTGATTTAGACAGTGCGCCACCTATTTCATCCCACCCTGCTTCCTTGGCCGGAATAAAACATCTGCAATGCATTCACATGCAACCATTGAGGACGTTGAGAGAGACTCCTCGTCAGTGGCTTTCCCCATGTCAGAACGTCTGAAGTTTCGGATTCCTCAGGTCTCTTTACACTTTGCTGAGCCGCCGCGGTAGGCATGAGTATCCCTTCTTCCATTTATCTGATCTGTACATGATGGAACATTCTGCTCTCAGTCTACAATATCTCAGGACTCCCGCTTTTCATTCGACGGTCGTCGCAAACACCACTCGTCCTGAAATTGCCTTGTTCTTTCTCCTCTTCTGGACTACTCTCAAGCGCCGTATCACACTCACGGATCTTTACCACCCGATTTGTTCTTTCTGTTACGTTGACAATGGATCTTTTTCGCTTGATGCGACAAGAGCAAGTTGCGATGATGGTATCTGTCAAACTAGACGCTTAGGCAGTGTATTCATCAACTTCCATGTCGTTGTCTTCTGCTCTTTAGGCAGCATCGGACACGCAAGTGGCTTAGACTGTCTTTGTGAAGATGACGGACAGCACTAGATGACCATTACTAGTCTGATCCATGACTGCACCAAAAGAATGTTGAAGTCCTGGATCCTAAGTAAAAGTGCTGGACTTTCACTCCAGCCTCAATCTTTGTTTAGACGGTCTCCTTGTTCTCGCAACGGGCTCATTGCTCTGGTCACTATGGTGATGTCTAATATTCGTTCTAGTATAATCAGAATAGGACAAAGCCTTCTTGACGGCTGTCATGTTCGACAGTGATGTTACAGACTTACATTGTTCTTAGAAGACAAATGAGTAGTCTATAGGCTTCGGTACTTGACGGTGTCCATCAAGTTCAAGCGGTCTAATGGTTCGATGTTCTCTAACTTTAGCTTTCATTATCACAAGCAAGACCACCATTTGAAAAGCACATGGTTTTGTTCGCTTTGATTCCATCTGAGCCATGAACTTAGCGGATGCAAATGCATAATTGTTCCCACTTTTGTCTTGCGAATCTATATACGGCAGGGATGACTCACCTTGTATATCAAGTACAAGCGCCACGAAGCGCCCGAGATGCTGCCGTCACCGGAAGGCATTCGTAACGCGCTTCCCTAATGGCACATGCCATACATACAGTGTATGTCCGCAAAAGTCCTTCTCTCGACCCGCGGCAGAATCTAATACAGTACATACGTGCTTCTGCTTCTGGAACTCTGGATCGAGTGTCTGGCTCTGCGACATAGCATCAATGTCAGAGGAAGAACATTACCTGCATGGCAGCGTTTCCGGATCTTTGGTTCCCGATCAGAATATCCACAAGGCAACGACTCTTTCTTTTACTGATAATGTTGGGGCTGATCACAAATCTTTTGAGAAGGAATCTGATATCTGGTTTGACGTTAGAGGTCCGGAGTAATCAAGAATCAGAACACGAAAATCGCTATGAAGCGAACAAGGCAGAGCAGAGTAAATGGAAGACAGAAAAGCATCCCGAGCCACATGAATATTGCGAACCCTTGATCCAGACACTGATGATCAAGAATGAGATGACCGACCACCTTGTCATGAAGGTGACTTTGATCCGGAGCTGGTTTAATTCGGTTACTTTGTCTTGACTGGCGATGCGACTACTAGTAAACATGACATTTATTGTTCCTTCCTTGTCTGAGACTCCTGCAATAGAGTATGTTCTTTCAGCCTATGCCAAGTGCTTTTGAGCTCCGCCTTGTCTAGTGCCGAAAATATTTCAAATTTGACAAGAAAGTGACTGTGCATGCTCAAAACACCTTTATAGGTCAGCGTGGTACCGGCCGAGGCTTATCTTATGCTCGAGGAAGGTAGCGTTGCGGCAAATGATACAAAACTCCTCCCATTCCTCTGACACTCTCACAACCAATTAAATAATTCACCGGTGGTCAATTGATTTATCGAACTCCATTCACAGAAGAGAATAAGTGATGCCGACCGTGGGTGGATGAAGACAAGACCGGCTACAATGCGTTTGAACAGTGCCGGGAAAATTCTCGGAATTCAAGAGCCATCTCCCGGTGGGGCGGAGAACAGATCTGAAATAGGCCTCGGGCCACCGAAGTTCGGTGATCCTGGATTGATGCAAGCGATCCGTCAGCTTCTGACACTCAGAGACACAATAATACGGGACATGGGGCCGCTTACCATCAGTATGCCAGTAAACAGGCTGAGCAAAGGTGCGACGCGTTCCATCGCAAGCGACATCGCTCGTTTCGGATGCATGATACAGTTTGTAAGTCATTGACCCATCGGGACTCGTGAAAAATCCATCGTGTCCGGGATTGTAGTCTCCGTTTGCGCTTGCAAAGACAGGATGAGCAGTGTATTCCGTCGTCCAGGACGAGGCTAAGAGTGGATCTCCTCCTGTCTAGGTGAGTTGGCCTAGGGATTACCCATCCGTCCACCTGCATTTATATGAGTCAGATAGGGAGCGTCGAGATAAAGATCAGGAGAGAGACCAACAGTACGATGCTGAATATCTCATCCACACCCTTGAGCCATTTACGAGCACCGCCGGACCCTCGTTCACCGGCATACCTTCCGTCTCCCAACTGAGCGTCGGTTCAGAGATGAGACTGTAGCTTCCAGTAACTATCCAAGGATGCGACATCCGTACGGCGTAAAGGCCCTGTAGGTTGTTCGGGCTGAATGCAGGGTAGAATATGTACCAGAAACCAGCAAGATTTGCAACTGTCGCATCGATTGCCCAAATATCTGGAATTATTGATGTTCTCCAAGTGTAGGGATCCATTGGATTTGAACCGCCTATATATTGCGGGATTTACAACGATAAATCGAATGAAAAGAAGAGATTGATACTTTGGAGTACGTTGATGTGCTGATTATTAATGTTCGCAATCACACCGGCCGTATAGTATATGTGCGAACTGAAAATAATGAGAATGACATTAAACTTGCGGCATTTACTCGTCTTGTAGTTACAACTTGCTTTCCATCGATTTGGTGCAGCTCAGGTGCCCAAACATTGCAGCAGCGACCCGGAGACATATTAAATATCGTCCTACAGCAGGAAGTGGAGGCATACAGCAGTCGAGTCGGACCACACGATCGTTGGAGCCGCAGTCTTCGGACCAGAAAATGTAGTGCACGGGTTATTTGGACGTTCCACCACGTCGTCGTGAGGAAAAAGAATAGTACACCATGAAACGGTCGTCCCCAATCGCTCGTCTTGAGAGGATTCGTGAATGTCTGGTCTGTGAATGACACGAAAGGAGCTTAGAAAGAATGGCTATCAAAGGAGAAAGGCCTGCATTCTGATTTTCACTACGGACAAGCCTTAACTTGGTGACCATGCAGAGTCAGTCAGGAGAATTTATACTACCATCTGCTATTTCCCCGGAGTAAAAGATATTGCTGTTCATCAGGCGAACGGTCAGAATGACCAGCTTAAATGCGACGGAAAATGCTTACGAAGTCGGCGCGTTATTAGTCCGGGCGTTTGTATCAACCGGTCAGAAGATTGAAGTGGCATGAATGTAGGCTCATATATGCTCTACCATCTTCCACAAATCGAAGCGGTGGTTAATGAAATGGCACAAGGTTAAGTCTATTCAGTCCAATCTCAAACAATACGTGTTAGCAACTCATACAAACGTGGACGCGGAAGAATAATGATCGTACAAGTGAAAAAGACGCACATACTTCCCTATGCTTTGGCCAGGTACACAAATTTAAATTCTATGCAAAATAGAATAGCAAAGTACCGCGAGCTGTGACGCAACGGACGGAGGTAGAACGGAAGAAAGAGCTGCTTTGGCGATATTGAAATTGACGATTATGAGCCCTTAGTTTCGTGAGCCTAGCGGACCGTCACTCGTCGCAATCTGCCTGAACGACGCGACATTTTCCCGCAATTCATAGCTTGAGCTTGCTTCAAGGCGACGTGTTGCTTGAACGAACTCTGATCTTTAAGCGAGGACGCCAATGTTTCTTCGCGCAGTCGTCCGGGCCGTAGCATGATAGGTGACGGAAGCAAACCTTCGAGCCGCTGTATCAGGGTCGCGTGAGAAACGCTGACAAATGTGCCTGGGTCTACATCCTCACAGCCAAGCACTATCATTCAACGTCAAGTTTCATTTCATATCAATGTCCTCTGCACGTTATGAGCGTCTTCCAACGTCTCCTGACAGATCGAGGCCGCCTGTAGGTAGTCCGGCTTCTACGAGCCTTGACCTCGGCGAAGAAGAGGCAAATATTGGTCGGAGACAACCGCCGCCAGCGAACCGCGTCGTATACGCTCATGACCCTCGTTTCGAGATCCCCACGCCTCCTGCCTGGCAGCGCGTTGCATTGATTGCATTTGTTGTGTTCTTATTCTGGTTGGGTTTCAGGATAAGAGGGTCGCCTGTAGAAGAGGGCATACCTGCTGTCGTGGAATGATTATCGAGATTCTTGGTGAGTGTGACCGTCACTTCTGTACTTTTGGATCGTTCTTAATGTACGTTGAAGTCGGCTTATCCTTGTCGGCCATCGTTGAGCATATGAATACCTGAAGCGTTGACTTTCGCAAGTCCGTACGCGTCGCGCGGCGTGCATCCTGCTTAGCATGACCATAGTCCCATCATTTAGCTTCTCCTTTCGATTCTTATTACTATTTCTTACATTTCGGACACGAGGTGTACAAGGACATTCTACGATCGTTATCCTACAATACCGATAGACTTCCACTTTACATGATGTACCAAGATTTTCGCGCCGGTTGCATCCAGATTCGTCTTGTTTTCGGGAACACTAGTACTATGCAATTCGAACAAAATAAACTGTTCACTAACTGACTAAGGACGTGTCGAGTAACTCGAGTTCATACTCTGATATGCCGGACGAATGTCGAATCTGACTTTAAATTACGAGACGCGGGTCACTTTCAAGTCACGTGCGCGAGGTAGAAAAAAAAAACTTGCTCTCGTTTTTTTTTCGCGTTTTACAGCTTTTCCACCTGCTTCGTCCCTCGTTGTTTCATTTCCCGCTTTTTTTTTGCCCTTCTCTATTTACATAAAATCAAGTCATGTCTCCAGTTCCTTCAGGGAAGGGCAAAGATAGCGGTGCTGCTCGTATTCTGGGGTCCGGCACATCAGGTAAGGATCCTTATGATTCAACATCACTCACGGAGGTTCTGAGATGGTCTCTTTGAGATAGGCGTCGCGGAACTGCTCGTGTTCCACCCGGTTGATACCATCGCTAAGCGGTTGATGAGCAATAAGAACAAAGTATGGGGAAACCTCACAAAGGTCATCTTCCGGGAACAAGCAACTGCGCCGTTAGGGAAAAGGCTACTCTCGCTCTTCCCCGGACTCGGATATGCTGCTGGATACAAAGTATCTCAACGGATATACAAGTTTGGAGGGCAACCTTGGTTCAATGACTTAATAAGTTCACACTTCAAGACAAACTTCACAAACACCTTTGGGGAGCGGAAGGGGAAGATGATGATGCAAGCGACGGCGGGAAGTTTGACAGGTATTGGCGAGGTGGTGCGTATTTATTATCATTTTTTTTTTCTTTAATACCTGTTTTTACTGAACATTGTGTATTAGCTCTTATTACCGCTCGATGTGTTGAAGATCAAACGACAAGTGAACCCAGAAGCATTCCGCGGACGCGGGGTGATCCGTATCTTCATGGAAGAGGGCACAACACTTTACCGTGGATGGGGTTGGACTATGGCTCGTAATGCACCAGGTTCCTTCGCGGTGGGTTTGCGTTGTCCCTTTCTTGCTGTGCTTCATTGATTATCGAGGTGTATCTAGCTTTTCGGAGCGTCTGCAGCCACAAAGGATCTCCTGGGTGTAACCGACTACAGCCGCGCAACATGGACACAAAATTTTATCGCATCGGTCTCCGGCGCCGTTGCTTCCATAACCGTCGCAGCACCTCTAGATGTCATCAAAACGCGTATTCAGAACGCGAACTTTGAAACACGCGTCTCAGGTGTGACGGTCTTCCGCGACTTAATACGTACGGAGGGCGTTAGTGCGTTGTTTAAAGGATTGACGCCGAAGATCTTGGTCGTTGGTCCGAAACTTGTATTCAGCTACACTCTTGCTCAGAGCTTGATCCCGTGGTTCTCAAAGTATGTTTAGAGGCGAGGATGGTTTGAGCTGTAGAGGTCGATGATGACGTGCACCAAAATTTATTTACGTCTACGGCATTTGGTATAGATTTACACTAGTCCATCTTGGAGAATCGTCTACTGATTAAATAGAGAATACAAGAAGCCCTGGTTCATTCCTTTCCTCTAAGGCTCAAGGTCGCTGCCCGAGACTAACAATGAACCATAGCTGGCATCTCGGACGATTGCCAAGCCGGTATTATTCACGAGTGACCGCGGTCCGCCATCCTCCTGACGAGGGATCGTCTGAAGCGTCATATGAAATGCATGAACGGTCTTCGCGCGATGACCTTTACGCAGCACTCGATGTCCTTGTCCACCTTCTTTCTTCAAATACCGCGAATGTTGTTTTATTCACATGATACTTGCAGGTTAGACGCTCATTGGATGTGACCTTTTCCAATAAGTAGCTCAAAGTTTATGTCACCCCTGATGCAACACGTATTGGCTTGCCTCTGGACTCTAATCTCATCGATTCAGGGTTCAGCGCGTCATCGGAGCAGGGTTAACGGGCTGCATTCATGAAGCCAAAATACTCGACGGCAGCGATCGCGTTGCTCATCTATCTAGAGCTTTCAAGGTTCACTCCGCTGCTGAAGCAGCGATTCCGGGGGCAGGCCGGTTAGAGCCATGTCTTACTGCTATGGTCTATATGAGACGATGTATACTCTGGTGCTATCGTTGGATAGTGTTGCAGAATCACTTCCTGGATAGGGTGAGGAAATCTGAAAGCTATTATCGTTTTGCGATTTATGTTCACCAATTAATAAAGATGAAAATGTCATATGTCTGCCGCTGGTAGTGGATGCTGGTGGTGGATGCTTACACTGTAAGTTCTGCAATAGCGTACTCTTGCGAGGCAGCAGTGAAGGAGTTAGTGTGCATCTGCATGCGTTGTATTTGCAAAGTAGGTACACTCTTCTTTTCTCAGACCTTCTGCTACTTCCTCGATTGCGAATCGTTTGGCCTAATCGGAGCGCAAACCCTTTACGTCGAAGAGACATGGTACGCCCCTTTCGAAGCCGTTCGGGAGGTATGCCTTGACTCGTTCTTTGAAATCGTTACCTAGTAGCAGTAAATTATTATCACTCGGAAGATGTCATGAAAACGTGTGAGGTCGAGCATATTGCCATAGTCAGAGCTCTTCTGCGAGGCGATGTATGCATGCAAAGTAGGCACAACAGGATATTCAAGTGATCACTAATAGAGTACAGAGGTGGCAACATTTGCTACACGGTAAACTTCCCGGAATTTTTAGAGCGCGATGAAAAAAAAAAAAAAGGTTAGTAAAGATGTTACGGTGGTGATGATCAACGCGGAGAATAAAGGGAACAATGGTGTGTTCAAAGGGAAGAGCGATGTTCAGCGCAGTGAAGACGAGATGAAGTATACGCGAAAACTGCGAATGTGTGGAAAAAAAGTAGAGTAAGGAGTCGCAGAATTCAGAAGAAAGAAGATATCGGCGAGAAGATGAGTAGACAAATGCCAAGGAAGAACCAGAGCGTAGGAAACGAAAGAACACGAAAATCAAGAAATCAAGAGTAAACCGGAAATAAATCAGCTGCTACACGTATTGATCATTCTGAGTACTCCTTGCCCACCGATGCATAACCGGAATGGTTCGGATGTTGGCCATAGGAAAATCGACTGGGAAGCGACTCGTGATAGGAGGGTCTTTTAGACTGAATAGGAGCGAGCACCGGAGGTGGCGAGTGTGTACCATTACCGCTCACATCGTTGCTGTTCAGTTCCACGTTTTGATCTGGATAGGACGTATGAGTCGAAGCATACGAGACTGCCGACACAGTCGTCACAGAAGAAGAAGAAGTCAAGGGTGGAGGAGGCGGAGGAGTATTATGCAGTTGGAACTGTCCAAAGGCGCTCCCGTTTCCACCGGCGCTGTATCGAGTGTTGCCCTGCGACGATTCCGAAGAGGGAGGCGGGATTCCTGCGATACCGCCGCTGCCAGGAGGTACTGCATTGCCCGAAGAAGCTGGGGCAGACATGCCGTAATATGCGTAGACGTTACTGTGACCCTGACCGTTCGATCGATTATTCGTCTGGCCCTGTGTGTTCCCGGCGACAGGGCTATCACTCGGACTCTGTCCGCCATTCGTAACTGATCCGTCGCTCATCCTACCACGACGCTTTGCTTTCCCTTTCGATGGCTCTATATACCCCTGGTTGTGAGTGTGTTGAGGCAATGGGTTCTGGCTAGCATAGTTTGGAGGTGTGTGTGCCAGAGGACCCGTCGATACCTGAGGGGAATTTATGTAAGCCTCTCGTGGGTAGTGATGCTGCTGATAGAAATTCGATATCTGCGGCTGATTTGGATACTGATTATCCAAGCCAGAAGAGGGTGACGGAGCTGTATATGTAGCAGGACCGGGTGTTTGAGGGCCGGATGTTGGATGTTGGGGATGAGTGTAATATCCTGGATGTTGTACGTAAATATACGTCTGATGATGGGTGGGATATGTCTGTGATCCGGAAGGAACAGACCCGGGGCCACCGATGACGGGACTCGCGTCTGCACTCGGAGTCGCGCTGGCTGGACCGCTGCGATCTCCAGGGCTGTCTGGATGTCCGTGTCCGTATCCTCGAGCGACATCTGCAGCTAGCCCACTGCCATTTCCATTCTCATAAGAGTGTCCATTCGTAACAGGAGGAGTTTGTGGGTGATAAGACTGCTGCTCGATGTGTGGTGACGGAACATGCGCTTGGGGAAGGGTGACAGCTTGAGGAGGATAATGCTGATGGACCGCGGTATACTGGATATGAGAAGGAAGAGACGCAGCAGGAAAGGTTGCTTGTGCAAGTGGCGGCGGAGAGTCGAGATCAGGAGGTGCTGGAAGTGCTGCGGTATTTGCCATTGGCTTTGCACAGCTGGCACGGATAGCTGCGCGAGTTGCTGAGGATGATGAACGTCGTGAGCCAGGAGAAAGGTGGATTCGATAACTTTTCATGACGTTATCAGAAGCTAAGGATAAGAGGGAAGAAAAAAGAATATGCGCACTGTTGCTGTAGATTGTCCTGTCTTGAGCAACGTGTTTCGCATCCGGGAAAAGGACACTTGTGATTTCGCTCGCCTGTATGAACGCGCGCGTGTCGCGCCAGATGGCCTGATGTCGTGAAAGCACGATCGCAAGTAGGACAAACATGCTTTTTCTTTGTACCCGCGCCTCCGGATGCGCCTGACGTTGGCCCTGACGCGTTAGCAGGGGTAGATGAAGAACCTGAGGTAGAGGGGGAGCAAGGGCGGAGGATGTGTTTCCGTTTGGAAGTACCCGCGACTGTTCCATCGACGAAGATGGCTCGTCCCTTGACGTCTTCGTCATTGAGTCGTGACTTGAGTTCATCTGCTGATTACCCTGATTAACTGTAGGTTTGCTGCTGTTGGGTGACTGGGTCTGAGCAAGAGGGTTATCTCGAGGACTGGGTTGTCTGAACCGCGAGCTCGCGTCGTCTTCACGATACCCTTGCTGCTGCTCTGGACCTTGGAGCGAGCTCTGAGACTGTTGCGGAGGAAGAAGAGAGCTCATGTGTGGTGGTGGCGAGTTATTAAGACGAGGCTGCTGAGAGTGCGGGGAATGGGCTGCCGAAGCCGAGGGAGTCGGAACGGATTGCGATGTATCTGGATTGGCGGTGATTGCATAAGGATGACCCGCAGCTGCGCTGGCATGGGTCAACTTTTGAGATGGAGCTCGGGGCATCGTCCAGCTGCGATTATGCGACTCGCCAACAGAAAAGCTGTACCTAAAGTCAGCGCGTCTTGAGTTAAGCTGTCTCGTTCTCGTGGAGTGCAGAGGTTAGGTAGGTCACGACCCGGAATACTTGTCGGGATGACCTCAGGAAAAAGAACGCGAGCGTACTGCGCCCTCACCGCAGACGACGAGGACGACGAAGACGAGCGCGAGCGCGACTGAGTGCGCAGAACTGGGAGAGAATAGTAGTAGTCGGGGGCAGAGAAGGAGAGAGAGTCAGGGTCTGTCGCCTCTTTTAGCCGGCGCTTCCTCCATCAAATCTTCTTTTACATATTTGGTATATACTGAACACGTGCTCACCCTCTCCTAGAGGCTCATTTTCTTTCTCATTCCGCTGTCCATTCCAGATCTCTCTTTCCTATCTCTCCCTCCTATTCCATTGTTCCATCCATGAACACCACTCTAGGTAGTACAACGCCTTCTCTCTCGGTGTGCAAACAATCCATATAGCGCCCTGTGTCGCCATCAGCACAGCAAATACTCCGCATTTGGCTCGGCTAGTTCAGCTAATACATTCTCCCATCAACAACGTTCCCGTTCCTTTCCTCTCCCAACAATTTTGTGTGTAATCTCTATTATTTGTCTTATCCCGTCCTTATCGAACGTCATCGGCCCCCTCCCAATGCTGCTCCCAATGTCCACACCGCTCTACCGGCCCTGCCTGCACCGATTAACGTGTTTGCTCGCCAAGTTTATTTGCTAATCCTGTTTGTTGAGGCGCTGTCATCTCAACAGAAAAGCCTCAACATTCCACTTTTTCCTTATTTCGATCCAGTCGTGCGCACTTTAATTAACGTCTTCTCCTCCCATCAGTCGGCTCGCATGGCTTCTCGTGCCTCACTTCCTTCACTTCAAGAGTACTCCATCACTCTCCATCAGCAAACATGACAACGCGGCGTGTTTCTAGCCACTTAAATTCCCTCTCTTCACTCTTGACCTTCTCGCGTAATGCGCCTATTTTTTCTTGTCGAGACTGGCCACGTTATTCCGTTGCGCTCTCTTCGCCGAGTTTCTGACGGATTCCTCATCCACAAAAAAATCTGAGCAAATTTGGCGTTTTAGTTTGTTGCCAACGAGAGTATCTCAGTTCATGCAGAGTTGCTGGACACAAAATAGCTCCATGACCTTGAGGATCTTCGTCTCCGCACAAAATCCCTGACCGTCTTCCGTTCAGATTTAGGTCTGAAGGTACGTAAGTCGACGTATTTTTTTATATAAGAACGTACTACGCTGACACAATGTGCGTTCCTGTCGGTATTTTGATCATGGCCAAGGTAAGAGCAGAGTCTTCCATAAGATTTGCAAAACCGCCTTATCTTCTGAGCCAATGCGCTTCAGCATCCGTGGTTCTATGTATTTTATCTCGCTGCGAGTTTCCTGTTGTTTCTTCGAATATGTGGACTGTCACTGAAGGCAGTCGAACATGGATGAACTGTTGGGATAATTTCGGTGTAAACCACGATCTCTTCTTTGCTGTTGGCTAATGCGAACAGTATAGTCTACGAGTATCTTTTATACTCGGCCAATATTCGTTAGCTTCCCTCAGAAACAGGTCTATACAAATCAGCTTACTATGCTAGCTTCTCTCGCCAGTTTTCGTGATCAATGCCTTCCCTTTGTGAATTTGGGAGCTCTGTTATACGTCTATCTCATGGCGTCAGTTTGTGGCGGTGAGACTGGCGACTATGGCGGTATTTTGGTCATATAGCTGGCTGCAAATCAGGATTATGGGAAGCTTCTGAAGGGTTTATTTAACCTTCCATAGGCAAATTCGTGTATTTCATATACAGCTTAACGCCGCAACCCACCGGGGTTCATCGCCTTTAACCACTGAAGATGGAAAAACGTCGCTCGTGGTATCCCTAGTACGCACATCTGGACTTCTCTTGTTTTTTTGTTTTTTTGTTTTTTTGTTTTTCGGCAAAGACTGATTTGCATAAACGAAAGTGCTATTCATAATGGAGCTCATCTATCCCCTATGTAAGACAAATGCAAATGCCTAGTATGAATCATCGACCCAAAGTGCCCGCCATCACCGAGTATCGAGTACCTTACTTTCGAAAAATCTGTGCGTGTTTTTTTTTTATTTCAGCAATGATCTCCATCGCCTTTGTGCTATTTGCGTCGCGCCGCGGATGGGCGCGGAGGGGGGGGGGGGAGAGATTTTTCACTTTCCTCGTTATTTACTATGGTGTACAGCAACTGCTCGACGGTTTCGCTGGAGAGTAGAGTTTTCACTATGACCGACTTTCATACCAAATTCAATTGTGAGCTCCGCGAAGGTTCTTCTTTCCGCCTTCCACGCGAGATTCTAGCTTCTGCATCACACATGTCTTCTTCAGCGCGTGGCAGAGCTTAAAATATCTCTCTCGGCGATGACCATAGAAAATCTTGTAGTCAACACCCGCCATCATCGTAGGATCTTGATTGAATGAGGCTTCCTCCCTTCCTCTCCCATACTTTATTTGGTCGAAGTGTTTCATCTAAATCTTCAAGCCTTCCTTACTTTGAAAGATAGATGTCTTGAGTAGTGCACCGGGATCATTGTTCAGGATCCGTTCACTACGACGTCGAATAATACATCAAGAACATGAGCCGGAATTTCATATGCTCGTGGCTGGTGAAAGCTTAATTTTGATGGCAGATGGAAGTAACGACTCAGAGGCAGGCATGCTAATTCCCTAAAAATTCTTCTTTTAGCCACGTGTTATATATATATGCGTATACAATTGGAGTCTTATCAAAACCGATCTATTGAAATTCCTAATAAATCACGGATAACCAAAGGGCGATATACTTATAACCTGTGTATCAAACAGACTGAAATCAAACAATCTGTGGATGCTGTGCAGCCTGTACTTGCTCGCGGTGTTGGCGCTAGATTTGGTAAGTTGCCGATTCATCTTTGTTTGCCGGTCTCATCACTGACAGCGCGCATCTAAGTTGCTACTCATCAACGGTCAGTCTATATGTCACCTCTCGTTTCCAATCATCGTGCATACTCGAACTTACTCTCAAACATTGTCAGACAAATAAACGGATCCACTGAAAGGCAGTAATCGAACACGATGAAATTTGGCATCGCTATGATAAGCCTCTAGGCCGCACTGTGTCACTCGAGCGTGAATGCTTTGCGCAGACCGAGTCCACTACCGGCCACCTTTTTCCATCCAGATAGTGGTCATGTAATCCACTAGTCCCATGATGCGAAATCCCGAAATCCCAGATCCAGTCGGAGGAACATTGTTCGCGTAAGAATGTGGATCACAACTGATAACCCAGAATATACTCGAATGTAAAGTACGTGCGCCTGCATATTGTCTTTGAATCGATGGCTGATAATTAAGTGTACGAATGATTTCTCTTAAGCCACATCGCTCCTACGTTCGTTTATGAATCTATTGTCAATACGAAAATACCATAAAGGTCTCCTTAGCTATGACCAGTTTAACATAATCTTCTCAAGGAACGTCGCACGGATGCTGATCCTAAGTCTACACATTCTCCTATGAACCCTCAAACGAGTCCATCCTGCTCAGGTCAGTGTCTGTTTACCCTATCTTTTGGTGGATTTCGTCTTCAGGCTCGCTGAACCTCATCTCTCTTCAGGGAGGTTAGTACCTCTGAAAGAATGGCGTAAGTAACAGGAACGGCTTGCTACCGAGAGGTCTGTTCTTTCATCCGTTACCGTACATGCATCAAGCCGACCCTTGAGAGAAGCAGAATATTTAGAAGAACACTGCAACTCAAGTGAGGGACGATGTCAGCACGAGTCGGAATCCAGACTTCGCATGTGGGCTGAACGAAAATGCTTTGTTGTCTTGTTCTAAATGGGGTTAGCAAAGTCTCAGTGCTCCCTCATTCTCGTCATCGAGTAATCCATGCCCATCGTCGTGTTTACTAAACATACATCCTTAGACGTACGGTACGTTTCATCAGAGGTCTTCCTTAGTGGACCCGTGAGGTCCCGATACCTCCTCCAACGTATACTTGCTGTGGATCAAGCGCCACTCGGAACTGTAGCGCATAGGATAATGGAATACAAATAGCTACCAATGGTCTGCCTACTCTCCAAATATTTGTACCTACTTACTTACAAAGTCTGGCTCTCCTTGACAGGGACGATGTGTGACCCTTGCCTCGTGAGGATGCAAAGTCTATAGTCTGTGATAAACCGCGGAAATATTCTCGCGTCGATAAGAGATCATTAGCTTCGATCGTACGCTTGACCGATGTCGGTCAACTTGGACATTGCAGGGCTGAATTCCCTGGGAGAAAGGCACGTCCTTTTTCTTGTTCACAATAGCTTGCGTGATTTATTGAAAGGCATCGATGCTCGATTTCATCCATATGGTTCGATGCATAATAGCCTTTTTCGTATGAAGCTATCAAAGATTTGGCTGCTGAGAAGAGTCAGATCGAGGTTCATGACAAGCCATGGAGCTTGTATGACTTCGTAAAGGGTATTCAGGATCAAGGAAATGGGGGATTTTCTATCGTCAAAGAGTGCCATCAGATTTCATCCGTCATGGTTCGCTTTCTGTCGTGCATATTCAGTCTTGGGCGGGTTGCAGATTCAAGTGGAGGGTGGAAATGGCTAGCCAGTATCTTGGATTTATCCTAATGATCCGATTAGCCCAGACGCACTGGATGCGCATGTAGTCATTTCTTGCTTGTGTTCTCTTCCCGACTTTTCCAATTCACTCGCGTGAGGGTTTCTGAATTACTTTTCGAGATTGTAAGGTGACGGAGTAGCCGGGAGAGGGCAAAGGCGACACAACGGCAATAGCGGATAACGACTGGCTTTTCAAACCCCCCAGCAAAGCCACCATTCCTTAGCAGAATTACACCAGTGTCTGCAACCTTGTTCAACGCCTTTGACCATTGACAAAGACTTGGTCCACGAGTTGTAACGTGTGATCCAATGCATACTTCAATCAGTCCGTTATGTATTGCTCACAGCCAGTATACGAACCGATCTTTTCTTGAGATCAGGAGCGTACGGAGATCTTGATGCCCATCTCCAGTACACACTCTGTCATGCATGAAGTTCCTCTATCTGCCTATCACCCGGTCACGTTCATTTTCCGTTTAAGATGTCTTTCCATTAGTAAATGTACGTACGCCACTGGTGCATACTGCAGCGCTGAGTCGCATAGGCTGTACTAGGCTTCAAGGCCTCGAGTAGATGCAAGCACGACTTATCGTCTAAGGCATCCTGCCAGTGACGTATACAAGGATTCCGAATATTAATATTGACGTCCTACTTTCTTCCGATCTTCACGCTTACCGAAAACAGCGAAAGATGTTATTCCAGTATCTCGGGCAACATCGCATATCAAAGCAATTAGTCAATGACGGTCAATGCCATCTACCACGCCTTCTTACCATGCGCCAATGCACTCTTCACACGGATATCAGCGTCTTGTATTCCATAAAAATTACATTCGGGTCAGATACACCAACAGAGGGGAAAAGAATAGCCCAGTTGTTACTGAAAAATATCAGTTTCACAAGAGAAAGAAAGCGAGGCTAATTTGAGGTATCTGTCGTATGCTCTGTAGTCGCAAAGCCAACCCTACTATTCGTCGTGTCGTAGACAGAGTAGAAGCGCTCGAGGAATGTATAGCCGTTGATGAAATCGAGTCCTTCGCCACTATCCGAGCCGAGCTGCAGCGTTCATGTTAACACCGATAGTTCCTCTGTGCGGTGACTAGCACTTACATCTGAAACGATGAGGTAAATCGCATTCGATGAGCCTCCAATTGCAGTATTCAATGAGCGTGGCCATGTTTGGGCGTTCGCGGTTAGTTCGTAAGTCTGGTTACCGATATTGAAAAATAGGCTCTGAAGGTTTTCGTAATCCGAGCTCGAGATGCTCAACAGACCAACCGAATTGTCCAGAGTCGCTCCAGTAAGAGATACATAGGTATTATATGCATCAGTCGCTAAAAGTACCAAGGTAGTTCCTGAAGGGAAAGTTATCTCCGAAGGGCTCAGACTATAAAGAAGACAAACCTGTGTCAACGATGCCAGCAGTAGAGGACAGAACCTCCGTGCCGCTTGAACCATACGTAATACTTTGATCCACACCCCAGTAGGCAGACGCAGGAGACGTAGAAGTGATTGCGACGTATGACATATTACTGGTGGTCTTACTTGTGTCCACTCCGCCAAATGTAAGTTCACCGTTTGTAGTTGATTCCACTGTCGTTGGTGCATAGTATACACCAACAACTTCCTCGGTAATGGTTCCCTGTGAAAGGAGATTATCTGTAACTGTTGGTACAGTTCCGCCGCCAGAGACCGTTCCCTCTATAGTGCATTAGAAATCATGACAGTTGTAATTTAGAAAGGCCTACCAGTCAGATCTACAGGCCCTAAACCTAGGATCCCATCGACCCCCTCAAATCCAGAAGACGTGGAAGCTACACCAACTCCCTGTCCCGTAATAACTAAATCGGAAGAAAGTGTCACCGTATCATTGTCTATCAGGACGGTCATTAGTTGTATCCCGAAGTCATATGCATAGTAAACGTACATTCTGTACCGGAAAATGAGCCAGATCCATATGTTACTGACACGCTCTTCCCTGTATTCTCAGATGTTGAGGTTTGCACATATGCCTTGTCCGCTAAACTAGGCCGTCATATAGGACCAAAAGCCATGTAAGTGATTACAAACCTCCAACCCAGGTATTACTAAAAACAGGGGGAATCAGCGTTTCATCACTTGTCTACATACAAACAATTACTTACCTGCTTCCGGTATCAATAAGAAGAGAATACGTCGTAGCAGGACTGCCAACCCCGACTATCGAATGAGGCGAGATCAGCAACTGTAAAGAAGAGCATCGAAAGCCGGCTTACCATCGGCAGTGTAAGTCACCGCAGTGTTCGTTACGTTAAAAGACGACTGGCGACGATAGTGCTGAGAGTCCGACTTGAGCTTCTTGCCGTTGTCTTTCAGATGAACTGCGCGCGCCCGATCTGCATCCGCAATGGTAGTCCCGGTTAAATTGAACCGACGTACGATGGGCAGAGTGAGACTCGGTTCTCGTATTAGGACAACAGGGCCCGCTGCCACGGATAGAGCAAGCAGCACGGCGCTGATCAAAGATGTTGAGGAAAACATCGCAAGCAGAGAGCGAAGAAATCTTTCTGTTAAAAAATGTTGCACCACCGGGTCAAGTGCATCTCAACGACTCAAAACCACGGTTTTTATAGCATTGTGCGGGACTTCTCACATGTTGGCAACGTCGAGGTGTGCTGCGAGAGAAGCCGGGCGAAGCGTGCTGCGCTAAACCGCAGTTGACAGGTTCTCGGAATCCGCACGCTTCATATCACGCGATACAGCAACTAGAATCCAGTCATCCTCATTTCGACTGAGCTATCATGTACAAGCCACGGAAACTACGGAACAATTATTGTTCACTGTCGATAATGTTCATCCTCGAAAAGTTTCAAGAAAAAAAAGGAAGCGAAGAAAACTTCCAACGAGTATTAAGAGCCCCAAAAATGAAAGAGAATGCTGAGATTTACAGGATTCACAGCCTTTTACTGCCGGTTGCTCCACGACAGGTGAGAACGGTATCACTATCAGATCAAATCAAATCAAATCAAATCAAAATAATCAAGCACGTGACTAGACACTTGCCTTGGCAACGCGTTTATTTTGATCCCCTGAATTGTGGTCTCAATTCTTCGGTTCCAACCAAACTGTATCGGAAGCATACGCGTATGGTTGATCATCCCGTCCACGCGTTTTGTGTATTGTATAGCATAGTGATTAGCTGCATATTTCCATGTGTCCTGACACGCGTTACTGCAGAGTCTGTACCGATAACCTCTTCCTTCAAACACAATAATTTTGTGCAACGCGCGGACCTTGCTGATTGTTTTACAGACCAAAATATCCCAAGGCGCCATAATTCGATCAACTCGACAAAATTACGATTCATTCGTCACATACATATTTCCATGTGCCTTTCCACTTCTCATTTATTCAACGCATATGCTCTTTCGTCCACGCAAGTTTATTTCGCATTTTCTTATTCATGTATACTGACGTACGCGTCGGGATAGCACAGCTCGTTTCCAGAGGCCATCGTACGATCGACGGTGTATTACTCGTTGGCAACTTCACACAGACAGGCCACCATCTCTCTCGCAGCCGCAGTCCAGCACGGCACTCAAGGCGGCAGCCAGCGAAGCCACTACTAATTACCGCCAGGACAACACCGTGATCTAAGTTACTTATGTCTATGCTGTGTAGGCTATGCTTTTGTGCCGATTTTCATGTGTGCACCAGGATAGTACTCAATCTGTCCATTCTTCATCGAAAGGTAACGCATTGTATGCCAAGAGTTATCATGTTGTCAAAAAAAAACGTAAATTCAAGAAGGGGCTGATCCAGCCGGGAGCCTGCAATGATTCCGCTGGATACCGGGCAACACGGTCTGAAGCCAAGACCGAATGCCGAGAGGATTCGAATCCCGACTTAGAAAGTTCTGGTCTCTATAGAGACATCATATTACCAGACGTCGGGAATTCAAGGCTCTACTGGTGAAGGGAAGGGGTGTGTGGCTCCGGTATCTAAGACCCAATAGTCCATACCTCCAACCCGACCGCATCAAAAGCTACCATGCGACCTTTCCGTTCACCGTGAGCGAGGCATTCGTTGTCAAATGTAGGACATGGATGTGTTGTCCCTTCAACAAGACTTGCGTCAACATATAGTCCGTAATGCCCGTCCCTAGCAAAATTGAATCCGATGAGACTCGATAATGCAGTACGTTCAGATTTAGACGAGGACATACCCGCCTCCGAAGGAAAAACCATCAGTATCGCAATACGCTACATATCCATTCTTACCCGTCCACTTATATACATGAACATCATCCTCAGATTCCATGTCTTTTCTCTCGACACTCCAGAGAAATGAGTCGCCACCGCCATAGTAACTGCCGTGACTCAGGTGGACACCCTCTGGTATCCATGCTCCGAACACACCACCTTCCGCATCTTGCACAACAACAAGAGCGCCGGTACTGACGCCTGGAACGAGTCCACCTCCGCCGACGATGACTGGGGGAGCGCAACGAGCGTAGAGAGTGTTGATTGAAAGGCCATGCTGATCTGCACTATAGAGAAGCTTCCAGCTTTGTGCTAGGCGTGAAAGGGGAGGGAGGTGAGGGCGTAGCTTTTGTCGAATCTCGTGTAAATAAATTAGTCTGGATGATCAGCTGATAACTTACTTACCGCAGTTGCGATAACTGAACTCAGAACCGGGACTGTAATATCATTCCGGCCTATGAGTCGCACGTCTCTTCCACCTGTTTTATTCTGCGTGTCGAATTCGAAGCCTTCTGGATTCCAATTGTGATCACCCGTAAAGCCAGGGGCCCCGGTCGGGGGTACATATACATGGGAGGCAAAAGGAGAGGCATCAGAGGTCAGTCCAGACGCAGTAGGTAAAGGCATTGTCGCAGCGTGCATCGGCGAATGACCCTCTGTTGCAAATCGCGTGTGTCGCCTTCTTCTAGGCGACGGAGGTCCGGCCTTCGCAAATAGCGCATGTAAAGATGATTGTGTGGGACTCAGACCTACTGCACCGGCATCAGAGGGGCCATCATGCGTCCCGCGAGCTGCAGAGGGAGAAGAGGAGGCCGGGACTGGACGAGGGGCACTGAAGAGTCCAAGAGACGACATCCAACTACGCGGAAGTCCGATAGATGAGTTGATACTCGGCGATTTGGGAACCCTGGCACTTGGTGACTGACTTCGCGCTCGATCAGAGGAACGTGGGATCAGCGGAGTCGAAGTGGCTCGGAGAACACTAGGGAGAGGCGAAGTAGAGCCATGAGAGGTAACAGAAGGCGTACGGGAGCGAGATGGCGATTGCGGGGCCTCAGACGCAGGAGTGCTTAGGTCTATGAGTGTCGAGCCTGCTTCTTGCAAAGCAGATGGAATATAACTGTCATCGTCGACTTTTGACTTTAGCCATGCCAGAGGATCTTCGTCGTGAGAGCGTAATTCGTCAAGTATGCGTCTTTCATGTTGTTGCGCACGCTCCATCGGGCCCTCGCTGATATTAAGACTTGAAACGGAGCTTGACGGGAGGACAGAAGAGGAAGGAGCATCAAAATTCTTCCAGTCGGCAGGACGGAATGGGTCTTTACCAGATCCACCGTTAGAAAGGTTGAGAGACGAAGTGTGCTTTGTCTTCTCACTCCTTGAGACTGAATTTGCTTCGTCTAGAGTAATCAACTGTGTGAGACTATCCTTCCCAGGTTCGGCTGCTCCTGCTCTAGCCGACTGCCCTTCGCCAAGCGCACTCGAATCCTCGACGTCCGGTAGAGCTAATAGTCAAGAATACTGCATCAGGGGTCGACATCCGCCGTTACTGAAGGAGTCACGTACGCGAGGAATCATCTCTCCACTGTCTATCGTCTGACATCCGGCCCCTGCTCGAATTGAACCATGCTAGAGGATCTTCATCATGAGCACGCAGCTCATCTAAAACGCGTTGTCCATTCTCCTTGGCCCTCTTTCGCGCATTATTTGCAAAGGCACCGAAGACAGATGCAGTAGTCGGGCTTGTTGGCTCCGGCCCCACCGATCCAACACCAAGAGGATCATCCGAGGTGGATACAGAAACAAAGGAACTAAATTCATCCGAAGTTGACGACTCCCGTCTATCATGAGCGGCACGAGGGGCCGGTTCAGCTCTCGACTGTTCGAAAAAGTGTACTGGAGGAGTGGGCGAGTTTCGAGATGCCGAGACTTGAGGCTGAGAGGCTGGGAACGCGTGTTGTTGCATGATTGTGTATGAATGCCGCCATATACTGGAACCCATTAGTCTGAGTAGCACAAATATCTACTGTACAAATACCTTTGTATTCCTATATGCTGTCACTGGTCAGATTCTCATTATGAACATCCAGGGAATTTCGTCGTCGTCAACGAGAAACTTGAAGTTGCTGAGTGCTCGGCTCAGAACGTGCCACCCAGCACGTGATGCGCGCGTTTATTTCGCAAATCCGTCGATCCGAGGATTGTATATCACCTTTAATAAGCTATAATGACGGAAACTTGTGTACAGGTAAATATTCAATCAAAAGGTAACGAATGCACTATTTTTCTTCTTTCCAAACGCATACACAATACGCGCACTCAGATACACGCCAGACATAACACCGATGATCACGCTTATCACTGGAAAGCCGTGGTACGGATCAGCAGAAAACAGTTCAAACCGGGGAGGATAACTTACTGTTGCGCGCCAGGTCAAGCGACTCAGTATACTCGTCCTCTCCTGGCGCAATATAAGAGCTTGATAACCCACCCGCCTCCGCTAAGCCGGTCGGAATGAGCAACCATATGCCTGTCAGCATAATAGTGAAGGCAGTTCCACCCATTTTTCGTGAGTACAGGTTTCCGAGCAAACTAACGACAAAGCTTCCAAGAAGCGCTGTGTAGTCTGGATGTCCAGAGAGAGCCATATGCCAATTTGCGACTTTGGTAACTGCGGTACTGGCACAGCTAATAAGAATCATCACCGGCATTTCGACGGTCCACAGGGGCTGTGCACGCTTCATGGAAAGCACAAGATTTAGAACAGGTAGCAGGGCGAACAAAGAATACCACGGTAACGGCTGAAGCCACCATCCCCAAGACGGATTACGATAACATCCTGCAAGGGTTTCACGCGTCTCCTGTACGCTGGTCTCTTGGAAGGACCAAATACCGGTAAGGTTAGTAGGTGAGAGCCAACTTGGTGTAGTCGTATTTGTCGAATGGAATGTACCGTTAAAACTTTCAAATCTATCCGCTAGTGATGACACGCGCGCCCTTTCACTCTTGTCGAAGTGCAACCATACGTCCGAGCCGAGTGTCAGCCCGAAGCCGAGATAGAGCGAAGTCATCAACCCAGAAACGACTTTCGACGAGCCAAGATAGATATTCTTGCTTGCTATGTCAAGAACGCCGGCGACTACGTGGAATGAGATTCTGTATGAACTGAGCCAAGAAATTAGTGACACTTACGCATTATTGATCCAGGAAGAAGCCCAGCTATGCTGGCAGATGAAATCGATCGATAGCAAAAAATCTGTCCCGGCACTCTCGCAGAGAGCACACGAGACACTAGTGATACAATTCCTGAAATGAATATACTGCGCCGAAGACGTGAGTTATCCTGTGAAAACTGACTAATGCATAACGTACTCTGTTCCGCCAGAGCTGAGCTGACTTCTCGACGCGCGTATCTGCGCGAGGCTGACAAGCAGACTCAGCAGGCCAGCTACCCACATATCGTTAATGCTACCCCCGAATGAACTTCCGCAGATAATGAAGCCCTGGACAAACGTAAGAATAAACAGAAGTTTCTTGGAGTAAATCGGCTTCCGCTTGATGATCTCTTCAAGACGCGAATAGCCTTCCGACGCAGAGATTTCATCTCGTACAACAGCGCGATAGACGGCATGCGTATCATTAATCCGTCCAAGATCGAGATTGATGTCCGCTTTTACAAGAAGAGTCTCGCTTGTATGTGTCTCTGGGTGTCCAAAGCAGATCTGCACACAACCAACTGTATGCACAAATTGTGCTGGGAGTTCGAAGAGAGACGCTAGAGATGTTAACTGAGGTTCAACGCGATGGGATGGAGAGCCAAAGGCGACCAGTGCACGAGCTAGAATGATTATGAAGCGCTGCTGGTTCACCACGCCTAGAACGAGACTTCAACAGTGTTTGAGAAAAGCAGCCAATGGACGGATGCTTACTGTCTTTGTTGTACATGATTCGGTGCTTGCCCCTCTTTCTTCGTTCCTTATACGATAAGTGCCTTCCTTGGTTGCCTTCCCCTTCAGACTGCGTCTGCTTGGGAAAAAATGACTTTTCAGGACCGCGTTCTTGCTCTGCATACGGCTGGATGTCTACATCAACAGCCAAGGAGTTGCGACCATCCATAGTCTCGTCGAGCTTCATAGCACGAACAAATATGTCACGTTCGAACTCGTCCTCTGGCTCGTCGAACGCGCGTACCCCATCCCTCTCGCTCGGAAGTCCTTCGAACGTATTCTTGCAATTGTCACCTGATGTGGACGGCAAGAAGGGCAAAGGAGGCTCCTGAGCTAACCGAGAAAAGAATTCACGAAAACGCGTCGGAACCGACAACTGCTGTGGAGCTTGCAGCAATTTTTGATCAAAGCTAACGCGGTTGTACGTCGGAAGGGAACAATCGGCGACAGGAGAGAATGTATGATTTGAAATAGTATCCTGCAGAGATTGTCGCGATGATGGATAAGCGTCAACGAATGTTGCGCGATTCCGTGAGGTGGAGGACTCGTAGATAGAAGGAGGGATTGCAGGCTCAGGATTTCGTCTATCGGTGAGATAATCAAGAGCAGGCTGTCGATTGTCTGCGTGATAGGAGTCTGCAGCATTGTAGCGCCGTGGACGATTGTCTGAAGAGCCATCTCGATCTGGCTGAGAGAATCGGGGATGGGCAACGCCCCGGGCCAAAGGAGTGGCATCAGACGCGCGGCGCAGTCTTGCGCGATCTTGTCGTGAAATGCGAGTCGGCAATGCCGTGTAGGTGTCAGAAGATGAGCGAGGACGCCCTCCCGGAGAATGAGGCTCCTGGGTGCGCATTACAGAATGAAGGCAGGTGGCAAGTTGAGTTTGCCGCGAAAGCACTAGGTACTAGTAGTCTGATGCCGTTTAGAAAGAGACTAGTCGTCCAAAAGTAGCTGGGATATCAGGGACAACTCTTCACTGCGCATACCCAGTTACTAGTAATGCAAGTACGCGAATCTTTACTCGGATGCACATCTGTTGTTTAGCTAAAGTAGTATACGTCAACCCCCCCAAGCTGGATAGATACTATCGCCGTCAGGAGCAGTAGCGCACTTGGAAAATGGTATTGTTTACCTGTGTACCATAGTAAGCTTACAGCGACGGATGCAAATGTGACATATTCGTGTTCACTGAGGGCGCACTAGTACTGGCAGATCCAAGTCAACAATCTTCGGTTCCACATACTATACAGGCAAATACCGGTCCTTTGAACACCCAATACAAAACACTTACTGTGCACATCTTTCCCTCAATATTAATATATATAATGATAGTCCTACATGTAATCTATATGCCTAATTATTTTCAAGATGAAAAATATCTGCAAAAAATAAATATGGACAGATGAAAAAGTAGAGAGAATGTCACAGAATACCACTCCTCTGAACACCATGTGACATTACAAATCGGCAAGTCTCGCCTAATCGTGTAACAAATGCTGATCTTATTATGTAAATGAATCCTTTATTCACCTGTCACACTTTTTGCTTGTCCATCTTGTATTAATTTATTTTGTGCATGCTTTCCCATGAAAATTTGAGTGAAGACAGTCGAAATGCTACATTATTGGATAGAGTGCTTAAAAGTACAATTAAATGTAAAAAGATTGCTTGAGAACACTGTGTTTAGCCTTAGGTCTACCAACTACACCCCAAATTATTGACTATCTGATTTTCACAGCCCTGAAAACTTGCTCATTTTCTTTGAAATTTTACACACATATCAATTGATACATTAAGCACCTACCATAATTTTTTCGTGGTGAGAAATGAAGAGTTGAGTGAGGAAATGTGAGGTGTTCAAAGGAATGGTAGTGTTTAAAGGACCGGTATTTGCCTGTATAGGCTTCCATAGGAAGTTTCGTGAGCCTCAGCAACCAGGTCGGATGTCGGCTCGACACACCCAATCAGAAGCAAGTGATCGTGAGCCTTACAACCGGACGCCGTGAGCCCTGGGTTGCTGGCCCAACGCGGTGCACAACAACTTGAAGGCCAAGAGAAACATAAAAAAAAGGATATAAACAATATTGATTACGTAATGATATGATGGTCTCTGCTCCCGAGACGCGATCTTCACCAACCCAACCAACGTTTTGTCGCCTCTCCCAACGTCGACGTTACAAGTCCCGTCCCTGCAGGATCGAGTCGGTACGTTCTTATCCATGCCATAAGAACCGGAGAATTGATTTTTTGCTTCGTACAACACGGTACCCTCTGGCTGCGTTCGCGCTCGCGCTCGAAAACAGTATTTCCTAGCTAATAAGCATGTCTGCGTAAGTCCTTTTGTTCCATCCGACATTTCTAGCGAGTCACGGTGCGGCCTATCTGACGTCTCTTATCTTCTTCAGACGACCTCGTCGTCCACCCTCGCTTAGCAGCTCAGTTGCTTCATCTCAGCAACACATCCTCCTCCAACGACAGCCCGACATGCTCGAGCCTTCGAACGTACCCTTTCTCCCCAACGCTGCAGCACGTCCCGTCTCCGATATACCATCAGTCGCGTCATCGACTGCTTCGCTTTCCGTCAACTATGTACCAAATAAGTTCTCCTTAATTGCGTCGCCTGGGTTGCAGAAACGTCGGAGCACAGTGAAGGGTCCTAGCGGGAAGACGGGCGGAGGGAGAGAAGCTTTTCGCAGCAATGAAGCGCGCATGCCGGATGCGAACGACGATGATTACGATGGCGTAGATAACATAAAACTATCACAAATGCGCCCGAAACTGCGCTGGAACCGATTCAAATGGATCCTCTTCATCTCAAACTTTGTCGTCTCCGTCTATTCGCTTGTCTGCCTTATCTTCTGCATCCTCACCTGGCTCAACGTCTGGCACCACGCCGACATTGTCCGCGTCGGCAACAAGACAGAGCTTGCCATTTCTACGATTGCTGCTATCATCGGCGTCGTCACGTCCCTTCTTGGCTGGGCCGGCATCCTCCTTAATAATCGTGGTTTCCTTGCTGTGTACACCTTCCTCCTATGGGTCCTCTTCGCGTTTATCTGTGCACCGGGTTACATCACCTACAAGAAACGCACTTTCAACCTCGAGGGCAAGATAAACGCACAATGGAGTCGGGATCTCGGCATGAATGGCCGTGCACGTATTCAGAACCAGCTCCATTGCTGTGGTTACTACTCGCCATTCGTCGAGGCTTCTGTGACTAACACGTGTTACGCCCGATCCGTCCTTCCAGGATGCAAAAATCCGTACCTCAAGTTCGAGAGGATGGCTTTAGGACGGTGGTACGCCGTCGCTTTCGGGCTGGTCCCTGTCCAGCTTCTTGCGATTCTTGCCGCTCTCCTGTGCTCCAATCATGTTACCTATCGTTGGGGTAAAGGCATGATGCCTAAGGCTTATCGCCTCGACATGAGCAGCATGGCGCTCATCATTGACAACTATGCCAAGTATGGTCTTCCTTCTTGAGCGCTGATCTTCGTCACTGACACTCCTTATAGCCAACTCGCTGACCGTCTGGGCAGACACGGCAGTAGCTCAGGCCTTAGTATACCACCCGTTTACTCAGCACCAGTGCTCAACGTTGCTGCGCCCGCTTATGGAAGCGATGACTATGGGAGGAAGATGTGATTATATTCGAACATTTTCCTTGCTATTAATATTCAATCTATTGACATTTCGAATCCTCAACCTATTCCATCAACCACCGCCGGTCGCTTATTCATGATGTTTTCTTCATGCTTATCATCTGCTAATTGGACAATGCTAACAAATATCACTATGGAAGTTCAACACCCTTTTTGCTTTATCACTCCTTTGTAGCATTCTCTTAGCCTTAGCTCGGATTTAATGCGGTTCCTTGACTTGGCTAGTAGGAGAATGAAGTTTTCACGTTGTACATAATGCTATTTATTTGTGTGAATTATGACTCAACCAGCTTAAATCGACCTTCTCGTGTTGTATGCTATAATAGGGAGAAATTCCGACCAATCAGACCTTAGACTTTATTTTTTTCCATACTGGTTCTGACTCCTTCCGACTGATTTTGACCAGTTCCGACCAGTTCTCTCATTAGGTGTGGATAAGAAGCAGCTATGATGACTGTATGACTTGTTAAGAGTGATATGACTACATGTGGCATATGATAGAATATATATATATATATATATATACTGTGCAGAATGATTCTATAAGTATGAAGGTGACTGTCTGACCTTATATAATAGGTCAGTTAAGTAGCAAATTAAGAAATGCTTATTTAAATATAGTGTATAAAATAAAAGAAACAGATATATTAAACTGAGTTCTGTACTAATTTAGATAAAACATCTACTGCTAGAATCTAAATTTTAAGTATGATCCAATTTCATATATATTAAATCAGATATCAGATATTGATATTAAGGTAAATAATATAAATATAGTAGATTATATTTAAAAGCAAATTAATATTATATATATATTAAGTATTATATATAAAAGTTGTTTGATTTTAATTATATTTATATAGTATAATGTAAGAATTAAAGACATATTAAATAAAGTAAGATATAGCTTAAAATATATTTGATATTATAAAAGTAATATAACTCCAGAAAGTAATATAACTCCAGAAAGTGATAATAAGTTTTCATAAATAAAAGTTTGTATTTTAAAAAATTGAAATAATTACATAAGAATAATAAAGCAAGCTGACAAACAGATGATTACATAATACAATATAATCATATTACGTAATTTTAGGCTTAGGGTTAGGCTTAGGGTTAGGCTTAGGGTTAGGCTTAGGGTTAGGCTTAGGGTTAGGCTTAGGGTTAGGGTTAGGCTTAGGGTTAGGCTT